>CM077080.1:77534199-78734199 GCA_039513925.1 Platanthera zijinensis | reverse complement strand
GAAGAACTTCTCATAGCACTCAGCTATGGAATCCTTCTTCCCCTGCTTGAATGCCTCAGACAATTGGCTTAGAAGGGATTTTCTTTCATCCCTCGCCTCCTATGTTCCTTCCATGTAGACAACAAGAGAATCCCACATCTCTTTGGATGTCTTGCAGTGGACTAAGTTATGGAAGGTTGAGTCATCTATAGCACTGACAATGATGTCATGTGCCCTCTTGTCCATAGTTGCCAAGATGACTTCATCCTTGGTCATCTCAGTATAACTCTTTAGGGTCTAGACATTTGTGAAAGTATCTAGTGTCGACTAAATCCACCTATGGGGGTAATAGGTGTCATGCAGTCTTTTGTGGAATTAAATTTACCTGCACAGATTAACAAACACAACACAAAAAATACACAAAGAATTATAGTGGTTCCCCGATTTGGGTACGCCCACTTTCCCCCTGTAACATCCCATTTCAAATTAGACCCCCCTTAGGATTGACTTGAACATGCTTAGGTCATAACAAGTCCTAGGTTGAACCTAGGAGGTCAAGTGACCCAACTAGTCAGTTGAGACTCACTTGGGCTGCAAATAGTAAAATCTTAAACCCCTGATTTTTGGTGGCCTAGTGGGTTCAATCTGACTCCAAGGCATTCCTAGACCTAATATGAGATCAATGGGTCCCAAGGACCCATTGGGTGCAAATCTAGTGGCTAAGTTGAACTAAGTCAACTTAAGCCCTAGTTAGGCCAAATTAACCCTGCCTTGGGTCAACTCACCCTCTTTATGTCAAGTCTACCCTACCTAACCATACCTAGGCCTTAGGGGAGGTCAATGGGTCCCTAGGGGTCCACTGATGTTGACTCCGAAGGTCAAATTGACCAAGTCAACCCTGAACCCTAGGCTAGCCAACATGTAAATATAGGAGAGAGAAAGTGAGAATAAAGGGTATTTTCATGGTAGAATGGTGAGCCCCCCTCTCATATGGCATTTAAGGATTTAATATTCATTTTATGGGCTGCCTTTAGGCTTCTAGGGGAAGAGAAATCGTGAGGGTGACTAAGAGAGAGAAAAATGAGTATTTGGTTATATAGAGGAGAGAGAAAAGGTGGTGGAGAGGTGAAGGAGTGTTTTGAAGAGGGAGGAGGCATGAGTTCGGCCAAAGAGGGGCCCACAGCCACCTAATGGCTGGCACCTCTTCCCCCCAACCCTTTCCCGACCACCAAGAGGTGGCTCCACCCCTCCTCACCTCTAACCGACCCCCCACCATGAAGGGGTGTTTTGCCTCTTGGATGAAACTGCCCCCTCTTCCCCTCTCCCCCTTATATACTCACTTAGGAGAGAGGGGAGACAATTTTTGAAACCAGAGAAGGAGGAGAGAGGCTTGCCGGAGCCACTAAGGGGAGAAACGCCGCCACCGCCGCCACCATGGCATCCCGCCGTTCAACCCGCATTCGTGCCCGAACTCAGGTCCTCCCCCTCTCTTTCTCTTATGCTTAGATCCTAGAATCATTAGGGTAGAGGTTGGGCTCGAGTATCCGGTCGGAGGGAACCAAAACTAGGAACTTTTTGCCATTTTCATGGCTTTTTGGTGGGCTCGGGTAGGGCGGCGCCGCCACCTCCGGCCGCCCTAGCCGCCGGCAAGGCTAGCCCCCACCACCGGGAACATGTAGGAGTTGTTTCCCGGTGGTGGCGCCGCCCCTAGTGGTCGGGAAAAGGCCCGTGAAAATCATTTCCACGGGTTCTGGTTCAGGCCATTTGGAGAAGATGAAGTACAGCTGCCGTCCGATGCGCTTTAAGATTCGTGCAGGATAAAAAAATATTTATAACCCATATTTTCTGATTTTCTGTATTTTAATAAAACAGTTTCACTGTAAATTAAATTTAGGCCCCTTATGGGCACAACCTGAAAATGGTTACAACATGAAAGTTGTAGGTATGTCCTACAACTAAAGCAGATTCCTTCTAAAAATTATTTAGGTCCTGTAGGGGCATGTTCATCAAAAATGATCAACATAAATGTTGTAGGCATTTTTATTATCTACAGTTTGATATGTAATGGAAAATTTTAGGACAAGTCTACTGACTTATAGGGCAATTTTTCTAGGGTAGGTCCTATATGTAGGGCATATTTTAAAATAATTCCCCACACTTAACCCTTAGTCCAAATTCCCTGAATTTTGGACAGGGGCTTATTAATACCTAGATCTAGCTCCTGTAAAAATTGGAAACCATTTGGGAGAGTGTAGCTTAGGGTTTTTCCCTAACCCTAGAAAATCTAGGGTAAGATAATTAAAGAGTCAAATGACGTCCATACCCTCCCAAATTTTGGTGAGGTGTCCCTGGTATAGGTATCTAGGTCTGGTTCAAATTTCAACTCATTTGGTTGAGTTTTGAATAGGAATTCACTAAACCCTAGTTTTGACCTAGTGAAGGGTAATTTGGGGAAAATGGAACTTTTGGCAATTGAGTGGTCAACTCACCTCAATAGAGGTTTAGATTTTGACCACTGGTTTAAAATGATCCTAAGAACCCCCTTTGGGAAAATGGGATGGATTAGGGTGAGTTTACCCTAGGGCCCAGGTTCAAACCCTAAATAAGGACTTTGGAGGCTTGTGAAGGAAATAAGGGCAAATGCCCTTGTATGGCCTTTAATTTTGGTGGAGAGGTTTTTAATGGGTATTTAACCCTCTGGTTGGAATATTAGAGAATTTAGAGGTAGGTAGGTACCTCAAAACCTAAACCCTATTTTTAAGGTAGAAGGGCTTTTAGGTCAAATCAGTAACTTAAATTCATTTAAACGCTATGAAACTTGGGTAGAGTGTTTCTAGGGTAGTTAGGACCCTTGGATGATTTTACTAGAATTTTTGGATAATTATTTCTAGTACTTCACTTATGAATGTGGGTATAGCCCTATTTGATATTTTATTTATTTAAGATTTTTAAGTCAAATAAGACCCCATGAAACTCTGGAATTTGATGTTGTTGGTCAGTAGTAATGCTCCTAAATTTTTAGTTTAATTTTATGTTGAATAAATCTAGTAGTTCTTTCACAAGTGTTATAAAAGGGCTTTATGGTTTTAAAATATATTATGGCTTAAATATTTTCTGAAAAATTATGAAATTTGGTAAATAGGGTTCTTAAACCAATTTGTACCAGTGGGAATATATTCAGAATTTTTGGAGTTATGAATATAGTACTTGATTCACAAGCATGCTAGATTAATAATTTAGTAAATGATTTATTGTAAATTAATTTCCAGTAGGAAAATTATGAAACTTATCTAGTACTGTTTTCATGGTGTTATTAGTACCCTGTAATTAATTCAAATTATTTAAAAGAATATTTGATGTAGTTTATTCATTAGTCATGAAAGAAATGAATTATTGATAAAATATGATTAGGCCCCTTAGACCTTAGAGAAAAATGTCAAACCTTGGATATATCCTTTTTAGATATAACAAAATTTATTCTGAATTTATTATGATTTTTACATAGCTGAAAAGTCTACTTCATGTTCAAATTGGTAGACCTTGGATTTGTGGGAAAATTAATTAATTATTAGATTAATTGAGAAAATGGTTATAACCTGGAATTGATTCATTTATGACATGATAGGACCCCAGTAAATAACTTAGGTCATTCGGACGAAGACACAAAGGACATCCTATCAAGGTCATCGTATAGTGTAGGCTGGTCTGCATGTAGCGTTTTCGTAAAAGATCGCATTTGGAGACGACTTAGGGCAATGTTAGAGTTTCTCAATGTACTGATTGGGATGGATTTAGATAGGTTGTCATGGAAGGTTCTAAGGAGTGACGAGAAGTGAGTGGATGTGGTAGAAGGAGCTCGGATTCGACGAAAGATCGTCATTCCTGAGAGAGTGAAATGTCAAGCTACCCTAGTTTTAGTTTAATGTAATATGAGAAGGGAGAGGGTAAGAGAAAATTAACCAATATTATGAAGTGCCTTGCGAAAGGGAACTTTGGTCTGTCATACCATCGTAGTTCCTAGTGCCTTTTGAGAGCCCCTCACAGGGTATAATCCAGAGGCAGTCCTGGGCTAACATAAATCTTAAAACAAACAAAAGAGTAATTAGCTGGATAGGGATTCACATTGCACACACTCATTAGTTAGGTTTGGAAATGGTTAAGTCGTCCTGAGGTGTTCAAGGGGGCGCCATCCCGCGGTGTTCAAGGGATGAGGTCTGGAGATGAGCCGGACGGTTTAGTCCGGGGAGCTTAGTCTCGGTTGTGGTTAATACGGACGGTTTAGTCCGGGAGTTTGACACTTTAAATTGTTATATATTAAACTGCTACATGTGCATAAAAATAGGAAAGATTAAGGTGGTGGGTTCTCGATATCGGGGAGTTCAATTGCACCGACACCGATATCGTTAACTCGGCAAAATGACTAGCACTTAACCAAGGTTAAGTCCGACAGACCAGTCGGCAAGAGTACGCAGGAGTCCGCCTCGTGCACCAGCCGTTGAGGGAGTACGATAAGTCAGACCAGTGGTGCTTTTACTGGTTTTGAGGTGGGCGAGGCCCAACCCACCGCTTCCGTTTGCCTCTACGGGAGTAACCTGGGAGTTATCTCCAGAAAGGGGGAACTAAAGGTTTGTGTACACAAAGTTGGGTGTGTGAGTTGCACTGCTTGAACATCATAACCCACCATATAGCTGCATGTCATAATCATTCATAACAACCTTGACACCTAAAATATAAGTGGAATGGGACGCTTATACTTTAGGACTTGCAAAACGACCCCTTGGTCTATAAGCTTGTGTGGGCAAGTTTATAAATTAAGGTCAATTTGATATATGTATATCTGTGTCTTTATAACCGACACCCCAACATATAAGCGGTATGGGACGCGTTATACGATGGGAGCCTTGCAAAAGATCCCTTGGCTTATGTGTACTCACATAAGCGAAGGTTTAATTTCTTACTTACTTACCTTTCCTTTAAACCTATTACAACACTTATATTGTTCACCAGTTATAACTTGCTAGTTAGGTCCACCGTCATCTGCTTTTGACTACTCTCCACCTTCATTTCCTTCCCTTTCTTTCTCTCCGCTCCGTGCCTTAGGGAATGGGGAAGGGGTGGGGGATGATAGGGTTTAGTCTTATAGACTAACGGTTTTCGGACCACATCATTTTAGGGAATCGTGGAGCCCAGCCCGGAGGAGCAGCCCAGGAGGCCGGTGCGCTTGGAGACAGGGTAGTCTAGCTCAGGAGCTCAGACAGCCGGGACCGTGAGTTCCGTTCCTTAGTAGCAGTTTGTTTTTCAGCTTCCGATTGAGTGACCATGTAGTGAGGTGTTGTTGTACCGGGCTTAAGTCCTTTTCCTTTCAGTACTCTGATTTTACTCTGATGTTATACTGTGGACGCTCCCCTCGTGGAGTTTTTATTTATATGTGATATTATATTGTGGACTGCATTTCTCTTTACTGTTCTACTTGCTACTTGATTGTGATCGAAAAGGACGGCAGAATCGGCGCGTTGTAGTGACGATCTTCCCGGGTGCGAAGGTGTCACCGCAAAGCGGCGGTTCTGGGCATAAGATCCCGGGAATTGGAATCGAAAAAAGGGGTCTTACACCCCCTTCGACCTATCTCCCACCAAGGGACGACTCGGTCACTTCTCCAAACGGATTGAAATCCAATCCTCACACTACGGAAGGAACCCTTCTAATAAAGGAGTCACAACTCCACCACCACGGGTTGCACCCAACCCTTACAACTAGGAATAAAAATTCCTTTACAACAAATCAAAATTGAATGTAAAAGAAAATACAAACAGAGCTTTTGGAGATTCCGATGTCCTTCTTCATTCGTTGAAGCTTTCTTGAAAGTTACGAAGAGTCCACAACCGGATTTCTCTCTTGGAGAGGATATTGTCAAGATCGGCGGCGGCAAGTAAATGCGGCGGTGATGCTTTGTAGATCCAAACTTCTTGACGAAGCAATCTATGTCTACCAACGATCTCACTCGGATCAATCGTCTCCACCGATTCGAAATGGAGAACAAGTCTCGTTCTATGAATCGGAAGACAAGAGATCTCAAGAAAGATATGTGAGACGCTCTGCTTTCCTCGGTACTATCATCGGAAGATCAAAGATGATCGGATATTATCGGCGACGACTTCCTTGCGAGCGGCGACAAGCGATCGGCGGTTTCCGCGATCGGCTAGGTCACGCTCGGCCTCCTTTTTGATTTCCGAGAATGGATTATTATAGAAGTTAAAAATACACGAGTATATATACAAGAGGCCAACCCTAAAGACCGTTGTGGGACCCACAAGGAGAAGCCCTAGCCCCGGCCGAAACAGCGCAAGGCATCTTGGTTCGGTTCAGCGAATGAAGAAAATTGCCTAAGGCAAAATCGGCGGGAATCGTTGGTGATTCCCGTCGATGTCGGCGGGAATCACTCACGATTCCCATCGATTCTGCCTTGGAAAAATTCCTGTTGGAAAACTGTCAGCCGGAAGAAGTCAGCGGGAATGCAGACTGATTCTCGTCGAATCGGCAGGAATCACTAACGATTCCCTTCGAAGTCGGCGAGAATCACTTAGTAATTCCTGGCGATTTTGACTTAGATGAATTTCCTCTTCCTTCCTTTGATGACTTGGTCTTTGACCCATCTTTGCTCCTTCTTCTGCTCTTGATCTGCCTTAACCCTGTGCTTGAAAATAAGTACACTCTAATAGATAGAGCACACGTGAGTCAACACACTGATCTACTCAACGAGGGATTACATTGCGCAGACCCGTGTATATTGACCCACTGCACCCTGACATTAGTGTGTACTTAGCATGGAATAGCTGCAAGCACAACTTGATGGAAGAACGTTAAATACATTGTGAATCCATCTTAGCTTGACTGGAGTCTTCTTCAAATCCAGGTAATTGTGGATACAATACCCAGCAATCTCCCCCTATTTGAAGAAGTCAAAATCCTACTAGCTAAGATGAATTACACCAACAAAAAAGATATACATAAAAGTATGTGAGACAAGAAGTCAGAATAATAAAATTTCACGCATTAAAGACAAAAATTGAATCAGCATATGATCATATATATATATATATATATATATATATATATCCAAAGTGTTTATCATTACAGGAATAGATGCACACGCATATTGAAAAATAAAAAGTTTAGATTCAAAGTCTATCCCTCCTTTGCCTCAGCGTCTCTTAGTTGTTTAGCCAGGAACTTCTTGCTTTGTCTTTCAAAATATTCCTTAGGCTTCGGGTAGTACCTGGGGGAAGGAGCTTTATTCTGCACAGTATTTGTCCTGAAGAATATGTTTCTTTTAGCCTCATATTCTTTGTGCATTTCCCACTCATACTGACTGTACACTTCATTTCTATTAAGAACTCCCCACTGTTGTAGCAAGAATGTATCCAGTATAATACTTCTAGACACAGGACTCCATCGTTCATTCTTAACTTCACTTTCTTTCATTCTTAATTTCCTCTCTGCTGGAGTTTCTTTAGAAGTTCCTTTTTGAAGCTTTCTTTTCCCTTTTGCAATGGACCTCTTGATAAAACATTGCACTGTGAGCAGCTTTGGCAGCCTTTCTGGCATCAGCTTCACTCAAAGGAAACTCCTCAGCACTTGCAACATCATCAGCAGCAGTAGTAATCTCATCAATAGGAGCAACCAGAATATGTATACCTGATGCTTGCTGAACTAGCCAATGACAATTGTCAAAAACATACTCATTTGATTGCTTGAAGTTTTCGATCATGATTTGCTCTAACCCTGCCATCTTAGCTGTATATTCCTCCTCCCCCTTTTTGGCTTCTTGAGCAATTGAGTTTGCATAAGAATGCAGTGACTCATCTATGTGCTTGATATTCTGAGTAAAATCGTCCAGCAGGGTTTTCTGATTCGTGTTAAGTGTGACCATGTTGGCATCGAACAATTTGATGTTGTTGGCCACAACATGTGCATTTTGATTTACCACTTCCAGATCAGCTGTATTTTACTTTAGTACTTGCATCAGAAGATTGACGGCAGTGCCGGCCTCAGCATACTTAGCTTCAAATCTTTGTTCCATCATATCCAGCTTGTGATTTATCTCCACAACATTCTTTAGCATCAGCTCCAATGATTGCTTAATTCGTTTAAGTACCTTGTTGTGAGATCGTTCAAAGGAGGTATTCAGTTCATCCACTATACCTTGAATGATATTTATAGTGTGATTTGCTAGGCTAGGTCCTAACGGATGATCCTGATGTATGGCCTGGTCGTGCTCTGGGGGGATAGGACTCTATGAGTCAGGATTCTCTTCTTCAGATACACTGTGGAGCTTGATAAATTTACGGTCTCCAGTGGAGGGATAGAGGCAGCATCTGCCAAGTTTCCATGTATACTCATCACCCCCTTCAGCAAAGTATCAGGTTGTTCCTGAGGCCGGGTGGTCTCCCCCTCAACTGATGCGCCAGATACATCAGGAACTTTTACCTGAATCTATTCCACAGAAGGGAGGTCAACATCAATCTCCCTCATGGCCATATCATTTCCAGCTTGCTCATCATCAAGTTTCTCAGTAACCTGCTGTTCAGGGGAATCCACATCATCCCCACTAGCAGCAATATTCTCCACATCATCCTCTTCTTCCTCCTCGTAAGTATGATCAGTAGCGAGAGTCTCCACTGCATCCTTCGCGATGAGGGTAATATCAGTAACAATGTCTACTTGATCTGAGACAGAGGCTTCCATCCTGATGGCCGCAAAAGGACTGGGTAATGACTCCCCCTCAGTTCCTGCATGCAGCAGATCAGGAACTTCACTGGGCTCATCCGAAGGATTTCTGAACTCCGGCGCTCTGTCTTCTTCATCAACACGTATTCCAGACGCACCCCCTTGGGCAATTCTTCTTTCCCACCTATCAAAGACGCTGGAGTCCATCTTCTTTAGGTAGTGAAAGGGAACTCCCTTAGTCATATCAAATCTATCTCCATCCATCTGATTCAGATATAGACTGATGATTCTCCCGAAGTTAGGAGTACGTAGGGTATCTTTTATCTTCTCAAATAACATGGCCCCTCAGTTTAATTTCTTTCTGCACACTATAGCTATCAGAATCTTAAACATGTCACCTGAAATGTGATCATGGGAGCCAGGTTTGCAGATCAAAACCTTCCCTATGATATCTGAGAGGAGCTTTCCTTCTTCGTTCATGTCCTTGCGTTTAATAGCCTTGTGAAAGTTAGGTGATAAGATCTAACAGCCTCTAGAGGGGGGGTGAATAGAGCAAGTTCAAATAAATTGATATATTTAAAACTTTTTGATTTACTTAGTGTAGGTAGTGAGTGATGCAGCAGATAAATATATTTAAAATAAAATCACACAGCACACAAGCAAGAAGAAAAACAATCCACAGAAGACACAAGGAAATATAGTGGTTCCCCAAAACTGGGTACATCCACTCTTCTACCACCCTTGGTAGGAATCCACTCAGGACTGAGTTGATCAGGTGTCCTGACACCAATGAGCTTTTGATAAGGTGCCCAAAAACCAAATCTAGATTTTTTGATAAGGTGTCTTGCCACCACTGAGTTTTGACAAGGCTCTCAGAACCAGACAGAACTTTTGAAGGGAGTTCAAGAACCCTTTTACAGCAGGAAAAGAAAAAGTAAAAGTTGAGTTTGTCTTCTCTGTTCTCAGTCAAATGAGAGAAGCACAAGTGGATGTAGATGTTGTCAAAGCTCCCCCTGAGATGTAGAAGTTCAGGTAGAAGAAGCTTTGCACAAGGGTGACAGGCTCTTCACTGCTTGTCCTTCTTCAGCAATAGATGACTCAGGAACTGAGTGTTTGATGTCTGAAGGCAGAAAGCAAATTGAGAAGAGTTGAATGCAGAGGCAGAAGAGGTTTCAGAGAATGTTGATCAAGATGTTTCTCTGAGTGTGGTTCTTCTCTGTAAATTCTCTGCAGACAGATTTCTTGAGAAAGAGATGAAGCTTGATGTACTCTGTGTTGTCAGAATGAATAATCTTTTTGTTCTCCTTGTCTCTCTCGAATAGATCTCTGAGTAATGGGATAGCCGTTGGCAGGGCATTTAATATATTCCATAACTGTCCATGCCTTGAAGGAAAGCCTTAATTGATTTCCATTGAAAATTCCTTGAGATATGGTGCAATTAAGTCTTGAAACGGCCAGGGGATCTCTTGCAATAACTGCTTGAAAAATCTCTCATTTGAATTTCAAATGTCAACGGACGGGAGAACTTAAAACGTCGAACTCAACCTGAAGCGTCGATCTGAGCTCGACTGATCGTCGATCAGAGAGTAAAATTGAAGCAGAGAAATACACGCCAAAACGTCGAGCAGAACTCGACGTTACGTCGAACTGAGAACGACGCTGCGTCGAGCTGCGATCGACTGTGCGTCGAGCAGCGGTCGACTATGCGTCGAGCTGAGGACGACTCTACGTCGAGCTGGGGTCGACTCTCCGTCGAGCTGAGCAGAACTGAATCTCAAATAACCTAAGTTCTAAACTCACACTCAATGACCTTGGCTATACAATTAGGTCAACATCCTTAGCATAGTTATCCTGACCCAAATATAACAAGGGTGTTCCAACAATCTCCCCCTATTTGGATTAGGATTACTATTCACATGAATTTAAGGAAATTAAAAAAGCATACAGACATTATACAAGAAAACTGAAAAACAAGAGCATAGATGGAAGCAGGAGCAGATAAACAACTGTCAAAAATGTTTATGGCAGTAACATAGAAGATAAGCCATCTTACATTTACTTCTCCTTAGGCTCTTCTTCAAAGCCTTTCTTGAATTTGATTTCCCTTTGAGGGTTGGCACTGTCTTTCTTTGATCTGTAATCTTCAGAAGTCCCCAATGAAGTTATGCTCTTTGCAGAAGGAGGAACAGCAGCAGGATGTAGCTCCATGTATCTATCAGCATCAAAGAATTTGCTAGAATGATATTTGTCTAACTCCTGTCTTCTCTGGTCTGACATAGTGCTTATGTTGGATATGTCCAGTCCCCTTTCTTTGTTCTTCTTAATTAGATCTAGGGCAGCAAGCTCAGCCATCCTAGCCTTCCATGCAGTAGGGTTGTTGACTGGATCATCATATGGAATAGGAGGCTCATACTTATTACGATGATCTGAAGGAATAGGTTTCTGCCTTACACCCTCATTGAGCTTAAAGGGAAAGGGACCAGTGGTTGAAGCAATGGTCTTTCCTTCCCTTTGATAAGGTTGGGGTCTGGCTTGACCTCTAGCTTGATTACCTCTAGAAGATCCTTTGGATTGATTTCCTCTTGATTGATAACCTCTAGATTGGCCACCTCCTTGTCCTCTCCTTGACTGATAAGTCTTGCCTTGGAAGGAGGATGTTGGAGGTTTGCTTACTGGGTTAGCACTGCCTCCTGCACCTGGAGAAGGAGGAGGTGGAGGAGGAGGAAAGTCAAAAGACTTGGAATCTCCTTTCTTGAACTTCTTTTTCATTTTCATTGCCTTGAGCTGATTTTTAGAGAACTGCATCCATGGCTCAGTAATCTCACATTTGTGCTGTATGTAATAAGGGATGTCATGGTCAGTTGCTCTAGCCATTGGAACTCTTCTTGCAGCTTTTGATCTGGCTTTCCTCTTTTTAGCAATAGTTGCAGCAGAGTCATCAGAGCTAGTTGCAAACTCATCAGAGGAGCTGCTTTGGATATGATCATAGGGATCATAATAATCACCTTTTGATGCACTTTCTGAAACAGAAGGAGGAGCATCTGCCAGTGTAGATGACTTATCTAGCACTGCAGGGAAAGAAAAGGTTTCAGGAGCATTAGGCACTGAATCAGCTAGGTCACTCAAGACTTCAGAAATCACAGCCTCAACAGAAATGGCTGGATAACTTTCACTAGCAGGAGCTGAGGCTACCACTGCATCAGAAGCAGAAGAAACAAAAGAACTGGCAGGAGCAACAGCTACCACTGCCTCAGAAACAATAACTTCAGCAGGAGCAAGGGCTTCCACTGCATCAGAAGTGTTAAGAACCTTATCAACAGTCATGTTATCAGCAGACTCATTTGCAGGAGCATCAGCTACCACTGCATCATCTTCAAGAATCATCTTATCACAACCAACAACAGCAGCAGCAAAGGGAATGATGGCCCTGGACAGATCTTCAGCAAGCAGTAACTTGTGAGAGCTGAAGGATCTTCTGAAAAATAATGCTGGTACTGTCACAATAGAATCTTCAACTGAAGGTGGACTGAATTCTTTATCTGCAATCTGAACATCTGAAACAAGCATCTCTTCACAATCAACAGAAGGCAGCTCTTCTTCTACCAAAATCTCCCCCTGCCTAGATTCAGTAGCAACTGATTCTAGGCCCCTAGGAGAAGGGCCAGCCACAGCAGGAGAGAGGGAAGAGAGCTTTGAAGAAATAGAGTCCAAAGATCTGATTATTGGAGCTAGGGAAGCATCCAATAAGGAGGACAACCTTGGAGCCAAGAGCTCATAGAGCTTATTAGCCAAGGGAAGCAGATCTACTTGCTCAGACTGTTTAGCAGAGGTAGAGGGGAGAGAAACAGATGCAGCAGGAGAAGATGATGGTATAGAAGGAAAAGGAATGGAGGACATGATGAGGTCTGAGAGTGAGGTCTCAGCATTGTTATCATGTGAACCATCCAAGAAGGAATCAGCTTGATTGAACTCAATGTCCGTTGAAGGGAAGTAATGAAGAGGATCAAATACTTCAGAAGTGGTGGTAATGGATGGATGAAGAGAAGATGCAATAGTGTCAATAGATGATATTTGCAAAGGGGATGAGAGCTGAGAAGTTGATGGAGTGAAGGTGGTTGGAAAGCTGAAAGAAGGAGAGATGGTGATTGATGGCCTGGCTTCTTCTACTAGGTCAGTTGACTGAGGGTGAGTGGCCACAACAGCCCTTGATTCAGTAGAGGATTTCAGTGCTGCAGCAGCCTTGGGATTTACAATCTTCCTGTCCCATTTTCCAATCAGGGCACAGGTCAACCTTTTTGAAGCATTAATGTGCTTGGAGGATACCAGAAGCTGTGGGCAGACATGATGAAGCAACAATCCCAAAGTCCTTCCAAAATGAACATAGGTCTTATTGACCTTCTTCTTCACTAAATCAAACAGTAGTTCTCCCCAGTTTAGGTGCTTTTTATCTAGGAGGGCAGCCATGATGCAGAATTGTTGCCTGGAAATAGCATCATGTGCTGTCCTCTTAGCACAGATGACCTTGCCTACCACATCAGCTAAAAGCCTAAATTCAATGGCAAGATCCACTTTCAGCAATTTGGAGGCATTCTCAGAAGAATGACCCATTCTGTCTAGCATTGCATCATACTCCTCATTTGACAATTCCAAACTGTCATGTCCATTGTCTAATTCAAAAGCTTCAGTAAAACTAGCAGGAGATATTGATACCTGAGTTCCAGAAATAGAACCAGTAATAGTGCTTTCATCTGTATTAACTGCTGTAAATATCCACTCTTTAATTTCAGTCTCTGCCATGGGCATTCTTGTTGACATGAACTTCACTAGTTTCTGTTCTTTAAAGAGTTCCAGGATATCCAGAAAATTCTGTGAGGAACCTTCAAAGGAATCCAAGTCGATGTCGAAACCATAATCGATCTTCATTGCCGTCAATATGTTTGCTGGAATCGCCATTATCTGCAGAATACCTCTCAAGAACAAGTGTAAAAGCTTTGGAGGGAGAATAAAGTTGCAGGAAATACGAAAGCGCAAAAGACATCGACGCCGAGAAGATGATTTTATACTAGGGTTCGACGCTGAAAAGGAAATAACGTCGAGCTTAGTTCGACGCTAAGAGGCTCTAGGGGAAACGAAGAGACTCGATGGTGTTCAGCTGAGTTCGACGTTCGACGTTTTGAAGGTCGACGGTCGACGCTATATAGCGGTCGACGGTCAGTCGATCTCCGGTCGACGTTTTCAAGTGAAAAGCGTCGAGCGTCGAGCAGAGTTCAGACAGAACCTCTAGATCCTTAAGGAAAAGATACATTTGCCTAGATTTTGTTATTTTTATGGTTTCAAAATCTTGTAAATTAATTTATGCTATCTCCATCTATCATTCCCAACTGATTAAGGAAGAAGAAGTGTTTCTTTTCATCCAAAGGTTTGGTGAAAATATCTCCCCTTTGTAAATCAGTAGGAATATACTCTAGTGCTATTTTATTCTTTTCTACATTATCCCTTAAGAAATGATGTCTGATCTCTATGTGCTTTGTCCTACTATGGAGAACTGGATTTTGAGCAATACAAATTGCACTAGTATTGTCACAAAAAATTTTTGACTTCTCTAAGTTGTAACCATAGTCTAGGAGCTGGTTTTGAATCCACAACATCTGTGAGCAGCAACTTCCTGCAGCCATGTATTCAGCTTCAGCAGTTGATGTAGACACAGATGTTTGCTTTTTGCAAAACCAGGAGACAAGTCTATCACCCAGGAATTGACAAGTTCCACTGGTGCTTTTCCTGTCTACTCTACATCCAGCATAATCAGCATCTGAAAATCCAGTGAGATCAAATCCTGAATCATGTGGATACCAGAGACCTAGATTTGGACAACTTTTTACATATCTAAGAATTCTCTTAACTAATGTGAGGTGTGACTCTCTAGGGCTCACTTGGAACCTAGCACATACACATGTAGCAAACATAATATCTGGTCTGCTTGCTGTAAGATATAAAAGAGAACCAATGATTGCTCTAAAATTAGTCTGATCAACTGGTTTACCAGATTCATCAGCATCTAAGACAGCATTAGTAGGCATAGGTGTTTTCATAGAAGATGCATCTGACATCCCAAATTTATTAACCAATTCTTTTGCATACTTGGTTTGAGAGATGAATATGCCATCAGCATGTTGTTTGATTTGCAATCCTAAGAAAAAGGAAAGCTCACCCATGCTACTCATTTCAAACTTTGAGTGCATAAGTTGTGAGAACTTTTTGCATAAGCTTGAATCAGTAGACCCAAATATTATATCATCTACATATATTTGTACTAGTAGGATATGGGACTTATGGGTTCTAATAAAAAGAGTTTGGTCTACTCTACCCCTTTTAAAATCATTTTCAAGCAAAAAGGAGGCTAAGGTCTCATACCATGCTCTTGGAGCTTGCTTGAGACCATATAAGGCCTTATGTAATTTGAAAACATGTTCAGGAAAGGTTGAAGAGATAAAACCTGGAGGTTGCTTGACATAGACTTCTTCCTTGATGTCTCCATTGAGAAATGCACTTTTAACATCCATTTGGAAAACTTTGAACTTCTTGTGTGCAGCATAAGCAAGGAAAATTCTTATGGCCTCCAACCTTGCAACTGGTGCAAAGGTTTGGTCATAATCAATCCCTTCTTCTTGACAATAGCCTTGAGCAACAAGCCTTGCCTTGTTTCTCACAATGATCCCTTGATCATCTAGCTTATTCCTGAAAACCCACTTAGTTCCAACAATTTGATGGTTTCTTGGTTTTGGAACCAATTCCCATACTTTGTTCCTTTCAAACTGGTTTAGTTCCTCTTGCATTGCAATGATCCAGTTTGGATCTTGCTCTGCATCTTGAATAGTTTGAGGCTCTATTTGGGAGAGAAAACAGGTGTGCATCAGATGTTGATTTATCTGATTTCTGGTTTGCACACCTTCTGAAATTTCTCCAATCACTTGGGAGATTGGATGATCTCTTATTGTTACTAAATCAACAGTGGGTGTTGATTGTTCACCAACCTGTGTTGTTGTTTCCTCTTGTGGAACAACAACTGGCTCTCCATTTGGTTCTGAAATTTGATCTGTATCTTCACTCTTATTACTAGCAGCTTCTTGTTGAGTTGTTGAAGATAGATTTCCCTCATCCATGATGGTTAACTGATTAATATTTTCAGCTAATGATTGTACCTGTAAGTGATCTATGGTAGAAGAATTCTTCTCCTTATAAGACATATTAGATTCATCAAAGGTAATATGCATGGACTCTTCAACTTTATGAGATGATTTGTTATACACCCTATAAGCTTTGCTGTTCAAAGAGTATCCCAGAAACACTCCTTCATCAGCCTTAGCTTCAAATTTTGCTAAATATCTCTTGTCATTATTGTGAATGAAACAAATGCAACCAAAGGTTTTGAAAAAGCTAACTTTAGGTTTCTTTCCTTTGAGCAATTCATAAGGGGTCTTATTCTTTAGTTTATGTATCAGGCTTCTGTTCAAAACATAATTGGAGGTGTTCACAGCCTCTGCCCAAAAGGTTAGAGGAAGATGAGCATCTGTCAATAATGTTGTGGCTGATTCAATTAAGGTTCTATTTTTCCTTTCAACTACCCCATTTTGTTGAGGAGTTCTAGGAGCTGAGAAAGTGTGCCTGATCCCTTCATTCTGACAGAACTCTTGCATAAGAAGAGAATCAAACTCTGTCCCATGATCACTTCTGATCAGGGCTATATGAGTATTGAACTCAATCTGTATGCTCTTGAGAAAATCTGTCAAAATTTTGAAGTTGTCAGACTTCTTTCTTAGGAAGAACACCCAAGTGAATCTTGAGAAGTCATCTACAATCACTAAGGCATAAGATTTCCCCCCTAGACTTTGTACTGTAGTAGGTCCAAAAAGGTCCATGTGCAACAGATACAAAACCCTAGGTGAATCACTCTTGTTAAGTGATTTGAAACTATTTTTAGTTTGCTTTCCTAGTTGGCAAGCCTTGCAGAGTCCTTCCTTCTTGTAGGGACCAGAAGGTAGTCCTCTAACAAGGTTGAGTTTAGACAACCTAGCAATAGTTCTAAGGTTAACATGTCCTAATCTTTTATGCCAAAGTTCATTTGGCTTACTAAGGGAATTAAAAAGGCATATGTCTACTTTAGATGAATTAAAATCTACTAGGTATATGTTATCTTGCCTATTTCCAATCAACACAATATTATTATCTAGAGCAATATTACATACTAGATCAGTGAACCAAACCTGATAACCAGCATCACAAAGTTGACTGATGCTGATTAAGTTGTGCTTCAGTCCTTCCACATAGGCTACCTTCTTGATAGTGATTGAGCCTATTTTGACTTGACCATATCCCTTGGTTTGTCCAAAATTGGAGTCACCAAAGATTACTCTTGGTCCAAGCTTTGCTTTGAAGGATGAAAGATTGCTTTTGGTTCCTGTCATATGTTTGGAGCAACCACTATCCAGGTACCAATGCTGGTTCACCACTGGATAGCTCTTCATCTGCACATGTAACAGCTTAGTTGTTTTTCACCCAGTTCACCTTGGGTTGAGGTTGATAACCAATGAAATCAGAAATGAATGACATTTCAGGCTGACTCTTATAGCCTTCAGGATGATATCTCCTAGGAGGAATCACCCATTCAGCATAAGGGTTAGGCTGAGATGTAGGATACTTGATATTCAATTTAGATTTATCCTGTGCAGACAACCCAGAACTCTGAGCTCTGTTCGACGCACGTCGACCTGAGTTCGACGCTGAAGTTTCAGGACGTCGAGCTCCATTCGACGCTTGAACAGGCCTACTTTCAGGGACAACAGCAAGTCGACCTGAGTTCGACGTGTGTCGACCTGAGTTCGACGCTTCAGCAAGGTGTTGCTGATTCTTGTTAGAACGGCGTCGAGCTCTGGTCGAAGAACGTCGAGCTCTGTTCGACGTTTTCTGTTGAACTTGAGGTTGCTTAGGTAGATCAGAATTTTTTCTGGCTACTACCATAATTCCTTTGTCCTTGTTACTGGTAAATTTTATGGGAGTTGTTAGCACTATAGGTTGGCTTGGAGAGGCACCCAAACCTAGTGAACCACTCATTCTTGAGTTCACTGTGCTTGTGATGTCTATTAGCTTGAGGCTCCTCCCATTGAGAGTTTCCTCTAGCTGTTTAGCCTTGGATAGCTCACTCTTTAGTGAAGCTATCTCCTCCCTACAGCACTCTAACTCATCAGAGAGCTTGAGATTATTTGCACTTAATGTGCTGTAATCAGACAGTTGACTTCTAAGAGAATCATTTGTCTTCTCTGCTGTCAGCAAGTCTATGCACATTGATTTAAATCTAAACTTGAAATCATCAGAAGAAAAATCAAATGAGTCAAGTACCTGATCTTCACTCAATTCCTGATCAGTCATATATTCAGATTCATGCTCTGAATCTGAGCTGCTTTGTGATGCATTGATTGCCATCATGCAGAATCCTTTTTCTGTGGCATCATCCTCATCATCACTTGTGCTGGATGATTCTTCAGAATCTTCAGTGTCACTCCAAGTTTCTGCAACAAATCCTTTCCTTGTATTTTTGGTGTTGCTGGAAGAGGGTTTCTCATAATATTTCTTTGAATCTTTCTCTCTTCTCTTGTCTTTTCTTTCTCTCCTATCTTTCTTTTCTTTGCCTTGATTCTCAGGACAGTTTGGAGCAGTGTGTCCTGGTTTCCTGCAGCCATAGCAAATAATTTCTTTATTAGTAGACCTATCATACCTTGGCTTGTCTTGGTCCTTAGAAGACCATTTTCTGAAATTCTTCCTAGCCATCTTGTTGAATCTTTTGGCTAGTAGGCTTAGAAGTTCTTCATTGACTATCTCCTTCTCTTTAGGTACTTCCTCTGAAGCTTTGAGAGCTATTGTCTTCTCCACTTTGGGTGCAGGAGAAGATGTGTTTTGCTCCCCTTCTCTTGTCTTGACAAATTGCTCATAGGACTTGAGCTTGCCTAAGAGAGCTTCAGTGGATAGCTCAATTTGACTTCTGCCATCTTTGATTGGCCAGATTCTTGAATCCCAAGTGCTAGGTAGGCACATGAGAATTTTATCATTTATCTCAGTGAGAGATATATCCTTGTCCAGAGTTTTCAACTCACTGACAATGAGACTGAATCTGTTGTACATGTCAGCCACAGATTCAGCTGGAGCCATTTTGAAGTTCTCATACTGTGTTATCAGTTGAGCTCTTCTATCCTTTCTTTCATCAGCTGAACCTGAGACTATTTCAGTTAATTTGTCCCAGATTTCCTTGGCAGAATTGCAGTCAGCAACTTTTTGGAATATGTCATCAAACATAGTTTGTGCCAATATGTTCATTGCTTTTGCATCAGCAACTTTCCACTTCTTTATATCAGTGTCTGTTCCTGCAGGAGGTGGAACAGCTGAAGTACTTGTTGAAGTAGGAGGTCTTGGACATTCTGTTAAGACACAATTAAAGATGTCTTCATCAAAAGAATTCATGTAAAGTTTTATCCTTGCTTTCCAGAGTCCAAACTTGGAAAGATTGCACACTGGAGGTCTTGTGCTTGCATACTCCTTGTTTTGTGCCATGTCTTTAAATAAATAAATAGATGTGTAGAAAATAATCCTCTACAGAGATTGATCTTATCAGGGATCTTTTGGTTCAGGTGTTAGCCTGTATGAACAACTAACCTGCCTCTGATACCAATTGAAAGTTAGGTGATAAGATCTAACAGCCTCTAGAGGGGGGGTGAATAGAGCAAGTTCAAATAAATTGATATATTTAAAACTTTTTGATTTACTTAGTGTAGGTAGTGAGTGATGCAGCAGATAAATATATTTAAAATAAAATCACACAGCACACAAGCAAGAAGAAAAACAATCCACAGAAGACACAAGGAAATATAGTGGTTCCCCAAAACTGGGTACATCCACTCTTCTACCACCCTTGGTAGGAATCCACTCAGGACTGAGTTGATCAGGTGTCCTGACACCAATGAGCTTTTGATAAGGTGCCCAAAAACCAAATCTAGATTTTTTGATAAGGTGTCTTGCCACCACTGAGTTTTGACAAGGCTCTCAGAACCAGACAGAACTTTTGAAGGGAGTTCAAGAACCCTTTTACAGCAGGAAAAGAAAAAGTAAAAGTTGAGTTTGTCTTCTCTGTTCTCAGTCAAATGAGAGAAGCACAAGTGGATGTAGATGTTGTCAAAGCTCCCCCTGAGATGTAGAAGTTCAGGTAGAAGAAGCTTTGCACAAGGGTGACAGGCTCTTCACTGCTTGTCCTTCTTCAGCAATAGATGACTCAGGAACTGAGTGTTTGATGTCTGAAGGCAGAAAGCAAATTGAGAAGAGTTGAATGCAGAGGCAGAAGAGGTTTCAGAGAATGTTGATCAAGATGTTTCTCTGAGTGTGGTTCTTCTCTGTAAATTCTCTGCAGACAGATTTCTTGAGAAAGAGATGAAGCTTGATGTACTCTGTGTTGTCAGAATGAATAATCTTTTTGTTCTCCTTGTCTCTCTCGAATAGATCTCTGAGTAATGGGATAGCCGTTGGCAGGGCATTTAATATATTCCATAACTGTCCATGCCTTGAAGGAAAGCCTTAATTGATTTCCATTGAAAATTCCTTGAGATATGGTGCAATTAAGTCTTGAAACGGCCAGGGGATCTCTTGCAATAACTGCTTGAAAAATCTCTCATTTGAATTTCAAATGTCAACGGACGGGAGAACTTAAAACGTCGAACTCAACCTGAAGCGTCGATCTGAGCTCGACTGATCGTCGATCAGAGAGTAAAATTGAAGCAGAGAAATACACGCCAAAACGTCGAGCAGAACTCGACGTTACGTCGAACTGAGAACGACGCTGCGTCGAGCTGCGATCGACTGTGCGTCGAGCAGCGGTCGACTATGCGTCGAGCTGAGGACGACTCTACGTCGAGCTGGGGTCGACTCTCCGTCGAGCTGAGCAGAACTGAATCTCAAATAACCTAAGTTCTAAACTCACACTCAATGACCTTGGCTATACAATTAGGTCAACATCCTTAGCATAGTTATCCTGACCCAAATATAACAAGGGTGTTCCAACACCTTGGTCCCTCGAGCCAAACCACAAAAGAGTAGTGTCCTCGTACGATCATTTTCATCTAGATAGTCCTCTTGTACAAAGCTGGAGAGCTGGAGATGATGTGATAGTTTTGCAGCCGTCATTTTTATCCTTAGTCCTGCTATCTTACTCTTTATCAGGGTGTCCTCGTGATGTAGCTTGGAGTTTGCGTAAAACTCGAGAACTTCCTTGTCTAGGACCTTGCACGGGTGCTCGAGAATGAAGGAGAGTCCGGCTTGTTCTAGCATCAAGATGATGTTCCTGAATTCATCTGACGCATGGGCGAAGCCTGTCCTAACCAACTCACTTCCAGTGAGGAGCCCGGCCGTTGTTCGAGGAGCCATTATGAACCTAAACGAGTTAAAACCAAGGAGTTAACTCTATCTAAATCTAGAATTTGTAGGAACTAAACTCGGAGGGATGATCCTTGAAAGTGGACTTGAAAGTGGAGCTTACGATTCTAGGAAGAAATAGACGTTACCTTTCACTCGGAGGGTGGAAGGTAGGAGACACAAAGCAGCCGGTGAGAGGCTGATGAGAAGCTTGCGTCGGGACCGAAGGCTGGCGAAGGATCGGCGTGACACTTGCGTCGAGATGATGCCGATGATCGATGGGCTACGATCGACTGGAATGTTGCGAAAGTCGACGAACTACGGCTGGGGAGCGACGGGAGGCTCGTTTCCGCAAGATCTAAGAGATTCGTCGAGGTTTCCGCAGGTTCGACGGGAAATGGCGAGGTTTCCGCTACTTCCTGCAGGGAGCTGAAGGGTCGGCGAGGTTTCCGCTACTTTCGACGGGAATGACACTTGAAAGTCTCTATATCAATCGATTTAAATTGACGGTCGGGAACATTTCCGGTCTTACCGTTCGATTAAAATGCTCGAAGGGAATACTTATTAATTCGAAACTTTGCCCTTTTAAATGATGGATAACTAATTTCCCGGTCAGAATAGCTAAGCCGAGTCAAAAGAAGGTTAACACTAGAAATAAACACTGGCTATTTCTTGGTGAGTTAAAATGTAAAATTTTAGTTGCAACTACTGGTACAAGTCCCTTGAGTTTCATCGGACCAATTGACACCCACTGTCACACATTATCAATGATATAGAAAATTTATCATATTCCAAACAAAGGATCATACAGTTATTAGCTTGTGTGACCTTCCATTTCAGGTGAGTATATATATATATATATATATATATATATATATATATATTGAAGGAGAATCTACATATGTGTCAGGATATATATATGTATATCTATGTAATGTGATTCAATTTTCGAAACTGAATACGCGTACCTGGGATTACTAGGTTGATCATTCGGATCCACTATTCGAAGTACGACGGTTATCATGTATAAGTAGGACAATGTAGTTAGCATTATCTCTTATCCCATAATCTTGTTCCATAGCAAGCCTGGAACATCTCTTGTCTAGGTCCCATCATGTTCATGGGTACCTAGACTATCCTGCAAAACAAAAGAATTACCTTACCTTAGGAACCCAATAGGTATTGGGTCCTAGGTTTTTGTCAGCATAAAATACAGCATGCCTTCCTACAGGATTTCTGTCAAGAAGGCTGTCTCTTGACAAAGGATGTGGACATACCCTTGCCCTTGGCATAAAAGGATTGTGCCAATAATCTATGGCAAAGTGACCCACTCTGCCACAGCACCAACACTCATGAATATTGTATCTCCTTTTCTGACCAGATCTACTGATTGAGTTGGTCACGATCTTAAGTCTGACAGGGGCAGAGCAGGTTCTGCTCATAGATTTACCCTTTCCACCGAGACTCGAGGAAGGGCGGATGGAGAACATGGGGTGAGTGTCCTGAGGCCTGGGAGGTGGTGCTTTCTTTTCAGCCAGCACACATCTGGGGCCCTATAGATGCTTGTTACATGTTTGCCAACCCCCTTTCCCTGTATCCTAGGGTGGTAAGATGTACTGTGAGAACTTGTTCCTACAATTTTATGAAGTGTTGGGGCTAAGGATGTAAATACAAAAGGTTCATGATGAGCCACGTGTATTTTCTCATGGGTAGCCATAACAGCATTTGCACTATGGGTGTTTCCACATGAGGGCCGATAATTCTTGCAGTGACCATAGTTTTTCTTGTGTTCATACCTGAAAGAATGATGAATGCCCCTCCTACTCGGTGTGGGGGGTCTGTAAACAGTTTCGCCATTTCTCAACGATTTTATAATTCGCGAGATCCACCCGTTTTCTCCCTTTCTCTTAATAGCATCTATCTTGGAAAAGTTAGATACTATCCTCTTCTCGGTCTCTAGGTGAAACTCTAGATCCGAGATCTTTGAGTCCTTTACCTTGATGGATTCATATTGGAGGTCCATCATGGTCCTCAGCCGAGCAATTTCCTTAGCTTGTTCTTCATCAAGCAAGTTGCTCTTCTGAAGGGCTCGACGAAGGGAATCAAGAGTTTTAATCTTTTGATTGAAGCTATCAATTTCCCTTGCATCAAAAGATGGACAAACCTCTGAACTTCTCCTGTCTTCAGGAGATACAAGAGGAAGGGAGCAAGAAGAGGAAGATACCTGATCCTGATTGTGCTGATCAGGGTTAGAGTTATGGTCTGCAGAGACTGAGGTTTCAGCTTCATCACAACAGCATTCCTCAATCTCTTCTTCAGTCTCAGATAGAGACACTGGAGCCATGATATTGAGAAGTTGTTCTTGACTTTCATCATCAAAGACGAGGACCCCCACATATGCTTCATCCTCTTACTGACATTAAGTCCCGGCAGTCTTCGTTCCCTCCATGAGGTTAGAGATAGTTTGCCACATGGACTTTGCAGTCTTACACTCATCCAATCTCATAAGAGATGATCCAGACCAAATATCAGAAATGATCTGTCGTACCAGCTTATCCAAGTTGAATAGTGAGAGCTCAGTTTCAGACATCTCTGCGGGACTCTTAGGGATTTGGAGATCTTCTCCAGAGTCAGAAGCCTTCATGGGAATGAAGGGACCCTCTTCCACAATGAATAAAGCACGGGGGTCTATGGCTTCCAGATGAAACTGAACTCTCATTTTCCAGATGGGAAAATATTCTTTTGTGCATGCAGGCAGTCTCAGGGGAGAGACATCAGTGTACAGCTCCATGCTTGAGTCTTATTTTCTTCTTGACATTAGATACAGGATCTTACTCAAGGTGTTAACCTTATTGATGAGCAACCTCCCTCTAATACCACTTGAAAGTATCTAGTGTCGACTAAATCCACCTATGGGGGGGGAATAGGTGTCGTGCAGTCTTTTGCGGAATTAAATTTACCTGCACAGATTAACAAACACAGCAAAAAAATACACAAAGAATTATAGTGGTTCTCCGATTTGGGTACGTCCACTTTCCCCCTTCGACCTATCTCCCACCAAGGGACGACTCGGTCACTTCTCCAAACGGGTTTAAATCCAATCCTCACACTATGGAAGGAACCCTTCCAACAAAGGAGTCACAACTCCACCACCACGGGTTGCACCCAACCCTTACAACTAGGAATAAAAATTCCTTTACAACAAATCAAAATTGAATGTAAAAGAAAATACAAACAGAGCTTTTGGATATTCTGATGTCCTTCTTCGTTCGTTGAAGCTTTCTTGAATGTTACGAAGAGTCCACAACCGGATTTCTCTCTTGGAGAGGATCTTGTCAAGATCGGCGGCGACAAGTAAATGCGGCGGCGATTCTTTGTAGATCCAAACTTCTTGACGAAGCAAGCTAGGTCTACCAACGATCTCAGTCGGATCAATCGTCTCCACTGATTCGGAATGGAGAACAAGTCTCGTTCTACGAATCGGAAGATAAGAGATCTCAAGAGAGATACGTGAGATGCTCTGCTTGTCTCGATACTGTCATTGGAAGATCAAAGATGATCAAAGATTATCGGCGATGACTTCCTGGCGAGCGGCAATAAGCGATCGGCAGTTTATGCGATCGGCTAGGTCACGCTCGGCCTCCTTTTTGATTTACGAGAATGGATTACTGTAGAAGTTCAAAATACACGAGTATATATACCAGAGGCCAACCCTAAAGACCGTTGTGGAACCCACAAGGAGAAGCCCTAGCCCCGGCCGAAACAGCGCAAGGCATCTTGGTTCGGTTCAGCGAATGAAGAAAATTGCCTAAGGGAAAATCGGCGAGAATCGTTGGTGATTCCCGTCGATGTCGGCAGGAATCGTTGGTGATTCCCATCGATGTCGGCGGGAATCACTCACGATTCCCGTTGATTCTGCCTTGGCAGAATTCCTGTTGGAAAACTGTTAGCCGGAGGAATTCGGCGGGAATGCAGACTGATTCTCGTCGAATCAGCGGGAATCACTTAGTGATTCCTGTCGAAGTCGGCGAGAATCACTTAGTGATTCCCGTCGATTTTTACTTAGATGAATTTCCTCTTCCTTCCTTTGATGACTTGGTCTTTGACCCATCTTTGCCCCTTCTTCTGCTCTTGATCTGCCTTAACCCTGTGCTTGAAAATAAGTACACTCCAATAGAGAGAGCACACGTGAGTCAACACACTGATCTACTCAACGAGGGATTACGTTGCGCAGACCCGTGTATATTTACCCACTGCACCCTGACATTGGCGTGTACTTAGCATGGAATAGCTGCAAGCACAACTTGATGGAAGAACGTCAAATACATTGTGAATCCATCTTAGCTTGACTGGAGTCTTCTTCAAATCTAGGTAAATGTGGATACAATACCCAACAATTTGCATTTAAGACAGAGACCTTCATAGGGATAAAGGGCCCTTCTTGAACTGTAGTAAATATCCTAGGATCAGAGGCTTCCATAAACAGCCTGACCCTCTCTTTCCAAATCCCAAAGTTTTTCTTTTTGTACGCTTGAAGCTTCATTGAGCTCCGCTACTTATGGTTCTCTCTTGAACCCATAAGTACTATACTTTTAGCTACCCTTTGAGATCTACTAGAACTATTAAGTCCTTTTTGAGTAACCTCCCTTTGATACCACTTGAAAGTCATTAGTTTCAAGGATAACTAAATACCTAGAGGGGGTGAATAGGTTTTCTATCTTTTTAGACTTTTTCATAACTTTAGGTGTGTTGAGTTAGCTTAGTTAGCTTGCTTTCAAGAACACAAACAACACACACAAGATTTATAGTGGTTCCCCAGATTATGGGTAAATCCACTGTCCCACCCACCTTTCTAATAACTTGTTAGACAAGGCACTTCTCCAAATCTCGGCTCCTAAGAGCTTACAACACAGATCCCTCAGGATCTCTCAGTCTCCTCCAAGACTTACCTCAGGCACAAATCCCTACCTCAGATCAAGCTTACTCCTATAACTCAGTGATCCAAAGGTCACCTACCTCAGACAAAATTAATTGTCCTACAGCTCAGGCTAAGAGGTTAGACCTACAACTCAGAGATGATGACTCTCCTACAACTCAAGCATAAGGCCCTACCTCAGATCCACAGTTGGATCCTACAACTCAGGCATAAAGGCCCTACCTCAGAGAGAATGACTTTCCTACCTCAGGAAAAATAGCCCTACCTCATGCACACAGGCCCTACCTGTCACAACCCGCATTTTCTCCACTTTTAATTAATATATCAGAGTAATAGAAAATACGTGTCGTGATGTCACGCCATGCAGGGGATAATAACAGACGCTCAGGCAAGAACTCGAACCTAACACTTTATAAGAAATCCTCAAGTTTATTATGAAGGAAACGGTAATTTAAGTTAAGTTTTAATGGTCGTATCCCTCAGCTCAGTGGATCAACTAGTCCACAAGTGAAAATATGAATATACGTTGCGGAAAATACTTTGTTTATAAGGCTTAACATCCTACATGAGCATAAACATCCAAACTGGACAACTCATGATATGTATACCTCTAGATTTAATATAAGTATAGAAATAGCTTTTACATTAGTTAAAATATAGTGACTTTGGTTTAAATCAATGTTATGCATAAGGTAGTCAAATGATACATTTAAAATAACTAGCATGCAACCTAGCATAAAAATCATTCTTAGAGAGCAAGTAAAACCAACCAGTCATCTAAAAACACTAAGCAGCTAGCATGTATCTTAACAATATAAAAACTCTGATGGGGGTCAATAACCTGACACGAACCCACCAAAAGGAAAAAACATGTATGTCTGAACTAAACAACAACACTACCTCATATTGGTGAGGAAAAGACGTCCTACAAACCCAGCAGAAGCCCAGCAACCACCAAACCTAACCGCTTAATCGGCTACTGCTCCAAACTTGATGAATTCCAAAGAAAAGAATATCTCAATAAGAATATACAAGAGGTAAAAGATCATTAGTAGATAATAATCAGAAGAAAACAAAAGGGGTTACCAACCCCAACCACCGAAAAGCTGCCAAACCACAACAAATGAGAAATAAAAAAGTTATGAGTTACTAACTTAAAAGTCCAAGAGTAAGGAAATTGCACCCAGTGCAGAACGAAGCCATGCTTTGAGAATATCTGTAAGAGTAAGCATCCAACATATGTCTATACAATAAAAAAGAAAAGTTACAGAATAGCTTCAAACATGTGAATCATTAACACTGACAAAAACGGTTCTGAGTTAGTGGCCACAATGTCCAACACGAACTAATAGACCCAAACATCTTGAGAAGGCACTGCGGTGGTGGCAACAAGGTCTAATACAACCCAACAACCCAAATATCTCAAAAAGGCACTGCGGTGGTGGCAACAATGGCCAACACAACCCAACAGCCCATGAGAAAACATCAACAACCACCAAGTGTAATGATCTACGAGTCGGCACCAGGTTGATTGTCCTTTATCCACTGCCACTCATGGGCCACACCTAAACATCCATAAACACCTATAAAACCCCAACCCAAAAAACAGGATTTCTCCATAGAAAACAAGGAAGGAAACCCCAATATCATCCTAAGGCCATACTCGACGAATTGGCTCAATTTGGCGAGAAAAGTCCAAGTCCAAAAATGATTCGTCGGGTATACTCAACGAATCGACGAAATTAACCTAAGTCCACGGGAATTCGTCGAGTATACTCGATGCCTCACTGAGTTCACTCGACGCTTGGACTTAACTCTATAGTTTTTACTTCACTCAACACCGCGCTGAGTTCACTCGGCGCACTCGACGCCATCCGAACCATACTCGACGAATTCATCGAGATTACACGACGAATCTTATTTAGACTCAGAGACCACTCGACGCTCTCAACGCCAAAACCAAAACACTCAATGCCAAGACTGATACTCGACGAATTCGTCGTGAATACTCGATGAATTTGCCTTAGCCTTACAGGCACTCAACGCTTTTCACTCAACGAATGCAGAAACACTCAACGCTGAGACTATACTCAACGAATCGACTTAGTCAAAGACTGATACTCGGCGAATCTGACTCCGCTCAATGCATAAACTATTCGACGACTTTGACTTAGTCAAATACTGATACTCGATGAATCTAAATTAATCAAGACTCATACCTTGCAAACTTCACTCAGGCTGACCTCACCATATTCGACGATTTTAACCTAATTTGATTGTTATATTCGACGAATTGGCTTAGACTAGTTATATTATACTTGACGGGTTTTTCTTAAGTAACAGTCATATAACTGACGAATTTTACTAAGACTAACTGTCAAATCCGACGAAATTGCCCTTAGACTATCAGTCATATACTACGAATTCACACTTAACGTAAGTCCTACACTATGCAGCAGGTCAATCTTGGTAGAACCCTACCCTACTCCTAATTTCTAAGGGGGAAGGAAAATAACATAGAACAAAAAGGAAAAGAAACTTGGCCAGGGGAAGGACTCGCCACTTGCCTCAAATCGCCCGAATCCGGCCACGCAAGCGCTCCTCCTGCAGGATATGGCCACAAGAATACCTAAGCAACAATTCCTGAAACTTTTCGAGGAAAAAGAGGGTCAAAACCGCATAACCTAACGTTCAAAAACTCAAAAACGGGGAAAACTCACTACACACACGTAGATCTCGGCGAGAGCAGTCTGAATCTACTCTCTAATGACGATTTCGAGCACCAAAGCTCCTGCAATCGGCAGCTGAAAGCCTAGAAACGTCTGTCGTTCTTCTCTTTCGCAAAACAACGCGACGGCTTGGGAGGAATACAATGAATTGGGTTTCTGTCAAATCGTAATGTTATTTATACTTATTTAAGTAATATACTATTGTATTATAATTAATTACCAAATAAACGTCCAAACCACCAGAAACTCAAACCAACTCGGAATTCGATGAAAATCACACCGTAGTTAAATATCGACGCTACGAATCCAACGGCAACGTTGAAATTGAAATCAAACAACCCAGACTTGGGTAAAAACTCCCTGATGCCCAAAACACCAACTATCCCAAAAAGTCTCCACTGAGTTCCAAAATAAACCCGGCTCGCAAGAGATATCTCAAAAACACACTAGAAATTAGCCAAGCTAATATTCTAAGTCAAAACCTCGGATACCAATGAGCAAAATTCATGCTCCAGTAATGGTACTTGTCAACTACGCGTCAACGTAACCCCCCGATGTCAAAAATATGCCACTAAAGGAATTAAAATAAACATCGAAAAATTAGGGGCATTACAGTCATTCCCTCTAAAAAGAAGTTTTGTCCCGAAACTTGATACACAAAAAATTCTTCTATAAAAGGAAAATTACCAAGGGTTATTGAATAGAACACTTACCAAAGAAATTAGGAGAATAAATGAGGATGAGCCTCCCTCATAGCTGACTCCAACTCCCAAGTCGCTCTTTCCACATCTTGGTTTCTCTACAAAACTTTGACCATGGGTATTATCTTCCTTCGCAACACCCGATCTCTAGTATCTAGAATGCAAACAGGCATCTCAACGTAATAAAGTTTAGGCTGCAACTAGGGCATCGAATCAAGAACATGTTGGTCACTAAGCACACATTTCTGCAACGGCTCACATGAAACACATCGTACACACCAAGAAAATTTGCGGACAAATCCATCCTATAAGCTGACACTCTGATGCATTCAACAACTTCGAAAGGTCCCACATACCTGGGATCCAACTTATGGTTCTTTCCAATCCTCTTAACCCCAGACATTGAAGAAACCTTGAGAAACACCATGTCTCCAACTACAAAGTCCAAAGATCTGTGCGATCTTTCTACTCAAGGCATTTTCTACCACATTAGCTTTGCTCGGATGATATTGGATCTCGACATCGGAATCCACGACATATTCTAACCACCTATGCTGGCACAAATTTAATTCCTTCTAAGTGAAGACATACTTCAAGCTTTTATGGTCCGTGTAAATCTTGCACAATGCGCTATACAAACGATGTCTCCATAACTTCAAGGCTTAAATTACTGCCGCAAACTCTAAATCATGAGTTGGGTAGTTCTTTTCATGTATCTTTAACTGCCTCGACCCATACGCAATTACCTTTCCTTCTTGCATCAAAACGTATCCAAGCCCGACATGTAATGCGTCCATATAAACGCATACTCTAATCCCTTGATAGGTAAAGTCAACACTGGAGTAGTGCACAATCTCTTTTTCAATTCCTGAAAAGATTCGCCGCACTTATCGCTCCACATAAACGATGCGTTCTTCTGTGTAAGCTTAGTCAGCGGCGTGGACAACGTAGAAAATCCTTCCATAAACCCTCTATAATATCCTACCAATCCTAGGAAGCTTCTTAGCTCTTTGGGTGAGGTAGGTCTTTTCCAATCCATTACGGCAGCTATCTTTTCTAGGTCAATAGAAATTCTATCCTTATTCACCACATGACCCAAAAAGGAAACCTAAGGTAGCCAAAACTCGCACTTACTCAGCTTGGCATGCAACTTATGCTCCCTCAAAGAAGATAGAACTAAACGTAAATGTTGGGCATGCTCCTCAGGACTCTGGTAATAAACCAAAACATCATCAATAAACACAACCATAAAACGATCCAGAAAATCCTTGAACACACTGTTCATCATGTCCATGAAGGCAGAGGGTGCATTCGTCAATCTAAATGACATCTCCAAAACTCATAATGTCTATGCCGAGAACGAAAAGTGGTCTGTGGAACATCCGAATCACGAATTCTCAACTGATGGTAGCTTGAACATAGGTCAATATTCGAAAGTTTTTGATCACGTACCGCAAAAATAATCGGGGAATCCTAGCGCGGAAAACCATAAAAACTCCTGAGGTGGTCGTTTTCCATCTTGAAGTCCAAACGCTTAACCTTGCATTAGATAATCGCATCATATCTGGACAACCAGTCCATGCCCAAGATCACATCAAAGTCCTCTAGGTCTAACACCTTCAAATCAGCAAAACCTAAGAAATCTCCTAAAAGGATCAGACAATTCCGGATACCTTGGTCAGACACCACAGAATCACGGGAAGGAAACTTAACGCGCAATGAATCGCCAACTAGATCGAGAGTCAGATGATGACGCTCTATAAAATCCTAGCCACGAACGAGTGGGTAGCACCAGAATCGAAAAGAACACATGCCCAACGATTCTTTACCTTAAATTTTCCTATAAAGTCGCATTCGTAACTAGAAGAACAAATATCGAACTAAAGCCAAGATCTAAAAACTAGATTAGAATCTAACCAGAGATCACTTAGGTGGATGTCTGTGCTTCCTCCATAGTCATCACATTTAACTTACCCTTCCCTTTATCCAAATGTTGCGGCGGCGGCAATGCTTGATGCATAACTTGCTACAGTGGGGGCTGAGACAGCGACCACTTTGACTTGAAATGTCCTTTCTTTCCACACTGTAAATTGTCCTTATACTTTCTCAATCAATAGGCAGCATCATGCCCCTTCTTCTTACACATAGCACAAACTAAGTATCCCTTGGGAGCGCTCTGAATTACATGCACTTACTACTGCTTTTGAGCTCCCAACCTTAAAAAACACATAGAACGGATGGCCCGGCCAGCCATAGAAACTGCATACCTCCTTGCTTCTTTTCTTTGAAGAAGATCCAGACTCTCAAGAGTTCTTACCATCATCAGACTTCCTCTTGTCCTTCCTATTGGGTATTGTATCCACAATAACCCAAATTTGTATGAAGTCACCCTTGAACTAAGATGAATTAAGTTTGTATTTGATGTTATTTTGTAGCTGAGTGCTTGCAGGTTATTAGTGCCAAGTGTAGACCAATGTCAGTTTACAATGAATCACTAAACGCATGACCATGCAATGTAATCCCTTATTGTGTGATTCATGGTGTTGACTCATGTGTAACCTCTCTATTGGGATGCACTTCATTTTCAAGTACTAGAGCAATGGAAGAAAGGAAGGGTTGCTGGTTTCAACAAAGAAGAAAAGAAATTTTTTCCAAAATTTCCTTAAGTCCATTTCTCGAAAAATTAAAGACTGTTTCTCAAGAAGTCTAAATCTATTTCTCGAGAAAGCATAGCTATTCTCAAGAAATCATAAGACTTCTCTGAAAATTGTCTGAAAATACTTTAAGTCCTTTTATCGAGAAATGCCCTAAAGATTTCTCGAGAAGCCAAGTTAGTTCTTGAGAAATGCAAAGCAGTTCTTGAGAAGTCGAAATCATTTCTCGAGAAGCTAAGGCTTCATTTGATTTAGCGGTTGCGGTTGTAAAAGGAGTTGATACAAATGGAGGTTTGTAAATAGAGCTATTCGAAACTGGTTGGTGGAAATGGAGATTTGTTTGGGTAGTCTGTGTTTACAGAGCTGTTTGGAACAGAGAACCGTTTGGCAATACAGCGATGGCGTTTTATAAAAAATATATATATATAACTATAGATTAAATTTTTTTTTGTGAATTATAATTGTTTTAAATTAATTTTAATATTAATAATAGTACTGTTTTAATTATAAAACTTTTAAAGTATATATATATTCTATTCACATTTTTATATATAAAAAAAAAATTTGTAATTTTTTTTACTGTTCAACGCTATGAATTAAAAATTTTTTAAATTTTTAATTGTTTTTCTAACAAATTGTTCCTCTACCTCCGCCTCCGCCTCTCCTGCCTCCTCCTCTTGTTAATGGCCTTCCACCTACCTCTGCTTGCCTCCACCGGCATCTTTAGAAGGAGCTGTTCACGATCGCCACCGGCGTCTTTAGGCGGAGGTTTGGAAGAGCTCGATTGGTACCAAATAAACCCCAATGTCGGCGGATGTGATCTTGGAGTAGGCGGAGCTGTTCATGATCGCCGCCACCATGCCAGAGAAAATCTGCCTTTGCCGGAGAAGAACCGCAAGGCCGACGGTGCCTTCAGAGAAGAGACGTGAGCCCGATGCTGCCGGAGAAGAGCCCCGAGCCCGATGCCGCCGGAGAAGAGCAGTGAATCCTTACGTGACCTTGAAACGCTAAAAACTGGAGCGCTTTGCTCCAGTTTGGAGAAGCTGAAAATTGAATACGGGGCGATTAGGTGCGGTTCGAAATTTAGGCAGATAAACAAATGGAATTTTGAGGAAGCTTTTCATTTAGGCAAAACGCACCGGACCAAAACTCTTTCCCAAATGAAGCCTAAGTCTTTTTCTTGAGAAATCAATACTTCAGTTTACGGAATTATCGTTAAGTAAATTTCTCGAGATGGTCAGGTCATTTCTCGAGCAAGCAATTCTTTTCTCGAGAAATCATGTTTATCTCGACAAATCAATCTTTCAATTCATAGAATTTGCTCTAAGTAAATTTCTCGAGAAGCCATATTATATCTCGAGAATGCAAACTATTTCTCGAGAAATATATCCTTCTCGAGAAATCAGTATTCTACTTCACAGAAAATTATATTCAAGTCTTTTCTCGAGAAGCCAAGTCATTTCTTGAAACAACGATTCATTTCTCGAGAAATCTACTTATTCTCGAGAAATGGACTTGCAAATTCTTCTTTTTATATATTCTAACAGGATTTCAAATTATTCTAAGTTAATGATGATTGATCAATTAGTGGATCTTTCCTTAATGACTCTTGGTCGTTGAAGATGCTCTCTATATATATATTCTTTTCAATCGGATTCTCTAACCCTAATTACAAAAAGAATTTTGACAGTAATCAGAATCGCTCTTTCCAATTTCGGGAAAGCCGCACGTCTCCATCAATGTTCTTCTCTGTCGCTAATCTCTTGAACCAGCAATTCGAAAAGAGAAATGATTCGACAGATCTAAGATTCAAGTTTCTTCTACATCCATTTGATCGGGTCGGATCCTAGTTTTCAGATCAGCCTTCTCGGTTTTCTTCCTCAACATTCTTCATCAAGTTTTTCAAGTTTTAAGATGGAAGACCCTTGAAGTTTTTCAAATCTGGAAGTATAAACTTTTTATTGTACTTGTAAAATTGTTTTAACATTTATAGGAGCTTTGTCTCCGAGTTTGTAGGAAGTTTGTTCTTCCGAGTGTAGATCTGTTAGTGGATCGAGATTGTAGATCCGTGTGTGGATCAAATTTGTAGATCCGGTTGTAGATAGAGGTATGGGAGAGGTTGTTCTCCGAGGTGTAGGAGCATTGCTCTGATGTGTAAGATTGTTTTAATCTGAGAAAGGTAAAGTAGCTGAATCTTACCCTTCGTGGTAGATAGGCGAGGTGGGACAGTGGACGTACCCAATATGGAACCACTATAAATCTCTGTTGTTTGTGTGCTTGTTCTTTAAGATATTTTTATTCCGCAAAAAGATTCAAACATCATATATTAACCCACCTCTAGGTGATTTGGGTAGACTCTAGATACTTTCGATTGGTATCAGAGGGGAATTTTGTTTGAGAAGGCTAACACCATGAGTAAGATCCCTGATCTAACATTCAGAGATTCCATATATTCACCATGGATCGAAGCAAAGACATGTCATCCATGAAGTTACCGGTATGCACCAAGGAAAACTTTCCCATGTGGAAAGAGCGAGTACTGTTCTACCTAGAAGCTGCTGATCCGAGGATTTTTCAAATTATGGAAGAAGGACCACACATCCCTATATAGTCTTCAACGATAAATCTAGTGATCATGATTCCAAAGAAGATGATAGATCTTACTAAGGATGAGATTGCCTTAGTTTCCCTTGACAAGAAGGCGAAGAACCTCATAGCGAGTGTACTGGATGATTCAATGCTCCAGCACTTATTCCACTATAAATCTGCCAAGGAGATGTAGGACTGTCTTGTTATCCCGATGGAAGGTATATGAAGAAGTGAGAGACGATCTCAGATCGTTGTTGAACCAGGAGTACGAAGCTTTCAAGCAAGGGGCTAATGACTCCATAGGTGACAGTTTTGAGAAGCTCTTCAAGATAGTCAACGACCTCAGGAACTATGGTTATGCATTCACTTATGGTGAGCTGAATGACAAATTCCTCAGATCTTTGATAAAGGACTGGGATACAAAATTTATTGTCATTAGAGAATTTGGGAAGCTGTCTGAGTTTGAACCTCAGAACCTGTTCGGCAAATTGCTCTCCTACGAACTCCAAATGAACACCAGAAAGAAGAAGGAACAAGCCAACCAAACTTCAAGCAAAGAGAAGTCTACAGCCCTAAATGATGAGGTTCAAGGAAGTCTAAAGCTGTGTCACCCATAAGGACACGAGCTCCAGATACTCATGAATACTCTGAGCCCAGCACGTCAGGCTCTGAGCAATCGGATGGAGAACTCTCCCTCATCTCCAAGCAGTTCAAGAAGATGTTGAGCAAGAGGAGACAAATGAAAAATAAGTCATTCTCTTCAGGTTCCAGGAGATCACATTGTGACGGTGATCGTGCTAAGAAAAGCTATAATAAGGAGGATAGGTATAAATCTAAACTGAATAAATAGTTTTTCTCTGATGTTGTTTGTTACTGTTGTAATAAAATAGGTCACATGATTGTGGAATGTCCTTACAAGAATAAGGACAGCTTTAGGAAGGACGAGAAGAGATCCTTCAAAGAGAAGAAGAGAGAAGAAAAGAGCTTCGCCACCAAGAAGTCGAAGACTCACAGTGATAGTGAGTTGAGCTCTGAAAATGAAGAAGCTTACTTCGAGCTTATGGCTCAATCTGACGAGGAAGTGGGTGACTCTGAGTACCGTGGAAAGGTAAACTCGCACACTATTCTCTCAAAATCTTAAACATCCACTAATAGTCATGAAGACTACTCCTCTGATGAGAATGAATTAGAGTTGATGGCTCAGCATGAGAGCCTCTTAAAGGCTTTTGACAAATGCGGTAAGGTATTCAAATAGCAATTAAAAGAGATTGCCTCCCTCAAGGCAGTGGAATCAAATCAGAAGGAATAAATTGCACAATTACTTCCCCTCAGAAATGAAGTCCAATCCTTTAAAGAGGAACTCAAGGGCTCGATTGAGACGTTAAGTCTGAAAGAAAAATACCTTGATGAGCTGGAGGAAAAGCTCGTGGTGGAGAGAAAACTCATTGAGAGCTTCTCCAAGCCGAAGACTGTTTTCCCTCTCATTGATGAGTTTTCAACTCAGAAGAAGGGTAGTGGTCTTGTACACGTCGGTGGAAAGGGTAAGGCTGCTAAGCAAGCCTCTACCAAAGAGAAAGGGAAGGCCCCTCTTGGTCAAACTTTGTTCAAGAATATTATCTTCCCAACGAACAAGTTTGATTTTGAGTCATCCTATGGGCACTACATTCGGCCTACTCATGTAGAGCCTAAGTGGCGCTGTCAAGGATGGACCCATCCCCCAAACTATGGTTAGAGTGTGTTTAAATCACCTTATGAAGAAGTTTGATTGAAAAATCATGGTCCATATGTTCATGGCCATAATAATAATAAGGCACCAAAAGCCAAAACTGATGTGCCTAAGGATAAGGAGATGGGAAGCCCCTGTGTATGCTGCAACCAGGAGGCCTCCACCTCCATGAATGTTGCCCCTGCTAGACCTCACATTCAAAGGGTAAAGCAAGAGTACAAAAGGAGGTACAACAGATTTGATTGTTGGTGTTGCGATAAAGTTGGTCACTTTGGCGTAGATTGTTGGTACAACCCCGCCAATTTTGTAACTCCACGAGCTAGCTATATGAGACCGACCACTCACAAGGCTAATGCTCCAAGGGGGAGTATGCTGACCAGGAACTAAGGACCCAAATACGTTTGGGTTCCTAAGGTAAAATGATCTAATTTTGCAGGAATGTCCAAAGGCCAATAGAACTCCAATCTTGAATTTGGACAGTGGATGCTCTCGGCATATGACCTGGATAAGAAGCCTTCTGCGTGATTATACCCCAGTCAAAGACGGACCAAAAATCAATTTTGGAGGTTCAGAAAGGGGAACAAAAAAAAGTTATGGTATGATTTCCAACGGCATAGTCTCTTTCACAGACGTGGCTTATGTTGAAGGATTACACCATAATCTCATAAGCATAAGTCAACTATATGACAAATGCTACATCGTTTAGTTTTACAAGGACAAGTGTTTGATAAAGTCGTCTGCAAATTTGGAGACGGTTTTAACAGGCACTTGGAGCAGAAATATTTTTTGTTTTAATTTCCTTTGCTTAGACAATTCTACCCTAGTATGTTTTATTACAAAAGATAGTGCGTCTCTTTATGACCAATGACACAAGAGATTAGCACATATAAATTTCAAAACCTTAAATATGTTATTTTCTCAAAACTTAGTGCACAATGCCCCAAGCTTTAAGGGCCTTAAAGAGAGTCCATGTCACACCTATCAAATGCGTAAGAAGACACGGTCTACTTTCAAGGGTTGTGTTGAAAAGGATTCTTCACAAAGCTTATACTTACTTCAGATGGACTTATTCGGTCATATGCCTATTCACAGCTTAGGAGGTAAGGTCTATATGTTAGTCATTGTTGATGACTACTCGCATTTTACTTGGGTGTTCTTTCTGAAACATAAGTCAAACATCTTCGATTCTTTCACTAATTTTGTCCGGCAAATTCAGAACGAATTAGATTGCTTAGTGGTCAAAATCAGAAGTGACCACGAAACAGAGTTTGAGTCTGGTGCCATGACAAAATTCTGTGAAATCCAAGGTATCTTTCATTAGTTTTCCTCCCCGCACACTCCACAATAAAATGGAGCTGCTGAGAGAAGGAACAAAACCCTGATTGAAGCATATACAACCATGTTGAATGACACTTCACTTCCGGAGTACTTCTGGGCTAAAGCAGTCAACACGGCTTGTCATGTGCAAAACAGAGCACTAATCAACAAAAACCATCGTAAGACCCCCTATGAGGTATTGAAGGGCAGAAAACTTACTATGTCCTACTTTAGAATCTTTGGGAGTACATGCTTCGTACTTAATAATGGGAAGTATTATGGTACAAAGTTTAGTGAAAAGTGTTTTGAAGGTATTTTTGTAGGATATAGTAGCCATAGTAAGGCATATAGGATTTTCAATAAGAAAATTCTAGTGGTAGAAGAGTCAATAAATGTTGTATTGTATGAGACTAGCATGCTTCATAGCAGCTCGTCTAGTGTTATTAGTGCAGATGCAGGTACCAGGTTCAAGGAGTTAAGCATGGATGAAGTTGTTAAGGAAGATGCTCCAAGCTTAGTCAAGATCGTTGATCCAGGCTTGGTGGATGAAGAACCTATAGAGGAAGAATTGCATCAACCCATAGAGGTTGCACAAGATGTTGTAGAGCCTGATGGAGGGAGGGCAAGGGATCTAGGGTTCCGACACCTAAGATATCACCTTGTTGATCAGATCATTGGATAGCTAGGCGACGGCATTAGAACTAGAAGAGGTATAACTAATGAAATTTTTAATTTTAGCTTGTTGTCTCAAGTTGAACAAAAGAAGTTCGAGGAAGCAAACAAAATGCCTCTTGGATAATGGCAATGCAAGAGGAGATCATCCAGTTTGAATGATGCAAAGTTTGGGAGCTAGTACCCAGACCGAAGGGACAGAACGTGAACGACACCAAATGGACACTCAGAAATAAGCTGGATGAAAACGGAGTAATTATCAAAAACAAAGCTAGACTTATAACTCAAGGTTATAGACAAGAAGAGGGGATTGACTTCGATCAGACATTTGCTCCAGTGGATCGGCTCGAGGAGATCAGGTTATTTCATATGTATGCTCCCCTCAAAGGCTTCACCGTCTACCAAATGGACGTGAAGTCAGCATTCCTCAACGGGGATCTGAAAGAGGATGTATACATAGCACAACCCCCAGGTTTTGTCAAATATCAATTCCCTGAACATGTTTAATTTTTAAATAAAGCCATATATGGCTTAAAGCAAGCTCCCCGAGCTTGTTATGAGACGTTGTCTAGCTTTCTTCTTGAGAACAAGTTCACAAGGGAAAAGATAGACAAGACATTATTTCTTAGGGAAGTTAAAGGCAAGATTTTGCTAGAGCAAATCTATGTCGACGACATCATATTTGGCTCTATAGAAGACAACCTTTGCAAAAAGTTCTCCAAACTTATGTAAGGGAAGTTTGAAATGAGCAGTATGGGCGAGTTGAAGTATTTCTTAGGACTTCTGGTGAAGCAATCTGAAGATGAAATTTTCATCTCTTAGATGAAGTTCACCAAAGAGCTTCTTAAGAAATTCGGAATGGAGTGTGCAACCTCTATGAGGACTCCAATGGGTTCAACTGTGTCTCTGAAAAAGGATAAGAAATGGAAACTTTTTGATGAAACAAAGTACAGAAGCATAATTGGATCCTTATTCTACCTGACTGCCAATAGACATGATATAATGTTTTCAACATATATCTGTGCTAGATATCAGGTGAACACTAAGGAATCTCATTACGTTGCTACAAAGCGGATTTTAAGATACCTTAAGGATACACCCAATCTTGGCTTATGGTACCCAAGAAGTAATGATGTCGAGCTAATTGGCTTTTCAGATGCAGATTTTATAGGAAGCAGGGACGAAAGAAAAAGCACTTTTGGGACGTGCCAATTCCTCGGAAGACGGCTTATTTCTTGGAGCAGTAAGAAGCAAAATTATGTGGCAACATCTACTGCTGAGTCAGAGTATATCTATGCGGGTAGTTGTTGCGCACAGCTTTTTTGGATAGGAATCAACTTGAAGACTAGGGGTGCAAGTTGAGTTGAGCCGGCTCGAAAGCTCGATGAGCCGGCTCGAAAAAAGCTCGACTCGAGCTCGAGCTCGATTACGAGTCGAGCTCGAGCTCATCTAATGTTGTTCATGAGCTCGCGAGCCGGCTCGCGAGCTTTTTATTTATACATTTTTTAAAAAAAAATAAAAACAAAAAAATAAAATAAATATGAAAATAAAGCTCATGAGCTAAAAAGCTCGCGAACAGCTCGAGCTAGTGAGCTCGAAACTCGAGCTCGAGCTCGATAAGTTGGCCTTGAGCTCGAGCTCGAGCTGGGATAATTGAGCTCGTCTAACTCGAGCTCGAGCTCGAAATGAAAAGCTCGAGCTCGAGCTTGGAAATTTTTCCAAGCTCGCCTCGATCTCGACTCGTTTGCACCCCTGTTGAAGACTATAATTTGAAGTTCAGAGAAATTACAATGTATTGCGACTCTTCCAGCGCAATAGCTATCGCCAACAATCCAGCCTCCCACAGCCAGACAAAGGACATCAAAGTACATTACCATTTCATTCGGGAGCATGTGAAGAATAAGTACATACCCCTCAGCTATGTCCCGACGGACAAGCAAGTGGCAGATATTTTCACGAAGCCGCTGGACGAGGTCAAGTTCTCATTTTTCAAGACAGAACTTGGCATGCTCATCATGGGATCCTGAAGTGATCATATCTGAAGTCAAGGACAAATTCAATGAAGATCTTGTATTTCTCGAAAACTTGCGTGGACTTCTCGAAAACGAGTTTGATTTCTCTGAAAAAAGGACTTTCATTTCTCGAGAAGGAAATGATTTCTCGGGAAACAGACTGGATTTCTCGGAAGCCTTTATATTTCTCGAGAAAAATCTTCTGGATTTCTTGAAAGCCTCTATACTTTTGAGAAAAGAATTCTGGCCTTCTCGGAACATTGTTTCCTTTCTCGAGAAATGGCTTATGGATTTCTCGAAAGGCATCATTTTTCTCAGGAAATGCCCTAATTCGACAGGACAAATTACGGAAGAATTTGAACCGCCGCTCCAGGTATGCTTCTCTTAATTCTTCAAAATTTTCAATTTTATATAAATAGAAGTGTCTATATAAATCCAAATCCACAAATTCGAATAGTCCTCCCGAGAAAACTCTTCAATTCCGTCAGAGCGTTCAGCCGTCTCTCTCACAAAATCTACCACCTCTTCTCTGGCAAATTAGAAATTTCTCATTCTCTGCAATAGATGGCTCCATCTTCCAAGATCGATATGGGCAGTGAATTCGCTCACGTAGGCATAGAGGAAATTTCAGACGACTTCAAGAATATTCTTCTTCTTCTTTAATCCACCGGCCTAATCTTCATCTTGGAGCATCCGTGCAAGGTACTGATTCGAGATGTCGAAGAGTTCTTCAATAATGCTAAGATTCTTGAAAAATTCATAAAGAGACTCCTTCAGAAACTCCAGAAAATTCTTAGACCCAGGAACATATTGAGGGGGAGAATGTTGATTTGCTTCATGAGGAATAAATTATCCCACAACCAGCAGAACCTCTATTCAGAAATTTAGATTTATCAATACCTACCATTATTTGTGAGGAAGAGGATATTATGACTTCTACCCAAAGAGGGAGAAGTACAGTTGTAATTGAAGAAATTCCAGTATGGATAGTTCAAGCTCTTCCTCCACCATCTCCTCTAGCTCCAATTATTCCTGATGATACCCTTTTGGGTAAAATAGAATCTATGCTTACTAAGCAACGAGAGTACTTTGACAAGTCTCTTGAAGAGGTGACTGATAAAGTAACTGCTCTTGAAAATGAAATGAGCGGAGGATTTGCTGAAATTCAGCATAATACAGATGAATTTAAAAGACTACTGAATATTGGTGGGAAGGATCTAGACCACACTATCATGAGTGTTGGTCAAGTCATGGATCAAGCTGTTACTGTTGCAAACAATCAGATCCTTTTGCTGAAGAATACTGAAGAACAGAACTTCAAGACTTGTGAAGAAGTTAGAAAGTTCAAAGAAGATGTCATAGAAACCCTCTCTGTAGAAGTCAGAAAGGGGGAGGATAAAGTAAAAGAAAATCTAGACAAGAAAGTGCAAGAGATGAAAAGTTAGTGGGATAATCAATTGAAACAAATCAATACCAGTGTTGAATAACAGATTAAAGGTGTAAATATATATACTTTTGAGACTGCTGTATGGATGCATAACAAGATCTTCCCAGATTTTCAAGTTGATCCAAATGAGGCTCCACCTCCTCATCTAGATCCAAATCTCTTCGATCCTAATGTGTGTAGGCCTACTTTTTCTCCTAGACCTGAGTTGTAACATCCCATTTCCAACTAGACCCCTAGGAGTGGTTTTGTCATAACAAAACCCTAGGAAGCCCAAGGAAGAGGCAAGTGGACCTGGTAGTGTGAATAGGGCCACTGTGGTCTGCACTTAGCAGATCTCAGAACCTTGACTAAAAGTGATCATGGGACTTCACCAAGACTCCAAGACCCCACCCATACCCTTATAACCCTAGAAAGAGGTCAATGGGTCACTAAGGACCCATGGAGAGCAGTCAAAAGACCAAAGTTGACCAAAGTCAACTATAACCCTAGCTAGGTCAAGTTGACCTAGACAAGGGTCCATTTCAGTCTATTAGCCAAGTATACTCCACCCAAACTTCCATAAGCCTAGTGAGAGGCCAATAGGTCACCAAGGACCCATTGGGACCAATCAAAGGGGCTAGTTTGACCAAAGTCAACCCTTAACCTAAAATGGTCAAAATGCCCTAGTTAAGGGCCAAGTGACCTTCAAGGGCCAATTCAACCCCACCTTGACCCTAGGGGGAGGCTAATGGGTCACCAAGGACCTATTAAGGAAACCTCAAGGATCAAATTGACCTAGGTGGGCCCTAGTCCCACTTTGGGTCAAGTTAGCCCAAATGGGCTAACTCAAGCTCAAGCCTATTTCATTAGGGCTAACCTTGACCCAAGTGGCCAAATGGATTGGTGGGCTGACATGTGACATGTAGGAGCCTAAATTTCAGGCTTGATGACTAGGAGAGAGAAAGTCATCCATGGAGGAGAGAGAAAGAGAAGGAAGAGAAGGAAGGAGGACTTTGTGCTCCTCCTCCCCCCTCCCCAACCTCCCCATTCAATTCAGAAGGACAAAGGGGAGTCTAGCAGCTTTTTTTGACTGGCTGGAGCAAGCTCCACCACCCCTACCAACCTAGCCGCCAATGTGGACTTTGGCCAAAAATGGCCAAGGTGTTTTCAGCCACCTAACACCTCCCCTCACCTCTTTAAAAGCTCCATTGGACTCCAAGGAGTAATCCCCACCATTTTCCTGAAGAAACCAAGCCCTATTCTGCCTTTTTGAGCAATCCGACCACCACCGGCCACCACCATGCCAATCCGAAGATCAGCCCGGCTACAGCCGCCACCACAGGTCCTCCTCCACTCCTTCACTCTTGGGTAGATCATAGGAATCAATAGGGCCAAGGTTCGGGCTCAATTGAGCCCGATCGAGATTTCAAAATCCATGGATTCCCCGTTTTTTTTTCATGACTCGGGATCGCCGGAAAAGCGCTCTCCGGCGGCCTAGACGCCGGCCGGAGGTAGCCCCGACCACCACGAAGGTGTCGGCGGCGGTGGCAGGCCGGGGAGGTGGCCGGATGGCCGGCAGCAGCCGCTGGAAATCGGCCCAGGCGGGATTAATCCTGGCCGTCTGCCAGAGGAAGGAGATGACGGGATGCCGTCCATCTTGCGCCAAGATTCGTGCTGCTGATGATAAGATACTATAGTATAAGAGTTTGATTTATTTCAATTTCTGTCACATGTGATGTATATAATGGTTTTAATTATTAAAAATATCTAGAGCCATTTTCAGAAAAAGTGTTCAACACCAAAAACCTAGCCCTATGAGTCTACTTTCAGCCAAAATTGGTTTGAACCAAATTGTGTGACTGGTTTGGCCAGGGCACTCATTTTGGTGGGGTCTATACAAATGAATAGTCAGTCATTAAATTGGATGCCCACACTTGATCCTTGGTCCAAATAAGCTGAAATTTTGGCAGGGGCTCACCCTACCCTATACCTAGACTCTGCCCAAAAATGGGAATTTTTGGAAATAATTTTCCTATAGTTTTTGTAAATAATTTGATTATGCTAGGGTAAATTAAATTAGGGGTCAAATGAAGTCCAAATTCAACCAAATTTTGGTGGGATGGTTATGAGGTCAATATAGACCTCTGGTTAAAATTTCATTAAGTTTGGAGTTGATTTGAATAGGATTCAAGCAAACCCTAGCCTTGCCCCAAGAAGGGTATTTTGGTCCAAATTGTAATTTTGGCTTTTAGTGTCCAATTCACCTCAACAGAAGTTCAAATTTTGTACACTAGTTTGGAATGACAAGATACACCTCCCAAAGGAAATTTGGGGGCAGTGGAGTTGGTTTGGCCCAAGATCTTAGGTCAAACCCTAAGGAAGGGCTTTTGTACCTTGTGAAGGGCATATGGCCAAATCACCTTGTATGGCTATTAAATTTTGTAGGGATAGAGTTGTGGTAACTATAACCCTCTGGTAAAATTATTAGGGCATTTTGGAAGGTTTAGGACCCTAAAATCCCTAACCCTAGTTTAGGGCACAAACATTCTAGGGTTGCAATGGGCTAGCTAAACACCTCAAACTAAGATGAAATTTTGGTAGGTTGGTCTTAAGGACATTATAAGCCTCTGGTAATTTAATGGGGAATTTTGGGTCAATAATTATAGCACTTCATTTGTAACCCAAGAAATGCTTAAATTAAGTAAATAATTTATTATGCTACTTCTGATAATTGAGAGGTCCTGAAATTTTGGCAGAGGTTGTTAGGAAGCATAAAGAGTTTATATAAATTTTATAAGAATTCTTGGACAAGTATATGAGGTCGTTAGTTCACAAGATTGTCATTTGATGGAATTATTCAAAAATTCATTTAAGCCTATTTACTAATAACTAAATTATGAAATTTGGCTCAAACAATTTAAATGCCATTAGATTCATACTTGAATTTTCTCTGAATTTTTGGAAGCAATATATTATTTTATATTTCTTGAAATGAATTTTCAAGGATTAAAATGAAATAATGATTTGGGGATAAAACCTTGCTGAAAAATTTAGATATTTTGGAAGATGACTTATATCATTATTATGAGTAACATATAAAATTTGTAAAATGATTCCTTGCATGAAAGTAGTACTTCATGTTCATTTTTGGAAATTTTAGACATTAAAATAATTAAATGAATTATCAAATAAGTAAGGAAAATTTTGGATCTCTGGATTTAGAACTTAAAGGTCATAATGAACCTACATTAATTATTATAGGGGTGTAGGATGATTATTTTATATACATCCCATTTTACATGAAGATTGACTTGGTGGTCTGCATTTAGCAATTTTGGATCTAGTTTGTTTAAATCATTTTGAGCAATTTACTTACTGTATAATTATTAAATTTGGCCAATGATGTTTTTAGGTCAGTATCTGCTTTAGAAAATTAATTAAGAATTTTTGGATGAATATTTATTGCACTTACTTCATTAATAAAAGGAAAAAGGATATATTTTCAAAAATTGATTAGTGTCACTTGAATACTTGAAAAATTGTTATATCTTGGATTTATTGTTAAATGGTTATTTAGAATTTATCATGAATTTATGAAGCTTTATACCTTTCCGAAAAGTGCACTTCATGCTCAATGGGTAGCCCTTAGAAGCTTTACGGGAATTTAAATAAATATCAGAATAATTGGAAAAATGATAATCTTTGGGATTTAGTCCATTTGCATCATGATAAGTCTCCAGTAAATAATTCAGGGCATTCGGATGATTATTTAGAATACCCCCTATCTGGTTCAACGTATCGTCTGAGTTGGTGTGCATATAGCAAAATTGCTAAATTGGAATAAGACAAGGTCGGGGATAGTTATTGGAGTTAGACCCTTTTTGTTGTGGATGATTTCCCAATAGAAAGAAAAGAAGAGTAGTGAGAGTAGGTTGGCTAGTGTTAGGTGGTGCGCATGATCGACGAAAAATCGTCTTTCTCGTAGTAATTAGGAAGAGTCAAAACTTCGTAAGCATACAGTAAATAGTAAACTTAGGGTTTCACACTTTCCCACCCAGTGTCCCGGGAGATAGTATGGGTTACTTGGGCAATAAGCCCAGTAGTTGTGATGGTGGTCTGGCGAGCTTCGGCTCAGTTGTTGATTACGACGGACGGGAGTGTCCGGTGAGCTTTGGCTCGGTAGTAGATTATGACGGACGGGATTGTCCGGTGAGCTTTGGCTCGGTAGTAGATTATGACGGACGGGATTGTCCGGGGAGCTTTAGCTCGGTTATAGATTACGACGGACGGGATTGTCCGGTGGGCTTCGGCTCGGTTGTAGATTATGACGGACGGGTTAGTCCGGGGAGCTTCGGCTCGGTTGTAGATTCTGACGGACGGGATAGTCCGGGAAGATTCGGCTCGGTTATTTATTGGACTCATAACTATTGCATGTGCATAAAAGGTATAAGGTGGTGGGTCTTCGATATTGGGGAGTTCGTTGCACCGACACCAATATCGTTGACTCGGCAAGTGTGGTTTTACACTTCGCCAACAGAAGTCCGGTGCGCCAGCCGGCAAGAGTACGCAGACGTCCGCTTAGTGCACCAAGCGTTGAGGCGTACGATAGGTCAGACCGGTAGTGCAAATACTGGTTTTGAGGTGGGAGAGGCCCAACCCACCGCTTCCGTCTGCCACTACGGAGGTATCCTGGGAGGTAACGGCTCTGAAAGGGGGAACTAAAGGTCTGTATACACAGAGTCGAGTGGGTGAGTTGCACTTGCATGTTCTCATCATAGCATAATTGTATTTCATAGCAAACCATTGCATAAAACCCGACACCTAATGTATAAGCGGTATGGGACGCTCTATACACTAGGCCTTGCAAAACGACCCCTTGGCCTATAAGTTCGTGTGAGCGTGCTTATAAGTCAAGGTTCTCTTTCAATATTATAAGCCTGCTAATAGAACCGACACCCTATCGTATAAATCGGTATGGGACTTTTTATACGATAGGAGCCCTGCAAAAGATCCTTTAGCTTATGTGTACCCACATAAGTTAAGGTTACTTATTTAATTTTGTATAATTATTATCATGCGTATACTGTTAGTTTAGTTCCGCTGCCATCTGGAATTTGAATATTCTCCACCTTCATGTCCTCCCCTTTCCTTCTCCCCGCTCGGTGCTTAGGAGCCATGGGGGAAGGGGTGGGGGACGATAGGACTTAGTCTTTTAGACTAACGGTTTTCGAACCACATCATTTAGGGGACCACGGAGCCCAGCATGGAGGAGCAGCCCCGGAGGTCGGCACGTTTGGAGATCGGACAGTCTAGCACTGGAGTCCAGACAGCAGGGACAGTGAGTCCCGAACTATAGTAGTTGCATTAGTTTGCTTCCGCGATGAGTGAATTGTAGTGAGGATTTGATGTACTGGGCATAAGCCCGAGATTTTTATTATTTGTACTATCTGTGGACACTCCCTTCGTGGAGTTTATTTCTATATATGTGATTCTCTTTGTGGACTTGCTACCTTCTTAAGTATATTGCTACTATTATGATCGAATTGGCCGGCAGAATCGGCGTCTTGTAGTGATGACCTTCCCGGGTGCGAAGGTGTCACCGCAAGGCGGCGGTTCTGGGCCTAAGACCCCGGTGTCGAAAAAGAAAAAAAAATGGGGGTCTTACAAGTGGTATCAGAGGAAACCTCGATCAGAAAAGTAGCAGTCCACTACCCTGGGCCACCCCCGCTCGAGTTTAGTTTGGGGACAAACTAAGCAGCGGAAGTAGTGGTGGGCCCATATGGGAAATCACATGAAAATTGTCCACTTTTAGTTAAACCTGTGAGACTTCTTATAATTGTCTTCTATAACGCAGCCCCCAGCGCAGCCAACACCACAAGGCGGAGTTCAGCAGACTCCGACTGTTGCACCACCTCCCCCGGCCCCCACTCCATTCTTACACTCGGAGATGGGTCAAACGCTGACGGCCATTCTAGATGCTTTCAGGGCTCAGCAGGTTCCGGCTCCGCAGCCGAACCCGGGGGCCAATTGGATGAGCATTTTTCGAGGACTCTCTCCTCCATCTTACTTGGGGACAGAATCCGCTGTACGGACAGAGGAGTGGCTAGATATTATGTATGAAATGCTGACTGGGATACGATGTCCCTGGGAGGAGAAGGTGGCCTTGGTTGTCTCCTGCCTAGAGTCTCACGCAAAGAGGTGGTGGAAGACGCGGCTGGATACAACATTTGCTGATAGGGAGGTTACAGAAATCTCCTGGGAAGAGTTCAGGACCGCTCTCCTGGAACATTTTGTTCCACAATCAGCCAGGGATGAGTTGGAGGAACGGTTCTTACAGTTGAAGCAGGGTACCAGGACGGTGGTAGAGTACCATCGGGAGTTCGACCACTTAGCTCGCTACGCGGATTCGTATCAACTAGATGAGGCGGGCTACACAAAAAGGTTTTATAAAGGTCTACGAGAGGACTTGAGGGAGGCCCTTCTGTTCGTTTCTGATGGACCTATCTCTCGGATCTTGGAAATGGCCAAGAGGATTGAGGCCGATTGGCACACCACTCGGGGTCGAAAAAGGCCAACAGAGGACCAGGGCCGGGAGCCCGGAATGATCAGCGGCGGGGCCGCATCACAGATGGGAGAGAAGGAAGAAGAACAGAAGACCAACCTCGTCAGGAAATAAGACGAGAGCCGAGGGAGCCGGTGGTACTGGCTCCTCAGCCTCTTCAGATGAGGGAGGCACCAAGACCCGGGGGCATGGCATTTCCCCCACCGGAGTGCTACAACTGCCATCAAATAGGGCATATTCGGAGAAACTGCCCTATGAGGGAAGCACCTCTACCAACACCACAGGTTGCCCCGCATGCCCAGCAGTTTGGAGGACGAGGACGTGGTCGAGGACGTGGTTTCCAGGGTGCAGATCGTAGGCAGCAGAGGGAGCACATTTATGCACTGGATCTGGCTCAGCCCCGAAACCCGGAGCAAGTAATCACTGGTACGTCTGAAAATTTTGGTTTAAGTTATTCCTCATGAACTTAAATTTTATATAGAAGTGACAATCTAGGAAAGAAAACCATAGCTAGAATTCTGAGACATTTAATTTTTCCCAAAACCCCAGGAATAGTTTTCATCAGCGGCAAACCCGCTTATACTCTATTTGATACGGGTGCTTCTCACTCATTTGTATCGGAGGCCTTCATAGAAGGATTGGAAGGCGTAGAAAGATTCACGGGTCTGATGATGAGGATACGACTACCCGACGGATCAGAGTTGTTCACCTCTGCCCATTGCAACATGGAGGCAGAGATCGGCGGAAAGACGTTTGAAGCTCCAGCGACAATCATAAAGATGCCAATCTTTGATTTGATCCTAGGAATGACGTGGTTGAACTGGAATCACGCTCAGATCGATTGCTCATCCAAGAGGATTACCGTGAGACATGGAGACTCCTATCTCGTCATTGAAGGTATTAGATCTACTTTCCCTCTCATATTGTCATCTGTACAGGCCGTTAAGGCTCACTTACAAGGAGAAGAAGTGTATGAAGTAATATTTGAGATGACTGAAACCAAGGTCTCCACCTCGGATATTCCGGTGGTGCGAGATTTTGCCGACGTATTCCCGGAGAAACTGCCTGGGCTACCCCCGCACCGGGAGCAAGATTTCCGGATACAGCTGGTGCCGGGGGCTAAGCCAGCAGCTAGGGCCCCTTACCGGATGGCCCCAAAAGAATTGACAGAGTTTCGAAGCCAACTCCAAGAACTGGTGGAGGCTGGATTTGTCCGACCGAGCTCTTCGCCTTGGGGAGCCCCGGTCTTGTATGTTAAAAAAAAGGACGGAACTCTGAGACTGTGCATCGACTACCGAGCTCTAAATCGATTGACAGTCCGAAATACGTATCCGCTGCCAAGGATAGATGAGCTGTTTGACCAGCTAGTAGGGGCGCACTTCTTTTCCAAATTGGATCTGAGATCGGGCTATTACCAGTTACGGATCCAGGAAGAGGACATTCCGAAAACTGCATTCAGTAGCAGATACGGACTATACGAATTTACTGTAATGCCCTTCGGGCTCACAAATGCGCCGTCAGCATTTATGAGCCTTATGAATCAGGTGTTCAAGGAGTATTTAGATATATTCGTCATCGTGTTTATCGATGACATCCTCATTTACTCAAGGACAGAAGAGGAGCACACACAACATCTGACGCTGACTCTGAAGAAACTACGGGAGCACAAGCTTTATGCAAAGATCAGCAAGTGCCAATTTTGGTTGAAGGAGGTGGCCTTCCTAGGCCATATCATCAGTGGTGCTGGGTTAGCAGTGGACCCGGCCAAGATCCAAGCAGTTCGGGACTGGCCACAATTAAAGACGGCCACAGATGTACGAAGTTTCCTAGGGCTTGCTGGATACTACCGGAAATTCGTAGAGGGATTCTCTCGTATCGCCCTCCCACTCACATCTCTGACAAGGAAGGAGGTGCCCTTTACCTGGACCCCACGGTGTGAAGAGGCTTTTCAAGAGCTAAAGGGGCGACTCACTTCGGCCCCTATACTTACCCTCCCTTCAGGGAAAGGAGGATTCCAGGTCTACACCGACGCCTCCTACCAGGGCATGGGGGCAGTACTTATGCAGAATGGCCATGTGATAGCTTATGCTTCTCGGCAACTGAAGAAGCACGAGCAAAACTACCCAATCCATGACTTAGAGATGGGAGCTGTTATTTTTGCATTAAAGGTCTGGCGTCACTATCTATACGGTGTCCACTGCAACATATACTCCGACCACAAAAATTTGAGGTATGTGGACACGCAGAAGGAGCTAAATATCAGACAGAGACGATGGGTGGAATTTTTGGCAGATTACCAGTACGAGATGCACTACCACCCGGGAAAGGCGAATGTGGTAGCAGATGCATTGAGCCGAAAGACCGCAAACACTGAAGTAGGAACACCATTGATGGCCTTGGAGTTGATTCAGACGTTTGATAAAATGCAAATATCCCTAGTATCCGAGGATCACCCTGGGCTATACCGGGAATACCTGTCATCATTAATCGCCACGGATGACATACGAGAGCGGGTCAAGGATGGACAGAGGCAGGATGCCCAGCTAGATCCGGTATTCCGGTCCTTAAAAGCAGGTACTGTGGGAGATTACACGCTGAGAGATGATTTAGTATGCTTCAGAGGACGGGTCTACATACCGAAGGGAGGCCAGATCCGGGAAGACATCATGACGGAGGCTCATTGCAGTCGATATTCGGTACACCCGGGGATTACGAAGATGACTGCAGATCTGAAGAAGACTATGTTCTGGCCCGGCATGAAGAAGGATATCACCTACTTCGTGACCCGTTGCAAGACGTGCCAATTAGTAAAAGCGGAGTGCAAAAACCCCGCAGGATTATTACAGCCCCTCCCAGTACCAGAGTGGAAGTTTGATGATATCGCCATGGACTTTATACATGGACTTCCTCGATCCAGGACAGGGAACGATTCGATATGGGTAATCATCGACCGACTGACGAAGGTGGCGAGGTTTATACCAATCAGGAAGGATGACTCGGTGGGAGTGTTAGTCCGGAAGTTTATGGAGCAGTTCGTTCGCTATCATGGCGTCCCCAAGTCGATTGTGTCAGACCGGGATGGACGATTTACATCCAGGGAGTGGAGGTCAGTGCAGACTTACTTGGGCACTCGACTAACATTCAGTACGGCTTTTCATCCCCAGACGGATGGACAGACGGAACGGACCAACCGGACGCTGGAGGATTTACTACGACTCTGCATATTAGATCGTGGTGAACCTTGGGAGAAATTGTTACCATTGATCGAGTTCTCATATAATAACAGCTACCAGTCTAGTATAAAGATGGCTCCTTATGAGGCATTGTACGGACGAAAGTGCAGGACTCCGCTGTCATGGATACAGGACGAGGACCCTAAGGCATTGGATTCGGAATTTGTTGAGGACACCGAGGCTCAGGTGAGATTGATACGGGACAGGATGCTAGAAGCACAGAGCCGGCAAGCTAAGTATTACGACGCTCGGCACCGTCAGATGGAATTCCAGGTGGGAGATCAGGTGTTCTTGAAAATCCGACCCATGCATGGAGTTACTCGGGTACGCGGACAAAGGAAGAAGCTCAGCCCAAGGTACATGGGACCTTATAGGATCCAGGAGCGGATCGGTCCCTTGGCATACAGACTGGAACTGCCACCAGAGCTGGCGAGTCTGCACGACGTGTTCCATATATCCTCTCTTAGGAGAGCTCTACTACGTCCAGAGCAGCAAGTTTCAACCACAGATGGACCGATAGCATCTGATCGGTCAGTTCACCTAGAACCAGTCCGGATTGACGACAAGGGGGTACGAGTTCTACGCCACAAGAAGGTTCCGTTAGTCAAGGTCCTGTGGAGAAATCACGGAAGAGAGGAGCACACATGGGAGCCCCAGGACTTGATGCGACAAAGATACCCGGAACTCTTCAGTCAGGTATTCCTCGCAACCACTCAAAATGTTCAATTCCCTCCATATGATTAACTAGTAGAACTAAAATTTCAAGGATATGGGCTAAACTTTTGTTTATTGGGGTCTAGATTTTTGTCATTTGGACTATTTGGTCTTAACATCGACAAACGCCTTAAACCTCGCATGACAATCACGGAGTCGTGGCATAAAACTTTCAACTTACATGGGATGTTACAAGTTTCTTCCTCCTCGATACGAGTCCCCGTAAGCTTAACCTGGATTTCGGGGACGAAATCTTTGTTTTGTTTATTGGGATTTGTAACATCCCATTTCCAACTAGACCCCTAGGAGTGGTTTTGTCATAACAAAACCCTAGGAAGCCCAAGGAAGAGGCAAGTGGACCTGGTAGTGTGAATAGGGCCACTGTGGTCTGCACTTAGCAGATCTCAGAACCTTGACTAAAAGTGATCATGGGACTTCACCAAGACTCCAAGACCCCACCCATACCCTTATAACCCTAGAAAGAGGTCAATGGGTCACTAAGGACCCATGGAGAGCAGTCAAAAGACCAAAGTTGACCAAAGTCAACTATAACCCTAGCTAGGTCAAGTTGACCTAGACAAGGGTCCATTTCAGTCTATTAGCCAAGTATACTCCACCCAAACTTCCATAAGCCAAGTGAGAGGCCAATAGGTCACCAAGGACCCATTGGGACCAATCAAAGGGGCTAGTTTGACCAAAGTCAACCCTTAACCTAAAATGGTCAAAATGCCCTAGTTAAGGGCCAAGTGACCTTCAAGGGCCAATTCAACCCCACCTTGACCCTAGGGGGAGGCTAATGGGTCACCAAGGACCTATTAAGGAAACCTCAAGGATCAAATTGACCTAGGTGGGCCCTAGTCCCACTTTGGGTCAAGTTAGCCCAAATGGGCTAACTCAAGCTCAAGCCTATTTCATTAGGGCTAACCTTGACCCAAGTGGCCAAATGGATTGGTGGGCTGACATGTGACATGTAGGAGCCTAAATTTCAGGCTTGATGACTAGGAGAGAGAAAGTCATCCATGGAGGAGAGAGAAAGAGAAGGAAGAGAAGGAAGGAGGACTTTGTGCTCCTCCTCCCCCCTCCCCAACCTCCCCATTCAATTCAGAAGGACAAAGGGAGTCTAGCAGCTTTTTTTGACTGGCTGGAGCAAGCTCCACCACCCCTACCAACCTAGCCGCCAATGTGGACTTTGGCCAAAAATGGCCAAGGTGTTTTCAGCCACCTAACACCTCCCCTCACCTCTTTAAAAGCTCCATTGGACTCCAAGGAGTAATCCCCACCATTTTCCTGAAGAAACCAAGCCCTATTCTGCCTTTTTGAGCAATCCGACCACCACCGGCCACCACCATGCCAATCCGACGATCAGCCCGGCTACAGCCGCCACCACAGGTCCTCCTCCACTCCTTCACTCTTGGGTAGATCATAGGAATCAATAGGGCCAAGGTTCGGGCTCAATTAAGCCCGATCGAGATTTCAAAATCCATGGATTTCCCGTTTTTTTTTCATGACTCGGGATCACCGGAAAAGCGCTCTCCGGCGGCCTAGACGTCGGCCGGAGGTAGCCCCGACCACCACGAAGGTGTCGGCGGCGGTGGCAGGCCGGGGAGGTGGCCGGATGGCCGGCGGCAGCCGCTGGAAATCAGCCCAGGCGGGATTAATCCTGGCCGTCTGCCAAAGGAAGGAGATGATGGGATGTCGTCCATCTTGCGCCAAGATTCGTGCTGCTGATGATAAGATACTATAGTATAAGAGTTTGATTTATTTCAATTTCTGTCACATGTGATGTATATAATGGTTTTAATTATTAAAAATATCTAGAGCCATTTTCAGAAAAAGTGGTCAACATCAAAAACCTAGACCTATGAGTCTACTTTCAGCCAAAATTGGTTTGAACCAAATTGGGTGACTGGTTTGGCCAGGGCACTCATTTTGGTGGGGTCTATACAAATGAATAGTCAGTCATTAAATTGGATGCCCACACTTGATCCATGGTCCAAATAAGCTGAAATTTTGGCAGGGGCTCACCCTACCCTATACCTAGACCCTGCCCAAAAATGGGAATTTTTGGAAATAATTTTCCTATAGTTTTTGTAAATAATTTGATTATGCTAGGGTAAATTAAATTAGGGGTCAAATGAAGTCCAAATTCAACCAAATTTTGGTGGGATGGTTATGAGGTCAATATAGACCTCTGGTTAAAATTTCATTAAGTTTGGAGTTTATTTGAATAGGATTCAAGCAAACCCTAGCCTTGCCCCAAGAAGGGTATTTTGGTCCAAATTGTAATTTTGGCTTTTAGTGTCCAATTCACCTCAACAGAGGTTCAAATTTTGTACCCTAGTTTGGGATGACAAGATACACCTCCCAAAGGAAATTTGGGGGCAGTGGAGTTGGTTTGGCCCAAGATCTTAGGTCAAACCCTAAGGAAGGGCTTTTGTACCTTGTGAAGGGCATATGGTCAAATCACCTTGTATGGCTATGAAATTTTGTAGGGATAGATTTTTGGTAACTATAACCCTCTGGTAAAATTATTAGGGCATTTTGGAAGGTTTAGGACCCTAAAATCCCTAACCCTAGTTTAGGGCACAAACATTCTAGGGTTGCAATGGGCTAGCTAAACACCTCAAACTAAGATGAAATTTTGGTAGGTTGGTCTTAAGGACATTATGAGCCTCTGGTAATTTAATGGGGAATTTTGGGTCAATAATTATAGCACTTCATTTGTAACCCAAGAAATGCTTAAATTAAGTAAATAATTTATTATGCTACTTCTGATAATTGAGAGGTCCTGAAATTTTGGCAGAGGTTGTTAGGAATCATAAAGAGTTTATATAAATTTTATAAGAATTCTTGGACAAGTATATGAGGTAGTTAGTTCACAAGATTGTCATTTGATGGAATTATTCAAAAATTCATTTAAGCCTATTTACTAATAACTAAATTATGAAATTTGGCTCAAACAATTTACATGCCATTAGATTCATACTTGAATTTTCTCTGAATTTTTGGAAGCAATATAGTATTTTATATTTCTTGAAATGAATTTTCAAAGATTAAAATGAAATAATGATTTGGGGATAAAACCTTGCTGAAAAATTTAGATATTTTGGAAGATGACTTATATCATTATTCTGAGTAACATATAAAATTTGTAAAATGATTCCTTGCATGAAAGTAGTACTTCATGTTCATTTTTGGAAATTTTAGACATTAAAATAATTAAATGAATTATCAAATAAGTAAGGAAAATTTTGGATCTCTGGATTTAGAACTTAAAGGTCATAATGAACCTACATTAATTATTATAGGGGTGTAGGATGATTATTTTATATACATCCCATTTTACATGAAGATTGACTTGGTGGTCTGCATTTAGCAATTTTGGATCTAGTTTGTTTAAATCATTTTGAGCAATTTACTTACTGTATAATTATGAAATTTGGCCAATGATGTTTTTAGGTCAGTATCTGCTTTATAAAATTAATTAAGAATTTTTGGATGAATATTTATTGCACTTACTTCATTAATAAAAGGAAAAAGGATATATTTTCAAAATTGATTAGTGTCACTTGAATACTTGAAAAATTGTTATATCTTGGATTTATTGTTAAATGGTTATTTAGAATTTATCATGAATTTATGAAGCTTTATACCTTTCCGAAAAGTGCACTTCATGCTCAATGGGTAGCCCTTAGAAGCTTTACGGGAATTTAAATAAATATCAGAATAATTGGAAAAATGATAATCTTTGGGATTTAGTCCATTTGCATCATGATAAGTCTCCAGTAAATAATTCAGGGCATTCGGATGATTATTTAGAATACCCCCTATCTGGTTCAACGTATCGTCTGAGTTGGTGTGCATATAGCAAAATTGCTAAATTGGAATAAGACAAGGTCGGGGATAGTTATTGGAGTTAGACCCTTTTTGTTGTGGATGATTTCCCAATAGAAAGAAAAGAAGAGTAGTGAGAGTAGGTTTGCTAGTGTTAGGTGGTGCGCATGATCGACGAAAAATCGTCTTTCTCGTAGTAATTAGGAAGAGTCAAAACTTCGTAAGCATACAGTAAATAGTAAACTTAGGGTTTCACACTTTCCCACCCAGTGTCCCGGGAGATAGTATGGGTTACTTGGGCAATAATCCCAGTAGTTGTGATGGTGGTCTGGCGAGCTTCGGCTCAGTTGTTGATTACGACGGACGGGAGTGTCCGGTGAGCTTTGGCTCGGTAGTAGATTATGACGGACGGGATTGTCCGGTGAGCTTTGGCTCGGTAGTAGATTATGACGGACGGGATTGTCCGGGGAGCTTTAGCTCGGTTATAGATTACGACGGACGGGATTGTCCGGTGGGCTTCGGCTCGGTTGTAGATTATGACGGACGGGTTAGTCCGGGGAGCTTCGGCTCGGTTGTAGATTGTGACGGATGGGATAGTCCGGGAAGATTCGGCTCGGTTATTTATTGGACTCATAACTATTGCATGTGCATAAAAGGTATAAGGTGGTGGGTCTTCGATATTGGGGAGTTCGTTGCACCGACACCAATATCGTTGACTCGGCAAGTGTGGTTTTACACTTCGCCAACAGAAGTCCGGTGCGCCAGCCGGCAAGAGTACGCAGACGTCCGCTTAGTGCACCAAGCGTTGAGGCGTACGATAGGTCAGACCGGTAGTGCAAATACTGGTTTTGAGGTGGGCGAGGCCCAACCCACCGCTTCCGTCTACCACTACGGAGGTATCCTGGGAGGTAACGGCTCTGAAAGGGGGAACTAAAGGTCTGTGTACACAGAGTCGAGTGGGTGAGTTGCACTTGCATGTTCTCATCATAGCATAATTGTATTTCATAGCAAACCATTGCATAAAACCCGACACCTAATGTATAAGCGGTATGGGACGCTCTATACATTAGGCCTTGCAAAACGACCCCTTGGCCTATAAGTTCGTGTGAGCGTGCTTATAAGTCAAGGTTCTCTTTCAATATTATAAGCCTGCTAATAGAACCGACACCCTATCGTATAAATCGGTATGGGACTTTTTATACGATAGGAGCCCTGCAAAAGATCCTTTAGCTTATGTGTACCCACATAAGTTAAGGTTACTTATTTAATTTTGTATAATTATTATCATGCGTATACTGTTAGTTTAGTTCCGCTGCCATCTGGAATTTGACTATTCTCCACCTTCATGTCCTCCTCTTTCCTTCTCCCCGCTCGGTGCTTAGGAGCCATGGGGGAAGGGGTGGGGGACGATAGGACTTAGTCTTTTAGACTAACGGTTTTCGAACCACATCATTTAGGGGACCACGGAGCCCAGCATGGAGGAGCAGCCCCGGAGGTCGGCACGTTTGGAGATCGGACAGTCTAGCACTGGAGTCCAGACAGCAGGGACAGTGAGTCCCGAACTATAGTAGTTGTATTAGTTTGCTTCCGCGATGAGTGAATTGTAGTGAGGATTTGATGTACTGGGCATAAGCCCGAGATTTTATTATTTGTACTATCTGTGGACACTCCCTTCGTGGAGTTTATTTCTATATATGTGATTCTCTTTGTGGACTTGCTACCTTCTTAAGTATATTGCTACTGTTATGATCGAATTGGCCGGCAGAATCGGCGTCTTGTAGTGACGACCTTCCCGGGTGCGAAGGTGTCACCGCAAGGCGGCGGTTCTGGGCCTAAGACCCCGGTGTCGAAAAAGAAAAAAAAATGGGGGTCTTACATGAGTTATATGAAATTCCTCCTGAAAGTTATTCACAAGTATAGACTTCTGAGCAACCAGAGTTTCATCAAGAACTATCTCATGAGATTCCAATACAAGCAAAGAAGAAAAGGAAATATGGTGATGGTGCTTTTACTAGCAGATCCATCCCCAATCAAGATGCTGCCAAAAGAAAAGAACAAGAATTTGTTGAAGTGTGGAGTCAAACCTCCAAGTCTCTCAATCTTGACACTCTCAAGCTGGTTGTGGATTTCAATGAAAAGAAAGATGATCATTACGGTCACAAGGAATGGGAATTGTATGAAAAATCTTTGACTAAGAGGGGGATCTATGATAGTGAACATAGCAGAAACAATCTAAATGCTCCTCCTCGACCTCCAAAGTACTATCCCAAACCATATAGCTATTATAAAAGACAGGAAGAAAAGAAGGAACGGTTGCACCGACAACAATACCCATGATTGGATATTATCCATGGTGTAGAATCTTGTGGATCTGGATGTATCAATGGACAAATTCTATATATATAAAAAAATTTGAATTTTGATGATCTTATTAATTCTCTTCTATCTTTACATATCTCATTTTGCTTGTTTTTCAATTCTTTAATTATCTTGATATAATTCACCTTAGTGTAGAGAGTTCTGACTTCTACAAATAGGGAGAGATTGTTGGGTATTATATCCACAATAACTCAGATTTGTATGAAGTCACCATTTAACTAAGATGAATTAAGTTTGTATTTGATGTTATTCTGTAGTTGAGTGCTTGCAGGTTATTATTACCAAGTGTAGACCAATGTCAGTTTACAATGAGTCACTAAACACATGACCATGCAATGTAATCCCTCATTGTGTGATCCATGGTATTGACTTATGTGTAACCTCTCTATTGGGATGCACTTCTTTTTCAAGTACTAGAGCAATGGAAGAAAGGAATGGTTACTAGTTTCAACAAAGAAGAAAAGAATTTTTTTCCAAAATTTCGTAAGTTCATTTCTCGAGAAATTGAAGACTATTTCTCAAGAAGTCTAAATCTATTTCTCGAGAAAGCATAGGTGTTCTCGAGAAATCATAAGACTTCTCAGGAAATTGTCTGAAAATACTCTAAGTCCTTTTCTCGAGAAATGCCCTGAAGATTTCTCGAGAAGCCAAGTTAGTTCTCAAGAAATGCAAAGCAGTTCTTGAGAAGTCAAAATCATTTCTCGAGAAGCTAAGTCTTTTTCTCGAGAAATCAATTCTTTCTCGAGAAATCAATACTTCAGTTTATAGAATTATCGTTAAGTACATTTCTCGAGATGGTCAGGACATTTCTCGAGAAAGCAATTCTTTTCTCGAGAAATTATGTTCCTCTCGAGAAATCAATCTTTCACTTCAAAGAATTTGCGCTAAGTAAATTTCTCGAGAAGCCATATTATTTCTCGAGAAATAATATCCTTCTCGAGAAATCAGTATTTTATTTCACAGAAATTTTTCTTTAAGTCTTTTCTTGAGAAGCCAAGTGATTTTTCGAAATAGTTATTCATTTCTCGAGAAATCTTCTTCTTCTCGAGAAATGGACTTGCAGATTCTTCTTTTTATATATTCTGACGGGATTTCAAATTATTCTAAATTAATGATGATTGATCCATTAGTGGATCTTTCCTTAATGACTCTTGACCGTTAAAGATGCTCTATATATATATATTCTTTTCAATCGGATTCTCTAACCCTAATTACAAGAAGAATTTTGACAGTAATCAGAATCGCTCTTTCAAATTTCGGGAAAAGACGCACGTCTCCATCGCCGTTCTTCTCTGCCACTAATCTCTTGAACCAGTGATTCGAAAAGAGAAACGATTCGACAGATCCAAGATTCAAGTTTCTACAATATCCATTTGATCGGGTCGGATCCTAGTTTTCAGATCAGCCTTCTCAGTTTTCTTTCTCAACCTTCTTCATTAAGTTTTTCAAGTTTCAAGAAGGAAGACCCTTGAAGTTTTTCAGATATGGAAGTATAAACTTTTTATTGTACTGTATAATTGTTTTAACATTTGTAGGAGCTTTGTCTCCGAGTTTGTAGGAAGTTTGTTCTTCCGAGTGTAGATCCGTTAGTGGATCGAGATTGTAGATCCGGGTGTGGATCGAGTTTGTAGATCCGGTTGTGGATCGAGGTGTAGGAGAGGTTGTTCTCATAGGTGTAGGAGCATTGCTCCGAGGTGTAAGATTGTTTTAATCTGAGAAAGGTGAAGTAGCCGAATCTTACCCTTTGTGGTAGATAGGCGAGCCAGGACAGCGAACGTACCCAATACAGGGAACCACTGTAATTTTTTGTTGTTTGTGTGCTTGTTCTTTAAGATATTTTTATTCTGTAAAATGACGCAAACATCACTTATTCACCCCTCTAGGTGATTTGGGTAGATGCTAGATACTTTCACTTCCTCAGTTGCAAGCCTCTATTCTTGGCATTATCAATAGCTTCATAAGTGCAGCTTCCATTACCTCAGCATAGGTCTCAGATCCATAAGCGCTAGCCAGCTGCTGGATGTCACTCCTAGGATCACCCAGAAATCGCTTAACTCTGCTAGCTTCAGAAGCAACCAAATCCGGGGAAAACCTGCTCAACTTGCTAAATTTAATTTCATACTCACTGGTCGTGAGTTATCTTTGCTTCAAATACAGAAAATTATTCATCAAGCGACCTCGCTCGACCGACGACACAAACTTCTTCAATAATAGCTCCTTGAAGGATTCCCATGAGCTCCCATCTGTGAGGTTCTCCTTCTCTATCAACCACCAGCTCTTTGCAAGGCCCTTAAGCTGATAAGCGGCTACCATAACTCGCTGGTCTGCAGAAATCCCTGAGTACGAAAACATCTCCTCGATTGCGATAATCCAATCGTCCAATGACATGAAATCACCTCTACCATCATAGGTAGGAGGTCCTAATCGCTGAAAATGCGAGATAAAGTTCATCTTTGGTGGTAGTAGGACTAGAGGTGTAACACCCCAAATTGTTGTAGGAGCGACGGGGATCGTTTTTGGGCCAAGTCGGGTTTTTGGTGCAGGTGACACGGGCCCGACACGGGCGTGTCGGAGGCCGTGTCGGGCGTGTCGAGCTCGAGCCGTGTCGTCGACCAGTTCAGGTCGACGATGGTCGTGTGGTGGAACACGGCCTAGGACACGGGCGTGTCCCAGGCCGTGTCACACCTGTGCTGTGCGGTTGGGTGCACGGGTAGTGACACGGGCACGAACACGGGCGTGTCCGGTTTGACACGGGCGTGTCCGATGCCGTGTCACCAAGTCGTGTACCCCTCTGACTCCAAACTGGTGATTTATTGCACACGGGGGGCGTGACACGGGTCCCGACACAGGCGTGTCACAGGCGACACGGGCGTGTCGGAGGCCATCTCACATGCTGTGTGCTGGTTTTCAATTTGGGTCGAGACGGCGAATGAGCTACACGGCCAGGCACACGGCCGTATGCCAACCCGTGTTCGGCCCAGATTTTATGATTTTTTGGATTTAATTCGGGCCGTTCGTTTCCTTGGCTTTGGATCCGACGGTGGGGGGCTGCTCCTGGGTGGTTTTAGCCGGGAATAGGGTTTTGAAACCCTTATTTCTCTTGGATAATCTCTCTCTAAGTTTTAGAGAGAGGGGAGAGCAAGTTTGGTGGAAGAGTCCAAGATCCGGCCGCCGGAAGAGCTTCAGAGCTCCGAATCGCGATCCGAGTTCAGATCCGCGGAGGCGACGCCATTGCGGTGCTTTCCAACCGTATAGTTTTCGATGGCGCCGCGGAAGAATGCAAGGGTAATGATTTCTCATCCTTGGGCATGTGAAGCCCTCTTTTCCTTTGCATAGGAAGCCCGCTCTCGCGAGTGAGCGAAGAGTTGGAGCGTTCCTTGGGGTAGATATGTGAAGTCCCCCTTGTGTAGAGTCCGTATACGAAACGGACATAGGCATTGTGTGTGAAGCCTATCCGGACAAGTAGAGCCGGATCGGTGATGTTGCATTGCATATGAACCGGGGAAGACTCCGGGTGTTTGGGCGTTTTTCGGGTTTTCTACGTGGTAGATTGCAACAGGGAGCCTTGGGGATTAACTCCAAGGTGCACCCGGAAAACTGGGCAAAAGCGAGTTTTGCCAACACGATGGCCGGGGAGCCAACGTGAATATAACCGGGTTATGTGATTGTTGTGGCGGAAACGGGACTCGGTGAGTCTTGACCTGCGCATATGGCTTAAATTGCCGTTGCGATATGAGCATGGGTCAGGCGGAACCGTACCCGGTCTATGTCATTCGGTAGGACCGTTGGCATGGATGAGGGTCTTCGGCGGTCTATGGCTTAAATTGTCATGACCAAGGCCAGGAAGGCAAAATGCTCATATGGATGACCGTCCAAGAGGCGGTGGTGGATTGGGAACGTCTATGGCTTGAATTGACGTGACGTTGGCCGGTTCGCCGAGAATGTGCCCTGAGTGCACGGGGTGTGTGGTCGTGCGAGCCTATGCCTGTGTTGATGTGTATTCACAATAATATATTGCTTATAATAATAAAGTGCAGGGAAAGAGCATCGCCGCCCCGATTTTGGGGGCGGGATCGTTATAATTTGGTCAGCATTGCTGACCGTTGCTTTTGTTTGCCACCGGGCGGTGGTTTGTGCTTGCAGGTGCTGCGGAGCCGAGCGGAAAATAGCGGGCTAAAGCCCATGTTGCGGTGCTGGCCCTCGAAGGCCTAACCCTTTTTATGCTTTCCGTTTATTTCATGTATGGCCGGCCTGCGAACCGAAGTATGTAAGACATGTTTTGTTAAGCAAACCTTGTAAGGCCTTAAGGCCGATACTTTTGTAGTTTCATTCCTATTGTTACTTCTGTAGTGGACATTCCTGCTTGGCAGGGTTCTTGAATTTGTGCAACTTAATAATTTGCTTCCGCTAGAATGACTCTGTGTAGGATGTTGGTGATTGGTTGTATGGTTTCAACGCGTAACCAACCGGTCTGTCCGTAGTATATGGAGTCGGGCCCCGGCCGGACCTACTGCTATATGCTATGCGATGGATAGGGGTGTTACAAATTGGTATCAGACTTCTGGTTTCGGTCAAGCTTAAATGAATTCGTGGACGAATTCACTTTAAGGGGTGGTGAGCACATGTGTGTGTCATCGTTATAACATGAAAAGAACCCTTGAATGTCCACTTAGGAATGAAATTATACATGTTTGAGAAACCTGCGTGTTCCTATAATTGCTGTTTGCAGTAATTTTTGGGTCGCTTATCGGTGTTTTGCACGATTATAGGTGACCAGAAGTGGCGCTGGGCCGTCTGAACGGCCAGGTTCTAAGGCGAGCAGTGCGCCAAGCGATGCGCCTGCAACACCTCCGTCTGCCGAGACCATTAGGTTGGTGGCAGAAGCGGTCATGGCAATGATCAATGCGCAGCCTGCAAGGCAGGTGCAGCAGCTCGCTCCTACTATGTAGCAAGTACCGCTTCAGACGGCAGAGTAAAGGAGGGTTGAGCAAGTAGTTTTGGATCCAGAGTTGCCTCGGAGAGCAACGGAAAGACAACTGAAGCACGTGATGGGCTTTCACCCACCGGTGTTCACGGGAGCAGAAACCCCGACCCAAGCAGAGGATTGGCTCTCAAGGGTCAACAGGGTGATGACTGCGACGGAAACGGAAGAGTGGCAGAAGACCACAATAGCGACGTTCCTGTTGGATGGGGACGCAAGGTTATGGTGGGAAGGCCTAGAGCTACATCAGTTGCGGGGAAGGCCGTTGGCCGAAGTTCCGATGGAGGAGTTTGCGAGACTATTCATGGCTCGATACCTCCCCTCGGCGCAGAGAATTGCGCTAGAAAGCGAGTTTCAGAAGTTGGTGCAAGGGGATTGCACCGTTGATGAGTACCTCCACGAGTTTACTCGGTTGGGGAGATATGTCGGCGCTACCTTCGCAGACGAGGAGCGCAAGACGAGCCGCTTCTACGAAGGGCTAAGAGATGATCTAAGATTGCTACTGTCGGGGCCCAAGGCGCAGGGTTTCATGACCCTGGTCAGTTCGGCCCGGTCCTTGGAGAAGGACATGAAGAATGTCCAAGCGAAGAAGGAATCCGGTAGTAAGAAAGCGGAGTTCAAGGCACCGACTACGTCGAAGTCGGGCTACCGCAGATTCTATAAGAAAGCTAAGACGTCGGGTCCAGCTGCTTCAGGTGCCTCAGGGGCAACTACCAATCGAACCCCGGGCGCTTGTTTCACGTGTGGAAAGCCGGGGCACTTTGCCCGTGATTGCTAGAGTGGACGCTCAAAGTCCGAAAGGAAGCAAGGAGCTACCTACGAGGAGAAGGGCAAAGCGGTGGAGTCGACCGCGTCCCACTATGCTCCGACTCAGCCTAGAGTCTATAACTTGGGCCAGCGGGAGGCCATCAAGCAAGCGGATGTGGTGACAGGTATGAGTTAATTTATAGCAAGTTAGCTTTAATACCTTTATCTATTGCTTGTTAGCCTAATATTGTTTGTATAGGCTTTGTTGTGATTAGTGATAGTCCGGCACGGGCACTGTTCGATACGGGAGCTTCACACTCCTTCTTGTCCGCAAGCTTTATATCGCGCATCGGAGTCCCTTCTTCGATGGCAAAGGACAAGTTGGATGTGCTGCTACAGAATGGGTGCTCGATGCGTGCAGACAGGGTGTGTGCCTTAAAGGTTCACATTGGGAGCCAAGAGTTCGACTTGCTAGCGTCATTGCTGCCGCTAGTAGAGTTCGACGTGATCTTTGGAATGGATTGGCTGTCAGAGCAGAAAGCTTGGATTGACTGTGACCGGAAGGAGGTCAAGCTGGGTGTAGGGCGAGAGACTACATTCGAGGGGCTAAAGGGGTCGAGCAAGACACTGATGTCTGCTCTTCAGGTGGTGAAGGTGGTTCGTGCTGGTGTAGAGCTGTTCTTCGCAATAGTGGGGACTGTGGAGCCAAAGTCTCCGTTGGATAGCATCCCCGTGGTTTGCGAATACCCCGATGTGTTCCCGGATAGTCTTCCCGGAGCCCCACCGCAGCGGGAGATTGATTTCACCATCAAGCTCGTACCGGGGGCCAAACCGGTGTCACGTGCTCCGTATAGGTTGGCGCCTAAGGAGATGGCAGAGTTGAAAGTTCAGCTAGAGGAGCTGATGGAGCAAGGGTATGTGCGTCCAAGCTCGTCGCCTTGGAGCGCACCGGTCCTCTTCGTTAAGAAGTAGGATGGTAGTATGCGGTTGTGTATCGACTACAGAGAATTGAACAAGCTGACGGAGAAGAATAAGTACCTGATCCCGAGGATTGATGATCTCTTTGATCAGTTAGTCGGATCGTCGGTATACTCCAAGTTGGACTTGAAGTCGGGGTACTATTAGCTGAGGATCAGGGAGTGTGATATCCCAAAGACGGTGTTCAGTACGAGGTATGGGCATTTCGAGTTCACGGTCATGCCGTTTGGACTGACGAATGCGCCATCGGTGTTTATGGATCTGATGAACAGGACGTTCAGAGATTTCCTGGATCGCTTTGTGATCGTCTTTATTGACGATATTTTGGTGTACTCGCAGTGCGAAGAAGACCACTTCAAGCATTTGCATTTGGTGTTGGAGACTTTGAGGAGGAATGAGCTTTACGCAAAGTTCTCCAAGTGCGAGTTCTGGCTACCCTCGGTAGGGTTCCTTGGTCATATAGTGAGTGGGGAAGGTATAGCGGTGGATCCGGCGAAGATTGTTGCGATACGGGAGTGGCCTGCGTTATCTTCTGTCGCGGAAGTCCGTAGTTTTCTCGGGCTTGCCGGATATTACAGGCGCTTCGTAGAGAACTTCTTGCGGGTAGCGTTACCTCTCACGAAGTTGATAAGAAAGGATCAGAAATTCTTGTGGATGCAAGAGTGCGTGCAAGCTTTTGAGGAGCTGAAGAGGCGGTTGACCACGGCGCCAGTGCTTAGTTCGCCGAGTGGGACCGAGGGCTTTGAGGTGTATAGCGACGCTTCGGGTAGTGGCTTGGGCTGCGTGTTGTTGCAGCATGAAAGTGTGATTGCGTATGGATCGCGTCAGCTGAAAGTGCATGAGAGAAATTATTCGGTGCACGACTTGGAGTTGGCGGCCGTGATTTTTGCACTCAAGTTGTGGAGGCACTACCTATACGGCGTAAGGGTCGATATATACACCGATCACAAGAGCCTAAAATACTTGTTGGATCAAAAGGACCTTAATATGAGGCAGAGGAGGTGGATGGAGTTCCTGGGGGACTACACCTTCAAGATACATTATGTACCCGGGAAGGGCAACGCAGTTGCGGATGCGCTGAGCCGCAGGGCTCCCGCCCGAGCCAACTGGTTGTCGGTGCATGATGAGCGGCTAGTGCGGGAGTTGGAGGAGCTTGAGATCTGTTGCGTTGACAAGCAGACGAGCGCCAAAGCAATGTTAAACTGGACAGAGGTGCAGTATGACCTGGCTGACCGGGTTCGGCAGGCATTGGAGTTACATGACTCCATGAAAGAGCTTATGGAGGCCGCTCTGGATGGGTCAAATTCCCAGTTCTCGATGGATGATGGTTTGTTAAGGAAGGATCATCGGTTGTGCGTCCCGAGTGGGGGTAACCTCCGGGCGGAGTTGATGTACGAGGCTCATCATACCAAGTACTCAATCCACCCAGGGAGCACGAAGATGTATCGTGATCTCAAGAAGCTGTTTTGGTGGCCGGGGCTTAAGAAAGATGTGGCGTTGTACGTGGCTAAATGCCAAACGTGCGCCTTGGTGAAGGCGGAGTGCCAAAAGCCGGGAGGATTTCTGAAGTCCTTGCCTATACCGGAGTGGAAATTCGACGATATATCTATGGACTTTGTGCACGGGTTGCCAAGGTCGCAGAAGGGGAACGACGCCATCTGGGTGATCGTAGATCGGCTAACCAAGGTGTCGCATTTCATTCCGCATAGGAAGGATGATCCAGTGGAGAAATTGGCAAAGTTGTATGTTGACAATATTGTTAGGCTGCATGGTGTGCCCCGTAGCATTGTGAGTGATCGCGATGGGCGATTCACGTCAAATGATTGGAGGTTGGTGCAGCAGATGCTGGGGACAAAGTTAAAGTTCAGCACAGCTTTCCATCCGCAGACGGATGGGCAGACCGAGAGGGTTAATAGAACGATGGAGGACATGCTCCGCATGTGTGTTCTAGACGTCGGGAAGCATTGGGAAGACCACCTTTATTTGGTGGAGTTCGCGTACAACAACAGCTACCAAGCGAGTATACAAATGGCGCCCTTCGAGGCCCTGTATGATAGGAAGTGTCGCACGCCGTTATCGTGGCTTGAAACGGGTGAGGCAAGGTTGTACAAGAAGCAGGAGGTGGAGAGTGCTACCTCGTTAGTGCGGATCATTCGGGAGCGCTTGTTGATCGCTCAGGACCGGCAGGCGAAGTATTACAATGCCAAGCACCGGAACGTGGAGTTCGCGGTAGGCGATTGGGTATACCTGAAAGTGAAGCCGTTCAAGGGGGTTTCGCGGGTGAGACGCTTGAAGAAGCTGAGCCCAAGATACCTTGGACCTTTTGAGGTTCTGGAGCGAGTCGGCGAAGCGGCATACCGTTTGAGGCTATCGGAGCAATTGAGTGGATTACATGATGTGTTCCACATTTCTGTGTTGCGGAAGGCGGTGCAAGAGCCTTCGTAGGTGATCGCGGTTGACCAAGTACCGGTGGACGAAGGGTTGACGACTAGGGTCAAGCCCATTCGTATCGAAGATGTTGAGGTCAAGAGGCTTCGTAACAAGGAGATCCGGATGGTTAATGTCCGGTGGGATAACTGCGGGCGTGAGGAGCTCTCTTGGGAACGGGAGCAGACTATGCTCGAGGAGTACCCGGAATTATTCCGCTCAGGTACTGTTTTATGTTAAGTCCTGTTTTTCCTTTATTAATTTCGTGGACGAAATTCTTTAAGGGGGGTAGAATTGTAACACCCCAAATTATTATAGGAGCGACGGGGATCGTTTTTGGGCCAAGTCGGGTTTTTGGTGCAGGTGACACGGGCCCCGACACGGGCGTGTCGGAGGCCGTGTCGGGCGTGTCGAGCTCGAGCCGTGTCGTCGACCAGTTCAGGTCGACGATGGTCGTGTGGTGGAACACGGCCTCGGAGACGGGCGTGTCCCAGGCCGTGTCACACCTGTGCTGTGTGGTTGGGTGCACGGGTAGTGACACGGGCACGAACACGGGCGTGTCCGGTTTGACACGGGCGTGTCCGGTTTGACACGGGCGTGTCCGATGCCGTGTCACCAAGCCGTGTACCCCTCTGACTCCAAACTGGTGATTTATTGCACACGGGGGGCGTGACACGGGTCCCGACATGGGCGTGTCGCAGGCGACACGGGCGTGTCGGAGGCCGTGTCACATGTCGTGTGCTGGTTTTCAATTTGGGTCGAGACGGCGAATGAGCTACACGGCCAGGCACACGGCCGTGTGCCAACCCGTGTTCGGCCCAGATTTTATGATTTTTTGGATTTAATCCGGGCCGTTCGTTTCCTTGGCTTTGGATCCGACGGTGGGGGGCTGCTCCTGGGTGGTTTTAGCCGGGAATAGGGTTTTGAAACCCTTATTTCTCTTGGATAATCTCTCTCTAAGTTTTAGAGAGAGGGGAGAGCAAGTTTGGTGAAAGAGTCCAAGATCCGGCCGCCAGAAGAGCTTCGGAGCTCCGAATCGCGATCCGAGTTCAGATCCGCGGAGGCGACGCCGTTGCGGTGCTTTCCAACCGTATAGTTTTCGATAGCGCCGCGGAAGAATGCAAGGGTAACGATTTCTCATCCTTGGGCATATGAAGCCCTCTTTTCCTTTGCATAGGAAGCCTGCTCTCGCGAGTGAGCGAAGAGTTGGAGCGTTCCTTGGGGTAGATATGTGAAGTCCCCCTTGTGTAGAGTCCGTATACGAAAACGGACATAGGCATTGTGTGTGAAGCCTATCGGGACAAGTAGAGCCGGATCGGTGATGTTGCATTGCATATGAACCGGGGAAGACTCCGGGTGTTTGGGCGTTTTTCGGGTTTTCTACGTGGTAGATTGCAACAGGGAGCCTTGGGGATTAACTCCAAGGTGCACCCGGAAAACTGGGCAAAAGCGAGTTTTGCCAACACGATGGCCAGGGAGCCAACATGAACATAACCGGGTTATGTGATTGTTGTGGCGGAAATGGGACTCGGTGAGTCTTGACCTGCGCATATGGCTTAAATTGCCGTTGCAATATGAGCACGGGTCAGGCGGAACCGTACCCGGTCTATGTCGTTCGGTAGGACCGTTGGCATGGATGAGGGTATTCGGCGGTCTATGGCTTAAATTGCCGTGACCAAGGCCAGGAAGGCAAAATGCTCATATGGATGACTGTCCAAGAGGCGGTGGTGGATTGGGAACGTCTATGGCTTGAATTGACGTGACGTTGGCCGGTTCGCCGAGAATGTGCCCTGAGTGCACGGGGTGTGTGGTCGTGCGAGCCTACGCCTGTGTTGATGTGTATTCACATTAATATATTGCCTATACTAATAAAGTGCAGGGAAAGAGCATCGCCGCCCCGATTTTGGGGGCGGGATCATTATAATTTGGTCAGCATTGCTGACCGTTGCTTTTGTTTGTCACCGAGCGGGGGTTTGTGCTTGCAGGTGCTGCGGAGCCGAGCGGAAAATAGCGGGCTAAAGCCCATGTTGCGGTGCTGGCCCTCAAAGGCCTAACCCTTTTTATGCTTTCCATTTATTTCATGTATGGCCGGCCTGCGAGCCGAAGTATGTAAGACATGTTTTGTTAAGCAAACCTTGTAAGGCCTTAAGGCCGGTACTTTTGTAGTTTCATTCCTATTGTTACTTCTGTAGTGGACATTCCTGCTTGGCAGGGTTCTTGAATTTATGCAACTTAATAATTTGCTTCCGCTAGAATGACTCTGTGTAGGACGTTGGTGATTGGTTGTATGGTTTCAACGCGTAACCAACCGGTCTGTCCGTAGTATATGGCGTCGGGCCCCGGCCGGACCTACTGCTATATGCTATGCGACGGATAGGGGTGTTACAAGAGGCACCAAAGGAGAGGGAGGAAAGGGAATAGCTTGACCCACAGCAAGGTCCTGCACTCTTGGTTGTTGTCCAGAAATGATAGTAAACAGTACCTGGATATGCGACTGAATCTCCACCATCTTCCTAGACAGAGCCTCATTACTCTGTCGTAGTCCCTCAATCACTACCTCACTCTGCGCACTAGACGACTCGCCCTCAGACCGGGGAGTCACTCTCATCACAATGCGCTTAGGCGGCAAGCTAATAATATAACGGACAACTAATCAAAACCTAGCTTAGCCGCTAAAACTACACAACTTAGTTCAGATCATACATGTATAGATACTTGCTCATGCTGCTAACTTGTTCTGGGATTTTCATTAATCATGTCATGCTTAACTTAGGATAATATGTCATCATCCTATTAACTCATGTGCATAAACCATGAATGTATGTGTGTACGTATGTCATCATATAGATCTTTAGCTTGGTACATGTGTTAATGCTATGTTATGTCATGCATGTTGTGCTATGCAATCTAATAAAGACCTTAATGCATGTTATGAGCAGAGTACGTATGAAATATTATGCATCCCAAACTATATAATATCGTATGTAAAGAAAAGAAAAATCTAATGTGCATTCATGTGATGATTGTTATGCATCTCATACTACATAACAGTCACATGTTGCCTCTTATAAGGATCCATATACAAACACATATTATGCATCCCATACTACATAATATGCCTCATATACTTCTTATCATGCTTTAGCCAAGACATACTGATGACACATCAGTGTGCGTATGAAATGGAACAAGACAATCTAAAACTAACCAAAGATAGTTGTTCGACCAATAGTCAAACAACCTAACCCTCTAATACCAACTATCACAACCCTCATTTTATCTGCTTTTAATTAGTATATCAGAGTAAGAGAAAATACATATCGTGATGCCACGTCGTGCAGGCGATAACTATAGATGCTCAGGAAAGAATTTGAACCCAACACTTTATAAGAAATCCTCAAGTTTATTATGAAGGAAATAGTAATTGAAGTTAAGCTTTAATGGTCGTATCTCTTGGCTCAGTGGATCAACTAGTCCACAAGTGAAAATATGAATATACGTTGCGAAAAATACTTTGTTTATATAGCTTAACATTCTACATGAACATAAACATCCAAACAGGATAACCCATGATATGCATACCTCTAAACTTAATATAAGTATAGAAATAGCTTTTACGTTAGTTAAAATATAGTTACTTTGGTTTAAAGCAAAGTTATGCATAAGGTAGTCAAATGATACTTTTAAATTAACTAACATGCAACCTAGCATAAAACCATTCCCAGAGAGCAAGTACAACCAACCAGTCATCAAGAAAGACAAAGCAGCTAGCAAGTATCTTAATAATATAAAAACTCTGGTGGACGTCAACAACCTGACACGAACCCACCAAAAGGAAAAAACAAGTATGTCTGAACAAAACAACAGAACAACAACACTACCTCACACTAGTGAGGAAAAGAAGTCCTACAATAACAACAGAAAACCAGCAACCACCAAACCTAGCTTCTTAATTAGCTACTGCTCTAAACCTAGGGCATTCCAAAGAAAAGAATACCTCAGCAAGAATATATAAGAGGTAAAAGATCATCAGGAGATAATAATCAGAAGAAAATAGAAGGGGTTACCAACCCCAACCACCAAATAGCTGCCAAACCACAACAAATGAGAAATATAACAGTTATGAGTTATTAACTTAAAAGTCCAAGAGTAAGGAAATTGCACCCAGTGCGGAACGAAGCCATTCTTCGAGAATATTTGTAAGAGTAAGCATCCAACATATGTCCATACAATAAAAAGAAAAGGGACTGAACAGCTTTAAACATGTGAATCATTAACACTGGCAAAAATGGTTCTGAGTTAGTGGCCACAATGTCCAACACGAACTAATAGACCCAAACATCTCGAGAAGGCACTACGGTGGTGGCAATAAGGTCCAACACAACCCAACAGCCCAAATATCTCAAAAGGGCACTACGGTGGTGGCAACAAGGTCCAACATAACCCAACAACCCATGAGAAAACATCAAATACCACCAAGTATAATGATCCACGAGCCGGCACCAGGTTGATGGTCCTTTATCCACTGCCACCCATGGGCCACACCTAAACATCCATAAACACCTATAAAACCCCAACACAAACAAAAGATTTTGTCCATAGAAAATAAGGAAGGAAACCCCAAAATCATCTTAAGGCCATACTTGACGAATTGGCTCAATTCGGCGAGAAAATTCCAAGAACAAAAATAATTTGTCGGGTATACTCAATGAATCGGCGAAATTAACCAAAGTCCACGGAAATTCAGCGAGTATTCTCGAGGCCTCCCTGGGTTCACTCGACTCCTGGACTTAACTCTACAGTTTTTACTTCACTCAATGCCACAGTGAGTCCACTTAGCGCACTCGGCGCCATCCTAACCATACTCGATGAATTCGTCGAGATTATATGATGAATCTTACATAGACTCAGAGACCACTCGACGCTCTTAACGCCAAAACCAAAACACTCAACGCCAAGTCTGATACTCGACGAATTCGTCGTGAATACTCAACAAATTTGCCTTAGCCTTACAGGAACTCAACACTTTTCACTCAACGAACGCAGAAACACTCAACGCCGAGACTATACTCAACAAATCGACTTAGTCAAAGACTGATACTCGACGAATCTGACTCCACTCAATGCCTAAACTATTGGACGACTTTGACTTAGTCAAATACTGATACTCGATGAATCTAAATTAATCCAGACTCATACCCGGCGAACTTCACTCAGGCTGACCTCACCATATTCAATGATTTTAACCTAATTTGATTGTTCTATTCGACGAATTGGCTTATACTAATTGTCTTATACTCGACAGGTTTGTTTTAAGCAACTGTCATATAACTGATGAATTTTACTAAGACTAACTATCAAATCCTGTGAAATTACCCTTAGACTATTAGTCCTATACTGTGAATTCACACTTAACCCGAAGTCCAACATTATGCAGTAGGTCCATCTTGGTCGAACCCTACCCCACTTCTAAATTCTAAGGGGAGGGGAAGGAAAATAACAGAGAACAAAAAGGGAAAGAAACTTGGCAAGGGGAAGGAATCGTCACTTGCCTCAAATCGCCCGAATCCGGCCACGCAAGCGCTCCTCCTACAGGATCTGGCCGCAAGAACACCTAGGCAACGATTCCCGAAACTTTTCGAGGAAAAGAGGGTCAAAATCATATAACCTAACATCCAAAAACTCAAAAAATGGGAAAAACTCACCGCACACACGTAGTTCTCGGCGAGAGAAGTCCGAATCTACTCTCTGATGACGATTTCGAGCAACAAAGCTCCCGCAATCGGCGGCCGAAAGCCTAGAAACATCTGTCGTTCTTCTCTTTCCCAAAACAGCGTGACGGATCGGGAGGAAGACAATGAATAGGGTTTCCGTCAAATCGTAAGGCTATTTATACTTATACAAGTAATATAATATTAAATTATAATTAATTACCAAATAAACGTCCAAACTACCAGATTCTCAAACAAACTTGGAATTCTACGAAAATCGCACCATAGCTAAATATCGACGCTACGAATCCAACAACGAAGTCAAAATTGAAATCCGACAACCCAGACTCGGGTAAAAACTCTCTGATGCCCAAAACACCAACTATCCTAAAAAAGGCTCCACCGAGTTCCAAAATAAACCCAGCTCGCAAGGGATATATCAAAAACACACTAGAAATTAACCAATCTAATATTCTAAGTCAAAACCTCTGATACCAATGAGCAAAAGTCATGCTCTAATAATGGTACCCGTCAACTACGCATCAACATAACGTCCTGGCGTCAAAAATACGCCACTAAAGGAATTAAAATAAACATCAAAAAATTAGGGGCGTAACACTACCTCAGATCAACACAGGATCCTACCTCAGATCAATAAATGATCTCAACTCAGCCTTTATAAAGTAGGCCTACACTCAGATCTGTTAAGATCCTACAGAAGATAAAGATTTTGTTGATGATTTGACTCCAGAGAAATTTCTCTGAGTCTACCTCTCTAGACTGAGAAATACTCAGCCCTAACTTTGACTCCAGAGAGATAAATCTTTAAGCCTTCTTCTTCCTAAACTATGACAGCTTAGTCATATCTTCTTCACAGCAATAAGAAGATTGATCTTCAAGTTGACTTGGCTTGTGTTGAGAAGTATGCTGCAGAGATCTTCTTCTTCTTGAACTGAGAGTGAATCCCAGTCCTATCTTCTTCTTCACAGCTCTAGAAAGTATTCTCCAGGAATGATTAGATAGGGTTGTGAAGATGTTGTAGCTAGAACTTTCCTATCTTGTTTCAATAGATCTGCTGCAGCTAGGGTTAGTGAAAGAAAAGGGAGAGTAATCTCTGGTTAACTCTAGAGGGGGGGTGAATAGAGTTATTTAAAATTCCTTTACAATTTTTATTCACATAAAAATAGGTGATAAAATAGGTGATAGAGTAATAGCTAGGAGATGTGTCAGGAGCAAAGAAAAGCTATACTAAACTACCACAGCAAGGGAAAAAAAAAGAAAAACAGCAAGCACACAGACAACACAAGAATTTTATAGTGGTTCCCCAACTAGGTACATCCACTCTTCTATCACCCTGGTAGGAATCCACTACAAGTTTTGATCAGGTGACTGCCACCATAATATAAATTTGCAGGGAGATATTGCAACCCTTTGAGCTTTTGATCAGGTGCCCAAAAATAAAACACAAGTCTTTTGGAAGGTGACTTGTGAACCATGCTAACTTGTGAAGGGATTTAAAACCATGTACAGTGGGGTGGGAAAGAAAGTGATGTTAGTCTTCTCTTTTCTCAAATGCACTTTGAGAAGAATTTGTGTGGATTCCAGATTTTGTCAAAGCTCCCCCTGAGATGTAGAGTTGTTCAGGAATTGAGAAGCTTTGTTCAAGAGTATGTAGGTCTTCAGCTTGTGAAAAACAGATCTAGGAACTTTAGACAGATGGATCTATATTATCTCAGCAAATTCCTGGAAAACAGAAGATGAAGAAGACTCTTGATCAGTTTGTATTGTTCTTCTTCTATCTTCATGAGAGCACAATGAGAGATGAGGATTGAGAGCTGTTGTGAGGTTATTGCTCTTGCTAAGAATATCTCTCTAAAACTTTCTGTTCTATAAGAATTGTATCTCTGTTCCCAGTCTATATGAAAAAGTGTATGTTTGAAAAAGTCTTCTCTCTATTATCCTCGACGACCAATCTTTCTTAGAAATTTGAATAATTGCAATTAATGTCTTGCTGGAAATCTGGGAAGGAAAATGGCTAGCAAATTTGTCATTATTCATTTCCTCAACTGTCCGAGAAATAAATCAAATAAATCCTCTGATGAATACCATAATCAATGCTGCCAGTAACGGCTATATTCATAGGGAATATGAGCATTGATTACTCAGGGAATTTATGACTTAAAATAGTAATAAAGTGGGAACAGATAATGAAAGAACAAAGAACAGACAGCTTACAAAAATCGTCGACCAGAGAACAAATTTCGTTGACCTGCACTCAGAGAACATTGACCTGAGAAATCCTGTTCATCGACATGAGCTCTACGAAGCACACGCTGAATATAAGCAACTGATTCTGCGCTCCAATAATGTCGACCTGAGAATCTGTCTGGAGAAAACTGATCGTCGACCTGAGCTCGAATATCGTCGACCTCAGCTCAGAGAATTAACTCTGAGTTCGTCGATCGGAGATCGACAATCATCGATCTGAGTTCGAAGAACTTCGAACTGATCAAACTGTCTTTTAAAAAACTTCTAAAACTAAATCTTCTGAGGTCCTCTACTGGCTGGTCCAAGAAGGTTGAACTAAAAAGACTTAGCCTAAATTTCTAGGACTACTAGACTAGATCCTGGTTATACAAGGTGGGTCAGACTTAGCCTAAATTAGTGAACCTAACCCAAATCCAATTCGGGATCCAACGGTTAGGCCTTGGCTGATTCTTCTTCCTTAGAGAAATATTTGAACTTATTGTAACAGGTGATGATCGCTAAAACTATCTGGGTGAACTTTTAGATCAGCGGGTTTGAATTTCAGCTTCAAGCTCTACAACAATGGCGAGAAAGAAGACGATGAAGTTCCGTCTCTTTTTGAAATGTTAAACCCTAAATAATTGATTCGCTTCCACCGATCCTATCCTTTTATCTTTCGTCGTCTAATGGCTATTTGACCAGTGGGTCCCACTGAAGTTGTTGGATGCAACTTTGCTATTACAGGAAAAGTCATACAGTAGGCCTGCGGCGCCATTTGTCATGTACTGTAGACTTCCCGCAACATATTGAACTTTGCTGATGTTTGCTTACGTCAACATCTGTGGACTTAGCCAAATTTAGCTAGTTCATCCCAGGCGTTGAGTGAATAGCCTTCACTCAGTGCAAAAATACTTAGCCAAATAATCTGCACTACTAGGCATTGAGTGAATCTTCATCACTCAACGAATTTGTACTTAGTCAATATCTTTGTACCATTAGGCGTTGAGTGCGTTGAGTGAATGACCTTCACTCAACTCTTTTGTCCTTCGACATTCTTCTTGCTGTTTTAAGCATTGAGTGTGTTGAGATAACCTTTATCACTCAACGCTTCTGGACTTGACTGCTTCTTTGAATGCTTGCCATCTTGTTAAGGCATTGAGTGAACTCCCTTCACTCAACGCTTCTATACTTAGCCAATTTTCTTCTTCATGAATGCGTTGAGTGAGCCTTCATCACTCAACGCTTCTGCCTTTGCCTGTCTTCTTTGATGAGGCATTGAGTGAACTACCTTCACTCAACGCTTCTATACTTAGCCGATTTTCTTGATGGACTTGAATTGAGTGAGCTGTCCTCACTCAACGTATCTAGACTTAGACAGATTTTTCTATCTATCTCTTCTTAAGCTTTGACTGAACACTAGTATGTCGATGCCTTCTTCTTTGAGCGTTGAGTGAGCCGTCCTCACTCAATGCTTCTGGACTTTGACAGAATTCTTGGCAGATTCTTCAAAGGCTTTGACTGCTTGAGCTTTACTATATGCTTCTTTCTTCAGGCGTTGAGTGAGCTGTCCTCACTCAATGATTCTGGACTTAGTCGAATTTCTTCCTTGCCAATGTTGAAGGCTTGACAGACTGAGCTTTAATCGACGCCAATGTTATATAGCGTCGAGTGAACTTTTTTCACTCGACTCCTATGGACTTAGCCGCAAATCTGCTTTGCAAACTATTGGGCTTTGACTGTCCATGTTTTACTCAACGCTTCTTGGCATCTAGCGTTGAGTGAACTGGCTTCACTCAACACCTGTAGACTTAGACGAATTTTTTTCTGTCCAACATTCTTACTTTACGTCTGGTGTTGAGTGATCTGGCTTCACTCAATTCCTGTGGACTTAGACAGATTTCTGTCTCTCCACATTTCTGTAACGGCCTCCCCAGCACCATGTTCTCGCAAGGAACGGCCGCCGGCACCCCCAACACCACGCTCGAAAGGGTTCAGCCTAACCAGGTCTGCAGACCATGCACCCCAACCCCTCTCCCTCCACAGGCGGGTTGTTGGTGGCCGTAGCCCCCCTTAGATGAGTCAAACTCGATAGTCAAGCCCACACTACGGGGACTTCCCAGGAGGTCACCCATCCCAGTACTACTCTCGTCCAAGCACGCTTAACTATGGAGTTCTTTCAACCTTCATCACCAATTGAGCTGCAGCTCAATTGGTGATGAAGGTTGAAAGAACTCCATAGTTAAGCGTGCTTGGGCGAGAGTAGTACTGGGATGGGTGACCTCCTAGAGCTCATTGGTGATGAAGGTTGAAAGAACTCCATAGTTAAGCGTGCTTGGGCGAGAGTAGTACTGGGATGGGTGACCTCCTGGGAATTCCCCGTAGTGTGGGCTTGACTATCGAGTTTGACTCATCTAAGGGGGGCTACGGCCACCAACAACCCGCCTGTGGAGGGAGAGGGGTGCAGCTCAATTGGTGATGAAGGTTGAAAGAACTCCATAGTTAAGCGTGCTTGGGCGAGAGTAGTACTGGGATGGGTGACCTCCTGGGAAGTCCCCGTAGTGTGGGCTTGACTATCGAGTTTGACTCATCTAAGGGGGGCTACGGCCACCAACAACCCGCCTGTAGAGGGAGAGGGGTTGGGGTGCATGGTCTGCAGACCTAGTTAGGTTGAACCCTTTCGAGCGTGGTGCTGGGGGTGCCGGCGGCCGTCCTTGCGAGCATAGTGCTGGGGAGGCCGTTACAAAAAGTGCACTTTTTTGTAACGGTCCAGGCCCGCCAACCCGCGGGACCCAGCTGGCACCGCCAGCCCACCAGTAGTCCAGACCCGGGCCCACTACTGGCAGTAAGCCTATCACATTCAAGCCTGCAGGCCGTACACCCCAACCCCTCTCCATTTACAGGCGGGTTGTTGAGGCCGGGGATCGAACCCGAGACCTCCTTGATAAGGAGTTTTCAAACCACTCCTCATCACCAACTGAGCTGAACGCGCGTCATCTGGCCTTGACTCTGGGAGCACATTGGTTCTCGAAGCTAGACTTGAGGTCGGGGTATTATCAGCTGCGAATTCAGGAAGAAGACATCCCGAAGACGGCGTTCAGCAGCAGATATGGGTTGTATGAGTTTATAGTGATGCCCTTTGGACTCACAAATGCACCATCAGCATTTATGAGTTTAATGAACGGGGTATTCGAGCCATACCTTGATAGGTTTGTCATCGTATTCATAGATGACATTCTTATTTACTCGAAGACGAAGGAGGAGCACGCGCGTCATCTGGCCTCTGATACCACTTGTAAGACCCCTTTTTTTTTCTTTTCAAACCCGGGGTCTTATTCCCAAAATCGCCGCTCTGCGGTGACACCAATACGCCCAGGATGGTCGTCACTACATAACGCCGATTTTGCCGGCCATATCGAATCATAACGCAGCAATAACATAAGAGTTTATAAAAATTATAACTCCAACATCAGTCCACATAAATCACATAAAATGATAATCTCCACGAAGGGAGAGTCCACAACAAATAAGATAGTCAAATCTAGGGCTTATACCCAGTACATCAAATCCTCACTACAAGTTCACTCATAGCGGAAGCAAAACTATATAGCTACTAATGAATAGGGACTCACGGTCCCAGCGGTCTGAACTCCGGAACTAGACTGTCCCGTCTCCAAGCGCACCGACCTCCGTGGCTGTGCCTCCATGCTCGGCTCCACGATCCCCTAGAATGATTTGGACAAACGTCCGTTAGTCTAAAAGACTAAATCCCATCATCCCCCACCCCTTCCCCATGCCCTAGGCACCGAGCGGAAAGGAAGAAAGGGTAGGTAAACATGGTGGAGAATACAAATTTCAGATGGCGGCAGAACTAGTCTAACAATTATTTACAATAATATTTATAACAAATAACGAAATATGTAACCTTAACTTATATGAAGACATATAAGCCAAGGGGTCTTTTGCGGGGCTCTCATCGTATAAAAAGTCTCATTCCGATTTATACTATGAGGTGTCAACTTAAACAACAAGCAACATAAGTATATATGAAATTAACCAAAACCTATAAGCAAGATCACTCAAGCTTATAGACTAAGGGGTCGTTTTGCAGGGCCTAATGTATAAGACGTCCCATACCGCCTTATACTTTAGGTGTCAAGGTTTAATGCAATGCTTATGCTATGACTTGCAGGTATGCCATGATATGTACATGCAAGTGCAACACACACACCCGACTCTGTGCACACAGACCTTTAGTTCCCCCTTTCTGGAGCCTAACCTCCCAGGATACCTCCGTAGTGGCAAACGGAAGCGGTGGGTTGGGCCTCGCCCACCTCTAAACCAGTAATTGCACTACTAGTCAGACCTATCGTACGTCTCTGAAGGACACACCAGAGTTTCCACGTACTCTTTGCCGGCCAATCCACCGGACTTATTTGGCTAAGTGTTAATCCACACTTGCCGAGCCAACGTATTAGCGTCGGTGCATCGACCACTAACACCGAAGACCCACCACCTTATAACTTATGCACATGCAAGATTATTATGTTTTCATCGAGCCAAAGTTCCCCGGACAATACCGTCCGTCATAATTACCTACCGAGCCGAAGGCTCACCAGACTATCCCGTCCGTCACCATTAACTACCGTGCCGAAGGCTCGCCGGACTATCCCGTCCGTTTCCACAACCACCGAGCCTACCGTCCGACCATCCTAATCAATCTAACCTTCCGTCACCGGGAGTGTGAAAGTGAATCCCTAGTTAAACTAGTTACTCTTTAAAAGATTATTACCTCTACAGTTTACGTTAGCCCAGGACTGCCCCCGGCATACCCGTGAAGGGTTCTCAAAGGGCCCTAGGAACCAAGACGGCGGCATTACGGCCCGAAGTTCCCTTTCGCAAGGCACTTATTATTATTGGTTGTCTACCCTTTACCCAATCCCTTTTTAATGTTATAATGAATCTAACCCTAGTGTACTTGACTCTTCCACTCCTAGGGCAAGACGATCTTTCGTCTACCCCGAGCACCTCCTATGCTAGCCAAACACATCTTTACTCATCATAATCTCCAATGATGAATTCCATGCTCATTTTCCCAAGCCTATAAGGTACAAAACTCCACCCTTATATCCAAGTCCCATACTAACACTGTTCATGCCTTTTTCACACCAGACATACCCTTCTACCCTATACGTTGCCCATGATAGAACGTCCATTAAATTTTCTTCCAAAACCCTTGTAATAATTACTGGAAATCTACCATGTCATAATATGCCTAAATCCAGAAAATTTATAATTTCCCTAATTAAATTGATAATTAATTAATTTTCCAAATAATTGACCATGGGTGATAATGAACATGAACTACATGATCTACTCAAGTATTGGTCATCCAAAAATTATAGTTACTGTATAACAGTGAATTATTACTAAATATTAACTCCCATGATTTTACAAAGAGTATTTATCCTCTAATTAAATTATTCATCAAAATTCCACAATTCATATTTAATGAAGGAAGTACAACAATTAATCATCATAAAATTATGTAAAAATTACAGAGCCTTGGTAATCATCAGAAAAGTCCTCTTCCAAAAAATAATAATTTTATTTGCATTAAATATACCAAATTGAATTTATCTAAATTTTTATGGGCAATAACATTTAATGAAGCAACCCATACATTTATAATTCAAATAATTCCACAAAATTTCACAGAGATGTAATATGATATTAAAACTCCTCTGACTAAATTTCACAAACTCTAAATGACTGGTTACTTCATAAATAATTCCTAAGTAAAAAATCTCTATTTGCTAAGTTGTGAAGGAAGTACTCTAATTATTATCCCATAAATCATGATAAAATTTCCAGAGGTTTAATATATCCTAAAAACATGATGTACACAATTTCATTAAAATCTAAATCATATTACCACATAAATTATTTCTCTAAAGATTCTATGATTATGCACTTTTGTTAAGATACCCATATGAAAACTTATTTAAATTTCATGAAACAACAACTACTGTTCAATATATCAAAATTAACATCCTCTATCATAATTTTACATGAACTTAAAATCATTTGACTCATCATCCATTCCATAAGATATAAAGACCTAATTTTGTATAATTAGAATTAAGTGATGTGACTAAGTACTCATACCATGAAACTCCTTCCTAGGGCATAATTCCACCCCTAGAACATCATGGACTAAACTCTAGATCCATACAAGGACATAAAACCCTATGTCCTTCACCAACCCCATAGTTCAACCCTTAAGGTTTGAACTTGGATCCTAGGGCAAACCCACCCCAAACCATGTCAAATTCCATGAGGGGGTGTTTTCTCTGTCCATGGGGCTCTGTCCAAAATCCCAACCCATTTGGGTGAGAATTGGACCCACCTTGCCCCAACAACCCCTTGCCCTAATTTTCCCCTTTAAAGACCAATCTTTGATCACATCAAAACCCAATCCTTTCAAACCCAATTGGGCTGAAATTTTTATCAGAGCTAAATGATAACCCTACAAACATGCCTCCAAAATTTTGGAGACTTTTGAGGTGATTTGACCCTTTAAATAATTCCTACATGAATTATTAAATTTTTACAAAAACTATAGAAAAAATATATCCAAAAATTCCCATTTTTGGATATGTTGTAGGGACAGATATAAATAGCCCCCACACCAAATTTCAGCTCGATTGGATGGCTGGATTGATAAGGGCACTCAAAACATTGTCTGATCAGCCCTAGGTATAGACCCCACTAAACTGAGTGCTGAGGTCAAACCTGATATCCAAATTAGTTCAAACCAATTTTAAAATAAACTAGACTCAAAGGGCTACAATTTTTATATTAACCATTTTTCCTGTAGAGGTCTCTAAGTATTTTTAATATTTATTTTAAAACAAACCAATAACTGTTACAGAAAAATATATTAATCTGGAAATCTAATATCAGATCTTGCCCGAATCTCAAAGCAAATCCGACGGCGCTCCATCATCGTCTTCCTCCAGCTGATGGCGGCGATTCACCCGTCCTGGGTGATTTTGTGGGAGGTTTTCCGGCCACCCGGCCACCTCCTCGGCCGACCACCACCACCACCACCTCCGGGGAGGTGGGGGCTACCCCTAGCCGGCGGCACAGCCGCCGGAACAGTAGAATCCGGCCAACCCGAGAGGTCAATTTCCAGCCAATTTTCTCATTTTTTTCATATTGGATCGGGCTCAATTGAGCCCGATTCTTGTTCTAATTGATTCCTAGGATCTATACATGAGTAAAGAGGAGGAGGAGGACCTGAGTTGCGGCTTGTAGACGGGCTGAATTCCTCCTTGCCATTTTCGGCCACCAAGCTTGAGCTCCTCTCCAACTTCTACACCAACCTCTCTGGAATTGGAAAAGGAACGGGGGAAAAGCTTGCCCTTGCTCTGGTGAAGCTTCTTAATGAAGGAATTTGGGAGAGGAGAAGTGTAACTCCCCAATTTTGAATTTCCCCATTAATGGTCATTAAGCCTATTTTCAGTTTTTCCTCCAATTGGTGGGGCTGAGCCACCCCCTTAGCTGGCCACCTTAGGGAAACTCTTCCCCTCCACCAGAGGAGTAAAAGCCCCATGATGGTGGGGGGTTATGGAGCCTCCATGGCCATGATGGCCATTAAGCCCCTCTTTCTCTCTCCTCTAAATTGGGGAAATTTTGAATTCCTCTCTCCTAGTCACCCCTTTCTGAATTTGGTGGGCCCAAACATGTCTCATTATTTCCTAAAACTCATGGGCCACACTACATGGGCTTAGCCCACTTGAAATGGGCTAGGTTAACCTTATAAAGCCACTTTCTCTCTCTTAAATAATGGATGATATTGCTGGTGGGTCCAGCCTAAATATACCCCTTTTTAAACTCATCAAACAAGGTTAGCCCAAGTGGATTGAGCTTGGACTTGAGTTAGCCTATTTGGGCTAGTTTGACCAAATTAGGGCTTGGGTTGACTTTGGTCAATTTGGCCACTTCACTTGCCCCCAATGGGTTCTTAGTGACCCTATGAACCACCTAAAAGGTTAAGGGTGGTGTGGTGAAGTCCTGGGGACAAGATGGGGTCCTTAAGTCAACCCTAAGTTAGGTAATTATCAAGTGTTATTTGCAGCCCATGATGATCTCACCTTCCTTCCTTAGTACACTTGGCTTTCTTGGGCTCCTAAGGGTTTTGTCATGACCTAATCATGACAAAACCACTCCTAGGGGTCTAGCTGTCTGAGGGATGTTACATTAGGTGTCAAGGTTTAATGCAATGCTTATGCTATGACTTGCAGGTATGCCATGATATGTACATGCAAGTGCAACACACACACCCGACTCTGTGCACACAGACCTTTAGTTCCCCCTTTCTGGAGCCTAACCTCCCAGGATACCTCCGTAGTGGCAAACGGAAGCGGTGGGTTGGGCCTCGCCCACCTCTAAACCAGTAATTGCACTACTAGTCAGACCTATCGTACGTCTCTGAAGGACACACCAGAGTTTCCACGTACTCTTTGCCGGCCAATCCACCGGACTTATTTGGCTAAGTGTTAATCCACACTTGCCGAGCCAACGTATTAGCGTCGGTGCATCGACCACTAACACTGAAGACCCACCACCTTATAACTTATGCACATGCAAGATTATTATATTTTCATCGAGCCAAAGTTCCCCGGACAATACCGTCCGTCATAATTACCTACCGAGCCGAAGGCTCACCGGACTATCCCGTCCGTCACCATTAACTACCGTGCCGAAGGCTCGCCGGACTATCCCGTCCGTTTCCACAACCACCGAGCCTACCGTCCGACCATCCTAATCAATCTAACCTTCCCGTCACCGGGAGTGTGAAAGTGAATCCCTAGTTAAACTAGTTACTCTTTAAAAGATTATTACCTCTACAGTTTACGTTAGCCCAGGACAGCCCCCGGCATACCCCGTGAAGGGTTCTCAAAGGGCACTAGGAACCAAGACGGCGGCATTACGGCCCGAAGTTCCCTTTCGCAAGGCACTTATTATTATTGGTTGTCTACCCTTTACCCAATCCCTTTTTAATGTTATAATGAATCTAACCCTAGTGTACTTGACTCTTCCACTCCTAGGGCAAGACGATCTTTCGTCTACCCCGAGCACCTCCTATGCTATCCAAACACATCTTTACTCATCATAATCTCCAATGATGAATTCCATGCTCATTTTCCCAAGCCTATAAGGTACAAAACTCCACCCTTATATCCAAGTCTCATACTAACACTGTTCATGCCTTTTTCACACCAGACATACCCTTCTACCCTATACGTTGCCCATGATAGAACGTTCATTAAATTCTCTTCCAAAACCCTTGTAATAATTACTGGGAATCTACCATGTCATAATATGCCTAAATCCAGAAAATTATAATTTCCCTAATTAAATTGATAATTAATTAATTTTCCAAATAATTGACCATGGGTGATAATGAACATGAACTACATGATCTACTCAAGTATTGGTCATCCAAAAATTATAGTTACTGTATAACAGTGAATTATTACTAAATATTAACTCCCATGATTTTACAAAGAGTATTTATCCTCTAATTAAATTATTCATCAAAATTCCACAATTCATATTTAATGAAGGAAGTACAACAATTAATCATCATAAAATTATGTGAAAATTACAGAGCCTTGGTAATCATCAGAAAAGTCCTCTGCCCAAAAATAATATCTTTATTTGCATTAAATATACCAAATTAAATTTATCTAAATTTTTATGGGCAATAACATTTAATGAAGCAACCCCTAAATTTATAATTCAAATAATTCCACAAAAATTCACAGAGATGTAATATGTTATTAAGACTCCTCTAACTAAATTTCACAAACTCTAAATGACTGGTTACTTCATAAATAATTCATAAGTAAAAATCTCTATTTGCTAAGTTGTGAAGGAAGTACTCTAATTATTATCCCATAAATCATGATAAAATTTCCAGAGGTTTAATATATCCTAAAAACATGATGTACACAATGTCATTAAAATCTAAATCATATTACTACATAAATTATTTCTCCAAAGATTCTACGATTATGCACTTTTGTTAAGATACCCATATGAAAACTTATTTAAATTTCATGAAACAACAACTACTGTTCAATATATCAAAATTAACATCCTCTATCATAATTTTACATGAACTTAAAATCATTTGACTCATCATCCATTCCATAAGATATAAAGACCTAATTTTGTATAATTAGAATTAAGTGATGTGACTAAGTACCCATACCATGAAACTCCTTCCTAGGGCATAATTCCACCCCTAGAACATCATGGACTAAACTCTAGATCCATACAAGGACATAAAACCCTATGTCCTTCACCAACCCCATAGTTCAACCCTTATGGTTTGAACTTGGATCCTAGGGAAAACCCACCCCAAACCATCTCAAATTCCATGAGGGGGTGTTTTCTCTGTCCATGGGGCTCTGGCCAAAATCCCAACCCATTTGGGTGAGAATTGGACCCACCTTGCCCCAACAACCCCTTGCCCTAATTTTCCCCTTTAAAGACCAATCTTTGATCACATCAAAACCCAATCATTTCAAACCCAATTGGGCTGAAATTTTTATCAGAGCTAAATGATAACCCTAAAAACATGCCTCCAAAATTTTGGAGACTTTTGAGGTGATTTGACCCTTTAAATAATTCCTACATGAATGATTAAATTTTTACAAAAACTATAGAAAAAATATATCCAAAAATTCCCATTTTTGGATATGTGGTAGGGACAGATATAAATAGCCCCCACACCAAATTTCAGCTCGATTGGATGGCTGGATTGATGGGGGCACTCAAAACATTGTCTGATCAGCCCTAGGTATAGACCCCACCAAAATGAGTGCTGAGGTCAAACCTGATATCCAAATTGGTTCAAACCAATTTTAAAATAAACTAGACTCAAAGGGCTACAATTTTCATATTAACCATTTTTCCTGTAGAGGTCTCTATGTATTTTTAATATTTATTTTAAAACAAACCAATAACTGTTACAGAAAAATATATTAATCTGGAAATCTAATATCAGATCTTGCCCGAATCTCAAAGCAAATCCGACGGCGCTCCGTCATCGTCTTCCTCCAGCCGACGGCGGCGATTCACCCGTCCTATGTGATTTTGCGGGAGGTTTTCCCGGCCACCCGGCCACCTCCTCGGCCGACCACCACCACCACCACCTCCGGGGAGGTGGGGGCTACCCCTAGCCGGCGGCACAGCCGCCGGAATAGTAGAATCCGGCCAACCCGAGAGGTCAATTTCCAGCCGATTTTCTCATTTTTTTCATATTGGATCGGGCTCAATTGAGCCCGATTCTTGTTCTAATTGATTCCTAGGATCTATACATGAGTAAAGAGGAGGAGGAGGACCTGAGTTGCGGCTTGTAGACGGGCTGAATTCCTCCTTGCCATTTTCGGCCACCAAGCTTGAGCTCCTCTCCAACTTCTACACCAACCTCTCTGGAATTGGAAAAGGAACGGGGGAAAATCTTGCCCTTGCTCTGGTGAAGCTTCTTAATGAAGGAATTTGGGAGAGGAGAAGTGTAACTCCCCAATTTTGAATTTCCCCATTAATGGCCATTAAGCCTATTTTCAGTTTTTCCTCCAATTGGTGGGGCTGAGCCACCCCCTTAGCTGGCCACCTTAGGGAAACTCTTCCCCTCCACCAGAGGAGTAAAAGCCCCATGATGGTGGGGGGTTATGGAGCCTCCATGGCCATGATGGCCATTAAGCCCCTCTTTCTCTCTCCTCCAAATTGGGGAAAATTTGAATTCCTCTCTCCTAGTCACCCCTTTCTGAATTTGGTGGGCCCAAACATGTCTCATTATTTCCTAAAACTCATGGGCCACACTACATGGGCTTAGCCCACTTGAAATGGGCTAGGTTAACCTTATAAAGCCACTTTCTCTCTCTTAAATAATGGGGAAAATCCCATTTTTCTCTCTCCTAATCATCATGGATGATATTGCTGGTGGGTCCAGCCTAAATATACCCCTTTTTAAACTCATCAAACAAGGTTAGCCCAAGTGGATTGAGCTTGGACTTGAGTTAGCCTATTTGGGCTAGTTTGACCAAATTAGGGCTTGGGTTGACTTTGGTCAATTTGGCCACTTCACTTGCCCCCAATGGGTTCTTAGTGACCCTATGAACCACCTAAAAGGTTAAGGGTGGTGTGGTGAAGTCCTGGGGACAAGATGGGGTCCTTAAGTCAACCCTAAGTTAGGTAATTATCAAGTGTTATTTGCAGCCCATGATGATCTCACCTTCCTTCCTTAGTACACTTGGCTTTTTTGGGCTCCTAAGGGTTTTGTCATGACCTAATCATGATAAAACCACTCCTAGGGGTCTAGCTGTCTGAGGGATGTTACAAATCCCAATACATAAAAATAAAAATTTCGTCCCCGAAATTCAAGTTAAGCCTACGGGTTTCAATAAAACGAAAAATAATGTAACATCCCGAGAGGTTTAAAGGAGTACCTGACACGAAAAGTTCCGGATACCTTTGCTGCATCAAGTCCTGCGGTTCCCAAGTGTGCTCCTCTTGTCCATGATTTCTCCACAAGACCTTGACCAGCGGAACCTTCTTGCGTCGTAAGACTCGTATCCCAGTATCGTCTATCCGGATCGGCTCCAGGTGCACCGATCGATCGGAAGCTATAGGCCCATCCGTAGTCGTAATCTGCTGCTCCGGCCGAAGTAGAGCTCTCCTGAGGGAGGAAACGTGGAAGACGTTGTGCAAACCCGCTAGCTCTGGTGGCAGCTCCAGTCTATATGCCAAGGGACCGATCCGCTCCAGGATCCTGTAAGGCCCCATGTATCTCGGACTGAGCTTTTTCCGGCCACGCACCCGCGAGACTCCATGCATCGGTCGTATCTTCAAGAATACCTGGTCTCCTACCTGAAACTCTACTTGACGATGCCGAGCATCGTAATACTTGGCCTGCCTGCTCTGGGCCTCCAGCATCCTGTCTCGAATCAACCGCACCTGTGCATCCGTATCCTCAAAAAAATTCCGAGCCAAGCGCCTTCGGATCCTCATCCTGGATCCAAGACAAAGGAGTCCTGCACCTCCGCCCATATAAGGCCTCATAAGGGGCCATGCCGATGCTGGCCTGATGGCTGTTGTTATACGAGAACTCGATCAAGGGCAACAGCCTCTCCCACGGCTCTCCACGGTCCAGTATACAAAGTCGTAGCAAATCCTCCAACGTGCGATTGGTGCGCTCAGTCTGCCCATCTGTCTGAGGGTGGAAGGCGGTACTAAAAGTCAACCTGGTCCCCAAGTAAGCCTGGACCGACCTCCACTCCTTCGATGTAAATCGTCCGTCACGGTCAGATACTATCGTCCTCGGCACTCCGTGATATCTGACGAACTGCTCCACAAACCTCCACACCAAAACACCCACCGGAGCATCCTTCCTGATCGGTAAAAACCTAGCCACCTTTGTCAGTCGATCGACGATCACCCATATCGAGTCATTCCCCGCGTGTGACCGAGGAAGACCATGTATGAAATCCATGGCGATATCGTCGAATTTCCACTCCGGCACCGGAAGTGGCTGCAATAATCCGGCCGGGTTCTTACATTCCGCCTTTACCAACTGACACGCCTCGCAATGTGTCACAAAGTAGGTGATGTCCCTCTTCATGCCTGGCCAATATACCGTCCTTTTCAAATCAGCTGTCATCTTGGTGATACCCGGGTGCACCGAAAACCTGCTGTGGTGAGCCTCGGTCATAATATCCTCTCGAATCCCATCACCAGCTGGTATGTACACCCGTCCTCTAAAGCATACCAAGCCATCCTTTTCCGTATAATCCCCAGCTGCGCCCTCCTCCAGAGTCCTGAATACCGGCTCCAGCTTGTCATCCCTCCTCTGCTGAGCCCTGATGCGATCTCTAATATCCCCAGTGTCGCTTATCGCCGCCAAATACTCCTCATAAAGCTCCGCATCGTCGGAGGACACTAAGGAAATCTGCATATCCTCCATCATCCGCACTAGCTCCATAGACATCAGCTGCGGCTCTACTCCTGAATTTGTAGTCTTCCGGCTTAATGCGTCTGCCACCGCATTAGCTTTCCCTGGGTGGTAATGTATAGTATACTCATAATCCGATAGAAACTCCACCCATCGTCTCTGGCGGATGTTCAGCTCCTTCTGTGTGTCGACATATTTCAGATTCTTGTGATCCAAAAATATGTCATAATGCACGCCATAAAGATAGTGCCGCCAAATTTTTAGAGCGAACACCACCGCTCCCATTTCCAAATCATGCACGGGATAATTCTGCTCGTGCTTCTTCAACTGGCGAGAGGCGTATGCTATCACGTGCCCACACTGCATTAGTACCGCGCCCATCCCCTGAAATGATGCATCGGTATACACCTGAAATCCTTCCTTCCCAGATGGAAGAGCAAGGATAGGGGCCGAAGTAAGCCGACCCTTTAACTCCTGAAAGGCCGCCTCACACCGCGGCGTCCAATTAAATGACGTGTCCTTCTTCGTCAAGGAGGTGAGGGGGAGGGCTAACTGAGAAAACCCCTGCACAAACTTCCTGTAGTATCCAGCCAATCCCAAGAAGCTTCGAACATCCATGGCCGTCTTCAGCGGAGGCCAGTCTCGCACAGCCTGAATCTTGGCAGGATCCACCGCCAATCCCGCTCCACTGATAATGTGGCCTAGAAAAGCCACCTCTGTCAGCCAAAACTGACATTTGCTGAACTTGGCGTACAATTGGTGCTCCCTGAGCTTTTCCAGAGTCAAGGCCAGATGACGCGCGTGCTCCTCCTTCGTCTTCGAGTAAATAAGAATGTCATCTATGAATACGATGACAAACCTATCAAGTTATGGCTCGAATACCCCGTTCATTAAACTCATAAATGCTGATGGTGCATTTGTGAGTCCAAAGGGCATCACTATAAACTCATACAGCCCATATTTGCTGCTGAACGCCGTCTTCGGGATGTCTTCTTCCTGAATTCGCAGCTGATAATACCCCGACCTCAAGTCTAGCTTCGAGAACCAATGTGCTCCCTCCAGTTGGTCAAACAACTCATCAATCCTGGGTAGCGGGTAGGTATTCCGAACTGTCAACCGGTTTAGTGCACGGTAATCGATGCACAACCTGAGAGTCCCATCTTTCTTTTTCACAAACAGGACCGGAGCTCCCCAAGGCGAGGAACTCGGTCTAACGAACCCAGCATCCACCAGCTCCTTTAGCTGACTCCTGAACTCCACCAGTTCCTTTGGAGCCATCCGATAAGGAGCCCTAGACACCGGCTTTGCTCCCGGCACTAACTGGATTTGGAAATCTTTCCCTCGATATGACGGCAATCCTGGCAACTTCGCTGGAAAGACATCCGCAAAGTATCGCGCCACTGCTATATCTGCAAGCACCGTCTTGACTTCGACCATCTCGAATAATACCTGATAAACCTCATCTCCCTGCATATAGGCCTTGACGGCCTGAGTAGAAGATAGTAACCTACGGGAGACAGGAGTAATACCTTCAAAGGTCACAGAGGTGCCGTCGTAACTTAGTACCACCCTTCTCGCCGGGCAATCTATCTGGGCATGGTTCCAAGTAAGCCATGTCATGCCCAGAACCAAGTCAAAGTCTGGCATCCTCAAGACCGTTGCTGGGGCCTCGAGAGTCAGTCCCTCTATAGTCACCTTCAGGAGACACTTAGCAGTAGCTAATATCTCCGTCCCGTTGGGAAGACGCACCCTCCTGACAGCTCCGGAATACTGTCTGACTCCTTCTAGTCTCTTCACAAACTCCTCGGACACGAAGTTGTGTGACGCCCCCGTATCCACCAATGTGTGGGCAGGTTTTCCGCACACCATAACTATTCCTGTTTATTTAAGTATGGTTAAGTGACTAAGCCTATGGTTTTCTTTCCTAATAATTTACTGTTAATTGTTGTCTTCCAAACTTCAAGGAAAGAAAATATTAACATAATAATACCGGCATACCTGTAATCACCCTGCCCGGGTCCTGTGGTGGAGTTAGATCCAGAGCATACACCTGCTCCCTTCCTTGCCTCTGATCCCTGTCCTGGAAACCACGACCTCTTCCACGGCCTCGTCCCGCAAAATGCTGAGCTGGTGGAACACCTTGAGGTCCTTGTAGAGGTGCTCTTCTCATAGGGCAGTTCCTCCGAATGTGTCCCAATTGGTGACAGTTGTAGCATACTGGTGGGGGAAAAGCCATACCCTCGGGCCTCTGCTCCTCCCGCATCTGAATGGGTTGTGGAGCCAACACAACCGGCTCCCTGGGCTCTTGTCTCACTTCTTGGCGGGGTTGTTCCCCCACCTTCCTCTCTCCAGCAATGCGGCTCCTCCGCTGATCGTCTCTATTTCCCCGGCCTTGATCTTCAGTCGGCCTTTTCCGGCCTCGGGTCATGTTCCAGACCGCTTCCATCCTTTTTGCCATCTCTAATATCCGAGAGATGGGTCTGTCAGATACAAACAGAAGGGCCTCCCTCAGGTCCTCCCGAAGGCCCTTATAAAACCTCTTCGTATATCCTGCCTCATCCAGCTGGTATGAATCTGCAAACCGGGCTAAATGATTGAATTCCCGGTGGTATTCTACTACTGTCCTATTACCCTGCCTTAGTTGCAGAAATCTGTCCTCTAACTCATCTCTGGCCGACTGTGGAACAAAGTGCTCCAACAATGCGGCCCTGAACTCCTCCCAAGTAATCTCAGTAACTTCCCGATCCACGAACGTCGTGTCCAGCAACGTCTTCCACCACCTTTTTGCATGTGACTCCAAACAGGAGACCACTAAAGGTACCCTTTCCTCCCATGGGCACCGAATCCCCGTCAGCATCTCGAACATAATGTCCAGCCATTCCTCTGTCCTTACAGCCGTCTCTGTCCCAATGTAAGAAGGAGGAGAGAGTCCTCGAAAGATGCTCAACCAATTTGCTCTCGGATTCGGCTGCGGAGCCGGAGCCTGCTGGGCCCTGAAGACCTCCAAAATGGCCGTCAGAGTTTGCCCCATTTCCGTCTGCTGAAACGGAGTGGGAGCCGGAGTAGGTGGTGCCACATTTGGATTTTGCTGGACTCCACTCTTTGGTGTGGGGTGTGCTGGAGGCTGCACAACAAAGATCTTTTGTGAGAAACTTACTTATCTTTAATTAACAGTGGACAAATTACATGTGATTCCCCCATGGGCCCACCACAGCTTCCACTGCTTAGTTTGTCCCCAAACTAAACTGGAGCGGGGGTGACCCAGGGTTAGTGGACTGCTATATGTTCGATCGAGGTTCGCTCTGATACCACTTGTAAGACCCCTTTTTTTTGTAACGGTCCAGGCCCGCCAACCCCGCGGGACCCAGCTGGCACCGTCGGCCTACCAGAGTCCAGACCCGGGTCCACTACTGGTAGTCAGCCTATCACATCAAGCCTGCAAGCCAATGCACCCCAACCCCTCTCCATCCAGGCGGGTTGTTGGTGGCCGTAGCCCCCCTTAGATGAGTCAAACTCGATAGTCAAGCCCGCACTACGGGGACTTCCCAGGAGGTCACCCATCCCAGTACTACTCCAGCCCGAGCACGCTTAACTATGGGGGCTCGGGCTGGAGTAGTACTGGGATGGGTGACCTCCTGGGAAGTCCCCGTAGTGCGGGCTTGACTATCGAGTTTGACTTATCTAAGGGGGGCTACGGCCACCAACAACCCGCCTGGATGGAGAGGGGTTGGGGTGCATTGGCCTGCAGGCTTGATGTGATAGGCTGACTACCAGTAGTGGGCCCGGGTCTGAACTCTGGTAGGCCGGCAGTGCCAGCTGGGTCCCGCGGGGTTGGCGGGCCTGGACCGTTACAAAAGAGTCTCTTATCAAGGTCCTGGGTTCGATCCCCAGTGGCAACAACCCACCGCTGCTGAAAAACAGGCGCGGAGAGGGGTTGGGGTGCATGGTCTGCAGACCTGGTTAGGCTGAACCCTTTCGAGCGTGGTGCTGGGGGTGCTGGCGGTCGTCCTTTCGAGCATGGTGCTGGGGAGGCCGTTACAAAAAGTGCACTTTTTGTAACGGTCCAGGCCCGCCAACCCGCGGGACCCAGCTGGCACCGCCGGCCCACCAGTAGTCCAGACCCGGGCCCACTACTGGCAGTAAGCCTATCACATTCAAGCCTGCAGGCCGTACACCCCAACCCCAAGCCTTTCACAGGCGGGTTGTTGAGGCCCACTACTGGCTCAGTTGGTGATGAGGAGTGGTTTGAAAACTCCTTATCAAGGAGGTCTCGGGTTCGATCCCCGGCCTCAACAACCCGCCTGTGAAAGGAGAGGGGTTGGGGTGTACGGCCTGCAGGCTTGAATGTGATAGGCTTACTGCCAGTAGTGGGCCCGGGTCTGGACTACTGGTGGGCCGGCGGTGCCAGCTGGGTCCCGCGGGTTGGCGGGCCTGGACCGTTACATTTCTACCTTGTGACCACCTATCATAATCACTTAAACAACCTGGCTAAACTTGTTCCAAGGAACATTCTGCACATAATGAACTTGACAACATCAAATATAATTATGCTCTTAGTTTTGATTGTGATGCCTCTTCAAATCTAGGGAACATTGAGGGAAATATTCCCAACAGGAGGGATGTTCGAGTTTAGCTCCACCATGACAATGCATTTTCGGCCTCCGCTCTCTCTGTCATCTAGGCAAAGCTCTTTCAGAGCACGACCTTTGTGAAGAAGGGAGGTTTTGAGGAGTGTTATGGAGCCGTTGAATGTTGTTTCAATGGCCGCCGTTAATGGCTTCTTCTCTGCTTGATCGAGGTTTCCCCCTGGTTCTTATTATAACTATTTTTTTTAAAAGAGTGTGGGCGGCCGCCCACACTCACCCTAAGGTGGGTCCTCCCCTAGTCTTATTGGTTGTCAAAGGCATATATCTTTTTAAGATATTAGTTATGAAATATCTCTTGAATCACCACCTATGTGGGGGTAGTTGCGAGGCCACAACTTGGGATCCAGACTAAACCCTAATAACCCTCATGAAAAATCAAGGAATGTGCATGACCATTAACGCACATACCACCATAACCCAAGAATGACCAATCTTTTATGTGTTTATCTAATTTAACGGTCGAAAGTTTGTAATTCAAAGTCCCTGACACATACTCTTAATAAAGGAAATAAGTACTAAGTATAGGTTCAATGTAATCATTTCACCTATACTCATTGCATTAAATTCAACTTGATGAAGAAAATTTGTATTTGATTTTATTTATTACTAGTGATATCATAATTTATGAAGTTCATTTTGTGGTTTTTCGCTTTTGTTGGAGGTTGTTAGAAATTTTAATGGAAAAACATTTAAATTATAATGTTTAATGGAGCTAATGTTGATGTTTGTTGTTTAGGCCCCTCAAATTTGATGGAAATATCCAAAATCAAAATGGAAGTAAACCAAATAATTAGAGGGAAACTTTCATAATGGAAATGTTGAACTCTTAATCCCTAAAAGTTTTCAGTCGATATCAACATGCATCGAAATGTACTCGATGCATGCATTGACTTCAGCCGCTCTGTTTTCCTTGCTTTGACATGCGTCGAATTGATCTCGAAGCATGTGTCGACTTCTCTGAGTTGCATCGACTATACTGCATCGACTTCTCCAGCCTACATCTACATGCGCTGAATTGTACTCAACGCATTTATCGACATCCCCTCTTTGCGTTGAATTGTACTCAACACTTGCGTTGATTTGTCTTCCATCGACTTGATTCGGCGTGAGTTACGTCGATAAGTTCTCAACGTGCATCGACTTGAATTTGACATAACTTGCGTCGACTTCTCTTTTTACAGCGATGTGCATTTTTTGTTAACTGTTTCTTTCATGCGTTCCTCTCCATTAATATTTTATGTTGGAACTTCAACGTTTACCTACACGATTAAAACTTACTTATTATAACAATCAAACTTTATTACGTGATAAATTTCTTGTCGTTTTACGAGACTTCTATATAGGAGATTTTTTGATTTAATTTAGGTACACTCTCTGAATATGTAATTGCTCTCTCTCTCTCACTCTCTCGTTCATACGACGATCTTTTTTGTGATTTTCATTTTATTCACATTTGCTTCATCAAGTGAGAGTTTGGTGCTCTGTACTTCTTTGGTGTCCGCGTATGTTGGAGTTTCAGGATCTACCTGGGTGTTGTACCTTGGAGAAGTAAGCATCGGTTGAAAGCCCTGCCAGACGGTGGTGCAACTTGAAAGTATAGAGTTGTCTACCTAAATCCCATAGAGGGGGTGAATAAGTGAGTTCTGCGTCTTTTGTGATAAAAAAATAGAGAGAGAAACATAGAGCATTCAAGCATACACCAAACGACACACGGAGTTATTGTGGTTCCCCAATATTGGGTACATCCACTTTCCACCTCACCAATCTAGCACCACAACTAGACTTGGCTACTTCACTATATCTCATATTCAAACAATCCTATACCTCGGAGCAATGCTCCTACAACTCGGAGTAAACACACTCCTACAAACTCGATCCCCTCAAAATGGGATCTACACTCGGAAGAATAATCTTCCTACAAGCTCGGAGACAAAGCTCATATAAGAGTTTAAATAAATTTTACAACAACAATAAAATTTTACTTCCAGATCTGAGATCTTCAAAGTTCTTCCCTCATGAGACTTGAAATTCTTGAAGAATATGTTGAGGAAGAAATCTTGAGAAAACACGATCTGAAACTTGTAGGATCCAACATGATCAAGTGAATGATTCCAGAATCTTGAAACAGTGATCTATCGAATATTTTCTCTATTGAATCGCTGGATCGAGGAAGAAGCTTCAGAGAAGAATGACGTGAGGCTTTTTCCGATCTTTCACTTGCGGCGATTCTGATTTCTATTAAGATTAGGGTTAGCGAATCCTTGAGAGGACATTATATAGGATATCCACTAACGGTCTGAAATCATTTAAGGAATGATGATCAGTCATGTTAAACACGGATTAACATTTGAAATCCCATTCGATGAATTATGAATTCGACGAATGAAATCTCGTTCGACAAATGAAATCCCATTCGACGAACTGAATGAAACCCGTTCGATAAATTATGAACTCCGTTTGACGAATGAAATCCCATTCGACGAATTGAATGAAACTCATTCGACGAATTATGAACTTCGTTCGACGAATGAAATCTCTGCAACTGCATTCTTCGAAAGACATCTTGATTTTTCGAAAAGAACTTGATCTTTCGAAAAAGGGCATATCCTTCTCAAGAAAATGCTTCACACTAAATTGTCTGAATAATTAAACTGATTTTTCGAAAAACAATTTTGACTTTTCGAAAATAGCTTTTCTTTTTCAAAACATGAGTCCCATTTTTCGAAAACAACTTTCCTTTTTCGAAAAACGGACTTGGCTTTTTTGCGAAATTTGCAGAGCAATTTTCGAAAAATAAAACTTAGAAGTTTTTGAGAGTTTTTTCGAAAAGTCTTTTTGTTTCTCAAGAACATTTCTTCTTTCTCGAAAAACTTAACTTAGACCTTTCGAAAAACACTCTTCTTTTCGAAAAATGGACTTAGGAAAATTTTACAGTAAATTTCTTTTCTTCTTTGCATGAGACTAACAACCCTTCTTTTCTTCCATGCTTTTGTACTTGAAAATAAAGTGCATTCCAATAGAGAGGTTACACATGAGTCAACACCATGGATCACACAATGAGGGATTATATTGCATGGTCTTGTATTAAGTGACTCATTATAAACTAACATTAGTCTACACTTAGCAATAATAACCTGCAAGCACTCAACTAGAAAATAACATCAAATACATAGTTAATTCATATTAGTTTAAGGATGACTTCACACAAATCTAGGTTATTGTGGATACAATACCCAATAATCTCTCCCTATTTGTAGATGTCAGAACCCTCTACACTAAGGTGAATTATATCAAGATAATTAAAAGAATTTACTAACAAACACAATAATGATTGCAATGATAATTAAGAAGTAATATATTATAAAAATTCTAAATATATATATATATATAATTGTCCAAAGAGGTGTCCAGGTCCATAAGATTTCACAACACTTGAAAAACATTTATGACTTATACTGTTCCCTGTGTTGTCGTTCCCCCTTCTCTTGTTGCCTTTTGAGGTAGCTGTAGGGCTTTGGATAGTACTTTGGAGGCCGAGGACGATTTGGATTATTACGGCCATGTTGACTATCATGAAGCCTTCTTTTAGTCGTAGAAATTTCATATTCTTTCCATTCCTTGTAGCTGTAATAATCATCTTTATTTTCATTAAGTTATGTAACTAACTTTAGAGTATCCAAAATAAGGGACTTGGAGGTGGGGCTCCATACTTCAGCAAATTCTTGTTTTTTTCTTTTCTCAGCTTCTTGAGTCGAGATGGATCGGCTATCAGAGGCACCGTCACCATATTTTCTTTTCTTCAGCACTGGAATCTCTGGAGGTGGGTTTTGAGGCATCTCTTGTTCAGACCAAACATGAGAGTACTGTGCATGAGGAGCCTCATAAAGTTCTGGTCTTGGAGAGAATGTAGGCTGCTGGATGGTTGGATTTAGATGAGTAGGTGGAGCCGCATTTAGATCAACTTGAAAGTCGGGGAAGATCTGATTATGCATCCAAATAGCCGTATCATAAGTATGAAATTTTACATTATAAATCTGTGTCTGTATATTGTACTGATTTCTTTCAGTTTAGCATCTCATTGTGCCTTCATGTCTTCACCAGATTTTGTTAGATATTCTTTTACTTTATCCTCCCCCTTTCTGACTTTTATAGTTAAAGTGCTTATGACATCTTCTTTAAACTTGCCAACTACTTCACATGTTTTGAAGTTAAGCTCTTAAGCTTTCTTCTCCAATTGAATCTGATTATTGGTGAGAGTGACTAATTAGTCCATGACTGTACCAATACTAGTGATAGTATGGTCCAAGGCCTTGCCACCAATCTTGAATAGTCATTTCAGTTCATCTGTGTTACATTGAATTTCAACAAAGCCTCTGCTCATCTCTTTTTCAAGAGCAGTGACTTTCTCATTTTCAGCTTCAAGAGATATCAAATACTCTCTCTGCTTAGTCATCATAGCCTCAATTTTACCCTGAAGGGTATCCTCAGGAAAGGTTACAACTGGAGGAGGTGAAGGAGGAAGAGCTGGGGTAGACCAGATAGGAATTTCTTCAATCACAACTGAACTGTCGCCTCTATTGAAAGAAGTCATCTCATCTCCTTCATGTTCAAGAATGATGGGGAGGGAGAAGTCTAAGTTCTTGAGAGGGGATTCAGCTGATTCTTGGATAATCTCTTCAATATCAGAGAGTATAGCTTCATTCTCCCCCTCAACATGTTCCTGGGGCTGAGAATAGTCTTGAGTTTCTTCAGGAATATCTTCTGGAATCTCTTCAAGGGCTTTTCAGGAGACTTTCCAGCAGAGTTTTCAGTAGACTAGAATAGGGGATCATCAGATGTTAGCCCTTCTATCATCTTGTCAATGTCAGCATCAGTGTAAGTGACTCTAGTATTCACCTGATCATCAATGAAATCTTTCGGATCAGAGGAAGATTCACCATCTACAATTGAGCCACCTTCATGCATGGAGGTTCTCTTTTCAGCAGTGTCAACATCTGCAACTACTTTCTCTGGAACCTTATCTGTTGGGGCATCCGATTATAGAACTGTATCTGTAACCTCAGCTGGCTGAACCTCTTCAAGAACTGAAGGAGCAGGCTCCCCCTCAACAGCTACACCAGATGTGCCAGCTGTATCAGTATGAGAAGGAGATGGGGTCCTGTCCTCATCAATAACTGCTCTTTGAACTTCTGGAGCTTGTCCTGGTTTTGAAATACTGATTTACCATCTGCTTATGGAGGCGAGGATGACTTTCTTCAGGTGGTGAACAGACAAACCTTTAGACAAGTCGAAGATTTATGGGTGGAGTTGATGGAGATACAGAGTGATAATTCTTTCATAACTGGGAGCCATTATGATATCCTTAATTTTATCAAAAATCATTTGTCCCCAGTAAAACTTCTTGCGACATATTACAATAGTCATCATGTCGAAGAACTCTGAGGATATATATTGAAGAGAGTGAGTTTTGCAAAGTAGAACCTTGCCTAGAATGTCTGCGAGGAGCTTGCTTTCAACATTCATGCTCGGTCGTCAAATGGAGGTTATGGACAGGGAGAGACCACAGAAGGACATGGCCCTAGAGTAGTCGGATTCTTCCATGTAATCTTCCTCGTCGATTGCAGGCAGTTTCAGAAACTCTATTATAGAGGATGACTTGATCTTGATCTTTACATTTTTGACTGAAGTCTTTTGTAACTTCCCACTTCGCTTGATATTGACATTACGAAAGAATTCTTCAATATCTTGAATGAATACTTTGCACAGTTTCTCAAGAATGAAGGTAAGGCCGGCGGCTTAGAGGAGGTGAATAACGTTACGAAAATCGTCGGAAAGTTCGGCGATGCCGGTGAGGACAAACTCATTGTCAAACCCTATCTTCATTGTAGGAGCCATTGATTACAGAGGTTGAAGGATTTCTGACTTGTCGGTGAGGAGCAGTGGAGTTCTCGGGGAAGAGCAGCGGAAATGAAACGAAATCGTTGGAGGAAATGAAGTATCGTTCTCCGGAAGCCCTTTTTCGAAATGTCGGGTGTTGGACTTTCTATGGACTTTCCTATATATATTAAATTAAGAATTTTTAAAATAAGGATAGGCATACCTAGAAAGGCAGTTCGACTTCTTTAAAAATTTTGTTACGGACATTTCGACATTTTTCGAAAAGTAGACATCATTTCTCGAAAAAATAGGGATTTTTCGAAAAGAATGACGTTTTTTAAGAAAGCTATAGTTTTTCAAAAAATATAACTTATTTTTCGAAAACTCCATAAAGCTTTTCGAGAAATGCAAGTCCTTTTCGAAAAATCTAGAAGACCTTTCGAGAAATCCAAGATCTTTTTGAAAAACATAAGTCCTTTTCCGAGAAATGCATTTCTGAACTTGAATTTTTCTGAATATTTGTTAAGTGAGAATTCCTTTGGCCTTTTCTTAGTGGCTGAAGTTGAATGTTCTCTTGACTTTGATTGAACTTTTCAGGACTCCATGTTGAGCATGCCAAGTTTTGTCTTGAAGAACGAGAACTTGCCCTCGTCTAGCGGCTTCGTTAAAATATCTGCAATCTGCCTATCTGTTGGAACATACCGAAGGTTGATGTCCCCATTCTCCACATGCTCTCAAATGAAGTGGTATCTCAATTCTATATGCTTCGTCCGGCTATGAGAGACTGGATTGTTGGTGATTGCTATATCGTTGGAGGAGTAACAAAATATAGGAATCTCCTAAAATTTCAAATTGTAATCTTCGAACTGATTCTTTATCCAGAGAAGTTGTGCGCAACAATTGCCTGTAGAAATGTATTCTGACTCGATGGTTGACATTACAACATAATTCTGCTTCTTGCTACTCCAAGATATGAGCCTTCTTCCAAGGAATTGGCAAGTCCCGGAAGTGTTCTTTCTATTATCTTTGCTACCTGTAAAATCTACATCTGAAAATCCAATTAGTTCGCTATCATTATTTATTGGATACCATAAGCCAAGATTTGGTGTTCCTTTAAGGTATCTCAAAATCCGCTGTGCAATAGTGTAGTGAGATTCCTTAGAGTTCACCTGATATCTAGCACACACATATGTTGAGAACATTATGTCTAGCCTGCTAGCAGTAAGGTAGAGCAAGGATCCAATTATGCTCCTGTACTTGGTTTAATCGAAAGGTTTTCCTTTCTCGTCCTTGTCCAAAGACATAGCTGAACCCATTGGAGTCCTTATAGAGGTTGCATTCTCCATTCCGAATTTCTTAACCAACTCCTTAGTGAACTTCGTCTGAGAGATGAAAATTCCATCTTCAGATTGTTTCACCTGAAGTCCTAAGAAATATTTCAGCTCACCCATACTGCCATTTCAAAGTTCCCTTGCATAAGTTTGAAAAACTTCTTACAAAGGTTATCGTCAGTAGGGACAAAAATAATGTCGTCGACATAGATTTGCACCAGCAAAATCTTGCCTTTTACTTCCCTAAGAAATAATATCTTATCTATCTTTCCCCTTGTGAACTTGTTCTCAAGAAGAAAGTTAGACAGTGTTTCATATCAAGCTCACAGAGCTTATTTTAAACCATATAAAGCTTTAAATAATAAGTAAACATAATCATGATCATTAGGATCAACAAAACTTGGGGGTTGTTCTACGTATACTTCTTCCTTTATATCACCGTTGAGGAAGTCTAACTTCACTTCCATTTGATAGACAGTGAAGCCCATAAAGGCAGCATATGCGAGAAACAACCTGATGGCTTCGAGTCTTGCCATCAGAGCATATGTCTGATAAAAATCGATCCCTTCTTCCTGTCTGTATCCTTTAGCTACGAGTCTGGCTTTGTTTTTGAAGACGATTCCATATGCATCCATCTTATTCCTGTAGACCTACTTGGTTCCAATCACATTTTTGTCTTTGGGTCTTGGTACAAGCTTCCAGACTTGGCAGCGCTTGAACTGATTTAGTTCTTCTTCCATTACAACTATCCAAGATGCGTCTTAGTTTGCTTCTTCAAATTTCTTTGGTTCAACCTGCGAGAGAAAACTCAAATGCAAATTTTCATTAGTAGTACCTCTTCGAGTTCGTACACCGTCACAAGGATCTCCTATGATTTAATCAATCGGGTGATCCTTTAAGTTTCTAAGCTCTAGAGTCCTTACATCGGGAGCATCCACTATTTCTGGAGTTACTTCTTCCGCTTAGATAACTTCTTCATCTTAGTGATCTTCTTCTCCAATTGAGGTTGGATGAGTGATCTTGATGAACTTTTGAGTGCTTTCATCAACTGCCTCATCCAAGCTTAATTCTTTTAGCCTTGAACCTACATCTTCAAGAAAAACACTGGAAGAGCTACTATGTAGCAGGCTCGTCTCATCAAATACAACGTTAATTGACTCTTCTACCACCAGAGTTTTCTTATTAAAAATTCTATAAGCCTTATTATGGCTACTATAACCTACAAAAATACCTTCAAAACATTTTCTCCAAACTTTGTACGATAATATTTCGCATTATTAAGTACATAACATTTATAGCCAAAGATCCTGAAGTAGGAAGTAGTCGGTCTCTTGCCTTTTAGTAGCTCATAGGAAGTCTTACGATGATTCTTGTTGATCAACGCTCTATTTTGCACGTGACAAGCTGTATTGACGGCCTCAGCCCAGAAGTACTCTGGTAGAGAAAAGTCAGTCAGCATTGTAGTACATGCTTCAATGAGTGTTCTATTCCTTCTCTCTGCAACTCCATTTTGTTGTGGAGTACGCGGGGAGAAAAACTCATGAAAGATACCTAGACTTCCATAGAATTCTGTCATGGCACCAGATTCGAATTCTGTTCCATGGTCACTTCTGATTCTGACCACAGAGCAGTTTAATTTATTCTGGATTTGCCTGACAAAATTCGTGAACACATCAAAGGTATCTGACTTTCATTTTAGAAAGAACACCTAAGAAAAATGCGAGTGATCATCAATAATTACCAGTGCATATGACTAACCTCCTAAGCTACGAACTTGTATTGGACCGAATAAGTCCATGTGCAGTAAATATAAGCACCTTGAGGAATCTTTATCAGCAATGCCCTTAAAGATAACCCTTATCTACTTGCCCATTTGGTATGCATGACATGGAATCTCTTTAATACACTTAATAGTCGGTCCATCACGTACTAGACATTGAGAAAATATCATATTAATAGTTTTGAAATTTATATGTGCTAGTCTCTTGTGTCATTGATCACAAAGAGATGCAGTATTTTTTACAACAAAATATATTGGGGTAGAAGTGTCTAAGCATAGAAAATTAAGATAGAAAATATTTCTACTCCTAGTGCCAGGTTAATATCGTCTCCATAGTAGAGACCGATTTTATCAGGCACTGATCTTTAGAGAATGTAACAATAAAGTCTTTATCACATAATTGACTTATGCTAATCAGATTATGTTCTAGTCCTTTCACATAAGCCACATCTGTGAATGAGACTATACCATTAGAAATTATACTGTAGCCTTTTATAATTCCTCGGTTAGGGCCACCAAAGATAACCTTTGGACCGTCTTTGACTGGAGTATAATTTTGAAGTAGGCTTCTTGTCCCGGTCATATGCCGAAAGCATCCACTGTCCAAATACCAGATAGACATTTTGTTGGTCTTTGGACATACTTGCAAAAATAAATTAGTTGACCTTAGGAACCCAAACGTATTTGGGTCCTTGGTTCCTGGTTAGCATACTACCCCTAGGAACATTAACTTTGTGAGTGGTCTTCCTCGTATGGTTAACTTGAGGAGTTTCAAAATTTCTGGGATTAAACCAGCAATCCACAATAAAGTGACCAACTTTGCCGCAACACCAACAGTCAAACCTGTTGTATCTCTTCCAAGTCTCTTGCTTGACCTTTTGAGTGTGTGGTCTAGCAGGAGCAGTTGAATTTGAGGTAGAAGCCTCATGATGATGACATTCACAAGGTTTCTGCACCTCCTTTCCCTTAGGTACAACAGGCTTGGCTTTTGGTGCCTTCTTAACATTATGGCCATGAACATATGGACCATTGTTCTGTAGAGTGATCTCTTCATAAGGTGCCTTGAACGCACTTTCACCATAATTTCGGGGATGGGTCCATCCTTGGTAGCGTGACTTAGGCTCTACATAAGTAGGTCTGGTGAAATGACCATTGGATGATTCAAAATCAAACTGGTTTGTTGGTAAGATTACCTTCTTAAACGTAGTTTGATTCAGAGGGGCCTTCCCTTTCTCTTTGGCTAAGGCTTTCTTAGCAGCCTTATTTTTTCTTTTTGCCTTGTTCCTCCCAGAGGATTTAGTAGAAGCAGCTACATGGCCTAATCCAGCTCCTTTAGTCTGAGCAGGGAATTCAACAACTAGTGAAAGGATTGTCTTGGGCTTGGAGAAACTTTCAACGAGTTTCTTTTCAACGGCAAGCTATTCTTCCAAGTTCTTGATGATTTTATCTTTCAGGTTAAGGTGCTTGAGTGCATTGTTGTATTCTTCGACAAGGGCATCAAGTTCCTTTTTGAGTGAGTCCATTCTTGCGACTTCCTCCCTCAGAGTGATCTCCTCAGCCTTAAGGGATTTGATTTCCTTGGCCTGAGATCTAACAACTTTTCTGCACCGGTCATAGAGCTTGATCAACTATTTATACTGACCCATGAGTTCTAATTCATCATCAGAGGAACAGTCCTTATGGTCATCGTCAGGAACATCAGATTCAGAAAGAATAGTGTGAGAATTTACCTCCCCGTTAAATTCGAGGATAGCTTCTTCATCGTCAGAGTGAGCTATGAGCCCGTAGTAGGCTTCTTCATCAACACTTGACTCGGATGAGTCAGTATCACTAAAGGTCTTCTGCTTCTTTACCATGAAGCTCTTCTCCTTCTTTTTTCTATGGGAGGACATGTGCTCTTCTCTTCTTCTACCTTCCTTTTCTTGTGAGGACAGTCGACGATCACATAACCTGGCTTATTACAAAGTAGCACACAATATCAGTGGAATAATGTTTGTTCTGTTTCGATTTATACCTGTGGGTTGTATGCCTTTTATTTTGATGATCACCAGCGTGACGTGATCTTCTGTAAGAGGAGTCATTACTTCTCATCTGTTTCTTCTTACTAAGAAACTTCTTGAACTTCCAGGAGAGAAGGGAGAACTCTCCATCAGTTAATTCTGAGTCTGAGGAGCTTGGCTCTGAGTCTTCTTCCTCACTTTCTTCCTGAGTGGGAGCAGGAGATGCAGCTTTAGCCTTTCTTGAGCTATCTGCCTTCAGTGCAACAGACTTCTCTTTTGATGAAGATTTACTGCCCTCTTCTTCAGCTTTTCTTGCGTTTATTTGAAGTTCATAGGACATAAGCTTCCCGAATAGGTTCTGGGGATCAGTGTCAGCCAGTCTCCCAAACTCCTTCATAACACAAATCTTATTGTCTCATTCCTTAGTTAAGGATCTTAGGAACTTGTCATTTAGTTCTCCATTTGTGAAATCCCGGTCGTAGCTCTTCAGATCGTTGATGATCTTGAAGAAGTTTTCAAAAGTATCAGCTATTGTGTCCTTGGGGCCTTGCTTGAAGGCCTCATACTTCATATTTAGAAGGGATCTTCTGTCATCCCTTACTTATTTGGTACCTTCCATCAAAACAATCAAAAACTGGCACATTTCCTTGGCAGATTGGCAGTGAATAAGGTTCTGTAATATTGAGTCATCAACTGCACTTGCGATGATATTTTTAGCTTTCTTATCCAAAGAGACAAAAGCAATCTCATCTTTGTCAAGATCCATCAGTTTCTTTGGTACCTTTCTGGTTTGATCAATAGTGGAGGTTGTCATGGGAACATAGAGGTCTTCTTCCACTATCATGAAGATGTGGGGATCAACAGCTTCCATGAAGAATCTTATTCTCTCTTTCTACATGGGAAAATTAGCCTTTGTGCACACTAGAAGCTTTGCGGAGTCCTTGGATCTGTCCATGCTTGGTAATCTCTAAGATAACTAGAAGTAGATCTGTTCAAGGTGTGAACCTTTTTATGAACAACCTCCCTCTAATACCAATTGAAAGTATCTAGGTGTCTACCTAAATCACCTAGAGGGGGTAAATAGGTGAGTTCTGCGTCTTTTGTAGAAAAAAATAGAGAGAGAAACACAGAGCAATCAAGTATACACCAGATGACACACGAAGTTATAGTGGTTCCCTAATCTTGGGTACGTCCACTTTCCACCTCACCAATCTAGCACCACGACTAGACTTGGCTACTTCACTATATCTCAAATTCAAACAATCCTACACCTCGGAGCAACGCTCCTACAACTCTGAGTAAACACACTCCTACAAACTCGATCCCCTCAAAACGGGATCTACACTCGGAAGAATAATCTTCCTACAAGCTCAGAGATAAAGCTCCTACAAGAGTTGAAGTAAATTTTACAACAAAAATAAAATTTTACTTTCAGATCTGAGATCTTCGAAGTTCTTCCCTCATGAGACTTGAAATTCTTGAAGAAGATGTTGAGGAAGAAATCTTGAGAAAATACGATCAGAAACTCGTAGAATCCGACACGATCAAGTGAATGATTCAAGAATCTTGAAGCAGTGATCTGTCGAATCTGTTCTCTATTGAATCACTAGATCGAGGAAGAAGCTTCAGAGAAGAACGACGATGACGACGTGAGGCTTTTCCCGATCTTTCACTTGCGGCAAATTCTGATTTCTATTAAGATTAGGGTTAGCGAATCCTTGAGAGGACATTATATAGGATATCCACTAACGGTCTGAAATCATTTAAGGAATGATGATCAATCAAGTTAAACACGGATTAACATTTGAAATCCCGTTCGACGAATTATGAACTCCCGTTCGATGAATGAAATCCCGTTCGACGAACTGAATGAAACTTGTTCAACGAATTATGAACTCCCGTTTGACGAATGAAATCCCGTCTGACGAACTGAATGAAACCCGTTCGACGAATTATGAACTCCGTTCGACGAATGAAATCCCGTTCGACGAATTGAATGAAACCCATTCGAAGAATTATGAACTCCGTTCGACGAATGAAATCTCTGCAACTGCATTTTCGAAAGACATCTTGATTTTTCGAAAAATTGCATACCCTTCTCGAGAAAATGCTTCACGCAAAATTGTCTGAACAGTTAAACTGGTTTTTCGAAAAACAATTTTGACTTTTCGAAAACAGCTTTTCTTTTTCGAAATATGAGTCACATTTTTCGAAAACAACTTTCCTTTTTTAAAAAACAGACTTGGCTTTTTTGCGAAATTTGCAGAACAATTTTCGAAAAATAGAACTTAGAAGTTTTTGAGAGTTTTTTCGAAAAGTCTTTATGTTTCTCGAGAACAGTTCTTCTTTCTCGAAAAACTTAACTTAGACCTTTCGAAAAACACTCTTATTTTCGAAAAATGGACTTAGAAAAATTTTAAAGTAAATTTCTTTTCTTCTTTGCATGAGACCAGCAATCCTTCTTTCTTCCATGCTTTTGTACTTGAAAATGAAGTGCATTCTAATAAAGAGGTTACACATTAGTCAACACCATGGATCACACAATGAGGGATTACATTGCATGATCTTGTGTTAAGTGACTCATTGTAAACTGACATTGGTCTACACTTAGCAATAATAAGCTGCAAGCACTCAACTAGAAAATAACATCAAATACATAGTTAATTCATCTTAGTTTAAGAGTGACTTCACACAAATCTAGATTATTGTGGATACAATACCCAACACAACTTCTTTAGGGCAGTGACCATGCCTTGCCCAGACTCAATTCTAATCTTTATACTATTCTGAATTTTTTTCTCACCTCTTCTGTTTATACACGTTTTTAGAATCTTGTTTTTCAAGATCTCGTTTGTTCTTATTATCATTAACTATTTTCAAAATGAAAAATACATATTATTTTGAAATATAAATAAAAATATTTCATCACATATTAACTTAAAATATTGTCGATACTTTGCTAATCTTTTAAAATAACCGTTGATTTATACATTAACCACTATTTTATGACCCTGGCTAAAGTATTGCGTAAAGAAAAAAAGAACTTTGATCATTTTCTTTGCCTTCCTCACCATATGGAGAGATTAATCCTAACTATCTAAATCTTCCCAAACAAATCCTAGCTATCTAAATCTTCTCAAACAAATCAAAATCACATTAACAGTGAAGAAATCATCTTTCTTCCCCAACTCAGTCTCAGTCTACACATTTATTTTATGAATCACGATCAGTGCACACATTGAAGTGCTCAGAAGGTCATTTGAGATGTTTCTTCTTTGTCGGTTGCTCAAGTTTCTTCTCAGTCTACATCATATCAGTTGCTCAAGTTTAAAATCATGGACAATAATTTTTAAACTCAAATAAAGTGAAAAAATGATTTTATGATATGTGAATAAATATTATGTCATGCAATATAAACTAAGAAAAAGTTTGGGTTAGGGATATTCCTTTTTCCCACTCAAAATCATCTTTGCATGCAGAATTTGCTCTAAGATCCATGAGAGATATCATCACTCTTGAAAAATCTTTAAGAAGATGCACAAGATTTACCTCTAAATCCCCCATATAGATGCCCAAAAGAATGCCGCTGATCCTCGAACATGCATCAACTCAGTCCCCTTCAAAAATAAATCCCATGGCCTTGCCAAGAAGCCGCTTCGCAAGTGTGTGGGCCTGACATGCGCCCCCGAACTTCATCATGTTTACTGATCTACTGTGACTTTTAATTCCCTTAGCAACAATTGGAATGCCAAGGTGGCTGCGGATCATGATACATCCAAAGCCAGCCCTGTTGTTTTCTTGAACCCAGCCATCAAAGTTGAGTTTTAACCATCCAACGGGCGGGAACAGATTGCTCGTTACTACTATGGATAGTCCAGATTCATTGGGCTGCAAGTATGACTCACCATGGGTCATGTGGTTCCTTGTCTTCCTAATATTATAAATAATAGATGAGATGAATTTCAGCTTAATTGCAACATCTCTTAGTTCTGGGTGGATTCTGAGGGTGTGCTGTATTTTATGGTGCAGTGCACAATCCAACGATTACAAGTGCATCACATCGAGATATGAGATATACACGCATCTCTGCACGAAATGTGATGCACTCGCAGTCATTAAAGCCATTGAATGACTGCAGTACAGGATAGAGTTCCGCTTCTGCACTTTACACCCGGCTCCGTTCCGGGGAAAATTTTTAGGGACGGGTCTCGTTCCCAAATGTAGGAACGGGTTTAAATAAACCTGATCATGGGCCCCACCATCATTTCAAAATTTTTCCCATTTCAAAGTGTATTTCAAATCCAACTGTATTTCAAGCTCTATCTATCTGAAATCCAACTGTATTTCAAGTTCTATATTGTTCAAATCCAACTGATTTTTCAAGTTCTATTTATCTGAAATTCAATTGTATTTTAAGTTCTATCTATCTAAAATTCAACTATATTTCAAGTTTTATATTGTTCAAATTCAACTTTATTTCAACTTTATTTAAGTCCGTTCTTGCATTTGGGCAGCAGACCGGTCCCTAAAAATGTTTCATCTTCCGGGCCATATCTTTTCTTCGCACTTTCCCAATTTAAATCTCTCTCTCCCTCTCTCTTTTCCGTTCAACAAAGTTCCGTTCCTAAACATCCGCCTCCAAATATGTCCTCCGATCCAACATTCACAGCCACCTCCTTTGGAGGGGCACAAATATTTGCAGCGGCCTCCCTAAAAATTCCCTTACAAATTTCTGTTTCTTCTTCGTCTTCTTCTCCATTCATTTCCCGGCCCCCTGCATACAGCCTCCAAATTGGGGGCTGCCGCGGTATGGTTCGGGTCAAGACCCGGTTCTAGACGGGCTCTTTGGCTTTCTCGATGTGAATCAGATGCCTTTAGAGACGCAGCTTTCTGGATTGCGATTCCAGGAGGAGAAGATGAACTGCTTCCCTTGTTTCTTGAAAAAGGGTCAAGAAGCTAAGGAAGATTCCGGTTCAGGGTCCTCTGGAGGGACCAAGGTCGCAGCGAAAATTAAAGGTACTTCTTACATGCATTCTTAATTCATCTGGAGCTTCTCTGTTTTGTCCGCAATGCATTTTCATTATTAGTTTGTTCGTTACATCTGTTGCATACTTAGATTCGTTTAATGATGAAGGAAAAAAATTGAGAGAAATTGGGAGAACAAAGGAGCTTAATGTGCCTGAAATTTCTTCAAAAAAAAATTTCCAGTTTGTTTTGGCTTTTAGAAAGATTGGTGAAAGAGTGATTTTTTTATTGTTGAGATTTACACTCTTCTTGAGACATTCTAGATTATTCATCCATTAAGATTTTTCTGGAAATATGGTCAATATAGGAATTATTGAATATGCATATCACAGAAATTATAAATTATTTTTTTGGGATACTTCTTGGCACTTTTATTTTATTTTGGTTTAATCTCCAACACTCACGATTAAGCCAAACCCTGCCTGGTTGATTATGCCTAAAAGTGCCTTATATTTTGAGATGCTTCATTATTGCTGACTTAGGCTCTGCTTGGCGGAGTGTTTTTTCTCCTGCGAGTTTAGACAAAAATGCTGCCATCATAGAATGTATGTTTGACATGACAACGGTTATGACCGCTATAGAAAATAAAACTAGTTTTGAACATAAAAATGCATGAAATTCATTAGGTGAGGTCGGACGTTCACGAACGACAATTAATAACCACCGCATTCACGACCGCTACCGCCGTGCCAAATGGAGCCTTAGTGAAAATAAAAGCAACCAGACCTCCAGTCGCCACATACTCCATCAAAATATCTTCCTTTTTAGCTTGGTATCTTCTATAGTGAAAGCAAGCATCAATATGCTTGCTTCTTTCATTATACACTCTATTCTTTGTTGATGCTATTGTTGACTTATTGTCCACACAAACTTTTAGATTCACTTTGAGAGCATCAAACATCTTTTTGTAGTTTCCTTACCCGCATTGCATGGAACTTATACGAAAATAGTACCATATATTCAAGGTTTTTAGTTTGAAATCAATTGAAAATAGTACTTTGATATAAAACTCAATGCCACTTGTATTCTTTGTATCTTATTCTCCACCCCAATGATCATAAGTATCCATCAAGTTGAAATTTCTTAGCAAAAGAGTATGATAAGCCGTAATTTGATGTACCTTTGATGCAATAAAGGATCCTCTTAGCCTCCTATTTCGATAGGTTTTTCTATATAATGAATTTTAGATTCATTATAAAAGTCATTATATGGATCCTTTAAGTCACGGTAATGCCAGGGAAAGCCCCCCTCGCGTGCGCCAAACGGCTGGTAGGGTCTACCCTCGCCGTCTCCAAGTGGCCTCTCATTGTCCTAGATCGAAGGTACGCCCTTCTCCCCCGCGGTAGGTCATGACACCGTCAGGGCCTGCCCCCCTCGCGATTGCCTCGATTCGAAGGTTGGTACTTCGCCATCACAATTAACAAACGGTTGGTAGGCCCTACCCCTTGCCGTCTCCAATTGACCTTTCACTGCCCTGGATCGAAGGTGCGTCCTTCTCCCCTGCGGTAGGTCACAGCACTGTAAGGGCCTGCCCTCCTCGCGGCTGCCTCGGTTCGAAGGTTGGTACTTCACCATCACAATCAGCGACACCACTCGATCCGAATATCTTAATTTTTGCTTGGCCAGTAGGTTAAGATGTCACCAGGTCTCGTCCTCCAGCTTCAAACATCCGAGAAAGAGGATCATGAACGCGCTCAAAACAATAGTGTCAATACCGCACAAGCTCAACATTAGAGAAAAGCTCAACGCTAGAAGGAAAGTTGCAAAGGCAATTCAAAAAAGCACATAAAAACGCCATATATCGTCAAAGAATGATACAAAGTACAAATACAGGAGTACAAAAACGGATACAAAGACCATCACAAAGTAGCGACACCATACAAACTCGATTAAATAAAGCAAACATACAAAGACAAGACCGCTACTTGTCAACTTCATCTGCACCAGAGTTAGAACCCGAGTGATCATTATCAGAAAGATTGTTAAAGCCAAGGCCCGAGACATTACACTCAAGCCTCCTGGTCACCATCCGAAGCACCTTCGACACTTCACGCCTAAGAGTAATCTCACGAACATCTTCTATCTGGGGATCTACCTCTCTGGTCCAAACCTCCTCACGGATCTCTTCTCCATGTAAACAACGACCGCGCATATAGTCTATGGAATTCCTGTACTCGGCAAGCCCCGGAGCCTTCAGCTCTGACGCCCAATCCTCTAAAGAAAATCGCTCCACTTCAGTCTTCGAAGCCCCCAACTCCGTCTCCAAACGAGAAGTCTCCTCCGGAGTAGCCTTCAGCAACTGTGCAGTCTTCTCTACCAAGGATTTCTCTGTCTGCAACGCCGCCCGGGCCTCCTCAAGATTAGCTTTCAGCTCCGACCCAATCTGCTGAAATCGAGATTTATCTCGATCTCGTTCGTCTCTCGAGACAACAAGTGAATCATACTCCACCCGGAGCTTCTCCTAAATCACGTATCCATCCTTCAAGCTCACATAATGATCGTTACACGTGAACGTTATATAAGCTTGAACTTCGATCTACAACCAAGAAGAAAAGGGTCAGAATTACACAAGGTAACCAAAACAAAGACCAGAAAAAAGAGAGCTCACTTAACCTGACAATCTCTCTAACTTGAAGAAGATCGAGGCTCTGCATCCGCATCGCAACTTCCTTTCAACACAAGCTTCCTCTTCCAATCACGAACCAATGAAACGACTGCAACACACTCAGGATCATCCGAAAGTCCGCATAACAACAAACGCTTTTCCTCCACAAATAAAGAAATACTGAACAAATGATTTGCCAGTTCCCGAGGCTCTGTAAATCCCAATATTAGAGAAAGTCCCGCTCATGCCCCTTCTGATGGCGGCAACGATCAGGTAGTGAATTACAAAGCTCTGACAGGCCCCAGGAGTTCCGCACATAGCCGAACAACATGTTCCCATGATGACGATCCGTCCGACTCTTAAAATCAAGCCAACTTTTGTTGCTGAGAATCTCGACATGCCTGCTGCCATCAACTCAGATCTCGTACCAATCTCTGAACAAGTCCAAGGAAAATCTTGAGCCGTGCTCTCTGAAGAACGCAACTAGCCCCATGATACTTGTCATCCCAAAAGGAGTAAATTACGATATAGGAACGCCGCAAAATTTCAAAACATCAATCACTTTTTCGCACGGCGGAAATCGAAATCCGGTTCGCAGTATCGTCTCACACACTGTCAGCCAACCTTTCGACGGATTCTGAACTCTTTCTTCAATATGGGGAATCCTTACTTCAAAATCGGCATGTATTCCGTATTTTTTTCTCCAAAGCGCAATCAACTCAGCAGTAAGTGTGGAGCGCAATCGCTTCAGACAACCTTGCACATTGCACTTCAAACCTGAAAAGTAAGGTAAGACAAAAATCACGGAAAAAGAACACCAAAAATGGTTACTCACGACAGGAATAATGCCTCCCAAAAGCACAATAACCACAACATCGACGATCAAAAGAACCCCCCGCACGCGAGCACTTGTAACCCAATCACAAGTACAAAAAACCACACAAGTGCACAAGAGCGCGCAAGACAATACACAAAAGCGCACGCGTACACAAACCCACATGTGCCCGGAAGCGCACAGGCGCCTTGGCGCGCTCCCGGATGTGAGCGCTCCTGGATGCGCGCGTGCGCCGGGATGCACATGCGCGCCCGGGCGCGCACAACGCCCGGTTCTGCACGGGCACGCGCGCGCGCAGGCGCCCGCTCGAAACCATGTGTAGGCGCGGGCGTGCAGGCGCCCGTTCGAAACCATGTGTAGGCGCGCGCGCACGGGCGCCCGCGTGAAACCGTGCCGGTCCAGCGCGCCTCCGCTTCTGCGTATAGGTCTGCGCACACGCCCCCGCCTCCGTGCATTTCTTTCTTGCTCCTGCCTCTGCGTACCTCTTCTCCGCTCAATCGTTCCGCCTCTTTACAACTCACCTTGACACACACATCGTCGCCGGTCACTTCCGTTGACACCTTTCCGTTTGTTGACCATGATCGCCACAAAAGAAAGACACGTAAAAATCATTGCTCTTCTCACGCTCCGGCTCTAAGCACCAAATATTTTGGGGGCATATGACGAGATTAAGATAAAATATATAAGGAAATTTGGGTTCCGATAACCTATTGCCCATGATCCCCACCAATCATGGTGGGATCATGGGTCTAACCACCGTGCACACGATCGGCACGCCCGATCCTTGTGCGCCTCACGTACGTGATCCTACTACACGCCCTCGCTGCCCCCTCCCCCGGCGCCGCCCCTGCAAGGGGCGGCCGGCGCCGCCCCCACATGGGGCGGCCGGCGCCACCCCCGCATGGGCCGGCCGGCGCCGCCCCCGCAAGGGCCGGCCTCCGCCGTCCCTGTTAGGAGCGGCCGCCGCTACCGCCGCCCCCACAAGGGGTTCCCGCCGCCGCCCCCACAAGGGGCGGCCCCCGCCTCCCCCGCCTCCCCCGCTAGGGGCGATCGACCGATCACCTGCGAGTCATCAATGACGACCCCTTTCCATCGTCCGATTGTCCCGTCGCGATCACCATCGTCCGTTACGCGCGTAACCACCCTCGTAACCGCCCACATAACCACCATGGTTAGTGGGGAAGATTATTCATTTATTGGTGGTCTGCATGCCAGAAATATTCTATAAATAGCGTATAGTCAAAATTATATGTTATGTAGTCTGCACTCAGTAATTTGGGTGGTTACGGTGTGCAGATAACCGCGTAACTATCGTAAACACATCCCGGAGCCTATAAAAAGGCACTCAGACCTTTCTCATTTCTAACTTTTCCTCCTCCCAGCTCTCTTCTTCCTTAGGTCGGAGATTTGCCGAAATCCTCCTACGAGCCTTCTCCTCCCGTCGAGTCATCCAAAAATTTTTTTAAGTCCACAACGCTTCGAGGAGGAAGACGATCGTTAGCTAGCCACTCCAAGAGATCTCCCACGTGCGCAACATTCCACAAGTCTCCGCCAACGCATCTCCGCACGCCTTGCAGCAGTGTTGCTGCATTCAACATACGGGCGGTGTCCAAGAGCATCCTTCACCGACAGAAAGTGATAGAAAACAATCTTCGTGTGAGGCAGCCTATCGCCCTCCAAATGCACATGCAATCTCTCTCACCTCCAAGTTGTAACGAGGAGCGGCCTGTCGCCATCGATTCCGTTGATATTCTGTGAACTACCGCCAGTAGTGAAGTTTGACCGGCATCGTTTCGGTCACGTGATTTTTTACACAGTTGAGGGGGTTTTTCACGTTAAAATAGCTTTGTGTTCGACTCTATTTATTCTGTGACTGTGTGCGCGTTTGACCGCTCCACGGGTAAGGCGGCTTATTTTAGTCCGGTCTAGCAGGAGGGTTATGTTGGACACAACAATAATGTTGTATGTGATATTGATGTCATCAACATAGAAATGCAGTTACGCAAAATTACAATGCCATATGACTATCTTGAGTAAAAATTGGAAATTATGAACCGAGATGACCTGAACAGCTGAATTTCTTAAGCCAAACACACAGAGAATGCTTATTGCCATACAATGATTTTTTTTTTTTTGCAAATAACGTACAAAAGGTGCACCCGTAGTCTCATTTCCTGGTGGTGCTGCATGCAAACAATCTCAGTCAAATTGCTGTTATGGGGATCATTTTTTGTAATATAAGTTGATGCAATTTCTTACGATGAACAATGACAAGAAAGACTAAGATTTAAATCATATTCAGCTTCACACTAGGGAGAAGGTCTCCTCCTTGTCAATGTTTAGCTGATGAGTAAACCTCTGCGTGACCAGTCACGCTATATGATGATGCTCTTAGAGGTGCAAATAAAGCCCGAGCCTGAAAGCCTGATGCAGATCTGCTCGATTTTGCCTGGTTATACTCGGGCCTAGAGGGCATCACAAGGCCCCATTTTTGGCCTAGGTCGGGCACCAGACTATGGTACCTGGTTGCACAGGGCTCTGGGCATCGCCCATATATAGTTGAGCGTTGCCAGCTATATTAAATATAAATGTGTAAGGCTTGCCAAGCTATATTTTAATATAGTTGGGTTGGCCTCCCAACTGTAAAAGGGCCGGCACAGCCTGGCTAGGCCTAGACCTGGCCCAACTTGCTAGACCCAGACCTGCTTTTAAGGGGGCACTGACCTGACTTGGTCCTAGCTGGGCTCGACAACATGATAGTCCGAGCCCAGAGGGACTGGGCCCATTAGGCTTTATTTGCATGTCTGCTCTACAAAGCCATCCGACGTATGGCTCAAAATGAATACCCACCAAAAACCAAAATAAAACTGTTATGAAGGAAAAGGGACTAGATCCACTTACGATTAGCCCATAGGGTTTGCATATCCTTATCCATGACATCCTGCCACCCCAAATGCTGTAGCGCATCATGAATATATGAAAGAGTGGTACCCAGACATAAAACAAGTGAACACGTGAAGGAGAGGAGCCAACAATGAATTTTTTTTTTGACAAAAATGAGCAGTACATGACCAACTTACCTTTGCTAAGGGAAATGCTGAAATCTTTAGACGCATGAGCATCATTAGTAGGCAGTGGGCAGCTGGTGAAGTGTACACCAGATTAAATATTTTAGTGGAAACCTAGATAGTAAAATACATGGTGGAGCTAATGGTGGTGGTGTAGTGTATGAGATGATGAAACTGGAGGAATGGGAGGATCATTGACAAAAGGCATTTGACGATCCCTTTCATGAGAGGACATAAGGAAGCAAGAGGAATGACTGATCCCCAATGAAATGAGCGGTCCCGATCGTCACTGCACCCGAGGTCGTCGTGAGTAGACCCAAACACGTCGGGTGGGCTGTTCCCCATCATCTCCCCCATCTTAGAATTATTCATTTTTGTAGAATGAAGATGATCATAATGTCATCGTAGTACGGGGCGAGTCTCTCGAGCTTTGCTGAGAAGATCCAGGTATCATCAGTAAAAGGGCGGACCTGCCAATGGACCAAGTAGCGAGCTCTGTATGGCGCGTGTATAAGCTCATGGGACACGATCTCTATAATGATATCAAATGGACTGGCGGCCGAAGAAGAGGGAAATGCTGAATCCGAGGGAATTGCTGTTGACGACGAAACTGCAAAGACGATGGAACTGTTGACGATGGAACGACTGTAGACAATGGAACTACTCAAGACAACGGAACTGATGACAACGAACATGAAGCATGAACTGGAGAAGCCGGATGATCAATTGGTGTCGAGGACTCTGGCTGAAAAGGGAGCTGGGTGGTGGGAAAAGCTACTGCTGAAGTGGCGAGGTAGAAGGAGATAATGGTGGTAATTGAGATTGTGCTGGAGTGGTGTATGTAGATGGAGGCTGAAAGGATATGGAGGCTGAAAGGATATGGAGGCAGAGGGTGAAGGGTACATGTAATCATGTGTCTCAAAGTATGGAGTCAACTCTTCAACATTGACTATGGGTGAAATCCCCATGCTTGTCGGAATATCCAACTCATAAGCATTTGCTCCAATTCGTTTCAGCACAGTGTAAGGACTCATTTGCTTAATATTAAATTTTCGAGCTATTTCTTTTGGGAGCCTCAGCGTGTACACGAACCATCACTTGTTCTCCTTTAAAGTTTCTCATTCTCTTGTGACTAACAACATACAATTTATAAATATCATTATTGCAAAAAATCTTTCTCCGGACTGACTCATGCATGTTATGTATATGCTTAATAAAATACTCAGCTGACTCGTTAGGACGTGACACCTTAGATAGGGGAATGAGATCTATTGGCTTTCTAGGCTCATAAGCTAAGACTACCTGAAATGGATTCAATCCTGTTATCCTATTCACCAAACTATTAAATGCAACCTAAGTCATGGGTAACACTGAATCCCAAGAAGTGGCGTGGTTTTCAATGAGGCATCACAAAAGATTTCCTAAACTCTTGTTTACTACTTCAGTGTAGCCATCCTCCTACGGATGACAAGTTGATGCAAATAATAGTGTAGTGCCAGTCTTCTTCAAGCGGGTCTTCAATAAATAGTTCATGAATCGAACATCTCGATTGGAGACGATGGTCTTATGGAGACCGTGAAGTCTAAAGATGTCCCAAATGAATATCAAAGCAATGTGAGACACGTCAGCCGTCTGACTGCATGCGATAAAGTAAACCATTTTGGAAAACAGACCAGCTGCAACAAGTATAGAATCGTGCTTGCGTAGGGTGCTTGGTACCCAGAACAAAGTTCACACTAATATCTACCCAAGGCTGGCATGGTACTTGCGGCGGTGTATAAAGTCCTGTATTCCGTCGTGTTCTCTTAGCTGTCTCACAAATGTGGCAATGCCGTACGACTCTCGTAACGTTCCTCTTGAGAGAAGGCCAATAAAAACAATCTTCCATAGTGCGGTGGTTTTATGTAACACCCCAAATTTGACAGCAGACATTTTTGTCGATATCGCCGGACGACAGTGGGTATTGCCGACGACGATAACAATAACACTCGATGTCATAAAGCGTTGAGTGAGCTAAACACACTCGACGCCTTTCGACGAATCGTTGAGTAAGAGACTATCGCGTGACGATAGTGGGTATCGCTCGGCGATAGCCCCAGCTCTCAACGCTCTTGACGCCTTAAAGCATTGAGTGAACTCAACGCCTAAGTTATCAAAGGCGCAAAGCGCACCGAGGCGCAAAGGGCCCCTGTAGCCTAGGCGCAAGGCGCAGGCGCGCGCCTGAGGCACGTAAGGCGCAAAAATGAGGGAAAAAGGAAATTGAGCGAATTGGGCGCCCAATTCGCCGAAATTGAGCGAATTGGCCGCCCAATTCGCCGCAATTGCGCGAATTGGGCGCCCAATTCGCCGCAATTGCGCGAATTGGGCGCCCAATTCGCCGCAATTGGGCGCCCAATTCGCCGCAATTGGGCGCCCAATTCGCCGCAATTGGGCGCCCAATTCGCCGCAATTGGGCGCCCAATTCGCTCAATTTCGGCGAATTGGGCGCCCAATTCGCTCAATTTCCGCGAATTGGGCGCCCAATTCGCTCAATTTCGGCGAATTGGGCGCCCAATTCGCTCAATTTCGGCGAATTGGGCGCCCAATTCGCACAATTTCGGCGAATTGGGCGCCCAAGTGCGCCTAGGGGGTGCCTCGGGTGCGTCTAAGATCATGTTTTTGCCCATATCAATTTTTTTTAAAAAGCAAAATACCTTGAAAGGCCCGGGCGCGCCTGGGCGTGCCTGAGGCGCGCCTGGGGCACATCGCTCGCCTCAGCTGTGCTGAGGCGCGGCGTGCTACGCCTGGTGCACTCGGCGCCTCAGGCGCGCCTAGGAGTGCGCCTTGACAACTATGCTGTCAACGCACTCGACGCCGTAAAGCGTTGAGTAAACTATCGGAACGACGACCGTGGATATCGCCAGACGATAGTGCCACGTCTGCTAGACACGTGTCAGATGGCCGGATGACGGCCGATGAGCGGTAGTTGATTAGGGTCAAGGCGGTTACTGTCGCTATCACCGGGCGATAACCGATATCGCACGATGATATCCTTTTGTTTGACTTTTCAACTGAAATCGTGGCCTTTGCTCCCTTTTGATGAAATGATCCTGTGGCTGGGATTAATCCCAAGGCCACTTATGCAGAGGAGTAGAGGAATAAAATTCATTCTCTTCTTCTCACTCTCTCTCCTTCATTCATCCATATTCTTGAGAGAAAGAGCTAAGGGTTGGAGCTGAGCTTCAATAGCTTGGTGAAGGAGATTCTGTAATTGGAAGTCAGAGCCGATGCTAGATCCGCGAAGAGGGAAGTGAGGTGCTCATTTCTATCCGGGTAGAAAAGCTTCGCCATGGCTCCGAAGAAAACTACAAGGGTAACGATCTTCCTTCTTGGACAAGTGAAGTCCTTCTTTTGGCATATGCATGGAATCCTCCGCCAAAAGGTGGAAAAGCGAAGGGAATTCCTTTGGGTCGATTCATGAAATCCCTGGTTAGTCTTGCATATAGATCCGGAAATGTGTAGTACAAAATAGGCATGCTGTGCGAAGCTCATCTGGACAGGTTGGTTTAGATTGGTGATGTTTTGATTTACGTGCCGGAGAAGACTCCGAGTATAAACCGGTAGGTTACGGAGTTTGCTGGGTTATACCTGTGACTTGCGAGTAGCAGAAAGTACTGGAGTTGCACTTCAGGAAAATAACCACAAAATTCCACAGTTTTAAGACCTGTTTGATATCGCCAGACGACAGTGAGTATCACCAATGACGATAACTCTTGGTGAGCTATTTGTGCTGTGTGTAGTGAAAGTCCAGTGTTTCCGGCACTGCAAGTTACTACAGGGTTTTGACTGGGTCTGGTACAGAAAGTGAGTTCTGTTGTTAACGCCTGACGACAGTGAGTATCGCCGGCGATAGCTCCCAGATACCCTTTTGATTGTAAAGCCAGTCTCTTGGAGACAGTGTGGCTTATGTGAGCTACGAGCTCTTAAGGTCATCGTGCTGAACGGGCAAAGGGAAGCTGACCTGCGTCAGTCTTTGCCTCTGAACTGATGATTTGAGCAATGGGCAAAGGCTAAACCGTACCTGCGTTATGTCCGACCGACTTGAAGGCCTAGGTTATTGGCCTCGTTGGAGCGTATAATGAGAGTCTTAGGTCTGCGTGCCGTAAAGACTAGAAATGTTCAAAGTTGACCGTCATGTCTTGAACCTCTGAATGGTGGTGCAATCCGAGAAACTGGCGCACCGAAAATGTGCCCTGAGTGCACAGAGCGTCGGCAGTTAAGACCGACGTTTGTGATATATTGAACTGTGTGTGAGTGTACGTTCTTGTGATATATTTGCTTGTGATAATGCTATGCCTGCAGGGAAGGAATACCAATGCCTGGGAAAGGGATAGAGTCGTTATAAATTGGTCAGTTCAATGCTGACCGTTGCCTTGTTTGCCTCCCTTGTGGTGGATTGTCCCTGTGCAGGTGCTGGAGAGACAAACGAGAAGTAGCGGGCCATGACCCCGAAGCTATGCCGACCCTCGAAGGCCAAGCGAAGTTTTATTACTTTCATGTGTGACCGACCTGGGTGCCAATGTCTGTAATCCACACTTTATAAAGAGTAAATGTAAGGCCTTAAGACCAGAACAGTTTTAAGTTACTGTTGACTGTCGCCTGACGACAGTGACTATTGCCGGACGATAGTAACTTTTGTGTATTTTTGTAATAAACATTCCTGTGTTTATATAGTGGACATTTCTGTTGTACTTGAGTTCGAAACTTAACCCCTGAAGTTTCCACTAGAATGCTCTGAGTTAGGATGCGTGTAATCTTTTGATATTCGTATGTAATCTCGCTGCCTGCTTGTGGAATATGGTGTGGGGCCCCGACCGAACCCTCTTTTATATTTCATGTGACGGACGAAGGTGTTACATTTTATCCCAACCATAGTTGTCAAGACGCGCGCCTAGGCGCGTCTGAGGCGCCGGGCGCAGCCCGCCGCGCCTCAACACGGTTGAGGCGGGCGATATGCCCCAGGCGCACCTAGGCGCGCTTCAGGCGCGCTCCTTAAAGGCTCCAAGGCGCGCCTGGGCCTTTCATGGTTTTTTTAAAATTTTTTTTTGATATGAGCAAAAACATGATCTTAGACGCACCCGAGGCACCCCCAGGGGCGCCCAACTCGCTGAAATTGGGCGCCCAACTCGCTGAAATTGGGCGCCCAACTCGCTGAAATTGGGCGCCCAACTCGCTGAAATTGGGCGCCCAACTCGCTGAAATTGGGCGCCCAACTCGCTGAAATTGGGCGCCCAACTCGCTGAAATTGGGCGCCCAACTCGCTGAAATTGGGCGCCCAACTCGCTGAAATTGGGCGCCCAACTCGCTGAAATTGGGCGCCCAACTCGCTGAAATTGGGCGCCCAACTCGCTGAAATTGGGCGCCCAACTCGCTGAAATTGGGCGCCCAACTCGCTGAAATTGGGCGCCCAACTCGCTGAAATTGGGCGCCCAACTCGCTGAAATTGGGCGCCCAACTCGCTGAAATTCGGCGCCCAACTCGCTGAAATTCGGCGCCCAACTCGCTGAAATTCGGCGCCCAACTCGCTGAAATTCGGCGCCCAACTCGCTGAAATTGGGCGCCCAACTCGCTGAAATTCGGCGCCCAACTCGCTGAAATTCGGCGCCCAACTCGCTGAAATTCGGCGCCCAACTCGCTGAAATTCGGCGCCCAACTCGCTGAAATTCGGCGCCCAACTCGCTGAAATTCGGCGCCCAACTCGCTGAAACTGGGCGCCCAACTCGCTGAAACTGGGCGCCCAACTCGCTGAAACTGGGCGCCCAACTCGCTGAAACTGGGCGCCCAACTCGCTGAAACTGGGCGCCCAACTCGCTGAAACTGGGCGCCCAACTCGCTGAACTTGGGCGCCCAACTCGCTGAACTTGGGCGCCCAACTCGCTGAACTTGGGCGCCCAACTCGCTGAACTTGGGCGCCCAACTCGCTGAACTTGGGCGCCCAACTCGCTGAACTTGGGCGCCCAACTCGCTGAACTTGGGCGCCCAACTCGCTGAACTTGGGCGCCCAACTCGCTGAAATTGGGCGCCCAACTCGCTGAAATTGGGCGCCCAACTCGCTGAAATTCGGCGCCCAACTCGCTGAAATTCGGCGCCCAACTCGCTGAAATTCGGCGCCCAACTCGCTGAAATTCGGCGCCCAACTCGCTGAAATTCGGCGCCCAACTCGCTGAAATTCGGCGCCCAACTCGCTGAAATTCGGCGCCCAACTCGCTGAAATTCGGCGCCCAACTCGCTGAAATTCGGCGCCCAACTCGCTGAAATTCAGCGCCCAACTCGCTGAAATTAGGCGAATTCGCTCAATTTCAGCGAATTGGATGCCCAATTCGCTTAATTTTCTTTTCCCCCATTTTTTGCGCCTCACGTGCCTCAGGCGCGCGCCCGCGTCCGCGCCTAGGCTCCAGGGGCCCTTTGCACCTTGGTGCGCCTTGCGCCTTTGATAACTTAGATCCCAACCAAAGTGGCCCGCTACTCCACCAACATGCATCTCCCAAATCATATGATCTTGGAGGGAGGTCCTGAGGATGCATGAAAGTGTGCCGTGAAATAAACACCGACCCGTACTCCAATAATTAGGAAAGACCTCAAGTGGGTTTTGAGATAGAGCGGAGTATATCTATGCAAAGTCTGGGCATGTCGTATACTCAGTGATCAAATGCTCGAATCCCGTGACCTCAGTGGTAATGGTGTGGAGTAGGACCTTCCGGCGGCTAAGTGCGTTCATGGGTTTGTTCTCAACACCTGCTCGGTGTTTAGGAACATAGTGAAAATCTTGTATGTACTCTATCCATTTGGCGTGTCAGTGACTCAATTTTTTTGGGAGTCTAAATAACGTAAGACCTGGTGATTTGAGTACAACACAAACTCGCTTGGGAGGAGGTAGCGTCTCCAGTGTTTCAATGGCTGTACTATGACATATAAATCCCGGTCGTAGTTGGAGTACCTCTGTCGGACGTCATTCAACTTCTCACTAACGTAAGAAAGGGGATGATCCTCTTGACTGAGTACCCATCCCATGCCTACGACGGAGGCGTCACAAGCAACCTCGAAGGCTCAGCTAAAATAAGGTAATCAGAGTACCAAAGTCCTGGTCAATTTCTCCTTGTTGTCCTCAAATGCCTGGTGGCGGCAGGTACTGAAAATCTCTCTTACGAAGGCAGCTCGTACAAGGAGCCGTGATAGTGCTGAATCCTTTGACAAATTGACTATAAAATGTGGTCTGCCCGTAGAAACTTCGAGCGTCGTGGATATTTGTGGGGATAGGCTAGTCTCAGATGGACTTGACTTTATCAGGATCTATGGACATGCCTTAGGCAGAAATGATATACCCTAAGAAGTATGCAGACTCAGTTAAAATGTGCACTTCTTCTGATGAATATAAAAGTACTCCTTTCGGAGGATGTCAAAGAGAAATTGTATGTGTCAAATGGCAAAACCAACCACCTGTATAACCCGTCTTTCTTTTTAAATGTCGCCTTCCATTCGTCACCCTCCCTGACCCTGATCTGGTGGTACTCGCTCCGAAGATCAAGCTTTGAAAAAATTTGGGCATCTGACATGATGTCAAGGAGGTCGTCGAGTCGTGGAATGGGGAACTGATATTTAATTGTGATTTTATTGGTAACATGACTATCTACGTACATACGCTAGGTGCTATCCTTCTTAGGGGTAAGAAGGGCAGGTACGACAGAAGGACTCAAGCTCTCTCTAATAAATTGCTTTTGCAGGAGGTCGACAATTTGAGTTTGGAGTCTTTGTGCTCGTTGGGGTTCATACAATAATGTGGAAGATTTGGCAGAGATGAACCCGGAATGAGATCAATCGTGTGTTGTATATCTCGCAGAGGGGGTGGCTCGGCTCGTCAGAGAGCTGCTCAGGCGTAATGTCACTGTACTCATCTAGGAGGTGTCAACCATCAGGATGGATGGAATCTAAATCCATAATGCTCTTTGTAGTCTGAGAAGCAACAACGACATAAATGAGGTATGTATCTAGAATCTCCAGAGTGAACTCACTTAGCACAGGATATGAAGAGGTATATGGGCACCTGTAGTAACTGAAGGCTCGACTTTATCCTTTGAGGGATCTCTGAGATGGGTCGGGGTTAATGTGATCTTGCGGCCCTTATCAAAGAAGGAACAAGTATTAGACCTCCCATAACAAGTGACATCCCTCCATAAAGTCAGGGCCTGCCTAGTAAAACATGCGCAATGTCCATAGGAATGACGTCACGACAAAGTCTATTCTCGATGGAGGCGAGCAGAATAGGAACCTGATATCTCTGGGCGACTTGGATCGCTGTCTTATCTACCCAAACGACTCGATACATTTGTGGATGAGGCTTTGCCTTGATTGTCATATGCTTAAGCCCCCTTTTGAGCTATAATATTCACACAACTGCCACTATCAATGGTGAGCTTGCAGGGCTCACCTGCGCTCGAAAAATAAGTATAAAAGATAGTGGTCCGCGGATAACACCCATCTCAAGCGCTCGATTGACCTCGTCCTCCCAACCTTCTTCTACGACCACGATAATCTCCACCTCAGGTGGGTCTATAGGATTAGATACAAGATCAGGATCCTCCTCAATAAGTAGATTCTGTGTGGGGCACTGTGCCTTCACTTGGACTCTACCCTGACATATTAACACTGGATCTCGAGCTTCAGGGGCCTAGTACCTGTGGGAGTTTGGGGAGGCATGTAAGGGGTGGATTCCTGTTGTGGGTGCTTCCTAGGAGCATGACTATCAGCCTATGAAGTGCGTCGCCTCAGGCCTGTAGTGTGCAAGTACTACTCGTACTCTAATACAAGTTAGTAGATCTGCTCGACTATCTCGAGGCAATGGGGAATAAGCTCCCTACGGATGTCCGCCCGCAGTCCGAACCTAAAGATGAAGGCTGTCATGATGTGCTCCAACATAATTCTTCACGACAAGCTCGTCGAAACGAGTCATGTACTCGGTGGTGATAGAAAGGGTGCCTTATCATAGAGCTAGGAACTGCTCTAGGAGCTGGCTACGGTACGAAGAGGAGAGTTATTTTTCCTTAAGTTTCTACTTCATATCAGCCCATTAGGTGATGGGGTCGAGGCCCTCTATATCTAGTGAGCGATCCAAACTTGTCTAGTAAACTTTGGCATGCCCAATTAATTCCATTTTGGCTAACCTTACTCGTATTCATTGCTCATCTCAAATAGTCAAATAGGTTGTCCATTTCCAACAACCAATTGCTAAACCCCTTAGGATCTAACTTCCCTTCATAGGATGGGGCATCGATCCGAATACGACGAGTAATGTCATCCTTATAACCTCTGGGGGCATCATAGCTACCGATATAGTCATCTCGGGCATAATGGTATTAGGTGTCCTGACCATGATGACCTCTATGCAGTGGGTACTGAGGCAGAGGTTGTTACTCTTGGGGAGGAAGTGCCCAGCCCTCATTGGGGTTCTTATAACGACCGTTGGCTACCCCCGGGGCCTCCTGGGCGGTGTAGGGAGCCTGCGCAATTGGGTTGTCGAATATACGATCTGTGGTGTATGCAGGAGTAGATCTTCCTCTTTCACGAGGATCCTCATGTTGGACAACTTGTGGCTTAGTGGACCTTATCGGACTGGGAGACCTACTGGACTCTAGATTCTCTACTCTAGTGGTAAGGTTTTGAAATTGCTCTATAATATCGTGTAATTGTTTGCCCACATGATCAAATCAATCTTTCAAATTCTTTTGGAGATTGGACATAAATATATCAGTGTTAGAATTGGTAGTAGCATGACTGTATTGAAGTGTTTACTTCGACATTCAATGCTTATATGCCTTATCGTTACGTTGCATTGAATGAAGTCAACCTAGGCTCTGATACCAAACTAACGTAGGACAAGACTCTAAATAAGAACTAGGGCTAGATACAAAAAATGACGGGTGAAATCAATTTTGCAAAACAATATTTATAAATGATATGACTTGATTTCTCCATAATTAAATTAAAGCAATTAAAGTTAGGAAACAAAAGAGGAGCAAGGGCACGAGAGTGCGCGAGAAGCAATATGTTATGGGCTTACTCAGAGTGGTTGACAAAGGAGTGGCCGGAAATGGAGATGAGGGCGGCGAGAATACTGTGGTGTCGGAACCGTGACTGCCTAAGCGGGGCGTGCTCAAGGAGAGAGAGCTTCTGAAATTTCTTAGAGGACAAGTAGACAGAATACTTTCATTCATCGATACCATGCATACAATGTTTATACCTTTATATAGACTACAAGATAATAATGACACTCACAACTCCTAACACTCACCTAAATAGAATAATTAATACAAGACATAAAGACATAATAATAAAGATAAAAGGCTCGGTGCTCGAGACCCATATCATCTCTTCCGCCCTTCAAATCGAGCTTATCCTTAAGCTCAAACGGGGGCCTCCTGGTGACGGAACCGTTACCCAATGCCCTCCTTGTCATAGTCTTCGACGTGTAGGTAGAAAAGACTGTTGCATCTGTAGTCGCGAGTGAACTGCTCGTCGCAGTTAAAACATAATCCCTGGGCGCGCCGTTACAACATCTCAACCCGAGATAATCAGCGGACCGGTGGGGGTGGAGGGCCCTCGTTACGACCTTGTTGAACGATGTTGTTGGTAGGCGGGTAGGCCTCATGTGCTCGCTGGAGGTGACGATTATAGAGCCTGGCCAGACTCATAACAATCACTAAGTCTGGAGGGGCCTTAAATTTGACATCCAGTCGCAGGCGATCGCGAAGTCCGACGGTGAAAATGGTGATCTGCATATCCGGGGCAAGAGTTACATGCACCAAAAAGAAGCTGAAATTGCTTCAAGTACTCGTCCACGAACCCCGTTTGTCGTAGAGATTTGAGTTCGCCGAGGGGGTTGTTGCAGATAGGAGGTCCAAAATGTAAATTGCAGAGGCGCTTGAAGTCTTCCTAAATAAGATTCGGTCGGTCGGTGAGTAGTGAAACCCATAAAAGAGTGGAGTTGAGCATGTGGAAGGATGCTAGATCCATTCAGTCTATCGCTAGAGTTTGTTGGTCGCCGAAGAATTGCTCACACTTGGTGAACCAACCCAAAGGATTACTTTTCCCATCATAGGTTAGAAAGTCCAACCTGGTGTAGCGTGATATAATAGTAGTGTTGGGGTTCGCGAGGGCTGGCGCCGACGGCTCGTAGACGGTTAGTGGCGGTAGCGTATGACGGATATGTGGCGGTACTTGACTGTTGCTTATTTGATCATGTGTGGGGGCGGTAGAAAGATCGTGGATGTACTTGGAGAGTGTAGTAATGGCCTCCTGATGATGGTCTGTGAGGGCATCTTGCTATTGTTGGGTTTTCTCTACTTGAGTGAAATCAACACATCAGATGTGTGTAGCGGAAAAAAACTTACTAGAAAATCCTAAACAGTAAAAGATCTTGCGAAATCCATGAATCAAGAAGTAAGCATAGCAACACATTGCTAAGTTACCTGAGCGGGATCGAGATAAAGTCGATCTAGATGCTCCAGAAAAATCCTTTGCCTCAGTCGGTTTTTTAATCCAAGCTTTCTTCTATATTCTGCAACCGAGTCAGGGTCAGTTGCTTGGGTCCAGAGCACAAAAATTGTTTTGCACTCTACAACAATCAACAGTCCACACAAGCGGCAGTGAACCTTAAGGTCTTGTCCTACAAGATCTGGGTCGGAGAAGGAGTGCCCTTAGTGTCTCCATGAATTGCTAGATTCGTTCCATGAGAGGCGACAACGGCGATGGTGGGACAGGTGACGCATGACGAATCTATAGGTGACAGATGTAATGTTGCCCTAACCCTACATTCAATGTAAAGCCTGACAGATAATTCAAATCAAACAATAAATAATTTAATTGCACGCACATGATTATAACAAGAACAAAATATTTCTTTAAGCAAGAAGGTTTAAGCTTTCCTCCGCATGGAGGGCCAAAGTAAAAGTGCACGACGAATGGTTTCTGCAAATCACAAAATGATTTAAAAGCAAAAACCACAATACAAGAGACCCAAATAAGTATAAATTTCAAACCAATAATAGTAATACTGTAATAATCCAATACAACAAATACTCATCAAATAGTGGACTATCTGAGACAATGTAGAATTTGGAGTCAAAAGAGATTTGACAGTGATGCAACGTGGAATCGGAGGCGGGGAAGCAACACAGACGACTAGATTTAGCAATGAAGAGTGGGATCAGGCCATAGATGAGTAGATCTGACTAGATAGAGCTGGGTTCGGGCGAGGAGGGGATGAATCCGGTGTTTTGGAGTAGATCCGGGTTATAAGTGTGGTGGGGGTAGATTGGCGGGCTGGATCTGGACTGAGGTCCAGATCTGGACAGATCTGATGCAAGGGGGGATGGGGTGGCTCCACCGGAATAGGGAGGAGGCGATGGGTGGCTTGCGACAAGGGGGACGTGCTGGATTGGAAAGGGGCGGCTGAATCAAGGGAGGGAGGGGTGCGGTTTCTTCGAGGGGTGAGGCCAGCGACTGTAGGGGAAGGAATATGGGGCGGCGGAAACTTCAGAATGGGGAAGAAGGGCCGACGGTGGGTGCTGCAGTGGCTATGGAAGCCTGTGACCAGAGTAGTGGGTGGGGTGGGCTGCGGGCTTTGGTGGTTGGCTGGGAGGAGGGAACAGGGGGGAGGAGGGAACATGGGGGAGGAGGTGGTGGCTGAGGCTATGGGAATGGCCGGTTACTGTTGGAAAATGAAACCAACCAAATAGCCGGCTAGAAGGGGGATTTTTGGGCGACGGTTGAGGGATTGGAGGAGGGAAAATGATACTTAGTGTTTAGGAATACCTTGGGAAGGAAGATACAAGCCTAAAAGTCGTCACATAGGGTTTCACGGAGTCGGAACCGTGGGATGATCGCGGGATTCTAAGAATCAACTCACCAAAATATGCAATTCCTCAAATCAGCCCACTAACATCCTATTTATAATAATAAGAGAACCAGAGCATCCCACCATCGACGACTATGATTGGCCGGAGGCGGGGTTCCCAAATACATCAAAGAAAATACAAAATAATAAAGTAATATATGAAATCGATTCGCAACGCGAATCCGGACGCATCCGCGGAGTCGGATCATCGATCCAGACACACAATATATGGTAAGTTGCCAATCGGCCCCGAACGAGCCCAAAACTCGTCCTCCGCTGCTGGTCTACGTCTCCGCTTTGCATCATTCTCCCCGGCTTGAAAGAATTCATCTCCCGATGAATAGAGATCAGAATTCTTTCGATGTATGTGAGGTAAGACTTGATGAGGCCCACCAAAGGTCGTCTAAGTGTCGTCGATGAGAAAGTATCTCCGCCAATCAATTCCCCCTGACTGAAAAGCTCTCATCTCCAGTGAATGGAGACGACCGTACTGAAGTCGAAGTCCAGGGTTGAATCGATCAGGCCCTGCTGCAAGTATCCAAGTGTCATCATCGTCTGTAGTAGGAATGTACTGGTGGACTCTGGTCTCCGTAATGCTCTCAGCGCTCAACTCACGAGTGGTGGATCCCGCTGCGATCGGCGGTGCCGTAGGTGGAACCAAAGAAGACGAGTCCCCAGGTGAGTGAGTGTTAGAAATGGGTGAATTGTGGTGGCCATCAGACATGGGTGGACTATGAGGGTGGCAAGGCAACGATAGTGGTTGGGCTGCCGGGAGTCCCTACAGCTTGAGTTCATATAATCGTGAGGCTCGTAGTATGACGTTAGATCTTCAATATTAAATACCGGGTGGATTTTTTGAAAATAACTTGCAGAGATTTTAAGATCATAGATATTTGTTTCGATCCGTCTTATGATTATATAGGGATCCATTCGGCTAATGCTCAAACTTTTATCAGGCCTCGCACGAAGACTCACAACACATATTCTCACCATCACCTGCTCACCTTTATGAATTAACTGTTCTTGCCAATGAACATCCACATGCGAATTTATAGAATTTGTTACCAATATTGATTTTCTTTCGGTCCGACTCATGACACACATGCAAATGATGAACAAATAACTTAACAGACACATACAAATGATGAAGAAACGATTCAACAAACTCATGCAAATGAAACACAATAGACACAACACGCGCTCTATGAGGCAGTCTGACAATGAACTAAAAATCTACAAAATAAGGTGGTCTATCGGGAGGCTCTCGATGGAGTGTAGAAAAACTCATGCAGTGTGCGATGAGTGTCCGGGTGACCGTGTGAGACATCAACACTCAAATATGAGCTTGTAAGATGCCAAATGTCTCTTGGGGATTGTGACACATTAGGGAGCTTAGCCGGAGGTATGTATAAAAATTCATCGTGGATGCGACGATCACCTGAGTGGGTACCAATGACGCCAACAATAGGATGTGACTCAAGAGTGTGGTGAGTGTCCCTGAAAAGAAAGAACTCGTCTGGCGGGTCAGCAGGTGGTGCGTTCTAAAACTCATCAAAAGTGCGATGTGTCACAAGACAGGACCTCAAAATATCAGGAGTATACTCAAGTGTACTAAAGGAAGACCTTACATACATAATGCCTCGCTTAATACTATTTTTTTGGGGCAAGACTAGAGATGATAATGAAAGAGACGCCAATAACTCAAAACTCATAAACGAGTGACTCATCTGAATCTTATCCTCACTAGGATGTGGCGGCTCATCAAGAGACTTAATAGGAGGGTCACCATTAGGGTCATGATCCTCCAGATGAGTACCATCGTAAGAGATAGTGTCCCCATGAATGGGCGAGATAATCACTACGAGATCAACACCAGGCTCTGGACTCTCGGTCGTGACGTGACTCGGAACAATAAGAAGGGGAGAGAGGCATAGACCTACTCTCAAAAATGGATCTATGAGTGCGGTGTCAAGAAATGAGTCTATGGTAGGAGTGCTAACTAACCCAGTGCATGACAGAAGAAGAGGTATAGGTGAGAGACACAACACTATGGACTCAGTGGGTCGCTCAGACTCACTCTCAATCGGGGACACCAGAGAAGATTCAGAAACAAAAGATAAACTACCTATCGGACTAAGCACCTCACTGGGGTGAGAGAAATCCATTCAAGTATCAGCTCTGTTGTGTCTAACCGGACAATTGTAGACATCGTGGTGATCTCAGTATGGGAGAGACTCGTACTACAAAGGTCAAGGTGTGAACCCAATCAACTAGCTCCTGCAGATCTCAAGGATTGTTCATGATGAAGGGCGAGCTGATATGTCTGCTCAAGGGTTTTTGAGCTGTGCTAAGTCAACTCAGTACGCATGTTAGATCGAAGTTCAGACCGAAATCGGGCTGTGGTCATTGCTAACTCCTCTCGAATATCACTCATCACAACTAACTCATCAAAACGATCTATGCATTAAGTGACAGACAAAAATCCTTGCTGAAGGAAAAATAATTACTCGAGCAAGCGACTCCGATACAATGGAGGCAAATACCTCTGACACAACATACAATTCATATCCACCCAACTCGTGATGTGAAGATGATCTCGCTCGCCGGTCCTCTCAATGCTAGACTAATATGCTCTCGCCTGATCTAGAAGCCTAAGTTTCACAAATTTGATGCGACGCTCACCGAATATCTCAAAATGATCGAGATAATACTCCATATTCACGAACCAATAACTGAAAGACTCGGAACTCGATGAGTCGTCAAAAGAAGGGACAATACTACGAAACAGGCTTTTGGGATCTCTCTCAAAACGTTGATCCTCATAATAATCATCTCTAAGATAATCGAGTCATGCTGAAGGATCAACACGATCCACTCGCGTGTAGGGATATGAACAACAACAATCATCATACTGATTGTCTCTAGCATAATAAGATTGTCGGTAGATCAACATGATCTCTAGAAGTGGTGCTGCAATCGAGAATGATCATCGTAGTAACGTGAGGATCTTCCAGACGATGCTCTATGAGAGAGGGTGTAAGTGGACTCAAAACCTCCAAATAGAAGAGAGGATTATTGGTGATATCTAGTCATGAAGAAACCTAGACTCTAAAACTGCGTATCAAATTGTACTCGCAATCTGACTCTGATACTAATTGACGCATGACGAATCTATAAGTGACAGGTGTAATGTTGTCCTAGCACTACATGCAATGCAAAGCCCAACAAATAATTCAAATTAAGCAATAAATAATTTAATTGCACACACATAATTATAACAAGAACAAAACAATTTTTCAAGGAAGCAATTTTGGGCTTTCCTCCGCGTGAAGGGCCAAAGTAAAAGCGCACGATGAATGGTTCCCGCAAATCACAAAATGATATATAAGTAAACAACCACAATATTAGAGACTCAAATAAGTATAATGTCCAAACCAATAATAATAACTTGAAAACAATAGTCCAATACAACAAATACTCACCAAATAGTGGGCTTGTCTGAGGCAATGAAGAATCCGGAGTCAGAGGCGATTTATTGGCGATCCAATGTAGAACCGGAGGCGGGGAAGCAACTTAGATGACTGGATTTAGCGATGGGGAGTGGGATTGGGCCGAAAATGAGTAGATCCGGCTAGATAGATGTGGGTCCGGGCGAGGAGGGGATGGATCTGGTGTTTTGGAGCGGATTCGGGCTGCAAGTGTGGTGGGGGTAGATTAGCGGGCTGGATCTGGACTGAGGTCCAGATATGGACATATCTGATGCAAGGGGGATGAGGTGGCTCCACGCGAATAAGGAGGAGGCGGTGGGTGGCTTACGATAAGGGGGACATGCTGGATTGGAAAGGGGCCGCTGAATCAAGGGAGGGAGGGGTTGGCGTTGGCTTCCAGGGGTGAGGCCGTTGACTGTAGGGGAAGGAATAAGGGGCGGAGGAAACTTAAGGATGGGGAAGAAGGCCCGACGGTGGGTGCTGGGGTGGCTAGGGAAGCCGACGACTGTAGTAGATGGTGGGGTGGGCTGCGGGCTTAGGCGGTTGGCTGGGAGGAGGGAACGAGTGGGGTGGGGTGGGGTGGTGGTGGCCGAGGCTATGAGACTTGTCGACTGCTGTAGGAAAATTAAACCAGCCAATTAGCTTGCTGGAAGGGGATTTTTGGGCGACAATTGAGGGATTGGAGGAGGGAAAATGATACTTAGGGTTTAGGATACCTTGGGGAGGAAGATATAAGCCTAGGAGTCATCACCTAGGATTCCACGGAGTCAGCACCATAAGATGATCGCGGGATTCCGAGAATCAACTCACCAAAATCTGTAATCGCTCAAATCATCCTACTAACATCCTATTTATAATAGTAAGAGAACTAATACATCCCACCATCGACGGCTATGATTGGCCGGAGATGAGGGTACCCAATACATCAAACAAAATGCAAAAATAGTAAAGTAATATATGAAATCGATTTGCAATGTAAATCCGGACACATCCGCAGAATCAAATCATTGATCCTGGCACGTCATATATGGTAAGTCACATATCGTCCTCGAACAGACCCAAAACTAGTCCTCCGTTGCAGGTCCACTTCGCTCCGTATCAACAGATCTCGCGGAAGAGGCAACATCGAAAATTATAAGGGCTCGAGAAAACACTTTTCTATCAAATCCTTCAAAAGGCCTCAAAAGCATATATGAAAACCTAATCTCATGTTTATTTATATCCAAGGATATAAAACAGACATGCGCCTCTGCTATTAGCAGACCCATGACTTGAATTGGAGTAAACAACAAGTATCGTTATGTTGAATGTTGAACACGACGCTATCGTCGAGTCAAGCCATAGCTTAAAGCTATCATCTTGAACACAACGATATCATTGAGTCAACACGACGATATCGTCGTGATGACATAATGCACATGACGATATCATTGTATCAAGCCACCACAGGGAGGTCATGTTGAACACAACGATATTGCCGAGTCAACACGAAGATATCGTTGTATCAACACGACAATATCGTCGTGTCAAGTCACAACAGTGTCATCATGTTGAACATAACGATATTCATAATATCGTTGAGTCAACATGACGATATGGCTAGAGAACACATTGATATGACATGTCAACACACGCAACTCCAATGAGTCACAAGATTGGTTCTTTACTCATATCCAATATGTGTAAGTCCAACAAAATCTTTCCTCGAACTTCTCCAAACGCTCTTATGTACTAGTCATGCTAGAAGATATTCTTGACTGCTGCCCAGTAATCATTGCCAAGATCAGACTGATATCTGTAAGTCATGCTCAAAGCATATGAGATATCGAGTCGAGTACATAACATTATATACATGATTAATTCAATTGCCGAAGCATATGAAATTAACTTCATGCGGTCCTTATCTTCCAAAGATTTAGGATATTGGTCCTTAGAGAGACTCACACCATGAGACATGGGTAAGAATCCTTTTTGGACCCAAGCATGTTGAACTACTTCAACACCTTCTCAATATACGTACTCTGGGTCAAACCTAGCAACTTCTTCGATCTATCTCTATAGATCTTAATATCAAGTATATATGTCATTTCACCCAAGTCTTTTATATAAAAGCAGTCTCCTAGCTTGTTCTTAATAACTTGTAGGGTCGAAATATCATTCCCAATTAATAGTATGCCATCTACATACAAAATCAGGAAAATATTAATGCTCCTCATTAATCCTCTTATAAACACAAGACTCATCTTCATTCTTGATGAAACCAAATTCTTTGATTTTCTCATCAAAATGTAGATACCAATTTTGAGAAGCTTGTTTTAATCCATAAATGAATCTTTGTAGCTTGCATATTTTAGTGGTTTTATTTGAAAATACAAAAATCTCGGGATGTGTCATGTACACTTCCTTAAGGAGGCTTTCATTAAGAAAAACCATTTTGACATCTATTTGCCAGATCCTGTAGTCATAATACGCAATAATAATAATAACAATAGGAGAAAAATTCTCATCATAGACAACACTATAAATTTATTTGAAAGCTTTAGCTATTAATCGTCCTTTGAATGTCTGTACCTTCTCATCCATGTTAGCCTTCTTCTTGAAGACACACTTGCACTCTGAGTTATACCCCTTCAGGTGGTTCTACCAAGGTCCAAACTTAGTTTTCATACATGAAGTCCATTTCAGATTTTATGGCATCAAGCCACTTCTCTGAGTCCGGTCTATTTATAGCCTATTGGTAGGTTGCAGGCTCATCATCATGATCTAAAATCAACACATTCCCTATTTAAGACATGAGAAATTCATCTCTTAGGCTCAAATCTAAGTTTATCAGATTTACGTAGGATTTGTGTTTCTTGAGCAAGCTCTTTAGCTACAACAACTTGTAGTCCTTGCTCAAGTTTCAATTACGGTTCACTTCTAGTTTGTGGTTCTTGAACTTTCTCAAGTTCTATCTTTGCAATCTTTCTGGATAAGAATTCTTTCTTTAGAAAGACACCAGTACTTGCGACAAATACTTTACCCTCGGACTGTAGGTAGAAGTAGTACCCTTTGATTTCCCTAGGATACCTCACAAGATAACATTTATCTGACTTGGGTTCCAACTTATCAGGCATTTGACGTCACACGTATACCTCACAACCCCAAATCTTGATAAAAGACATACTATGACACTTCTCAGTGCATATCTTATATGATGTCTTTAAAACCATTTTCATTGGAATACGATTTCGTGTGAAAGCAACAGTCTCTAAAATATATCCCCAAAAGGAAACATTCAGATCCGCATGATTCATTATCGATCGCACTATGTCTAACAAAGTATGATTCCTCCTTTCGGAAACACCATTATGCTGTGGTGTTCCAGGTGTAGTGAGTTGTGATACAATATCACACTCTTTCAAATTATCACAAAACTCATGACTCAAATATTCACCATCTCGATCAGATCAGAGTGCTTTATTTCTTTTTCCCAGTTGGTTCTTCACTTCATTTTTAAACTCTTTGTTTTAAATGTTTCAAATTTGTTTTTCATAAGATACACATATTCGTGTCTATTGAAATTATCAGTAAATATAATGAAGTAGTGGAACCCACCTTTAGCCATAAAACTCATGGATCCGCATACATCACTATGTATTATACCAAAAATATCATCAACCCTCTCAGTATAACCAGTGAAATGAGCTTTAACCATCTTGCCTAATAAACAAGACTCATATTGCTCAAATGATTCATAATCAAATGAGTCAAGTAGTCCATCTTTATGGAGCTTGGTTATGCGCTTCTCGTTTATATGACCCAAACAACAATGTCAAAGGTACACTTGATTCGAGTTATTTGTTTTTAGTTTTTTAATATTTTTTTATGTTATAAATATATAAACATTAAACAACTGGTATATGCTATAACAAACATCATTTTTATAAATAGAACAGCTATTGTTTTTAATTATAAAAGAAAAACCATTCATATTGAAACATGAAATAGAAATAATGTTTCTTAGTTATAGCAACAACAAAAAATCATTATCCAGTTCTATTACAAGCCTAGTGGGTTAAGAAAGATGATAATCTCCCACGGCTACGACAACAACTATTGCTCCATTTCCAACACGCAAGTCTACCTCCGCTTTACACAACAATCTTCTCCTTCACATTTCCCGCACATTTGTACAAATGTGAGAACCACGTCCAGTGTCCAATACCCGAGATTAATGAGCAGAAAGATTTATTTCTATAACGAATATACCTGAAGCGGAAGTCATACTTTCCTTCTTCTGCAGATCTTCAAGGTAAAAAGGACAGTTCCTCCTTCAGTCCCATACCTTACCACAATGATGACACTTCCCTTAGTCAATTATTTTTTTGCAGTGTTGAAGACTTAGGATTAAGATATGACTTAGGTCCTACCTAAGTCTTCTTAGGTCCCTTGACCTTGCCCTTGACTTTATGAACCATCAGTATGAGGCTAACATGCTTGATCTTTTTCATATTGATCTCGACAGTTCTCAATATGCTTAGGAGCTCGGACAGACTTTTGTCGATCTCATTCATATTGTAGTTCAAGACAAACTGCTTGTAACTGTCCTGCAACGATTGCAGGATCAGATCAGCTGCCAACCATTGCCCCAAAAGAAAGGCCAATCTCTCAAGGTTCTCAATATACCAAATAATCTTGAGCACATGAGTCCCTACTGGGTCTCGAGCTCTCATCTTGCACTGAAACAATTCCTTAGAGATGTCAAATCTCTCTTGCCGAATTTGCCCTTGAAATATTATTTTCAGACGCTCAATTATCTCATAACCATACATGTTCTCATGTTGATTCTGAAGCTTATAGTTCATGGTAGCAAACACGAGACATTCAACATCTAAGGAATCATCTACATATTTCTTATAAAACATCTTTATCTGCACGAGAGGCAGATGCGACTGGCTCCGCGAGGGGATCTTCTTCCAAGACATAAATTCTGCGCTCTTGCTTGAGAACAATTCTCAGGTTTCTATACCAGTCAAGAAATATTGCCTCGTTGAGCTTGTCCTTCTCAAGGATGATTCTCAGGAATAGGGTGGAGTGTGATCTACTTGCCATGAAATTTTTACAAAATTATGCAAAAGAGTTTTACTACTATATTTCAAAATATATTTTATTTTAATATGAGCTTTTATTAAAAACTCTCACTATTTTGTTCAAATTGATAACCCTTAATATCAATTCAGAGGGTTTATGCGATCTACTCTTTAGTGGACAAGATCCATATTTTACCCCATCATCAATCAACTTTGGTTGATCACCCATAATGTGACTATTTAGGTAGACAATTTTTGTCAATTGCATCATCATGTAACTCTTGTATGATTGATGAATAACTTTTTATTCACATTTATCTTATGTTGCATGTCAACCCTATGCCTCTATGCACTCAACCTTTGAAATCACCTAGTTAATACAATGTCAACAGTGAGATAATACAATTATCCGCTCGCACTCTTACCAAGATAAATTAATGCACCTTGCTTTGGCAAACCCACACTTCATCGATCGAGGTAAGAAGAATGTCATCCATTGAGACATCCACATACTTAATATTAATTTTAAGGGTTTTTCATGATGTTTGATTGACATTTAACCTTGATTAACACTTGGTCATTGTGCACACATTTACATAATCATGAAAATTACAACATTTACATTCCAGAGATATTTTTGATGTACATTAATAAAATCATCAATACTTGATATAATTGGACTAAATCTGAAGATTTAGAACATTTCTAAATCTTCAGATTTATATGTATTAGGCAGAAACACAAACATTCAACCTTGAAACAGTAGACAAACTCGACATTCTAAGCTCTTGTTTCACAAACTTAGACAAAGAAGGTTGGTTATTGCTAATAGAACAATTTCTGAAACATGAAAAATCGCACAATCTTGCTCTTATACCATTGTTGGATTTTCTCCACTTGAGTGAAATCAGCACATCAGATGTGCGCAGCAGAATAAAACTTACTAGAAAATCCTGAACAGTACAGGATCTTGCAAAATACATGAATCAAGAAGTAAAACATAACAATACATTGCTAAGTTACCTGAGTGGGACTGAGACAAAGTCGATTAAGATGCTCCAGAAAAATCTTTTGCTCAGTCAAATTTTTAATCCAAACTTTCTTCTCTGTTTTGTAACTGAGTCTGGGTCAGCAACTTGAGTTCAGAGCGCAAAAATTGATTTGTGCCTCTACAACAGTCCACATAAGTGGTGGAGAACCCAAAGGTCTTGTCTTACAAGATCTTTGCCGGAGAAGGATTGCCTTCAGCGTCTCCACAAATTACTAGATTCGTTGCAGGAGAGGCGGCAACGACGATGGTTGGGACGGGTCTTGCGGAAGAGGCAGTGGCGGAAGCTATTAGGGCTCGGGAAAACACGTTTCTGTCTAATCCTTCAAAAGGCCTCAAAAGCATATATGAAAACCTAATCTCATGTCTATTTATATCTGTTAGAAAGAAGAAATTAAATGGAAAGTGCAATTGTATTCATCCACATAGGGGCAATATATATGACTTACATAGACACAACAACTCGAAACTAAGGATGTGGGAATAAACCCAATAATACTAAAATACTCAAACAATAATAACTCTAACACTCCCCCTAAAGCTGAAGGGGGACCCTACAACTTGAACATAACATAAAAAAGGAAGGTAAAAGACGGTTGGCAACGTGGGACAAAACAACAGCTACCGAGGCCCAACCGCGTGTCACCGGGATACTTCAACCGGGCAAGAGCTACGCGACGTTGGTCCACAAAACCGTCCATGACCACGCTGGATACACTCGGAGCGGAAACTAGGTCAACCACGAAAGACCAACCCTACCCTACCAAATCCAGAGAAAACGACGAGGAGACACAAACAACATACGAAATTGACCTGGGGGCCACGTGTGACTAAGGCAGGAGTCGGGAAAAAGACATCCGAGTCGGCGTTATCACAAACACTCCCCCTCACGTGGAATACGTGCATAAAGGCATAGACTATGCCTGGAGGCTATGTCCGTACACTCCCCCTCACGTAGACCACGTGCACGTGTGGGACCCTCGTCCGGTACATGAACCCAGATCACGTGGAAGAGGGACGAGTCGCACACAAACATAATAACACAACTATAACAACAACTAGAAAACAACAACTTAAAAAAAAACTAAGACAGGAGTCAGCCGGGCCGAAGAAGAAGCAGCGGCGGCGCAGGAAAAGAAGCAATGACAAGAGGGCTGCCGGGCCGAAGAAGAGAAGCAGTCGGGAGAGGCACCCGACAAGTAGAAGGTCGGGCCAGAGAAGAGCCAGCAATAGCGCACGAAGAGCAACAACAATAAGAGAAGCAACAACAAGAGGGTTGCTGGGCCGGGAAGTAGCAGCGGCAAGAGGCGCTGCTGGCTAGAAGAAGGCCGGGCCAGAGAAGGGGAAGTTGCCGGAGAAGAAGCAGGTGCAACAGTAACTCAGGGCCGGAGCAGCAGGGAGATGCCAGAAGCTAGGCCGGAGAGGAAGCTGTCAGAGAAGGAGCAGTAGCAACGCCAGAGGAGAAGAAGACGTGCCAGAGGAGGAGAAGAAGGGCTACTGTCGACGGGAGAAGCATGCATCGGTTTTGACGGGAGTAGGAGCTGTCGATTTCGTCGGAAGAGGCGTACGACGACTTCGTCGGGAGAATAGGCCGTCGATTTCGACGGGAGAAAGAGCCGTCGATTTCGACGGGAGAATCAGGAAGCTCAACAACAGTCGTAGAGATAATCAGAGCCGCTCGATGTCGTAGGCGGAAGCAGGCAGAGCCTTCGACGTCGCGGGCGGAAGCAGCACAGGGCAGCAGCGGCGGAATCAGAGTCGCTCCTGTCGACGGGATTAGCGATCGACTCCGTCGACAGGAGAGGGAGCGGCGGGCGTGAGCCCTAGCAGCTCGTGGATAAAAAACCAGAAGCATGGGTCGGGGGGGGGGCAAGAACAGTAGCCGACGAGAGGAATCACGGAAAAATTTATTTTTGGTTTCAGGAACCTCCCTCTGATACCATGTTAGAAAGAAGGAATTAAATGAAAAGTGCAATTGTATTCATCCACATAGGGGCAATATATAGGACTTACATAAACACAGCAACTCAAAACTAAGGATGTGAGACTAAACCCAATAATACTAAAATACTCAAACAATAATAACTCTAAAAATATCCAAGAATATAAAATAGACACACGCGTCCGCATCAGCAGACTCGTGACCTGAATTGGAGTAAACAACAAGTGTCGTTGTATTGACATGTTGAACACGACGATATCGTCGAGTCAAGCCATAACATAAAGCTGTCATCTTGAACACGACAATATTATTAAGTCAACACGACGATATCGTCGTGATGACATAATGCACACGACGATATCGTTGGGTCAAGCCACAACAAGGAGGTCATGTTGAACACGACGATATCGTCGAGTCAACACGACGATATCGTTGTAACAACATGACAATATCGTTGTGTCAAGCCACAACAGTGTCATCATGTTGAACACGACGATATTCATAATATCATTGAGTCAACACGACGATATGGCTGGAGAACACGACGATATGACTTGTCAACACACACAACTCTAATGAGTCACATGATTGGTCCTTCACTTATATACAAAATGAGTAAGTCCAATACAATCCTTCCTCCAACTTCTCCAAACGCTTTTATGTACGACCCTATGAGCTCATATTGCGCTGGAGGTGAGACCAACTATCTGACTGCTTCCAGATCACCTCTCCAGACGCTCTTATGTGCGACCATATTGACTCATATTGCGCTGACAGTGAGACTAACTGACTGACTACTTCCAGATCACCCTGAAAACTCCAACAGATACGTCATGATGGTCTGCAACATGGACATAATCTGACTCATTTGATCAGACGAGTCACCCATAATGCGAGAGGGAGCTGGTGTGGGGCCGACTGGAGTGCTCTGAGGTGGTTGATTGGGAGGTACTGCGAGAGTCGCATCGTCGCCCAATGGTAACACAAATATATCGGCTCCAAGTAAGGTCCGAAATTAAAAGTTTTAAATATGACTGTGAGAAGGTATTAAGAAATGAAATAAAATAGAATAAATGAGGAAATATGTGGCTGGCGATTTTGGTGGGCTCGAGAAAAAGAGGCGTGCGGATGTGGGGGTTTAAATACAATACAAATAAAAGATTCATTAATTAAATCGGCTGGCCTATGCGCGGAAACAACGAAAAAGGCAGAGGCAATGTCGACGGGCGTTGGTCTCGAGGGAACCAGACAGCAGGCGATGGCGTGCTCGATGAAGGTGTGAAAGAGGTAGGTCTGCGCGGATGAAGGCGTGCAAGGCATGAAACGGCGCACGATGCTCAACAGGGATGCAATTTGATGTTGTAGATGCGACGGAGCTACAGATGTGGTAGGGCGTCGTCAAAGTGGAGTCAGTTGCTTCTGGAGAGCCTCCCAGCCCTGTGAAAAGCAGACTAAGGTCCTACAGGGGGCTTGTTGGCGGAGATGGAGGATTCCTGTGCAAACTAAATGGAGCAGCTGCAGCGGGATTAAGGGCGACAATGGAAATAACAACTTGTTGGAGTCGTGTAGAATAACATCGACCTATCGTAAGGGGGAGGCACTGGAAGGAGGTTTCGGAAGCGGCGTCAGGGCACTGTTGGCGTGCATCGGCAGAAGAGGATCGAGAAAGATCTGATACCAAAGTTGTTGTGGGCTTACTCGGAGTGGTTGCCTGAGGAGTGGACAGAGGTGGAGATGAGGGTGGAGACGATACTGTGGATCCGGAACCGCGACAGCCTAAGCGGGGCGTGCTCATGTAGAGAGCTTCCAAAATCTCTTAGAGGACAAAAAGGCAGAATACTTTCATTCATAGATACCATGCATACAATGCTCATGTCTTTATATAGGCTGCAAGATAATAATGACACTCACAACTCCTGACAATCACCTAAATAACATAATTAAAACAAGACATAAAGACATAATAATAAAGATAAAAGGCTCGGTTCTCGAGACCCATAACACAATACTAGTTAAATGGGAAATTACGAAGATCGGAATGACTGAAACAAAATTTATAAACTACTATCACTTTAAGTAAAAAACACACTAGATCCAATGCCAAAATAAAACGACACACCTTGAATTCCATGACTATAAAGTGGGGAGGGCTGAAGGTTTCTTTGGGGGACTGGCTAGAAGTACCTCCGAGGGCTGAATTTGGGTTCCTTTGAAGCGGAGATGGACTGTTCAAGTGGCAGGGGCTGTATGGTGGTTGTAAGGGGCCTGGGCAGTTGCTGTAAAGGGGTGTGGAATGCGGGGATTTGCTGCCTGGAAGTTTTTACAACAATAGGTGGTTGGTAGAGGGGAGAAATGGGGGTTGTTGGGTGTTATTAGGAGGTGAAATTGCTGTCAGGAATTGTTTCCAGTAAACTGGCCGGCTAGATGGTGGCTCCACGTGGTGAAGAAGGCTTGGAGGGAGAGAGGGAGGCGGTTGGGCTTTGCCGTGGGTTGTCAGCCAGAGTAATTGACTTGATTTGGAGTAAGGGATAGCGGGGAATTTCGGTTTGGGATGAGGTGAGGTTGGCTCCACGTGAGTCTTATGATAAAAAGGAGGAAAGTGGGGGCCGATTATAGAACAAATGGGGTGAGTGGGCTGATGTTTAGGAGGGATTTTAGGTGGCTCGACCTGAATGAGGAATGGGAGAGGTTTAGCTTAAATTTCGGAATTATCTCCTAAAATGTAGGAGTGTTGTGATGGAGGGGATAGAGGGTAGGTAGGAGGTGGTTATGGTGTTTATGAGTGGTAGTGGTGGTGATTGGTGGCTGGAAGTGGCTGCTGGAGGTGATCGCCAAAAATGTTTTCTGGTGATCGCCAAAAATGTTTTCTGGTGATCGCCAAACAATATAATGTGATAGGAAAATGATGGGGAAGTAGCAGTGGATTGTTGGAGATGTTTGGATACGTTTTTCGGCAATCGCCGGAGGTGGAAATTAAGGGGTAAAGGGGATTTTTTGGTGGGGATCTTTAGGGAGGGGGTTGTTTTGTGGAGGAGGAGGAAGAGGTTTGGCTATTGCAGTTGGTGATGAGAGTAGGGTTTGGCAGGCTGCTGGAAGAGAGGGGAGGAGTGTTGGTTGTTTCCAGTGGAAGAGGCCCCGTGGGCCTGCTGCTTCAAATGGGGAATGGAGGAGGGATCCTGTAGCTTCACAACAAGGCGAGGGGAAGGAGATATGTGGTCGGAAAATGGTGGTTGTGAGATGGGGTGGCCGGCTGGGGGGGGGGGGGGCGTATCAGAGGGGCCGACCACGGGGTATGGGAATGGAGGGGTAGGCTCAGGCTTCACACCTGAGTGCGGCTTTGACACCGTAGTGATCAAGGGAATTGGCTTCTGAACTTCAATCTTTCAATACCCCAAATGAGAGCCCTCATGCTCTATTTACAGTTTTGTAGGGAGTAATGAACGCCTATAATTGACCAACACTCTGACTCAAAAAATACAAAAATACAGCTCGAAATAAAATACAATGACAAACAAAAATACTATTATCGGCGAGTAGCTCGAAATGAGCGGTCCCGATCGTCACTGCGCCTGAGGTCGTTGTGAGCAGACCCGAACGGGTCGGGCGGGCTGCTCCCCTATTCATGAACTTTGATGAGCAAGATCACATTATCCCCGACCCAACTCAGAGATCCCTCAAAGGGGGAGGGTCGAGCCTTCATTTACTACGAGTGCTCCTAGACATGTTCATATCCCGCGCCATAGTGAGTTCACTCGGAAGAGTTTAAATACAGGCCTCATTTATATCTTTGTTGCTTCTCATACTACAGAGAGCATTATGTACTTAAAGTCCATCCATCCTGATGTTCGACACCTCCTAGATAAGTACACTGACATTTTGCCTGAGGAGCTCTCTGACGAGCTATCCATGGCCCCCCTCCACAAGATATACAACATGCGATCAATCTCATTCTGAATTCTTCTCTGCCGAATCATCCACCTTATTGTACGAACCCCAATGAGCATGAAGAGTTCCACACTCAGATTGCCGACCTCCTGTGAAAGTAATTTATTAGAGAGAGTTTGAGTCCTTGTGTTGCACTTTCCCTTCTTACCCCTAAGAAGGATGATACATAACGTAAGTGCGTAGATAGTCGTGCTATTAATAAAATCAGAATTAAATATTGGTTCCCCATTTTACGACTCGACGACGTCCTTGATACCATGTCAGGTGCCCAGATCTTTTTTAAGCATGATCTTTAAAGCAGTACCACTAGATTAGGGTTGGGGAGGGTGACGAATGGAAGACGACATTCAAAACGAAGGACGGGCTATACGAGTGGTTGGTTCTGCCTTTTGGGCTATCCAACAACCCTATCACATTTATGCGCGTGATGACTCAGATTCAGCACCCATATGTGGGCAAGTTCCTCGTAGTTTATTTTTATGATGTCCTAGTTTACAGCCAGACTCATGAAGAGCACATCATGCACATACAATTGCTCTTCGACATCCTACGAAAGGAGCACTTTTATGTTTATATGAAGAAATGCACCTTTTTATTCAAAGTCTGTACACTTCCTAGGTTTATCATTTCTGCCTCAGGCATGTCCATAGATTCTGATAAAGTGAAATCCATCCGAGACTGGCCTATCTCAACGAATATCCATAAGGCTCAAAGTTTCCATAGTTTGGCCACATTTTATAGATGTTTTAACAGAGGATTCAACACTATTATGGCTCTCGATACGAGCTTCCTTCGTAAGGGAGATTTTCAGTGGACACCTACCACCACTCAGGCATTCAAAGACATAAGGAGAAATTGACTACGACTCAGGTACTCCGATTACCTGATTTTAGTCGAGTCTTTGAGGTTGCTTGTGACGGTACTCAGTCAGGAGGGTTATCTAGTTTCTTAATTTAGTGAGAAGCTAAATGATGCCTGACAAAGGTACTCCAACTACGACCGAGTGTATTGTGCGATAGTATAATCATTGAGGCACTACCTCCTCCCACGCGAGTTTGTGTTGTATTCGAATCACCTGGCCTTAAGTTATTTAGATTCCCAAAAAAATTGAGTCACCGACACGCTAAATGGATAGAGTACATGCAAGACTTTCACTATGTTCTTAAACACCGAGCAGGTGTTGAGAACAAACCCGCAGACGAACTTAGCTGCCAAGTGGGTCTACTTCACACCTTACCACTGAGGTCACGAGATTCGAGCATCCGATCAGTGTGTATGCGAGATACTCAGACTTTGCAGAGATATACTCCGCTCTATGTCAGGATTCACCTGAGGTCCTCCCTGATTATTCGATTATGGACCGGTATTTATGTCACAACACACTTCTATGGATCCCCAGGGCCTTCCTCTGAGATCATCTAGTTGGGAGATGCATTCCGGTGGTGCAGCGGGCAACTTTGGTAGGGATAAAACCACCGCACTGGTGGAAGATCGTTTTTATTGTCCCTCCCTCAAGAGGGACATCGCGTGAGTCGTCCGACATTGCCACATCTGTCTGACGGTTAAGTGATCACGATATAATATGAGATTTTATTCGCCACTGCCAGTACCACACCAGCCTTTGGTGGATATTAGTATGTACTTTGTGTTAGGATTATCACACACCCTACTCACAAAATGAGAGCCCTTACCCTCTATTTATAATTTTTTAGGGAATAATGAACGACTATGATTGACCGACGCTCTGACTAAAGAAACTATAATAATGCAACTCGAAATAAAATATAGGAAGAGACAAAATACTATGATCGGCGAGCCGCTCGAAATGAGTGGCCCAGATCGTTACAGCGCCCCGAGTTTTCCATGAGTAGACTTGAATGGGTCGGGTAGGCTGCTCCCCATCGGGATTGTTGAGAGATACAAAGTGAGGCTAGTTGCTCAAGGATATACTCAAATTCTTAGTGTGGACTATCATGAAACGTTTGCACATGCTGCCAAGATGGACTCTATCCATGTCATTTTATCATGTGCTGCATGTTTGAAATGGGTGTTCCAACAACTTGATGTTAAAAATACTTTTTTACATAGTGATCTTGAAGGAGTCTATATGAAGGTTCCACCTGATTTCGTAAAGACGAGATCTGAAGGAAAAGTGTGTCACCTTCAAAAATCTCTCTATGGTCTAAAACAATCCCCCAAGCTTTGTTTGGGAAGTTTCAGGGTGCCATGACATTATTGGGATACAAACAGGGTCACTCTGATCATGCCCACTTCGTGAAAAGGAAAGCAAAGAAAGTGGTTATTCTCATTGTCTATGTCGATGACATCATCACGGGAAATAATGTTACAAAAATCGCGTGGCTTAAGGTGGTGCGCCTGTATAAAGAGTTTGAAGTTAAAGATCTAGAAAGATTGAAGTATTTCCTGGGAATAGAAGTTGAACGCTCTGACCACAAAATCTTCATTTCTCAGAGAAAATATGTCCTTGATCTTCTAGAAATAAGGATGCTTGGTTGTGCTCCTGTTAATACTGCCATGAAAATAAACTGTATGATTGATGATGGCTGGGATGGTGAGAAGATTAACTCCTCTTGCTACCAAAGACTGATGAGAAGGCTGATCTTTCTCTCACACACTCACCCGAATATCACACATGTTGTTGGGAACCTTAGCAGATACATGCATTCTCCCAGAATAATCAGTTGCATGTTAAAGTTTATATATATGCTGATTGGGCTGGAAGTAAAGATGATAAAAAGTTTACCATTGGATATTGATCTTTTGTTAGAGGGAATCTAGTGATTTGTCGAAGTAACAAACAAGATGTCATAGCAAGATCCAGCATATAAGAGGAGTACATGGCAATGTCATAAGGAATATGTGAGGGGTTATGGCTTAACTGGAAAATGCGGGATTTGGGACTACAGACTGGAAAGTCTAGACAACAAGCTGCTATCAAAATTACATATAATCTCGTTCAACACGATCAATCAAAACATGTCAAAATTGATGGACACTTTATCAAGGATCACCTTGAAAAAGTCGATGTTTGCACTCCGCTTGTTCAATCTCAAGATCAACTAGCAGATATCTCTACCAATTGTCTGAGCTAATGATATTTTCAAGGACAATATTACCAAGTTGGGAATGTTCGACATATAGTCCATCTTGCAGGGGATAGTTGATTTAAGTCATTTGTAACATATTGTAAAAGGCTCACTATAAAATGCCCATTTATTTCTATTCTTATTTGGGTCTACTTCTTTTGTGTATATATTGGGGGTAACTCCTTGAAATGAATATAATCTCATTATTTCCGCATGACTGTGCATATGTTCATTAGAGTTCCATTAGTACATATTCATACTACAACCTTCACTTTATCTTGCATCAGAAAACTTATGGGGAGCAATCAGATCGTGCACCAGGAGAGGTTCGCTGCAAGGCGGGACCCACATTCGTGTATTTGCGTAGGAAGTCTTGATCAAATTGCCGATCCGGCTCCGCGGATGTGTCCGGATTGATGCCGCCAGTCAAAATCATATGCCACTTTATTATTCTTGGTTTATTTTAGTGTATTTTGAATGACCCCGCCTCCGGCCAATCATAGTCATTGAAGGTGGGATGCCCTAGTCTTTGTTTTCTTATAAATACATGAGTAGGGGCTGGTTTTGAAGGCATTGCAGGTTTTGGAGAAATTTATCCCGGAATTTCGCGATCACCCCACGGTGCCGACGCCGTGGAACCCTAGATGACGACTCCTTGGCGCTCAATCTTACCCCCAAGTTACGACCTATCCATAACCCCCTTTTTCCCATCTCGAATCCTCCATCTAGCACCCAGAATCACCCCTAGCAGCCGACCGATCCTTGGTTTACCACTTCTGGAAAATAGCCGGCCAGGCTCCTCCTTTTTCCGCCATAACCGGCCACTCCACTGCCCAATCCTCACCGCCTGAGGCTCCTGCGCCTTCCGTTGCTCCACCCCCTTAATCCCCCACCTAATTCGAGCCCTCCTCTCCTTCTAATCACCCCTGCAACCACTTTCCCTTCAGATCCAATTCTCCACCGCCCCTCAACAGCCCTCCCCGCACCTGGCAAGTCTCCAGCTGCCGACCCTAATTCCCCTCGCCCTTATTTTCCGTGGATCCACCTCCTCACAGCCCTAATTCTCTAGATCAGTCCAGATCTGAGAATTTCAGCCCCGATCCGTCATTCCCTCCATCCATACTTCAACACCTAGCCCAGATCCGCTACCAAACATCAGATCCATCCACCCCTTACCCGGATCTACTCCTACGAGACCAGATCTATCTATTTCCGGCCCGATCTCACCATCCACCGCCGATGACAGCCACCGCCATCATTTCCCCGCCGTCGGTTCCACGTTTGATCGCCGTTCCACGCATCCGGATCCAAAATCTTCAGTGTCTCGGCCAACCCACTACTTTGGTTAGTTCCTTGTTGTATTGGACTATTTGATTTGACATTATTGTTGGATTGACTACTGTGTTTTGCTTGAGATTTATACTTGTAGGATTTTGTTTGCAATACGCTTATAATTTGCAGGTGGAATATATTCGCCGCACGCTTATCCTTGGCCCTCCGAGCGGAGGAAAGCCATTAAATTATTGTTGAATTGAATGCTTGTTTTATCCTTCTAATTAATTGCGTGGGTTGAAATTTTCATTGCTCAAATTATTTTGTCGTCGTCAACAACGATTTGCATTGTATTTATAGTTGTATTAGAGTGTCACGTACACACCCCTCCCCTAGATGTCTAGGTTTTGTGCACCCGTAGCCTACCATACATCATTTGGTATCAGTGCCCAGGTCGGGCCATTTGCATGCTCCGTAGTGGTAGGAATTTTAGAGCAAGTATATCAGATCCACTAGTCACCGACAACCGAGCGGCGAGCTCGAATTCGGGTGCCGTTTTTTTCCGAGTTTCAGCGTCTTATCCTAGATCGTTTTAACACTTTAGGTGCCCAGTTCGACGATGTGCGTCATGATCTTGCCGAAGTGAATCTCCGCTTAGACCACTTATAGAATGCCATAGACACTCCAACACAACACGACGATTCACTAGAGGACGACCCTGATGCTCATCCTCATCTTGACCAGCGTCCGATGGATGGTCAGCCTCCCGTAGACCGTTACCGTCGTGATATTCCTCCCCGATCCCCAGTACCACCGGAGAGGCGGAATCCCGATCTTGCAATTGAGCGCAGACAGGCTCCGACTCGTGATACACTCCCACACCAGCGTGATGAGTATAATATGCCTCGTCAGTCTCAGCCTTTCCCCAGAGATCATGTGCCCCCACATGGTCACCGTGACCATCACCGCGATGAGCCCCCGGGTCATAGAGAGTGTGGTCCCCCACCCGCTCGATATGATTATGCCAATGACGATTACCCAGAGGATTATCCTGACAAGCGGAGAGGTGAATACCACTATGAAATCACTCGTCGTATTCGCATCGAGCCCCTTCATTTGATGGCCGCCTGGATCCTAAGGCCTTTAGTGATTGGACATGGACCATTACTTCAAGTGGTACGACACGAACGACGAACGTTGCATTCGCTTCGCCAAAATGAAGCCGGTCAGACAAGACAAAGTATTTTAGATTAGCGTTGAGAGAGCTATTGAGCGAGATGACGATTATCCTATCACCCGATGAGATGAGATGAAACAAAGACTGAAAAAGAAGTACCTCCCCGCGTCCTACCGAGAACAGTTATTTGAGCAGCTACAAAACTTACGACATGGAATACTCACTATCGCTGAGTATATGACTCACTTCGACGAGCTTGTCGATAGTAGTGACATCTCAGATGAGCCTATTGCCACCACCTCTCGTTTCAGGGCGGGTCTACGTTCTGAGATTCGGAGAGAGCTGATTCCCCATCGATTAGAGACCGTTGATCAGATTTTTCAGCTCGCCCTAGAGTATGAGCAATACCTCCGTTCATCTAGCACGAGGCAGTTCCCCTCTCAGACTGGTACCTCGACTTATAAGAAACTCTCTCCGCCCCAGACCACCGCGGCTGCGCCCCCACGTGTTCCCACAGACACGAAAGGCAAGGTAGTTGCCACTGATGACCAACGATCTGGGGGCATTTTATGCTATAGATGTTCTAGCAGAGGACACATGACGGTGCAGTGCCCCACGCGGATCCTGCTAGTTGAGGACGAGGAGCAGGGTTTAGAGGAAGGTGATGAGGTTACTGAGGATATTATATCTACTGTCGAGGAAGGATTGGAGAGTGATGCGGAGCGATCCTTAGAGATGGGAGTGATTAGGCGCATCCTGCATACCCCACATGCAGATGAGGACTGGCGCCGCACTACCATATTTTATAGTGCAGACTGTCCCTACAAGCTAGCTATCGACAGTGGGAGTTGTGTGAATATCGTGACCCAGAAGGGTCTTGACCGTATGCAGGTGAAGGCAGAGCCTCACCCTCACCCTTATCGTGTCATCTGGGTTGACAAGACAGCGATTCAGGTTACTCAGCGCTGCCTCGTCCCGATCAGTATCACCTTATTTCAGGATTGGGTCTGGTGTGATGTCATTTTCATGGACATTGCCCATGTGCTTCTCGACTGCCCTGGCTATTTGATCGTGACGTCACGTGTTTCGGCCGCTCGAACACGCGTGTCTTTTATGACAAGGGGCAGAAGATCACGTTGACTCCTACCCAACCCTAGGAGAAATCCAAGGGTCAGATTGAGCCTTCCGTTAGTACGAGCGCCTCGAGGCCCCTACATATCTTGAGGCAAGGAGATTTCGTGCGAGATAGCATTGATTCAGATATCATCTATGTTGTGTCGGCCACTATGGCTTTTGAGAGCCCCCCTGAGGACTACCCCCCAGCGGTGCATCCCCTTTGGGTGAGTTTGCAGACATTATGCCCGAGGAGCTCCCCGTTGAGGTTCCCCCTCCACGGGACTTTCAACATGCTATTGACTTAGTCCCGGGGCTTCTCTCCCGAACCTTCCCATTATCGTATGCACCCTGATGAGCACGCTGAGTTCAACAGACAGGTTAACGAGCTTCTTCAGAAGCAGTCTATTCGTGAGAGTTTGAGTTCATGTGCGGTTCCCTCCCTTTTTACCCCTAAGAAGGACGGTAGTTGGCGTATGTGCATCGACAGCCGCGCCATTAATAAAATCACGGTCATGTATTGTTTTCCTATCCCGCGACTCGATTACCTACTGGATACTATGTCCGGTGCCCAGATCTTTTTCAAGATCAACCTCCGTAGTGGTACCATCAGATACGAGTTCGTGAGGGAGACGAATGAAAGACGGCCTTTAAGACCAAAGACGGTCTGTACGAGTGGCTAGTTATGCAATTTGGCCTATCTAACGCCCCGAGTACATTCATGAGAGTGATGACGCAAGTGTTACGACCCTACATAGGCAAGTTTTTGGTAGTATATTTCGATGATATGCTGATCTATAGCCAGACTCAGGCCGATCACCTCGATCATCTGAGGCTTCTCTTTGGCATCGTCCGGCGAGAGAAATTATATGTGAACTTGAAGAAGTGCTCATTCCTTTCTGAGTCTGTTCACTTTCTGGGATTCATCGTGCCATCTACCAGAGTATCTGTTGACCCTGAGAAGGTCAAATCCATTCGCGATTTGCCTGTACCCGCGAATTTTCATGAGGCTCGCAGCTTTCACGGACTTGCCACCTTCTATAGGAGGTTTGTCCAGGGGTTCAGTATGATTATAACCCCTTTCACGAGCTGCCTCAAGAAGGGAAAATTTCAGTAGACCCCTGATTGACGACGACTCCCGTTCTGAGACTTCCTGATTTTAGTCGTGCGTTCGAGGTCGCGTGTGACGCTTCTCGTATAGATATTGGTGACGTATTGAGTCAAATGGGACATCCAATTTCCTACTTTAGTGAGAAACTGAATGAGGTCAAGCAAAAATACTCGAACTATAATCAAGAATTTTATGTGATTGTCTAATCTATACGCTACTGGAGGCACTATCTCCTTCCCCGGGAGTTTGTGCTCTATTCAGATCACCATGCGTTACGATATTTAGATTCGCAGCGCAAGTTGGGACACCGACATACCAAGTGAGTCAAGTACCTATAAGATTTTCATTACGTTCTCAAACACCGAGCTGGTGTTGAGAACAAGCCGATTGATGCTCTGATTCGCCTTGTCTACTTGCTCCAGACGATGACTGCACGCGTAGACGAGCTTGAGAGAGTGATTCTAGACTACCCGACTTGCCCCGACTTTGGCGAGATTTATTCCGCCCTGTTCCGAGACCCCCCAGACCCTGTTGAGGACTATCAGATCTTTGAGGGATATCTGTATCAGGGCTCCCGCCTATGCATACCCCAGACTTCCTATCGCGATTACCTGATTTGGGAGTTGCACGCGCATTGTCCGCCATTGTCGTATCTGCCAGACGACGAAAGGCACAAAACAGAACACAGGTTTGTACACACCTTTACCTGTTCCACATTGCCCTTGAGAGGAAATTAGCATTGACTTCCTGCTCAGGCTTCCCCGCACTCTTCGTTGACATGATATTATCCTCGTAGTGGTCGATCGGTTCTCGAAGATGGCGCTTTTTATCGCGTTCCGCAAGACAACGGATGCTTAACATGTAGCATCTATCTTTATGAGGGACATCTTTAGATTGCATGACCTACCTAAGTCTATCATGTTAGACCGCGATGTTAGATTCATGATTTATTTTTGGAAGATCCTATGACACAATACTGACACCACTCTTAAGATTCTCATCGGCATATCACCCACAGTCGGTCGGGCAGATTGAGGTTGTCAACCGTAGCTTAGGGAACCTATTGAGATGTTTAGTAGGAAAGCATGTAGGTAGTTGGGATCTTGACCTTCTAGTCGCAGAGTTTGCTTCCAACAATTCGTTCAATAGGTCTATTGGGTTGAGTCCATTTCATGTAGTGTCAGGATATGACCCTAGGAAGCCTATAGACCTCATTCCTAGCCCCTTAGAGTCGCGCCCTAGCAGTCTGCTGATTATTTTACACAACACTTGCATGAGTTGGTCCGCCGACGAATAATAACGAGCAATGCTAATTATAAAATCCATGCAGATATGCGAAGATGAGAACAAGTATTTCAAGTTGGCGAAAAGGTAATGGTGCGAATCCGCCCTGAGAGGCTCTTTTCGGGGTCTGGCAAAAAATCAAGCGCCAGGCAAATGAGCCCCTACTCTATTATAAGTCGTATTGAGACAAACGCCTACCGGCTCAATATCCCAACAAGTATGGGAATCCATCCAATATTTAATGTTGAGGATCTGACGTCATACTACGAGCCTCACGAGTATGTGAATCTGAGTAGTAGAGACACCCAGCCGCCCCCACCAGCACTCCCGTTACCTTACCACCCTTATAGTCTACCTACATCTGATGGCCACCACAGTACCCCCATTACTGAGACCCACCCACCTAGGGATTCGTCTACTTTGGTTTCACCAACGACACTGCTGATCGCACCGGGATCCACCACTCGAGAGATGAGAGCATCACATAGGTCAGATCCCACCAGTTTGTCCCCACCACAGACGGGCCACAATGTCACTACTTGGAACATTGACAGGGCTGCCCAAATGCGGATGATGCTTGGATACTACCCGCAGAGTTCGACCGACTCACCCCTGGACTTCGACTTCAGTACGATCGTCTCCATTCATCGAGGATGAAGGATTTTTAGTTTGGGGGAGTTGATGGGGAACTATCAGATCGTGCACCAAGAGTGGTTTGCCGCAAGACGGGACCTACGTTCGTGTATTCGCGCAAGAAGGCTTGATCGGATCGCTGATACGACTCCGCGGATGTGTCCGGATTGATGTCGCGAGTAAAAATCATATGCTACTTTATTATTTTTTCGTTTATTTTAGTGTATTTTGAGTGACCCCGCATCCGACCAATCATAACCGTTGAAGGTGGGATGCCTTAGTCTTTGTTTTCTTATAAATACATGAGTAGGGGTTGTTGGATCTGGTGGCCAACCTTAGAGTGGGGAGGGGGGGGGTGAATAAGATTTTCAATTAAAATTCAGAATTAAAAAGAATTTCAGCTGGGTAACCTGTTCTGGAAGCTACCGCAGGGCGGTACGCTACTAATGCACTGCGGTAGGTCACAAAAACACAAGTTTGACTGGGCAATCTGTTCTGGAAGTTACCACGGGACGGTAGACTACTACCGCGCGGCGGTAGGTCACAAAACCACTTTTCCCGATTGAAAGTTTGTTTTCTAATTTTCCACACACCCCTTAGAACCCTAGCAACATGCAACTACAGATGCGAGATGAAATAAAAGAAATATAATTGTATTCAAAACTAAAAAAAAGAGTTTACGACAATACAACTAGATCTCCATGACGTCGGAGATCGGAGGCTATAAAATGAACAATTCTCTTTTGGTTTCTATATCGACCTTCGACCAGGATCGGTTGACTCTCTTTCTTCTTCCCAAGAAGATTGACGAGCCCACTACGCACCTCTCTCAGGAAGGGTCTTAGAGCCCACTAGATCTCCTAAATCTAGACGTCCTCCCAGGACGATTTCCCACGGAACCCTTCCCGGATTCTAGCGGCCTCCCCGATCGATTTTTCTCACACACAGAACAATTAGAACAGAGAAAAAAATACAAATAAAGAAAAAAAGGTTTGAAACTATTGCTCTCTCAAAGAAGAATTCCTTCGTAGAACGGTGCATGATCGATGCTTCTGAATGTCGTTCTTCTTGCGCTCGATCAACTACTGATGGTCGTAGGAGACTTCACTCTTCAGAGTTCTTCGATCACAAACGGGAGAGAGAGATTTCACTTTTCCTTGCACGGAGACGGTGGTTCGCAACCGCAGAGGCGTTGACCGAACCCTAGGCGTGTAATTCTCCGCTTTGTCTCCTTAGAAAAAGAAACACGCTTTTTTAGCCTCTTTTTAAATAAGTTACCGTCTACGGTAGCACTATCACCCTTCGGTAAGTCTTTTCATGCGGTGTCGCCAGCTGTCCATCAAATTAGGAAAAATATCCTAAAATATTATTTTGTTTCTTTTGGATTTCATGACGCGGTAATGGCTATTGCCCAGCGGTAGCGGTTTCTTCTCGACGCAATTGATTCGACGGTCGTTGAAATGGTTAGCTCCCGGTGGTAGGTCACAGAGAGAAATGTTTGCTCGCTCGCTTTAATCCTGCGTTGTTAGCGTCAGCGGTAGAGCTAACGCCAGGCAGTAGGTCACAGAGGTTGAAAATTTCGTTCTTCATTCCTGTAAACCTGCATACTATACCCAACACAAGTATGATCAAATACAACATGAGATTTGATATTGTCAAACTAAAGAGATTCAGACCATGAGTTCCAACAAACTCCCCCTTTTGATAATATCAAATCTCGTTCATGAGATATATATCATTAGTAGCATAGTATAGTGTAATTCAACAATAAACATGAAATATAACATTTTTTATGAATCAAGATAGCCCAGTATGACAGATGTATGACTCCCCCTACATGTGTGCTGCTCTTATATGAGTGCTCCCCCTACATGTGTCCTCCCCCTACATGTGTGCTCCCCCTTCATGTGTGCTCCCCCTACGCGTGATCTTCCCCTAAGTGATTAAAATAGGACTAACTCTTGAACAATCAAATCTCTCTTTTGATATTATCGAAAGGGCGGGAAATTAATGGTAGTGGCTTGAGATTAGGCAGAGAGATGAAATTTTGACAAAACAAACACAAAAGTATGGGAGAAAAAATACGAGCTGGGTGTTGAAACCGAGAAAATCCCTACTCCAAAATTCGGATCAAGGCAGCCTAAGGTTACTGATTCTGCGGTCCGACGTCACAATTCAAATGACTAGCGCGTGAGAGAGAAAACTATCTATAAGTACACCCCAAGTGCTCCAGCAGGGAGGTCCCACCACGTATCCAGAAGTTTGAGAGAAACTTTCCCTCCGCAACCAAAAGGCTGGGCGAGGTACTAGACAGACATGAACTTGACGAGTATCCACTTGGGGGGACCTCAACCTCCTCCAAAAGTTTATTTCTAGTACCCATGGGGGACTGTTTATAGAGAAATCCTAGGGGGGATAGGCGAGTATCCAGCTTCTGCCAGCGAGTTCCAAGGGTCTACTTGCCCATACTCGTGAGTTACTCGCCCATGCTCGCCCAAGCTCGCCCATGCTCGCCCAAGCTCTCCCATGCTCGCCCAAGCTCGCCCATGCTCGCCCAAACTCGCCCATGCTCGCCCAAGCTCGCCCATGCTCGCCCAAGCTCGCCCAAACTCGCCCAAGCTCGCCCATGCTCGCCCAAGCTCGCCCATGCTCGCCCAAGCTCGCCCATGCTCGCCCAAGCTCTCCCATGCTCGCCCAAGCTCGCCCAAGCTCGCCCATGCTCGCCCAAGCTCGCCCAAGCTCGCCCAAACTCGCCCAAGCTCGCCCATGCTCGCCCAAGCTCGCCCATGCTCGCCCAAGCTCGCCCAAGCTCGCCCATGCTCGCCCAAGCTCGCCCATGCTCGCCCAAGCTCGCCCAAGCTCGCCCATGCTCGCCCATGCTCGCCCATGCTCGCCCATGCTCGACCATGCTCGCCCATGCTCGCCCATGCTCGCCCATGCTCGACCATGCTCGCCCATGCTCGTCCATGCTCGCCCATGCTCGCCCATGCTCTCCCATGCTCGCCCATGCTCGACCAAGCTCCCCCAAGCTCGCCCAAGCTCGCCCAAGCTCGCCCAAGCTCGCCCAAGCTCGCCCAAGCTCGCCCAAGCTCGCCCATGCTCGCCCATGCTCGCCCAAGCTCGCCCATGCTCGCCCATGCTCGACCAAGCTCCCCCATGCTCGCCCAAGCTCCCCCATGCTCGCCCAAGCTCGCCCATGCTCGCCCAAGCTCGCCCATGCTCGCCCAAGCTCGCCCATGCTCGCGCAAGCTCCCCCATGCTCGCCCAAGCTCCCCCATGCTCGCCCATGCTCGCCCAAGCTCGCCCAATGGTTTGCGAATAGTCGTCTGCTTTGGTACTTCTGATCTCAACAAATTACGGGTTATACACTGAGCACAATGATTACCGACCTAACTAACATAAGAAAAATATTTGATTTAAATTATTGGCAAAGCATAAGAAATTTTGGAAAAAGTATGTGAATCTATATACACAAGATTTGACGTACAATATCAGGTGATTTATAGAGTTAATACAGTGTAATATTGTAAGCGTCATGAATAGTAATCGTGTACTAGTACACTTGCGCGGTAGATAATCGGTGCAGTTTAAGTCCAATTCTTATGCATGAAAGAGTTTGAATAATGAATAGGTTTGTGTAGCATCAAAGAAAAAATATCAGGTAGAAATTATCATTACTACATGATTTTTCTCAATAAATCAATATACTAACACAAGAGTGATGAAGTGAAAAATCATGTCACCTTTCTATCTACAGTATATTAGGACCAGAACAAAGGGTACTAACTCAATTTACTGCCTTTGCACAAGATCAAAACGATTCCAAAGACTAAGGTGCTTATCCTCGCAATACTCATGAAGGTTTATCAGGAGAAATGAGTAGTGCTTGATTGGTATCCTTGACACATACTTTGATAGTATAAATATAATGTACAATTTTTTATTGGGTGATGTTATATATAGACCATGCTTGGCTATATACAAACCATTGTTATATATAAATCATACTAATTCAAAACCAGCTATATGTACTCCAAGTTGTTAAATGCAGACCAATGCAAAATTAAAAAAAAATCAAATTTAATTTTCTTATAAACAATCATTTAATATTATATTAGAACACAATGTAGGACATTATATTAGTAAACATTACAAAAATTAGGTAATTCAAGACATAAAAGTTATAAATCCTCAAAAAAATTATGTCGTTCGCTATCTTCGCCAAGTGAAGCGAACCCGAAATTAATGAATAAATTTTAGATATTTGATTGAATCAAACTCTTTCTTACATAAAAATTTAAACTTCAACAAGCTAAAAATTAATTTATACCTTAAAAGACACCAAAATCTACTACCTCACATGTTGTGGATATTTGTTGATTTGGAATTTGTACTTGTGCAATGTATTTGTCCTCTCATGCGCTTGTACTCGTGCAATGTGGTGCTCACAGTCAACAAAAATAAATCCTGGCCGGAATATGGTTTTGAATACCATATTCAAATTTTGATGATCAAACTTTCGGTGGTTTTAAATCATGGCCGGAATATGGTTTTGATGGCAGAGGGAGGAAGAAAGCTTGCGATGAGGTTTTGAATACCTCATTCTGAGTGGCTGCTGGAGTGCTCGCCGGGATCCTATTTTCATCCGAAATCATATTTCCGCCACCATCGTCGGACAAGGGAGGTTCGCCGGCCTTGAAGTAGGCCGCTGGATTGCTTGTCGTTGATGTAGCAGTGGACATTGGCCACCGACGAGCTTGGATTGAGCAGGGAAGATGGGATCGGGAGGTTCGCCTTTCGCACAGGAGCAGGGAGCGAGAAGCGGCTAGGGTTGCGGAATAAAAAAAATGAGGTAAAAGTTTTTTTGGTTTGTATATAGTAGGAAAAAAAGACAAAAAATCAAATTTTGGGTTTGTATATAGCCAAGCATGGTCTATATATAGCATCACCATTTTTATTTCATTTTTTCACTATCAATTTATCCTTTTTTTTTGAGTTCATGTCCCCGAATAAATCAAAATCTACCCACATAGATAGATACACTTCAACTTTTATACAAAGATCTTATTATTGTAATTTTGGCTTAATGTTCTAAACTCTATATATGAAAAATGAACAAGGTGACATTGATTTTTCAAATCATTCCTAGCATGTTAGACACAATATCACGAGTTATAACATGTAAAATTTGAAATTTCTACAAGTGTGCATTTTCTAGGGATGTGTGATCAGTGAAATGTCATTATACTCTTTCTTACATAAAAATTTAGATATTTGATTGAATCAAACTCTTTCTTACATAAAAATTTAAACTTCAACAAGCTAAAAATTAATGAATAAATTTTAGATATTTGATTGAATCAAACTTTGTACTTGTGCAATGTATTTGTCCTCTCATGCGCTTGTACTCGTGCAATGTGGTGCTCACAGTCAACAAAAATAAATCCTGGCCGGAATATGGTTTTGAATACCATATTCAAATTTTGATGATCAAACTTTCGGTGGTTTTAAATCATGGCCGGAATATGGTTTTGATGGCAGAGGGAGGAAGAAAGCTTGCGATGAGGTTTTGAATACCTCATTCTGAGTGGCTGCTGGAGTGCTCGCCGGGATCCTATTTTCATCCGAAATCATATTTCCGCCACCATCGTCGGACAAGGGAGGTTCGCCGGCCTTGAAGTAGGCCGCTGGATTGCTTGTCGTTGATGTAGCAGTGGACATTGGCCACCGACGAGCTTGGATTGAGCAGGGAAGATGGGATCGGGAGGTTCGCCTTTCGCACAGGAGCAGGGAGCGAGAAGCGGCTAGGGTTGCGGAATAAAAAAAATGAGGTAAAAGTTTTTTTGGTTTGTATATAGTAGGAAAAAAAGACAAAATCAAATTTTGGGTTTGCATATAGCCAAGCATGGTCTATATATAGCATCACCATTTTTATTTCATTTTTTTCACTATCAATTTATCCTTTTTTTTTGAGTTCATGTCCCCGAATAAATCAAAATCTACCCACATAGATAGATACACTTCAACTTTTATACAAAGATCTTATTATTGTAATTTTGGCTTAATGTTCTAAACTCTATATATGAAAAATGAACAAGGTGACATTGATTTTTCAAATCATTCCTAGCATGTTAGACACAATATCACGAGTTATAACATGTAAAATTTGAAATTTCTACAAGTGTGCATTTTCTAGGGATGTGTGATCAGTGAAATGTCATTATACTATCTAAATCCTCACATATACCTAGAGACATATTAAACATACACTTTCCTATTTAGTCACACTCAGTAGCTAAATATCATCAGATTAGACACATCATGACACAAACATAAAATGCTAAACAAAGTTTAGCAATCCTAAATCAATATTGCACGTAATTTTTATTTTTTCAGTTCTAATCATGCATGTCCTAATAATGAATGTGTCATTTTTGTTTTAGTTCCCCCCTTTTTTTAAAGACATAAACACACAAAAAACGAAGTCAAAATATGTTTTTGTAATTTTGAGATTTTATAATTTTTAGGTGTTTTTTATGTTAAAACAAATGGACTGAAACGAAAACAAAAAACACATAATAAGAGAACGAAATAATCAAAGGAAGATAAGAAGAAAGAAAACGAGGCTTAATACGAAATAAATACTGCCGCCGACGATAGTATTAACGTCAGGCGCTATTAACCAGAGACTTGAATTTTGAAAACAAGCACAGTTTTCGCTATCTTATGCTTTTCAATTATTCGAAAGTACATGTGTTTTATAAAAAACATCACGACTAAAAAAATAAGTATGCAAAAGACACAAGTTTCACATGTTCGTACTGGCCAAATATGCATGAAATAGAGAATCATGACCTTTATTGAGATACTAGTCATGCAAATGATACGTTATAATCATGTCCAAGATTATAACTACCCAAGCTATGCGACTACACCCTAGCCCTGTACTAAGTGACAGATGTGCATGAAGAGTTGCATAAATGTCGTATGTTGGGGTGTTAATCCCATATGCAAACAAAAGAGACCCGCTCAACCAAACACTCTTTCCCCCCACTGACTCTCAAGGCCCTACTGTAACCCTCCCCGGTTAAGGACAAAACATTGTTGACAGGTTAGCGTCTCTATTGCATACTATCCTACGCCCCTGCTATTGTGAGACACAAACAATGGGTGAATGATCGTGGTCATACCTATGCATTTAGTTCCGAAGGATACATATATAGAACTATGGTACTAATGCATGATAAGAGTTTGGATTTATTGTAGTTTTACGGATTGTTGATTTTAAATCCATTTACAGTTTTATATTTATGCATTTAATTACATAGATATCACGATTTTCCACTTTTAATATTCTAAATTTTTAAAGAGTTAGCATAGCAAGCTACCATAAAGTTCCTAGCAAAGATATTCAATTTAACATATACCATATGATGATGCTAAAGTGATGAGTACGAATACAAAATGCAGTGTTATGCTTTTAAAAAGAAATTGATTTATATTAAAAATATGTTGCATGTATTCAGTACAAATACATTTTATAGACAAAGAAAAATGTGATAACGATTATGTGATTTGATTTCGATTGGTGCACAATTGATTCTATAATACTCATAATAAAGAAATACATGTAAATATAATTGAAGCACTTCATATAAACAGTACACCAAAGTGAGTACAACATAATGATACCAATATTTATCACATGATTTACAACTTCTAAGATAGATAATGTAACACCCCTTCCCAGTATTTCAAAAATCAGCCGTCCGGCCGGGTCAGCGATATAAAGAAAACTAGAAAACATTATTAAAAACTAGTATGCAGCTGGTAAAAGAAACATCTACTAAAAATTTAAAACTTACAACGGAAGCTAAGAAAATAAACTAAGCGTAAACACATACCTTATATCTGGATTCACAGAGCTACTAGACATGAATCGAATTGAAATGACTGAAAATCTGTATAACATTAATAGTCTGACACAAATTATATAAAACATTAACCAGGTACATTGTCCACATCTACAAGTACATGCTGAAATAGAGTAAACTTAAAGTCGAAGTAACTACTAACTGACTCAACTTAACGCTCATCCTAGGCGTAGTTTCCCACCTGGTTCACCGGAAAAACATTGTCTACGAGGGGTCAGAGTAAAGAAAAATAACTCCTCCTAGTGACACTAAAATCATTTTCTCATATGATGAATGCATGCCTTTAGAAAACAGTTTTGTGCATTGAAAACATTTATGCTATATGTTATGCATGCCTTCGCACTACTTGCTGGTCAAAATATCTATTTGTTTTATGTACGTGACTTTTAGTTCACTAACCCAAGTCCTTGCGTTCACTAATTAGTGTACTGTCTCACATCAGGTCTATACTTGAGTTCTAGGTGACTTCTAACCTGCACATCTACTTGAAAGGCTCTAGGCAGACTAGCTCCTAACGCGCATCTGAAACTGACGACCCGAGACCATCTTACAAACTCAATTGTTATAGTGTCGCGCGGACACGGTCTCGAATCTACTAACTATCTCAAAGGGAAGTAAACTCCCAAGACTATACTACTCACAAGATACCATATGCCTTATGAGAAAGGTAGTGCGCCTCTACCGAGCACGAAAAGACTTGTGTGCTCATTGACTTTTCGGTCTGATGCTACTCTGCTTGGGATATCTCTTTTGGTATACTACTGAGCGACCCTTGACTTTCTCGTGGTCGACTAGAAGGGACATTCACGCCCTGGGTTGGACAAATTTCCATACTTGCGTAAACGGGTACAGGTTTCGTACCTAACGTTACCATTTCTGATCTGACTACCTGGGTCTTGGAGAAGGGTGCCATCCTACACATTTTTCGCGACCGTTTTCCTATCACCACACATTTCTATGCATGGTCATGATATTTGTACAAAGCCTACTCGTGCGTATACAAAAAATATATATTTATTGCTATGTCTAATTAGCAGAAATTAAGTTTCCTTACAATGATGTTGCGACGCTCGTATACTCGGCGCGGCGACATTTGTTCTTCCGAAGGAAATCCTACTGTCTGGGACTTTCAGAATGGGTCCCCGAGGCTACCAAAATCCTGCAGTACAAGGCAAACCCTAATTTCATATTTCTCCCCTTAGGGTTTCCCGTGGAACATTTCCATACAACTAGGGTTACAAAATACAAATGTTAAACTTCATATATTACCTTTACGGGGGGGGGGGGGGGAGTGAGGCTCCCAAAATGCCCTACACAAATTCTGCGGTGGAACTCGAACCCCAAAGCCTAATTGGGAAAACGGAAATGAAAATCTAGGTTTATTTTTACTTCCACAACGAAGGCTATCCAAAAAGAAATCGAGAAAAGGAAGGGATCGACTCACCAGAGACAAAACAAAACTCAACCTCCACCGGTTAGGGTTAAACCCGTTTCTCCCACGACCAAGAAAGGAAGAAGATGACTCACTGATGCCTGCAGAGGAGGGAGGAGAAGTCAGATTTGCTATTTGGAGAGGAATCGGCCGCCGGCTAGGGCTGCGGAAGACGCCGGGAGGGGCGTCGTGGCGGATCGACGAGAGAGGGAGTCGTCGGGCGCTCTCGCGGGTTTGCGGTTTCCTCCCGTAAGAAAAATGGGGCGTGCAGGTTTATTATCGGGCTGCAGCGGTTTTATTCAAACCGTATGTGGAGAAGGGGGGGGGGGAATACTATTGACACCCAATTTCCACCCAAAAACAATTTATTAAACGGCTATCGACACACCCAAACTCACACTAATTCTTTTGAATACTAATTGAAATCGCCGCGCGCGTCGATTCTAAAATAACATGCGTTAAGCACTATTCTTAACGCACTTAACAAACTAATGGTCGCTATCAAAAGGAAAAGTAACATTATACCTTGACGACGCGCTGTCTCGATCAAAATCCGTCGCGACTCGACCCTACAATTTAAATAAATTTCGCATCATATTTTCGGATGTTACAAATCTCCCCTCCTAATAAAGATTTTCGTCCTCGAAAATTGTAACCATACTTATATCAAAGAGGGAAGAATAGTCTGCATTGCTCTTAAGTTCATCCTCTCGCTCTCAAGTATACTCTGGACGGCCACAGTTCATCCAAAGGACTTTGACCATGCGAATATCTCTGTTCCTGAGCTTCTATATCATCGAGTCCACTATTCTGACTGGTCTAACCCCAATACTAAGATCTGTCTCGATTGGTGTTTCCTCGGTACTGATGATCTGACTGGAATCTCTGACTGCTCTCCTCAGACAGGAGACGTGGAATACATCATGTATACCACTCATTTCCTCAGGTAAGGCCAACCTATATGCAACCTCACCAACTCTTTCCAATACTTCAAAAGGACCAACGAATCTGGGGCTCAGCTTCTTCATTCGCTTTATTCTAGAGACTCCTCTGACTGGTCTGACCTTCAGATAAACGTAGTCTCTAACACTGAACTCTACTGACCTGTGCTTCTGATCATGATACTTGGTCTGGCGATCCTGAGCTGTCTTCATATGCTCCTGAATAAGCTTGATCCTATCAGTGGTCTTATCAATCCATGACTCGCTGATGGTAGATCTTTCTTCGCTTTCAGCCCAACACAACGGTGTACGACAACGTCTACCATAGAGGGCCTCGAACGGTGTCATCCCAATACTCGTCTGAAAACTGTTGTTGTAGGAGAACTCCACGAGAGTAACATATTTCTCCCACTTTCCTCCAAAGTCTAATATGCACATCCGTAGTAGATCCTCCAAAGTCCTATTGGTGCGCTCAGTCTGTCCATCGGTCTGGGGATGGAATGCGATACTTAAATGTAACCTGATACCCAACCGCTCCTGTACGTATCGCCACTCCCTGGAGGTAAACCTGCCATCTCGATCTGAAACTATAGTCTTGGGAACACCGTGAAGTCGAACTATCTCGTCTATATATAACTGTGCCAGCTTCGGACCTTGATCCGTCTTTCTAAGAGAAATGAAATGAGCGACCTTAGAAAGCCGATCTACTATAACCCATAATGAATCATTCCCACTCTGCGATCTCGGCAAATCATGAATGAAATCCATGGATATATCCTCAAATGTCCACTCGGGAATGGGAAGTGACTGCAACTTGCCTCTAGCCTTTGGCACTCGGCCTTAACTAACTTACATGTCTCGCACTTCCCTACATAATCTGCAGCATCTCTTTTTAAGCCTGACCACCAGACTAGCTTCTTGAGATCTGCATACATCTTCGTGCTGCCTGGATGTATAGAATATCTGGAATTGTGTGCCTCAAAAAGAATGTCTTCGCGACGGTGACTAACATCTGGGATACACACCCTGCCATCATGCAATAATAAATCATCCTGAATAGTAAACCTCTCTTTCTGACCTGACTGCACTGAGATCCAAATCTCTGCCATCTTTTGATCCAAAGGTAGAGCTATCCTGATTCTATCTCTAATGTCGCTAGAAATCTCCATCCAACTCAACCTTGCAGAACCAAAACTACAACGGGGCACAACGATGATGTCCAGTCTCTCCAGTTCCCGTACCAACTCCTTCTGCTGAGTGAAAAAGGGAAAAACATGAACCTCTACGGCTAAGAGCATCAGCTACCACGTTCGCCTTTCCTGGGTGGTACTGAATGTCTACATCGAAGTCTGATAGAAACTCTAACCATCTGCGCTGCCTCAATGAGCTCTCGCTGATCAAAGATATACTTGAGGCTCTTATGATCAGTGAAGATCTCGCAATGCACTCCATAGAGATAGTGCCTCCAAATCTTCAGAGCATGAATAACTGCTGCAAGCTCCAAGTCATGCACGGGATAGTTCCTCTTATGAACCTTTAACTGTCTGGAGGCATAGACTACGACCTTTCTATGCTGCATGAGAATACAGCCCAAACCCTGACCTGACGCATCACTATAAATCTGAAACCCGTCAGGCCCTAAAGGTAAACTCAAAATCGGTGCGGTCATCAACCTGTCCTTCAAGTCCTTAAAAGTCAACTCGCATTCAACTGTCCAAACCAAGCTCTTACCCTTCCTAGTGAGGGAAGTCAGTGGTAAGGTTATCTTTGAGAAATCCCTGATGAATCTCCTGTAGTATCCAGCAAGACCCAAAAAGCTGCGAACCTCTGAAACTGTCGCCGGTCTTGGCCAATTCTTAATGGCCTCTACCTTCTTCGGATCAACACTAACCCCTTTTTGACTGATGATGTGACCTAAGAATGCAATCTCTGAAAGTCAAAACTTACACTTTGAAAAACTTGGCATATAACTGGTTCTTCCTGAGTGTGCTCAAAATAATCCTGAGGTATGCGACATGATCTTCTGCACTCTTAGAGAACACCAAGATATCATCTATGAAGACGATGACAAAACGATCCAAGTACTCCCGGAATATCCTGTTCATCAGGTCCATAAACACTTAAGGGGCGTTGGTCAGCCCGAAAGGCATGACCACGAAATCGAAGTGTCCATATCTGGTACTGAAAACCGTCTTCTGAATATCCACATCACGAATCTTTAACTGATGATAGCCCGACCTCAAATCTAACTTGGAAAAGGTGCTCGCTCCCACCAACTGGTCAAACAAATCATCAATCCTGAGAATCGGGTACTTGTTCTTTACTGTTAGTTTGTTCAATTCACGGTAATCTATGCACAGTCTCAGACTACCATCTTTCTTCTTCACAAACAGTACTGGAGCACTCCATGGTGAAGTACTGGGGCGTATAAAACCCAAATCAAGTAACTCCTGCAACTTGCTCTTCAACTCTGCTAGTTCCCTTGGAGCCATCCGATAGGGAGATTTGGCTACCGGTGTAGCCCCAGCCTGCAAGTCTATCGGGAACTCAATCTCTCTATCTAGAGGGGCACCAGGGAGCTCTTCCGGGAAAACATCGGGAAACTCCTGCACCACTGGTACCTCTGTCAAGTTAGTCTTAGGCTCTGCGCTCATCAGTACTACGAAGGTTTCACAATCCTTACTGATGCACCTTCTCACTTGGACTGCGGAGATGATCATCTTCACTACTCCCTTCAAGCCCTGAGAAGAAAATGAAGTCTGGTTTGGGCCCTCAAACTGAATCTGCTTCGCCCTACAATCAATCCTGACATTGACTGCCGAAAGCCAGTCCATTCCAAAAATCAGGTCGAATCCTGCTATAGGTAGCTGCAAAGCTTCCACGATAATCTTGGTATCACCAAACTGCACCGGTACCCTGCACTTAACTCTGGTCTGTAGAAGGGATCCATTCGGTATGATGACTTCCAGCGGTACTGCCTCTGGGAAGACTTCTAAATTCAACTTACGCACTAGAGATTCCGCGATAAACGAGTGCGAGACACCCGTATCAAACAGAATCTTAGAGGGTAAATTACGAATCAAAAGGATGCCTACATGAATAATTTATGAATGATGAAAAAGAGTGTCACTACGGAGGATTTAAATAAACTTATTAAGCAAATAAAGCACTTACCAGTCACTACATCCTCCTGATCCTTTGCCTCTTGCTGACTAAGCCCATATTCTCTGGGCTGCACTAAGTCTCGACCCTGCTGTGGTCTCCCATCAATGATCATCAACGCTTTGCCCTTATCTACCCTGCTAGAGCCACCAACCTCGTACTTCGACTGCAGGAACAAACTACGTTTAACATCTACTGAAATTACATGAATGTAATGAATACAACAAGACTTCGATTACCTGATTTGCACCAACTTCCTGACAGAAGCGAGCTATGTGTCCAGGTTGTCGGCACTTGTAACACACGCCTGCGCTGACCAAACACTCTCCTGGATGGCGGCGCTGACACTTGGGACAAGTGGGGTAGTCCTTGCTCCTGTCCCCAGGCTGACCACTTTTCTTAATATCGGGCTTTTACTTCTTGTTCCAGTTCTTTCCTTGGTCATTCCTGCTCTGCTACGGTTGATGCGAATCCTGAGATCGCTTCGCACGAAAACTACTTCGCTTCTGAACTTTCTGCTGATCAGCCTCCAGCCTGCGAGCCGTATCCACTAAGATCCTGTAATCAGCGTTGACCATAGTCATCAGCGGCTGCCTCAACGAGTAACGCAAGCCATCCACAAAGCGACTGCACCTCTCAGTCTGATCTCCCTACATTACGCCCGCATATTGAGCCAGATAAGTAAGCTCTCGCTCGTACTCAGTAACTGTCCTGTCCCCCTGGAAAAGCCTAAGATACTTCTCCTGGAGATCTCGTCACGCGGAAGGAGGCACGAACCAGCTTGCAAGGGCTCTAGAAAAGTCGCCCTAAGTAAACATGTCTGGTGTACGACCTGGCCAAATATATGGTCATACAATTTTAAAATGAACGTATCACTTCCTAAAAAAAGAGGAAATTTTATATCGCTTTACCTGCAGGATCATCTGCCCGGTACTTGTCCCACCAGACTTTCGCCTCACCTTGGAGGAGGAAAACTGCCAGAGGAACCTTCTTGTTCTCTGGGCACTCTAAAACGTTCAGCAGGTCTCTGGTGTTTGCTATCCAATCATCTGTGTCCATCGGGGTCTCATCCCCACTGTAGTTCGAGGGTTGAAGCTCTCTAAAGTTTCTCAAGTAGCGTTCCAGGGTCATCTCCACGGGTGCTGGGGCAGGAGCTGCTGCAAGGACTGGTACTTGTACTGGAGCTGGAAACCCTGCATCCAGTCCTCTCTGAAACTCCATCAAGGAAACAGTGATCGCCTTGGAAATCTGAGACGCTATGTCAGTGCCCTCAGGAGCTGCTAGAACTGGTGGTACCTGTGGTACGACAGCGTCTCCCATAGTCGCATTAGGAACAGGGTCCTGACGTGAAGATTCACCGGTTCACTGACTCGTGGTGCCTGATAGAACATATAAAAGAAATCTGATTATTTATCAAGCATCTGAGAAATCTGGCTTAGCAATTTTATTTCGTATTCTTGTGAAAACTAGTGCTTAAACACCACTTAAAATACTCTTCTAACAAGAGTTTACTCTTACACATTCCTATGGCTCTGTGAATCTTTCTAGGGTCCAGGGATCCTAAACCTGCTTCTGATACCAATTTGTAACACCCCTTCCCAGTATTTCAGAAATCAGCCGTCCGGCCGAGTCAACGATATAAAGAAAACTAGGAAACAATATTAAAAACTAGTATGCAGCAGGTAAAAGAAACATCTACTAAGAATTTAAAACTTACAACGGAAGCTAAGAAAATAAACTGAGCGTTAACACATACCTCATATCTGGATTCACAGAGCCACTAGACATGAATCGAATTGAAATGACTGAAAATCTGTATAACATTAATAGTCTGACACAAATTATATAAAACATTAACCAGGTACATTGTCCACATCTATAAGTACATGCTGAAATAGAGTAAACTGAAAGTGAAAGTAACTATTAACTGACTCCACTTAACGCTCATCTTAGGCGTAGTTTCCTACCTGAGTCACCTGAAAAACATTGCCCACGAGGGGTCAGAGTAAAGAAAAATAACTCCTCCTAGTGACACTAAAATTATTTTCTCATATGATGAATGCATGCCTTTAGAAAACAGTTTTGTGCATTGAAAACATTTATGTTATATGTTATGCATGTCTTCGCACTACTTCCTGGTCAAAACATCTATTTGTTCTATGTACGTGACTTTTAGTTCACAAACCCAATTCCTTGCGTTCACTAACTAGTGTACTGTCTCACGTCAGGTCTATACTTGAGTTCTAGGTGGCTTATAACCTGCACATCTACTTGGAAGACTCTAGACAGAGTAGCTCATAATGCGCATCTGAAACTGACGACCCGAGACCATCTTACGAACTCAATTGTTCTAGTGTCGCGCGGACACGGTCTCGAATCTACTAACTGTCTCAAAGGGAAGTAAACTCCCAAGACTATACTGCTCACAAGATACCATATGCCTTATGAGAAAGGTAGTGCGGCTTTACCGAGCACGAAAAGACTTGTGTGCTCATTGACCTTTCGGTCTGATGCTACTCTGCTTGAGATATCTCTTTTGGTGTACTACTGAGCGACCCTTGACTTTCTCGTGGTTGACTAGAAGGGACATTCACGCCCTGGGTTGGACAAATTTCCATACTTGCGTAAACGGGTACAGGTTTCGTACCTAACGTTACCATTTCTTATCTGACTTCCTGGGTCTTGGAGAAGGGTGTCATCCTACACATTTTCCGCGACCGTTTTCCTATCGCCACACATTTCTATGCATGGTCATGATATTTGTACAAAGGCTACTCATGCGTATACAAAAAAATATATTTATTGCTATGTCTAATTAGCAGAAATTAAGTTTCCTTACAGTGATGTTGCGGCGCTCGTAGACTCGGCGCGGCGACATTTGTTATTCCGAAGGAAATCCTACTGTCTGGGACTTTCAGAATGTTGCCCCGAGGCTACCAAAATCCTGTAGTACAAGGCAAACCCTAATTTCATATTTCTCCCCTTAGGGTTTCCCTGGAACATTTCCATACAACTAGGGTTACAAAATACAAATGTTAAACTTCATATATTACCTTTACGGGGGAGGGAGGGGGGGGGGGTGAGGCTCCCAAAATGCCCTACACAAATTCTGCGGTGGAACTCGAACCCCAAAGCCTAATTGGGAAAACGGAAATGAAAATCTAGGTTTAATTTTACTTCCACAACGAAGGCTATCCAAAAAGAAATCGAGAAAAGGAAGGGATCGACTCACCGGAGACAAAACGGAACTCAACCTCCACCGGTTAGGGTTAAACCCGTTTCTCCCACGACCAAGGAAGGAAGAAGAAGACTCACTGATGCCTGCAGAGGAAGGAGGAGAAGTCGGATTTGCTATCTGGAGAGGACTCGGCCTCCGGCTAGGGCTGCGGAAGGCGCCGGGAGGGGCGTCGTGGCAGATCGGCGAGAGAGGGAGTCGTCGGGCGCTCTTGCGGGTTTGCGGTTTCCTCCCGTAAAAAAAATGGGGCGTGCGGGTTTATTACCGGGCTGCAGCGGTTTTATTCAAACCGTATGAGGAGAAGGGGGGGATGCTATTGACACCCCATTTCCACCCAAAAACAATTTATTAAACGGCTATCAGCACACCCAAACTCACATTAATTCTTTTGAATACTAACCGAAATCGCCGCGCGCGTCGATTCTAAAATAACATGCGTTACGCACTATTCTTAACGCACTTAACGAACTAACGGTCGCTATCAAAAGGAAAAGTAGCATTATACCTTGACGACGCGCTGCCTCGATCAAAATCCGTCGCGACTCGACCCTACACTTTAAATAAATTTCGCTTCAGATTTTCGGATGTTACAGATAAGCATAGTCAATTCAAGATTATTCTTAAGTATTCTTATGAATTTTATTATTGAACTAGATAAAATTTGAGTTTAGGATATCAATTGATCATACTAAATCATTGCGGTGTATGTGATGCTCACATTCATCTTTGTTAATTTATTATATGAAGCACATTCTGTTTTACTTTAGTAAATCATGATATGATATAACTATCATGTACATTGAGATTTTCTTGTATAATAATTTTTTAAAGAAATCAGAATATTCAGGTAACTGGATCTATTGCTGGCGGTAAAAAACCTATCGCCAAGCGATATCAACATAACCTTGAAAGGTCATGCAAAAATCGTGACTTTCATCATTTTTGGAGTCTGAGTTTTTCCTGATTATATCATAACATGTTAGGGGCTATCTGATGCAATAGTGAAATCAGTGATATAATCATAAAGTTCCACATTTAATATTTGGAGCCTAAGTCCCCTTGTAACCCATTTAAATTCATTTTTGAAAGTTTTTCAAATTTTAATGATAATAAAAGACATTTGTAGGCAATGAATTAAAAAAATAGAATTTAGAGAATAAGTAAATTTTGATCACTTAGCAAAGATATAATTTTTATTCAAATTCATTCAGTTGGAATGATAATGTAGAAAATGATGGCCACTTACAATGTTCTCGGATGTAGGAATTTTGTGTCTTACATATTTTTTTGATAAAATACTGAAGTCAAAGACGATGCCAGACCAATGAAGTGAAAATATCTTGGTACCTTTATATATGAATAAAAGAGATACAAAATTGTGTTAATTACAGAGGAATTAAATTGATGAGTCATACCATGAAACTATGAGAACGAGTAATAGAAAGAAGATTAAGACGAAAGACTAACATCTCGGAGAATCAATTTGGATTCATGCTAGGGTGGTCCACCATGGAAGCTATACATCTCTTGAGGAGACTCATTGATAACTATCGAGAAAGAAAACAAGATTTGCATATGCTGTTTATTGATTTTGAGAAGGCTTATGATAAAGTTCCAAGAGAGATCTTATGAAGAGTCTTAGAAAAGAAAGGTGTAAATGTATCATATATTGACATAATCAAAGATATGTATACAAATTCAGTGACAAGGGTGAGGACATCTGGAGGATTAACATAGGAATTCCTTATTACTTTTGGATTACATCAAGGTTCAGCTTTAAGCCCTTATCTCTTTACCCTTATCTTAGATGAGCTCACCGGACATATCCAACGAGCAAAACCTTGGTGTTATTATTTGCGGATGATATCGTTTTGGTTGATGAGACGCGCGAGGGTGTAAACACAAAACTTGAATCTTGGCGAGATACTTTAGAAAAGAAAGGTTTTAGGTTGAACAGGGCAAAGACGGAGTATATGGAGCTTAAATTTAGCAGTACAAGAAGGACATATGACTTCGTTATTAAGTTGGGTGATCAAGATATTTCCCGTAGTGAGTGTTTTAAATATTTTGGATCGATAGTTCAAAAAGATGGAGGTATTGATAAAGATGTGACACAGAATCCAAGCGGGTTGGGGGTTGGTTGAAGTGGAGAGGCGCGTCAGGGATCTTATGTGAAAGTACCACTAAAACTTAAAAGCTATGAAGCACTGATACTTCCCCGAAGGCAGCGTACCCGTACCGGATACGTATCCGGTACCGGAACGTACCCAATACTCAACCGATACCTATGTGGACACACTTGGACTTAACACATCATTCTGCATATTATGATAGGAGTCTGTTTTTCTAGTAAACAAAAGTTGGTTCTATGCAGGAAGTGACGTCCATTGTTGTACTGTATGTTTCTGGTACTGCTATGTTTCTGGTACTGCTATGTTTCTGTTAAATTACGTGTATTGAACATGTTGAAACGACACAAGTTATTAACAAAACGATGTCTGTAGATTAATGGAGATTGAAGATGTTGATCACCAATGAAGAAGAAGAAAAAAGACTAATGTGTGACTTACGTTTAATTTTATCTCTTTTGTTAAACATATAAGTGTTAATTTTGAATATTTACAATGCTTAATGTTTGAAAAATTCGTTAGTTGCATTGATTTGAGACCTGTACTTCAAGTTATGATTTATGTTTGATGTTTTGATATTTATTGAAAGTATCATATCATGTGTATATCCTTAGTCGTACATTGGGTAGATCGTACCCGTACCCGTACCAATTTCAGAGAAATTAGACCTGGGATGCTCTATGTTCTAGTGTTGGGCAGATGTGTACATGAGCAAAAAATGGGACATGAGAATGCGTATGTGTGGACAAATGATAAAATTAGAATGAAAGTATCAGTGATAAGACAAGAGTAACACCAATTTCAGAGAAGATGCAGAAGCCTGTGGTAAACACGTACAAATGAGACCATTAGAGGCACCTTGGCGTGTGAGAGTCTAGTCACTAGGCATGTTAGACGAGGGAGGGGTAAACCAATAAAAACTTGGAATGAAACTATAAAGAAAGACATGATGTACTTAGGCATTAGTGAGATTATGACAAAAGATAGGGCACAATGACGACAAAAGATCCATATAGCCGACCCCATTATAATGGGTACAGGCTTCAGTATTGTTGTAATGTTCTCGGATGTGATAAGATATGTACATGAAGTTTCTTTGACATTTTCTTCTATGTACAATGTACTTGTCGTGTTTCCATCCAAGCATGATCGTGTAGTCTTACATTCCTCTTTCTTTGATTGATCTTCCTCTCGACTTTTCTCTTCTAAAGATATATTTTCATCTTCCCTTTCCCTTGGTGTGGTTGTCATGTCTTCCTTCAAGAGTAGGTCTTCAGTTGATTCTTCACTTGGATCCATAAGAAATCGCTCAGAATTCATTATCTGTAGAAGGAGAAGTGTAAGTAATCTCGAGAAATTTTCATGTATCGTAAGCAGTAGGTAGAGTGTAGATGAGTTTTAAAATCTCATGTACAAGCCCATAAAATAGACTATTTATAGCTTTAACATTTAAATAACATTCATTCCTATTTAAATTATGTGGGGGGGTTGACAATAGTTATATTCCACACTTCTACGTCTACTGCAATAAGAAATTCTCATTAAAGTTTTCCTCCAATTATAGTTCACACTTGTAAATAAATGTGATGCTAATGATTTTTCACTGTACAAAGTTTCATCTCCACTAGTCGATTCGAGATCAGGGTTGACCATTATTCCCGGTGGTGAAACCATTTTTGGAATAACATGCCTCTGATACCGTTTGTTGGATCTGGTGTTCAATTTAGAGGGGTTGGAGGAGAGGGGGGGGGGGAGGGTGAATAAGGTTTTCAATTAAAATTCAAAATTAAAAATAATTTCAGCAGGGCAACCTGTTCTGGAAGCTACCGCGGGGCTGTAGGCTACTTCCGCGCGGCGGTAGGTCACAAAAAACACAAGTTTGGCAGGACAACCTATTGTGGAAGCTACCGCGGGGCGGTAAACTACTAGCACGTGGCGGTAGGTCACATAACCACTTTTTGCCTGTGAAAGTTTGTTTTCTAATTTTTCACGCACCCCTTTGAACCCTAGCAACATGTAACCACGAATTCGAGATGAAATAAAAGAAATATAATTTTATTCAAAACTAAAAACAAGGGTTTACAAGAATACAATTATATCTCCGTGACGCCATAAATCAGAGGCGATGAAACAAACAATTCTCTTTTGGTTTCTATACCGACCCTCAACCAGGACCGACTGTCTCTCTCTCTTCTTCCCTAGAAGATTGACGACCCGACTCCTCACCTTCCTCCTAGGAAGGGTCTTAGAGCCCACTAGATCTTCCAAACCTAGACGTCCTCCCACGACGATTTCCCACGGAGCCCTTCCCGGATTCCGACGACCTCCTTGGTCGATTTTACTCACACATAGAACGATTATAATAGAGAAAAATACAAATAAAGATTAAGAAATTTGAAATTATTGCTCCCTCAAAGAAGAATTCTTCAGTAGAACGGTGCACGATCGATGCTTCTGAATGTCGTTCTTCTTGCACTCGATCAACTGCTGATGGTCGTTGGAGACTTCGCTCTTCAAAGTTCTTCAATCACGAACGGGAGGGAGAGATTTCACTTTTCCTTGGACTGAGACGGTGGTTCGCAACCGCATAGGCGGTGGCCGAACCCTAGGCTTGTAATTCTCCTCTTTGTCTTCTCAGAAAAAGAAACGCGCGCTTTTATAGGCTCTTTTTAAATAAGCTACCGCCTGCGGTAGCGCTAGCGCCCAACGGTAGGTCTTTCACGCAGTGTCGCCAGCTGTCCATCAAATTAGGAAAAATATCCTAAAATATTATTTCGCCGCTTTTGGATATCGCGGCGCAGTAATGTATCACCCATCGGTAACGGTTTCTTCTCGACGCAATTGATTCGACGGTTGTCGAAATGGCCAGCACCCGACGGTAGTCACAAAGAGAATTGTTTGCTCGCTCGCTTTAATCCTGCGTCGCTAGCACCAGCGGTAGAGCTAACGCCAGTCGATAGGTCATAGAGGTTGAAAATCTCGTTTTTCATTCCTGTAAACCTACACACTATACCCAACACAAGTATGATCAAATACAAGTTGAGATTTAATATTGTCAAACTATTGAGATACAGACTGTTAAAGTTTGGGGTTTTGTATTTTTAGTCGGACGGCTAGTTGTTCGGGCGGTCTGGCGGTTTGTCCAGGCGGTCTGGTTGTCTGGTGGCTTGTCTTAGCAGATGAGGTCTGATGGTTAGCCGCAACTGTGATTTGGTTGTTAGTCATGACAGCAATCTGATAGTTAGTCGCAACTGTGATCTGGTGGCAACCCGCAGTTGCGGTCTGATGGCAACCCGCAGTTGCGGTCTGGCGGTTTGTCCCGACAGTCTGATGGCTACATACAACAACGGTCTGATGACTTGCCGCATCTGCGGTCTGATGGCTTGCCGCAGCAGCGGTCTAATTAGCCGCAACTGCGGTCTGCTGGCAACTCGCAGTTGCGGTCTGGCGGTCTGCACCAGCGGTCTGGCGGTCTTCCCTGGTGGTTTGGCGGCTTTCCTTTGTTGTTTCTGGGTGATCTTTTAGTTGTTCTGTATAGTATGCGGTTTGATCTTGTCAAACCGCATAGGCCGCGCGGCTTGTATTTAGTCCCACATTGTTTGTTGTATTCTCTCATCTACCTCATTTTCTATAAATAAGAGGGCATACCTATGTAATAATTATCTTTTTGGAGCAATAAAAATTGTTGGTTTATTTACCTCTTTATCGTTTATTCGCTCATTTTTCACATGGTATCAGAGGAAACCGATCCATTGCTCCAATCAGATTGCGGTTTGTTTTTCTAACCGCGTCAGCTTCTTTGCTAGTCGTTCTTTTTGGGAATTGTTCTGTTCGTGCGGCATCGTGGCTGTTCGCGCGTTTTGCTTTCTCCTTTCTCCCCGCGGGTTGTTTCTTCTCGCGCGGGTTGTTTTCTCTACTCTTGCGGTCTCTCCTCTTTTTGCTCTTGTCGTGCTCGCGCGACTTCTCTTCTCTGTTGGGGGTTCCGCATTTGGGTCGCGGCACCTTACTTGCCGCTGGTGTGTTGTCACTGTGACCGTGCGAACTCTTTCTCCTCTCTTTCTTCTTCTTCTTTGCGGCTTCTTTTTTGTTCGCGCGACTTATTCTCTTGTTCGCCCGGCTTCTCTGTTGTTGTCCTGCTTCGGCTTCTCCTCTTCTTTGTTTCTTCTCGCTGCGACTTCTCTTGCCGCTGCGGCTTCCCTAACCGCTGCGGGCTCTACAACTTGGTCGCGGCCTTTCTCTTGCCGCTGGTGTGTTCTCACCGTCACCGTGTGGTATTCCCGCGCGATTGGTTCGATCCCTGGTCGCCGCGCCCTCTCTTCTCGCGCGCTCCCTTTGCCTCTTTAACCGGCTTGTTTCTAACCGCGCGGTTAAAATTTCCTCTTTCCGGTTTCTATTCCCTTGAGGATGGTTTCTCTTTTCTCCTCTTCAACTCGTGCTTTTTTGGCCTCTTCTGATAAGTGACTTATTGACTCTGGTGCCACTTGTCACATGACTTATAACTCTCGGTTGTTCTCCTCCTTAACTGGTCAGAACAAGGTGTCTCCTGTTGTTATTGCGGATGAGACTTCTGCGCCTGTGCATGGTGTTGGGACTGTGCACCTCACTCCGTATTTGCTTCTTGCGGACACTCTCTATGTCCCCACTTTCCCTTGCAATTTACTCTTTGTTCATGCTCTCTGCACACAGTTGTACCGCACTGTTACTTTTACTGCCACCACTTGTTCTTTCTCCGATTCTGTCTCTAACGCTATGATTGCTACTGGGACTGCGAGTGGTGGCCTCTTCTTTCTCGACCATAATGTTGCTTTTTCTGCTTCTTCATCCCTTTAGCAATGACATCGTCGTCTTGGCCACCCTCCTTCTCGCCTCATCCACCAACTTCTTCCAAATCTACCTCAAGAGGATTTCCCTTTGAATTGTGAAGTCTGTTAGTTTGGCAAACATCATCGCTTTTCTTTCCCCGCACGAACGGTACGTAGTTCTTTGGGTCCTTTTGAACTAGTTCACTATGACATCTTGGGTCCTGTTTCTACTGCCACTGTTGGTAGAGGTAGCTTATATTTTATAACTTTCATTGATGATTTCTCAAGGTGTACTTGGCTGTATCTCCTGAAAGATCATTCTGAACTTTATACTGTGTTTACCGCCTTTTATAATGAGATCTTGACACAGTTTAAGGTGTCTCTTCAAGTTATTCGTACTGATAATGTCAAAGAATATATCAGCTTACAATTTTCTGATTTTTGTGCGAACCATGGTTTTCTTCATCAAACTTCTTGCCCCTATACCTCTCAACAGAGTGTCGTTGCTGAACGCAAGAATCGTTATCTATTGGATGTTGCTCGCAGTCTTTTGTTATAAATGAATGTTTCTCGGTCCTATTGGGGTCATGTTGTTCTTCTCTCCTGCTATCTTATTAATCGGATACCCCCATCTATTCTTTAGGGCAAGACTCCATTTTCTATTTTGTATCCCAGGGCCGAGTCATTTCCTTTACCTCTTAAAATTTTTGGATGTACGACATTTGTTCACATACCTTCTCCTGGTCGTGACAAACTTTCTCCCCGTTCTGTTAAATGCATATTCCTTGGTTATTGTCCGACTCAGAAGGGATATCACTGTTTTGATCCTATTCTGCGCAAATGGTATGTGTCTGCTGATGTTACCTTCTTTGAAGATACACCGTATTTTTCTCCTGCTTTTTCTCTCTTGCCTTCTGATACTTCTTCTTCAATGCCTATTATCTCGGCACCTCTGCCGGAACCAGCTCTTTCCAAAACTGTTCCTGTTGCGCCGTCTCTTTCTCTCGAGACAGATTCTTTGCCCTTGGAGCCTTTTGTACCTGTTGTCGGACCTCTTCTTTCTTCTGACATTGAATTGCCTCCTTCGGATAAGAGTGATCTTGATCTTCCCATTGCCTTGCGGAAGGGCGTTCGACAATGCACTAAACATCCTATTGATGCGGTTGTCTCCTATGCTCAGCTTTCTCTAGATGATAAGTGTTTTGCTCTTGCTATCTCTTCTACTGTTATACCGGCTATGTATCAAGAAGCTCTTGTCATTCCTCAGTGGAAAGCCGCTATGGATGAAAAAATGTACACATTAACTGAGAGAGGTACTTGGACTCTTATTCTCCCACCTCTGGGCATTGATGTGCTTGGCTGTCGGTGAGTCTTTGTTGTTAAGTATCTTCCAGATGGTTCGGTTGATCGCTATAAGGCGAGGCTTGTGGCAAAAGGTTTTACTCAGACATATGGGCTAGACTTCTTTGATACTTTTTCTCCTGTTACTCGCATCAACACTTAACGCGTTCTCTTTCTGTGACTGTTAATCGAGACTGGGAGATGTCTCAGTTAGATGTGAAGAATGTCTTCCTTTATGGTGATTTGCAAGAAGTGGTTTACATGAAGCAACCTTCTGGGTATGTTGCTCTGGGGGAGTCTCAGGTCTGCAAGCTTCGGAAGATGATTTATGGTTTAAAGCAGAGTCCACGAGCTTGGTTTGAAAAGTTTAGTGAAGTTATTTCTCTTATTGGGTTCAATCGAAGCTCTGCTGATCATTCCCTGTTTATACGCAAGACTACTAAAAGCCTTGTGGTTCTTACTGTCTATGTTGATGATATTCTTCTGTCTGGTGATGATAAAGAATGCATTGATCTAGCCAAACGACATCTTCGACAATATTTTGTTACTAAGGATATGGGACCTCCGAAGTACTTTCTGGGCATTGAGATTTCACGAAAGAGGAACTCGGTGGTTCTTTCACAGCGAAAATATACGCTAGATCTCTTAAAAGAGACTGACCTTCTTGACACGAAACCTGCTCGTTACCCGATAGCGGTTGGAGATGTTAAGGGGTGGACTGAAGATTCTTCTCTTCTTCCAGATTTCATTGTGTACAGACGACATCTTGTAGGCAAACTCATATATCTGATTGTTACTAAACCAGATATCTGTTATGCGGTTAGAAATGTCAGTCAGTTTATACAGAATCCTAGAGAGTGTCATCTTCGATCTGTCATGAAAATTCTGGAGTATATGAAAGGGTCTCCAGGAAAGGGCTTGTTGTTTCAGAAGAATAATCATCTGAATATTGAAGCATGAAGATTGAAGCATATTCTGATGCCAGCTATGCTGATAACAAAAAAGATAAAAAGTCTACATCAGGTTTTTGCACCTTTGTAGGAGGAAACTTTGTTAGCTGGAAAAGCAAGAAGCAGACAGTGGTTTCAAAATCAAGTGCTGAAGCAGAGTATAGGAGCATGACTTCAAATATCTGTGAGTTGAAATGGTTACGAGCGCTTATGTTGGACTTGGGAGAAGTCTATGATCATCATCTTCCTATGTTCTGTGATAATAAAGCCGTCATTTACATATCAAAGAATTCTGTCTTTCATGAGAGGACAAAACACATTGAGGTTGATTATCATTTCATTAGGGAGGAGGTGTTGAAGAATCAGATATGTACTCCCTTCGTCACATCTGATAAGAACTGACAGACTTCTTCACGAAACCAGTTTCCGCTTCAGATGTTTGTAGCAAGCTGGGCATGGTTGACATATACGCTCCAGCTTGAGGGGGAGTATTAAATTTTGACGGTTTGTATTTCTAGTCGGGCGGCTAGTTGTTCAGGTGGTCTGGCGGTTTGTCCAGGCGGTCTGGTTGTCTGGTGGCTTGTCTTAGCAGATGCGGTCTGATGGTTAGCCGCAACTGCGATTTGGTTGTTAGTCGTGACAGCAGTCTGATAGTTAGCCGCAACTGCGGTCTGGTGGCAACCCGCAGTTGCGGTCTGGCGGTTTGTCTCGACGGTCTGATGGCTACATACAACAACGGTCTGATGACTTGTCGTAGCTACAATTTGATGGCTTGGCGCAACAGCGGTCTGATTAACCGCAACTGCGGTCTGGTGGCAACCCGTAGTTGCGGTCTGGCGGCCTGCACCAGCGGTCTGGCGGCCTTCCCTGGCGGTTTGGTGGCTTTCCTCTGTTGTTTCTGGGTGATCTTCAGTTGTTCTGTATAGTGTGCGGTTTGACCTTGTCAAACCGCATAGGCCGCGCGGCTTGTATTTAGTCCCACATTGTTTGTTGTATTCTCTCATCTCCCCCATTTTCTATAAATAAGAGGGCATACCTATGTAATAGTTATCTTTTTTGAGCAATAAAATTTGTAATTTATTTACCTCTTTGTCGTTTATTCGCTCATTTTTCACACGGACCATGGGTTCCAACATGGGCTGGTTTTGAAGGCAATGCAGTTTTTGAAGAAATTTATCCCGTAAGTCCGCGATCACCCCACGGTGCCGACGTCGTGGAACCCTAGGTGACGAATCCTAGGCGCTCAATCTTCCCCCCAAGGTACTACCTATCCGTAGCCCCCTTTTCCCCACCTCGAATCCTCCATCTACCACCTAGAATCACCCGTAGCAGCCGGCCGCCGATCCTCGGTTTATAGCTTCTGGAAAATAGCCGGCCAGGCTCCTCCTTTTTCGCCATAGCCGGCAACTCCACTGCCCAACCCTCACCGCCTGAGGCTCCTTTGCCTTCCGTTTCTCTACCCCTTAATCCCCCACCTAATCCGAGCCCTCCTCTCCTTCTAATAACTGCTGCAGCCACTTTCCATTCAGTTCTTTTTCTCTACCGCCCCTTAACAGCCCTCCCCGCACCCGGCAAGTCTCCAACCGCTGCCCCCAATTCCCCTTAGCCCTTATTTCCCGTGGATCCAACTCCTCACAACCCTAATTCTCTAGATCAATCAAGATCTGAGAATTTCAGTTCCTGATCCGCCATTCCCTCCATCCGTACTTCAACACCTAGCCCGGATCCACTACCAAATATCGGATCCATCCACCACTTACCCGGATCTACTCCTACGAGGCCAGATCTATCTATTTCCGGCCCGATCTCCCCATCCACCGCCGAGGGCAGCCACCGCCATCATTTCCCTGCCGCCGTTCCACGTTTGATCGCCGTTCCGCACATCCGCATCCAAAATCTTCAGTGTGTCGGCCAACCCACTACTTTGGTGAGTTTCTTGTTTTATTGGACTATTTGATTTGACATTATTGTTTGATTGACTACTGTGTTTTTCTTGGGATTTATACTTGTAGGATTTTGTTTGCAATACGCTTATAATTTGCAGGTGAGATCTATTCGCCGCACGTTTAGGCTTGGCCCTCCGAGCGTAGGAAAGCCATTAAATTATTGCTGAATTGAATGCTTGTTTTATCCTTTTAATTAATTGCTGGGTTGAAATTTTCATTGCTCAAATTATTTTGTCGCCGTTACCGACGGCTTACATTGCATTTAAAGTTGGATTAGAGTGTCACGTCCACACCCCTCCCCTAGAAGTCTTGATTTTGTGCACCCCGTAGCCTACCCTACATCAAAAACTAATGAGATTTCTAAAACAAAAAATATTTGGACAAAGAAGATTGGAAAAGTGCAACATGAGTTCAAATCAAGCCTGGAGCATGCAGACTCAACTCAGTGAAGTGGACAATGTGATCTAGCATATGTCATGTGATAACTTAAAAGTTAGATGTTTAATTAATATAATAATCTTAATAGATATGGCATTGGTGGTACTTGACTATTTGATACTAACATATGTTAGTTTTAGCAAAAGTAGTAATTCTTGTGATTGAAATCATTATTGCAAAATGAGAAATATCATTTTTGATGTCCACACAGGACAGGTGCTTTCTTTATTAATATTATAGATTTAAATCACTGTTCCAGTGAAAATCTACTGGAAAATTTGCAAATATTACTAAAAAGGAGAAAAAACTCGAGCCACTTTTTATTCAAACTTCACGTGCAGATAATGCAAAATCAATAAAGAGAGATGTAGAGGATGGATGTGTTCCAGCGCAGGCTTTTAAATTTCGAGAACTAGCTACTGCTACCAAAAATTTCAGACCTGACTGCCTCTTAGGTGAAGGAGGTTTTGGAAGAGTTTATAAAGGATACTTTCAGAGTACTGGACAGGTAATGAAACTCCAACTTGCTTAGTTTGATTTCTTACATTTCTTCCTCTCATGTGCTTTCCAATCATTAGAATTACTCATTAAATTTTTTTTTTCTAAAACTAATATTTACAGGTTGTAGCTGTTAAGCAACTAGATAGGAATGGCCTGCTGGGAAACAGAGAGTTTACAGAGGAAGTTCAAAGACTCAGTATTCTTCATCATCCAAATCTTGTTAATATTATTGGGTACTGCACAGATGGTGAACAAAGGCTTCTAGTATATGAGTTTATGCCTTTGGGTTCTTTAGAAAACCATCTGCTTGGTATGTTGATGACACAGATGAATGAAATAAATATTTTTCATAGGAAGAATTTTTTTAAATTTTAACCAGGATAGTTTTGAAAAATCCCCTTCAACTTTGCATAATTACAGGGAGCTCCCCTCCATCTTTCAAAATTACCGAAACCTCCCCCTCAATGTTTACATTGTTAACATGTAAAAAAAGAATGTCCTTGGAAGTCCTCTCCAGGCGGTTTTATGCGCATGTGCGTTAGCAGTGCATGCATAGAGGAGAGTTTTTCGTAATTTTGAAAGATAATGGGCAGTCCTTGTAATCATGCAATATTGTAGGGGAGGTCTCTAAGACCCAATATTAATCTTAGTGACTGCTGAAACAAAATGGCCATATGCAGATCTCACTTCCGACAAGAAACCTTTGGATTGGTACACTCGAATGAAGATAGCTATGGGTGTTGCTCAGGGACTGGAATTTCTCCATGAAAAGGCCAATCCTCCGGTGATCTTTCAGGACCTCAAATCATCAAGCATCTTGCTTGATGAATATTACAACACAAAAATATCTGATTTTGGCCTTGCAAGACTTGGTGCTGGGGGAGATAAATTCAACGGGGTTTCTTATGAAATGGGCACTTATGGTTATTGCTCCCCTGAATATGCCAGAAATGATGAGCTTTCAATCAGATCGGATGTGTACAGTTTTGGAGTTATTCTTCTGGAATTAGTTACTGGGAGGAGAGTCATCGACACAACCCGTCAGACAAATGATCAGAATTTGGTTGTTTGGGTAAGTAACATCATATTTCTTGTTTAAAACAATTCTATTAATAGTACTTTCTCTTTGCAAATATAATGTGGGCATCGAACTATGGGTGAGTAAAATTATTTGCATTCCAAGTTACTATATTTGATTCAAAGCAACATAGATTCTCTTAAATCATCATATTGATAACGAGCAGGGAAGGGAAGTGATGAATGCCGCGGTTCTTCCTAACTATGGTTTGGTTGTTGAGAGGAGATGAAACTGAATGTAAATGAATTACTGAGGAGAAATTACTCAATAACATGACAAGGAACAATTACACAATAACATGACAAGGAGAAATGAATCTATTTGATGAACTTCACAAGTTTGCACGCTTTTAATTCAGAATAAAATAGCGTCAAACTTAGTTAAGTATGAGAGGATGGAATGGACGAAGGTGTCGAGGAGTTGCGTACTGAAGAAGCCAAAGTCACACACACAAAGATTTGAGGTACATGCTTAAGTGGTTTGATCCAAAGATCAATGTCCACTTTGTGAAAACAACCAGATATGATTTTAGTATTGATGGATAGAACAATACTACATAATAGAGATGCATCAGTTCCTTATGAGTATGTCACTAGTCTTTGTTACAACCAATGCTTTTACCATTCAGTTATCCTAGACTCAATAGCCAACCTTCTCTACGGTTGTAATATGTTATCTACATGTTTGATCTGCTAACCGTTGAAGGAGCCGTTGCCTGCCGTACGCACAACAACCGTCATATAATTGTTGCCGCCATGTTTGAATAATATGTTTGAATATTGTAACTGTTGCCGCCTTCTTGATTTTTTAACTGCTGTGTGTTTGAATTGTTGTATGGTCATATATACCTCTGTGAACAATATACTATCTATGAATGAAATTATGTGTTTGTTTTGAACCTCTCTTCAACTCATCTTTGTCCTGTCTTCTCCTTCAGGTTTTCTTCTCCTATTTTTTTATTTAAATCCCGCTAGAATAGTATTATTGGTATCAGAGTCAGGTTTCCGTCCAACACTTCCTCGTGACAACTCTTACGATGATGTCTGAACATCACACTCACAACCAGGATCTTTGCAAAGATGTCGATAATATCAAGGCGAACTTGTAGGAAATGAACCAACAACAAGCCTCCACTATGGAGGATGTGCGGAAGTTGGTGGTTGCGCTAAATATTGGCCAAAATGGCACAACAACCTCTTCAAACTTACCAACTGAGCTGCACCATGTGACGACCCAGGCCCGACTCCACTCGGGACCACGTCCACCGAGGGAGACCCAGCGGGACCTATCTGGCATCGTCCGGGCTGCAGCCCAAGCACCTCAACCCCTCTCCAGCCCACAGACGGGTTGTTGGTGGCCACAACCTCCCTTTGATGAGTCAAACTCGATAGTCAAACGTGCACCACGGGGACTTCCCAAGAGGTCACTCATCCCAGTACTACTCCAGTCTGAGCACGCTTAACTATGGAGTTTTTCCAACTCCTCATCACCAATTGAGCTGGAAAAACTCCATAGTTAAGCGTGCTCGGGCTGGATTAGTATTGGGATGGGTGACCTCCTGAGAAGTCCCTGTGGTGCGCGCTTGCTATCGAGTTTGATTCATCAAAAGGAGGCTGTGGCCACCAACAACCCGCCTGTGGGCTGGAGAGGGGTTGGGGTGCTTGGGTTGCAGCCCAGACGATTCCAGCTGGATCCCGCTGGGTCTCCCTCAGTGGATGTGGTCTCGAGTGGAGCCGGGCCTAGGTCGTCACAAAAAAGTGCACTTTTTTTGTAATGGTCCAGGCCCGGCTCTACCAAGGGAGACCCATTGGGACCCAACTGACATCGTTAAAAGGCTGTAGCCTGTACACCCCAACGCCTCCCTGCTCTGTTTATCAGCACAGTACGTTGTTTATCAGCTTAGTTGGTGATGAGGAGTGCTATTAAGGTTCCTTATCAAGGGTTGCGGGTTCGAGACCTAGCGCCAACAACGTCAGCTCAGTTGGTGATGAGGAGTGGTATTAAGGCTCCTTATCAAGGGTTGCGGGTTCGAGACCTAGCGCCAACAACGTACTGTGCTGATAAACAGGTCAGGGGGGCGTTGGGGTGTACGGGCTGCAACCCTTTAACGATGCCAGCTGGGTCCCGCTTGGTCTCCCTTTGTGCCGCCGGGCCTGGACCGTTACAAAAAAAGTGCACTTTTTTGTAACGGCCCAGGCCCGGCTCCACCAAGGGAGACCCAGCGGGACCCAGATGGCACCGTTAAAGGGCTGCAGCCCATACACCCTAAAGCCTCTCACGCCTATTTCTCGGCCGCTCGCATTGTTGAGGCCGGGTCTCGAACCCGCAACCCCCTTGATAAGGAGTTTTCAAACCACTCCTCATCACCGACTGAAGCAACCACTCCTCATCATCGACTGAGCTTCAGTCGGTGATGAGGAGTGGTTTGAAAACTCCTTATCAAGGGGGTTGCGGGTTCGAGACCCGGCCTCAACAATGCGCGCGGCCGAGAAATAGGCGCGAGAGGCTTTGGGGTGTACGAGCTGCAACCCTTTAACGGTGCCAGCTGGGTCCCGCTGGGTCTTTCTTGGTGGAGCCGGGCCTGGGCCATTACAATTTTGTAACGGTCCAGGCCCGGCTCCACCAAGGGAGACCCAACTGGCACCGTTAAAGGGCTGCAACCCATACACCCCAACGCCTCCCTGACATGTTTATCAGCACAGTACATTGTTGGCGCTAGGTCTCGAACCCGCAACCCTTGATAAGGAGCCTTAATACCTCTCCTCATCACCAACTGCAGCTCAGTTGGTGATGAGGAGCAGTATTAAGGCTCCTTATCAAGGGTTGCGGGTTCGAGATACGACCTCAACAATGCGCGCGCCGAGAAATAGGCGCGAGAGGCTTTGGGGTGTACGAGCTGTAGCCCTTTAACGGTACCAGCTGGGTCCCGCTGGGTCTCCCTTGGTGGAGCCGGGTCTGTGTCGTTACACACCACACTCATCATACTGATTATTCTTTGCCTATCAGATGCGCTAGGCTTGATTTTCCGCAATTTTCTGGAGATGCTATCAAGGATTGAATCTATAGAACCGAACAATTTTTTGAGGTTGACGATACCTCAGAGGAACTCAAAGTGAAACTAACATCAATAAATTTGGACGGAAAAGCTTTAGCATGGTTTCAAATCTATGTCAAATCCAGGCTTGCACGAACCGAATTAGCATGGTAAGAGTTTACCATGGCAATTCACAAAGGATTCAGATTGGCCTCAACCAACCAAATTAACAAAGAAAATGTCCTCATGAGAAATAGAAGAAAGAAGAGCTAAAGCACTTTGTTTTTGGTGTGATGAAAATTTCTCCAGAGATCATAAATGTGTCTAAGTTATAGATGCACACACTTGAAATGGATGGAGAAGATAGTGATATTGAAAGGGAAAATACTTTTTGTTGAGGGAAAAGAATTAATCGTATTTTTCATTACATTAGAGCCTCCCATATATATATATATATATATATATATGGGTGTACATGACGATAATATAGTAACAACATAAAACCCATAATTCTAACATATTACAACACTCCCCCTCAAGTTGGGCGTGCAATGTCTGCCATGCCCAACTTGTTCAGTATTCTGTCAAACGAGTTCTGACTCAGCCCTTTGGTTAACACATAGCCCTTATGCCATAACACATAATTCTGCCTCTGTGCTGGATCTGACAACATGTTGTTTCTTGCTTCTCCAGATTGCCAAATTATCCCCGACAAGAGAACACCACCCTGATTTTGACCTCCGGTCATCAACTGATCCTACCCAGTCCGCATCTGTATAGACCTCTACGGTCAATGCCTCATTGGGCGAGAACAAAATTCCCTTGCCAGGAGTGGATTTGAGGTACCTTAGAACTCTGTGTGCATCATCCAGGTGATGTGATCTAGGTGAATGCATGTACTGACTAAGGACTCCCACAACATAGGATATGTCTGGTCGAGTGTGAGAGAGATAAATAAGCTTTCTCACCAATCGTTGGAAGCCAGATACGTCATCAACGTCTCCTCCATCTCTTCTAAGTTTGTAATTGACCTAAAATGGTGTATCTGCTGGCCTGCACCCGAGCATTCCAGTCGTCTCAAGAAAATCTAGAACATACTTCTTTTGAGATATAAAGATCTCATGCTTGGATCTAGCCACCTCGATGCCCAGAAAATACTTGAGGGGGCCAAGATCCTTCACTTCAAATTCCTGAGACAATCTCGATTTTAGATGTTCAACCGCTTCGGTATCATTGTTGATTATTACTATATCATCTACATAGACAATGAGAGCAGCCACCTTACCCTCACTTTGTTTCACAAACAAGGTGTGATCAACATTGCTCCGTTTGTACCCGAAAGAGATTATAGCCCGGTGAAATCTCCCGAACCACGCACGTGGAGATTGCTTCAAGCCATACAGAACTTTGTTCATCCTGCAAACTTTCCTTGCCAATTCTTCTTGCTAAATACCAGGAGGTAAAGACATGTAGACTTCCTTCTCAAAGTCACCGTGGAGAAACAGGATGCAGAGTAGAAGCAGAACTATCTTTGTTAATACCTGACGATGGATTGGATGATGACATAGGTTGAATAACAGAGCGTTCGTGCCCTTCTACGCCGAGTGTAGACCTGCAAAATAGGAGGAGGCACCGGAGGAACAGGAGTAGTTGGAACAGGAGGTGACGGTGGGGTGATTGGAACAGGAGGTGGCACCATAGACGGAGGAATAGGCTGAGGAACAGAAGGAGGGGAACTCACTTCCGTAGCTATACTCTTCTCTGAAGAGAGTTCCCATAATAAGTTTCAGATTCTCGGAAGGTGACATCCATGGTAACAAATACCCGCTTGGTAACCAGGTGGAAGCACCTATAGCCTTTCTGGGCAGGAGAGTAGCCAATAAACACACACTTTAGGGCGCGTGGATCAAGTTTGGTCTTAGGCTATGTGTGGACAAAGCATACACATCCAAAGACACATGGAGAGAGAGAGGTAGGACGGACCCCTAGAGTAGTGAGAGGGGTCTGATACCCAAGGACCCGCGTAGGAAGACGATTGATGAGGTAGGTTGTGTTGACAGCAGCATCACCCCAGTAATACTTCAGGAGATGCATCCGAAGGAGAAGGCACCTAGCCACCTCAAGGAGGTGCCGATTCTTACGCTCAGTCACCCCATTCTGAGCCGGGGTGTACACACATGAGGTTTGATGAATGATACCTAGATCACTTAGGTATTTGTCAAGACGAGTGTCAGTATATTCATGACCATTGTCATTACGTACGATTTAACAATAACATCATATTGAGTTGTAACCATCTTGTAAAAGCGCTGGAAAATAGAGAACACCTCACTTTATGCTTCATTAAGTAAATCGAGGTACAACAAGAGTAACAATCAATGAAAGAAACAAACCACGAGCAACCAGAAATAGAGGCAGTAGGGCTAGGGCCCCAAACACCAGTATGAATAACTGCAAACAGAACTGAGTTATGGGGGACATAAGAGGAAGAGTACTACGATGATGTTTAGCCATTTCACACACATCACAAAGAAAAACATTAAACAAAGTAGAAGACATAGTAGGAAGCAACAACTTCATAATAGCGACAGGAGGATCTCCTAGCCGCAATGCCAAGAATCCAATTCAGTGGGACGAGCAACAAGAAGAGCTTTGGGAGGCGGAGCGATGTTGAATGAAGTGGAAGCAGAGGGGTCGAGCACGTAGAGCCCATTTCACAGTCTACTCGAGCCAATCACCGTCCCCGTCTTCAGGTCCTGAAAAACATAAGAGGTAAGAAAAAAGTCACTGAGCAATTCATAGAGTTTGTCAGATGACTAATAGAGAGGAGATTGCGGGTGAAAGCAGGAGCATGAAGAACAGAGGAGAAGGTAAGAGAAGAGCATGGAATGGATCTTTCCCAGCGATGGGAGATAGCCATCCATCAGAAATGCTCACTTTGTTCTTGCCCGACAGAGATGTGTATGACACAAAACCTGTGGCTGATCCGGTCATGTGGTCTGTAGCCCCAGAATCAATGATCCACTGAGAGGAGAGGTGGGAGGAAGCTGAGTGAGCACCTGCAGGTCCCTGATGAGCATAGGAAGAGGAGGCAGAACCGGACGACTCCGCTGGAGGTCCAAGCATCATCCGGTAGAATGCCAAAATTTCTTCAACCGAAAGAGCCAAGGGAGCCGTATTGGAATCCAGCGAGTGAGGAGCAGTAGAGTCCTCCCCAGCGTCTGACTAGTAGGCTAATCTGGGCAGAGGAGGCCTGTGTTGAGAGCGACCACGTCCCCGGCCACCACGAGAGGCAGGGACGCCTCGAGGAGGAAAATCATGAAGCTTGAAGCATATATATCTAGTATGGCGGGCCTTCCCGTAATAATCACATACTAGGTGATTTTTCTCTGCAGTCCTCAATCTAGTGTCACGAGTAGGACGAGCCCCAGGCTGAGAAAGAGAGACAATGGCAGTTCCCTCGGGGGCAGAGTCAAGCGGCAATCGAATTCCTGTTGGACAAAGCTGCACACCTCGGGCAGAGAAGGTAGAGGAGAGCGGCCAAGAATCTGAATGCTAAACGGATCAAAGTCCTGATGTAAGTCGTGGACGAACTCAAAGATGCGATTGCGTTCTTCTTTTGCTCGGACAAACACCTCATCTTCAGGAGACACCAGGGTCAGGGAATCAAAATGATTATACTCCTGATAGAGTTGGGTGAACTTCGAGTAGTAGGCCGAGGGGGTTCGATCACCCTGTCGCAGGAGGAACAACCGACGACGAAGTTGGTAGATTTGAGATGCATTGCCTCGACCAGAATAGGTATTCTCTGCACGCTTCCAAATATCCGTTGCGGTATCCAAGAACAGATTGTTCTGAGAAATGGACTCTGTCATAGAGTTAAGTAGCCAAGACATCACCAATGTGCTGTCAGACTCCCACTGAAGCCACTCAGGAGAGTCAGACGCAGAAGCCTTCACCGTGCCACTGACATGAACAAATAACCGACGCCTTTTGAGAGCAAGAGAGATGGAGCGAGCCCACGGGAGGTAGTTAGAACCATCCAATTTCATAGTGGTGATTTGAGGAGTACCATGATCTGAGGGGACACGATAAGGTCCAACAAAAGCCGGAATATGGGAGGCTACTCCACCGGAAGACATGGTGGTAGAGGACTCACTGCCTGCCATATGGAAACCCCGAATAGAAATCGAGGAGGCACCAAATAATTACCAAGGATGTTGAAGGGGAACCACCCTCATAGAAAGAGGGAAGAAGACAAAGGGACCGCCGACATCGAGAGAATCAAGACTCCATGGATCCAACGTCCCTACAACATGAAAGAAAAAGAAGAAGAAGAAGATGCGGGAGTCGGACGACGCGGGAGTCGGGCGACGCGGGAGTCGGGCGAGATGCGTTGTGCGGGAGACGGGGCGACGGCGCGCTGCGGGAGTCGGGTGCCGGTGCTGGCAGGTCCGCACTGTGCGAGAGCGGCGGGATGAGGAAAACCCTAAACACGCTCTTCGTCTGATACCATGTTGAGGGAAAAGAATTAATCATTTTTTTTTCATTACATTAGAGGCTCCCATATATATATATGAGTGTACATGATGATAATATAGTAATAACATAAAACCCATAATTCTAACATATTTCAACACTTTTGAAGATACACTAATAGAGGATGTTAACACATCGCTAGAGCCTTTGATCACTCCGCAAGTGTCTATGCAAGCCATTACATGCCTTAATTACTATCATACTATGAAGTTAACTGGGATGCATCAGGGCCAACCGATTTCCGTCTTAGTCTACACGGGAAGCACCCATAACTTTTTGGATGAAGACAGCCACCCAATTGAAATGTCATTTATCTTCTATTCCCACATTTCATGTAGCAATTGCCGACTGAAACAAATTGCAAAATCGATATATGGGTGAAAAATTCAAGTGGAGAATGCAAGGTTCCAAATTTGAAGTTGATATGCTTGCCCTACCCTTGGCCTTGGGAGGGTGCGATTTGGTTTTGGGCATACAATGGCTAGTCACTTTGGGCCCAATTCGATGGAATTTCAGGAATCTCCAAATGGAATTCGACTCACAATATTTTAAAGGTTTCTTTACAGGGTAGTAGAAATTTAACCAACACCATTGTTAACATGCGGCAGATGAACAAGTTATTACAAAAATTTCCGCAATTGTCTTACTTTTCTTTATGTTGTCTGGGACATCAAGAATCTTTTCCTTCTTCCTCTATTGATTCAAAGTCTGGTGCAAATGACATCACTAAAGGGAAGGGGATGAATGCTCCTTGAATCAGAAACTGTTAGCAATCTTACAAGATTTCCATGATGTATTTTCTATTCCCAAGTAATTTCTACCAGTTAGATCACATGATCATTCCATTCATTTGAAAGATTCAAACCAAGTCACCACTTGCAAACCATATATCCAGCCTTACAAAAGACTGAAATGGAGAAACTCATCAATGAAATGTTGCAAGCAGGGGTCACTCGGCATAATTGAAGAGCCCATTCTCATCTCCTATTGTAATGATTAAGAAGAAAGATGGGTCGTGGAGGTAATGTTTCGACTACAGACATTTGAATTAGAACACAATTAAAAACAATTTCCCAATTCCCATAATCGAAGAGCTATTGGATGAACTGGCCGGAGCAACCATATTTTCCAAATTGGAACTTCAGCATATCTTCGACTCACAACATTTAGGTTGCATGAAGGCCATTATGAATTCATGGTTATGCCGTTTGTCTTAACCAATGCACCCTCCATTGTCCAATGTCTCATGAACCAATCTTCCATGACAAGTTGTGGAAATTCATTTTGGTACTTTTTGATGATATATTAGTCTACAATTATTCTATAAATGATCATGTGCAGCACTTGAGGACTACCTTCCAACTATTGTGACGACAAAAACTTTATGTAAAGAGGAGTAGTGTTCTTTTAGTGTACATTTAATACCTAGGACACATAATATCACAAGATGGGGTTGTTGCTGACCCACAAAGATCAAGGATATGTTAGAGTGGTCAAAACCGTCCACCTTAAAACAGTTATGGGGGTTCTTAGGCCTCACATGATATTACAAAAGATTTATCGAAGGCTATAGCATTATGGCCAGGCCTCTAACATATATGTTGAAAAAGAATCAGTTTAATTGGAATGAGAAGGCCACTACAGTGTTTGATTGAAACACGTCGTGAGTTCTCCCATTTTATCCCTACCAAACTTTTCAAAATTATTTGTAGTAGAGACAGATGCATCTCATACGGGCATAGGAGTTGTGCTTCTTCATGAAGGGCATCCTATATTATTTTTTAGTAAAGATTTGGATCCAAGACATGCGATATTATCCGTCTTTGAGAAAGAATTTTTGGATATAGTGCAGCCTGTGCAAAAGTGGAGACACTATCTTCTTACACTTTCTGATTAATACTGATCACCAGAGCCGTAAGTTTTTATTAAAGCAAAGTTAACAACCACACAAAAACAAAGATATATAGACAAGCTAATGGGATTCAATTACTCAATTAATTTCAAGAGAGGGATGGATAATGTGGCTGCAGACGCCTTATCACGACAATTCTCTAAGGAGGATGTAAGTTATGGGATGTCTCTTCACATAGGGGGGTTGAATAAGTGATGTCGTATTTTTTTAAATGTAGAACATAATGATTAAAGTATGAGCGACAGACACACAATCACAAAAAGTTCACAGCACAAACACAGAAAGCTATAGTAGTTTCCCGAGTTGGGTATGCCCGCTTTCCCCCTGCGCCTATCTAGCAGTGAGCTAGCCTCAGCAAACTCTAACTATAGCTGAGATCCGCAGATCCTACAACTCAAAGATCAAGTCTCCTACCTCAGAGGCACTAGCTAGCCTCCTATCTCAGATCTCATAGCTCAGGATCGTACAGCTCAGATTCCACACTAGAATCCTACACCCAAATTTCACAAAGGAATCTTACAGCTCAGAGATAAAGTATCCTACCTCAGAGGCCCTGGCTGACCCCCTACCTCAAGTCACTAGGATCCTACACTCAGATCTCAGTGAGATCCTACAGTTAATTACGTTTTTGTTACAAAAACTTTCTTTAGACTCAATAGATATTTCTTGATAGAACCTGATGGGGAACGGGCCCGCCCGTTGATCGTATGGCCGATCAGACTCCGCGGTTGCGTCCGGAGGGTCGCCGCGAGTCGAATCGATATATTAATTTTTATGTTTTGGATTAATTTTAAGCTTTTGATGCGGATCCCATCCGGGCAAATCTGGGCCGTTGATCTAATGGCCAAATATTATAAATAAGCCCTCTAGGGCAGCAGCAAAGGGATCGAATATTTTGGGAAAGAAAAGAAGCCGCCGGCTCCTCCTTCCCGATCGCTCGGTCACGCCCCGGTGCCGATTCCGGTGGCTCCTCCTTGGTGCCGACTCCAAGTGAGCTTGTATCTCCACCCCCTTCTCCAACCATCCCCGCCATCATCGCGCGCAGCCGTTCCGGTCTCCCCCTCCAGTCCCGTACACAGGAGCCCGCCGCCGTTCCGCCTTCCCCGTCTCCAGCTCCGCGCACAGGAGCCCGCCGCCGCCCTGTTCCTGCCGGAATCCCGCATCTAGCCCGCCGCCGTCGTCTCCCTGCAGATCCGGCCGGCCGCGGCCCCTCTCTGCTCCCGCAGCCACCGACGACAGCAGCCCCAGGGCCGGCTTCCTCCCTGCCGCATTCCTGCAGCCGGCCAGCCGCCGACTCCTCCCGTCTCCTGCAGCCGCCGACCACCACCGCCATCGGCATCTGGCAACCGCCTGCAGCCCTGCAGCCGCCTGTAGCCCTGCATTTTGCTGCTCGAAGTTCCAGCTCTCTCATTTCATGATATTTCTGAATGTCGTTGCTGTCCAGATTTCAATACTTGCTCATAATGCCGGAGGAATGACTTGGAGCTTTCATGGTAAATTCAGAAATTGTTGGCGCTTTGCCCCTATTGCCCTTGTGTTGTTCTTTAATATATATGTGATTGGACTGTTGCATAGTTCCTTGCTACCACTATCTCCTTTCTTTTGGGAGGAGATTGGAAACCCTAACCCTAGCGTTGCCTACCCTACATCAATTGGTATCAGAGGAACCTGAAAAGTTTTCTCAAACTTTTCAATCCTTCCCCTTGCTCAAAAATCCTTTGCCGCCTATGACGCTTTCTTGCTATTACGACTCCGACGATTCAGAAGATTGTGAATCGTATATTTCCCCACCTCCCCGCTCTTCAAATGTTCATTCCTCTCGTGGAACATATAATTCACATAAATCTTCATATGTCACCTCTAGTCCATACCCCTCCTATGAATCGAGGCGAGTCTCTCGTCAAGCCTACGACTCATATCCCCCTTCTTCCATCACTTATTCTCGTGAATCGAGGCGAGTCCCCTCCCACGCCTACGATACATATTCTCCGTCATCCCCTAAATCTCCTTCATCCCGTCAGTCCGACCGCCGCTCTCATTTTCATCTTGACACTTACTATGAGCATCTTCCCCCAAGGGACAGTTATATCCTCAAGCAACAGCTAAAGAGGCAAATTAGAAGAGAAGAGAAAGAAGATGGCATTTGGGCAGGTTACGTGAAGAAATGGCGTGAAAATGATGTTAAGGCGTTATTAGAGCAGCGAAGGAGTGAAGCAGCTGTCTTGATACAGTCTCACATCCGAGGGTTTATTCAACGCAGATCCTACCACAGGGTGACCGGAGCAGTCCTCGTCATTCAGTCACGCATGAGAGGATTATTACAGAGACAGTGGTACCAGGCAGTGCAGAGAGCTACTCTTATCGTTCAGAGTTTTGTCCGCCAGTGGATTGAGCGCAGAAGGACATCCAGTCTGATGGTGGTAGTACCGCCCTATGAGCCTTCGCGTCGTCTGCTCACTTTTATGGATTTGTCGCAGTGGATTGATCAGTCACTTCTCAGCTCGGCTAGGGACCCTTTTCTGATGTTCGATCATGCCCCTGAGGGCAAATCAGTTGGTTTGGATATGAGCACAGATTGGATAGGGCATGATGATGACTACTTGTTGCAGTTTGATCAGATTGATTGGGACCCAGTCTTCTATCAGATTCTGCGATTGAGGCCACCGCCCAAGCCTCCCAACGGCGGTGCTGATAGTGTTTGCAGCTCAGTGAGACCGGTGTCTGAGGCCGGTACATCCAAACAGATGCTTCATGACAGTGGGACACAGTGCAGACCACCCGCGAAGCCTCCTTGGAAGTCCTAAAGATTTGAGGGCAAATCTTCTCCAACAAGGGGAGAATGATGGGGAACGGGCCCCGCCCGTTGATCGTATGGCCGATCAGACTCCGCGGTTGCGTCCGGAGGGTCGCCGCGAGTCGAATCGATATATTAATTTTTATGTTTTGGATTAATTTTAAGCTTTTGATGCGGATCCCATCCGGGCAAATCTGGGCCGTTGATCTAATGGCCAAATATTATAAATAAGCCCTCTAGGGCAGCAGCAAAGGGATCGAATATTTTGGGAAAGAAAAGAAGCCGCCGGCTCCTCCTTCCCGATCGCTCGGTCACGCCCCGGTGCCGATTCCGGTGGCTCCTCCTTGGTGCCGACTCCAAGTGAGCTTGTATCTCCACCCCCTTCTCCAACCATCCCCGCCATCATCGCGCGCAGCCGTTCCGGTCTCCCCCTCCAGTCCCGTGGACAGGAGCCCGCCGCCGTTCCGCCTTCCCCGTCTCCAGCTCCGCGCACAGGAGCCCGCCGCCGCCCTGTTCCTGCCGGAATCCCGCATCTAGCCCGCCGCCGTCGTCTCCCTGCAGATCCGGCCGGCCGCGGCCCCTCTCTGCTCCCGCAGCCACCGGCGACAGCAGCCCCAGGGCCGGCTTCCTCCCTGCCGCATTCCTGCAGCCGGCCAGCCGCCGACTCCTCCCGTCTCCTGCAGCCGCCGACCACCACCGCCATCGGCATCTGGCAACCGCCTGCAGCCCTGCAGCCGCCTGTAGCCCTGCATTTTGCTGCTCGAAGTTCCAGCTCTCTCATTTCATGATATTTCTGAATGTCGTTGCTGTCCAGATTTCAATACTTGCTCATAATGCCGGAGGAATGACTTGGAACTTTCATGGTAAATTCAGAAATTGTTGGCGCTTTGCCCCTATTGCCCTTGTGTTGTTCTTTAATATATATGTGATTGGACTGTTGCATAGTTCCTTGCTACCACTATCTCCTTTCTTTTGGGCGGAGATTGGAAACCCTAACCCTAGCGTTGCCTACCCTACATCAGAACCAGAGACTTCTTCTTTGATCTTCTTGTAGAGGGCTTTGAGAAAATCTGCTTTAGTTAAAGTTCCTTCCTCCGTGCTTTTAGAAGATCTGCCTTCTTGCTATTAGATGATAATTCTTTGAGCACTTCAGCAAGCTGAATTGATCATTCTTTTGGAGAATGAAGAGATTAACTCTTAATCTTATGTTTTCCAAGCTTGAGCTTCCTACTGTAATAGCGCTTTCAAAAAGTCGACAGCGAAAAACTCAAGTTTGTTTTCTATCGATTAGAGTTTACTGTTCACGTCTTATTTCTTTTATATGATGAGATCCTTTCGAGATCCTTCACAGTCAAATCTCAGACTAATTTTATGTCAGAGATCTTTTTCCTTAAAGAGCATATCTGATTGGCCCTTTCTGCGGCACTATTAAATTGGATAATGCCAAAAGAGCACATCATTTTGAATATAAGTCTGTCTGGTCAATACGACTAGATATCTGGTTGAATCTCTTTATGTTCTGTCGAATTGCTTCTTCAGAGCTCCTTCTTGTCGAATTATACACATCTGGTCAAATGTGACTGTTCATTCTTCTAAACAAAGTATTCTGGTCGAATCTGCTTCATATTCATTCGAATGACTTCTTCAAAGCTTCTTTTAGTCGAATGATACACATCTGGTCGAATCTGACTGCTCATTTTTCTAGAAAATGTGATCTGGTTGAATCTGGACTTAAAACAGATTTCCATAAGTACTACTTCCTGTCTTAGTCGAATGGATCTTGTCGAATCACTAGATATTTAATTGAATTATAGCTTAAGACTGAAACTTCTTTCTTCAAGACTTCAAGACAACTTTAAGCTTTAAGGAACATTTGGTCGAATAACTTTGACCCTCCTGCACGATCGTGTGGATGATCTATACAAATTTGCACTTAACAGTTTTATACATCCTCAACATTTACTCGAATCGTTTTGATTCATCTGCACGAGTGGTATGATGTCTAATCAAATCTTCATAGACTCTTTGCACTTTGAGTGCATCATCCCAAATTGTCTTGATTGTTTTGCATTGTCGGTTTGATGTCTCGTCGAATCTGTACTTAATCAGATTTTTACCTTCATGAGACATCTACCTGAATGATCTTAACTCTTCTGCACGAATGACTAGATCATTTTGTCAAATTTGTACTTACATATATTTTTGAAACCTTCTACACATTTCATTTTGATTCTTCTGCACGATCGACCAAATGCTCTAGTCGAATCTGCACTTAGACAATGTATTTTGTACTATGAAGTTATCTACATAATTCGTCTTAATTCTTCAGCATGCTCGGTTAGATTAACTAAACGTTCGATTGATGTCTAGTCGAATTTTGACTTAGATAAATTTTACTTTTTATACTAGAATCATTTGCACTGTCCAAACTTCTAGACTTTGTTTATTATTATTTTAAGAGTGTATATCATGTCCAACATAGTCTAGATCTTAGGTCGACATGATGTCTTGCATAATGAGGGATTACATTGACAAGACTATGCATGATGAACTAAGCCTAGTCTTATGCTAGGTTTGTACTATCATCTACCTGAAAACAACACAACTAAGGCATACACATCAAATACAAGTGTGTTCATCTATATTCTGAGGACTTCTTCAAATCAGGAACATCGTGTGTAATATTCTCAATAATCTCTCCATATTTGAAGAAGTCAGAACCTCAAATATAGATGAACTCTATGAAGCACCGATACTTCCATGAGGGCCACGTACTCGTACCAGATACGTATCCGGTACAGGTACGTACCCGATACTCGGCGGATACACCTGTTACTCTAATCTGTAGATACATTTGGACTTTCCAGATCGTTCTGCATATTGTGATAGAGTATGTTTTCTAAAGTAAACAAAAGACTTTTATGTGACTTTTAGAAAAGAAAATTTTATGAATCATAAATGCATTTAGCAGTGTTTGTTTATAACAAAATGCGCTTCAGATTTAAGTATCTTTTTTTCGTTAAAATTATAAAGAATTTGATTTAAATTTTATTATTTTGTTTTTTTTACTATATACATGCGTTGTTAGTTCTTCATACTCATGTTGTTTAGTATGTATAAGGTATAAAAATGGATGATTTATGCAATTATACTAGATCTAATATTGTTTTGAGGACTTTTAATTACATTTGTGAGATATATATACATATTTATTATATTTAATACAACGTATCCCGGCGTACACGTATCTTTGTTTTAAATTTTTTGTCGTACCTCCGTACCGCCGTACCGGATACGTATCGTACCCGGTACTCGTACCCGTACCGGTGCTTCCTAGGATGAACTACACATAGACAGTATAAATGAAATGAACATAGCTAAGGACAACATTCCAAAAATTTATATATATAATCAGACAAGAAAGTTTTGAACGGTTTTAGCTACATCATTCCCTCTCCCTTACGATTATGCCTTTTGACCCCCTGGTTCTCTTTGCTTCAACTGCCTCAGCTTCATTGCTCTTTTTCTTTTGCCTCTCAAAATAAATGTAGGGATTTGAAATGTATCTATAAGGCTTTCGAGGAGCATCTTCTAGAAGTGTCTCTTCTCTCTTCTGCTTTTTATAGGATCTCTTCTCGACTTCTTGCTTGTCATGCTTGTTCTATTCCAGAGAACTGTAAACTTTGTCTTTGTCTACACCTCCCTGATTGTAGATGTTCCAGGTGGATAGGATGATTTTTCTAGATTCAGGGCTCCATTGGTCAAAATTTGTATCCTTTTCCATTTCCTCGCTATGCTTCCTTTTCCTCGCAACAATCTCTTCCTCTAACTTCATCATTGGCCTCTTTCCCTAGGTAGATTCTGCAAGATCATCATCTGTCAATGCATAATCGGAGTGATATTCAGAGTACTGCACAGCCACATAGAGATTTGCTTATTCTTCTCTCTCCTCCTGATTGTAAAAATGTTGATTTGGGCTGAACTGGTAGTGCTGAGCAGGGCTGACTTGTGGCTGCTCCTGTTCAGAAGGTCTCTGTTCAGGTGGCATGTAGGCAGGATGACAAAGGCCTATGTGGATTTCATTGAATAACTAAAGTGCTTGGTTTTCCCCCATCTCCTTCCCCTTTTTGGCTTCTTCAAATATGCGCTTTAGAATATCAGCCTGGGAGCCCCTCATTTTCTGTCTCAACAACTCGTTGACTTTGATTAGCCCATCTATAATGACACTTTTGTTATTCTGGAGTTGTTCAGCAAAGAACTGATTGAGTCCATCTACTCTGTCAAGAATAGAAGTCCTGCTATCAGTAATCCTTGTTGTGAAAAACTTGATTGCATCTTCGAATTCAGAGAACTTGTGAAAATGCTCAATATTTATACCCTCCAGTTTATCATTAATTTTCAGTAGGGTTTTGTGATTCTTATTAACTACAGATGCAACTTTGATGAACCAGTGAGTGGTTTGAGCATTCAACTCTTGCATTTCAGCTTTCAGATCATCATTTTTCTATGCGAACTCATCCTTGACATTCTTGACAGCTCTGTCCACATAGTTTTCAAAGTTCTTCCTTTGTTCTCCTAGTAGAATTCTCATCTAATCAATGATAGAACTTGATGAAGTGTCTTGAGCAGCAGTAGCTGTGGTACTTGGAATGTCAATTTTCTGCTTATCTGCAGCTCTTTGGAATGCACTTTTTAGAGAGCCATCATCAGACACTGCATCAGGACTATCTGCTGTCTGGATGAGACTTTCTTCTCTTTCAGCCTCTTGTACTGCTAAGAATACAATTATTTCTCTGCAGATGTTCTCTATTGTTGCAACAAAATTTGTCGACTCCTCTTGAGCTGGTATGTTGCTTGTCAAGACTTCAGAGACATTCTGGTCCTCTTGGGCAGACAACCCCTCATGGGTATATCCCTCAGTCTCTAGAGCAAGTAGCTCAATGTGAGACTCCCCCTCAACTACAGTTGTTCCTTCCAAACTTTTCAGTCTCTTGGGATGAGAACTCATAATTAGTCTCCCCCTGAACTTGAACACTTCCTTGTCTAGTGGTTGCAGATACATCAGCCATAGGAACATCAACAACTATAGGTTCTCCCACTAGTTCTGAGCCTGGTCCCTGAACTTGGCTTGGAACACCCACCCCCTCAATTTGAGCAGGAATTTCTGTGTTAGCTTCTTTATCAACCTCATCTCTCAATCTAGGTTACATCACTTCATTTGGCCCCACTTAGCCACAACCCTCTGGTCAATCCTTTTGATATAATGGATTGTTGCTCTCAAGGATTGATGTAACTCCAGTTCCATAAAGAATTGCACAGAAATAGGGAGAGATTTCTCCCCAAATTAGGTGCTTTCAGAGAATCCTTTATCTTCTCAAATAAGACCCTTTCGGGCCTTCCCCCATTTGGTCTTCTTCTTCAAGATGACCCTCGACATCAGTTCAAACATTTTTTTCCTGTAGGGGGTTCCAGAGGATGTCCTTGAGTACCCACACCACTGAAGGGCTTGCTTAGAATCAATGGTACTAACTTCATCATCTTCTTCTCCTTTTGGATTTTCCGAGAGCTTAAGAACATTAGTTAGGACATGGGCATAAAGTTTTACCCGATGTACAACAACCTTAGATCGAATAACTTTTTCTGTTGACAATATCTTAACATTCTGAAAGAACTCGACAACTTCTTGTTCAAAGATTCGAGTTGGTTTAGATAGAACTAACTCTAGTCCTGCATCAGTACACAGAACTATCACTTCTTTCAGACTGGCTTCCCCCTTTTCTAATCCTCCACAGACAAATTCGCATCCGACATTGAACAACTCATTTGATTTCTTCAGCGCCATTGACGACTGATTCTTTGAGAGAGCGAAGAGGGTGGTGTAGTTCTAGTCGAAGGGATTAAGGAGGATGAAAGCATACCCTAATCTAACATCCAAGTCTCTCTCTCTTTGTCTCTCTCTCTCTATATATATAATTATTTTCAGAATGTCAAATGACGCATACCTGGTTTCCCAAATCTGGACCATCCGATTTTATTAAAATAAGATTTATGTCCAGGATTAGCCCTCTGCTGGGTGAAGGCGCTTCTGGCCGAATCAGCATTGATTCGCCTGCAATATTCCACGTTCGACTAGATTTCTACCCGAATCGTGTCAATGTGAAGAATGGCGTGTTCCGCCGAATCATCGCTGATTCAATTACATTTCTACATGTTTGGACCGACATCCACCTGAATCCTGTCAATACTTAGAACAATTTCTGGATTCGTCCAGATTATAATTACCGTCTTAGTTAAGGAATAAGAGTTTTGATTTCTTCTTCCAGTCAATATTGTGCTTGATAGGGAAGTCAACATGCATCTTAGGTTATCTACCAAAGACCACTAGCATAGGAAAGAAATGTGATTTCATTCAACAATGAGTGTACCAGGCTCAATTTTGAATGGATCAATTTTACTTTCATCCAGGAGAATAGTGAGTATATCTATTCGCCCATGCTCAAAACATGTCCAATGAATTGAACTCCTTAAGGAGCTATCATCTTTAAGTGCCTGATATGTTAATTAATTCTCTCGACCCATCTTCAAATATCCTTACTCCAGACAATTCCCTAAACCACTCACTGTCCAAATACCAAGTTTACTTTCTTTTGGTATTTGGACATACTTGCAAAATCAGATTATTTTACCTTAGGAACCCAAAGGATTTTGGGTCCTAGGTTCTGGTTAGGTGTTCCTACAAGATGTTTCTTTACAATGTTATTTCTTAGCTTAACATTATTGATTCTGGGTATTGAATTAACAGTTCTTAGCAAAATAACCAATTTTACCACAACACCAATAGTCAAATTTATTATATTTTCTCTTATGACTCATATGATGAAATGAGTGTGAGTGCTAGTGATCAGAAGAGCAGACTCCAGAGGACATAAACACATTGTAGTTAATTTTGTGGTTGTGTGCATGTGGCAGCACAGTCACAGTCTTATCTTTAGCAGCTGGCTTCTGAATCACTGCTTTTGATTTGGCTTTTGGTGTTGGTGCAGAATTGCCAAACACAAAAGGTCCATGATGTTTCATGGCAACCTCTTTATGAGGTGCTTTGAGTGCACTCTTACCAAGGTCTTTGCTATTTCTCCAATGATGTGGTTCTTTAGTTCCACTTGTGGAGCATCCATTTGACAAATGTTCATAGAAACTATCCAAATCATATTTGTTAAATAGCAACAAGACATTTTGAAATATGATCTTATGCATTGAAGATTTCTTTTTATCATTTTCTTTATTTGTTTCTCCAGTATATCTTACATCTCCTTTATAAGGTGTAAAAAAGATATCAATAATTGACAACATAGTTTGTGGTTAGAGAACTTAGCCACAAGTTTCCTTTCAATTAGGAACTTATTATCAAATTCCTTGATAATTTTTTGTTTTGATTTAATAATCTGGCTTGAGCTTCATACTTCTTTTGAAGTACCAACAACTCATAATTCATACTAGTTATTTTTTCAGTCTTCTCATCCACTTGGGATTTAAAAGGTTCAAATTTTTTTATTTCTTCAGCTTGAGTTTTGACCAGCAATTTGCTCTCTTTTAGTGCATTAAGAAGAGCACTAAACTTACCAATAAAAACAGAATCACTCTCATCATCAGATGATGAGTTTGCTTCTGATTCATTTTCAGCTTCAAAGTCAGAGCCAGATAAAGATAATGAGGTTTTAATGCAAACCTAAGCAGGATTTGAATCATCGTGACTTTCTTCATCACTCAAGGCCGCCATCCCATAATAGTCTTCATTTTCAGACTCACTGTCTGAGAGGGTTAGGGATGCCCTTATCCCTACTTTGGCAACAGGATGGTCATCCTGTCCCTCATCATCAGACAGTGTGATAAGTCCAATATAGGCCTCTTCATCAGAATTAGATGAATTGTTGCTGCTGTCACTCAGAGTCTTTGACTTCTTGGTAATGAAGCTCTTCTCCTGCGTCTTGCCCTTGTGTGACTTCTTCTCCTCAGCCTTTTCATTCTCCTTTCTCTTTACGGGACTTTCAGATGATATGCCATGTTTTCTTGTAACTATAACACACAACATCAGTAAGAAAAATATTTGTTGTGTTTAAAGTTATACATGTCTTCTTTTGACTTGTTCTTTGGCTTCTCATTATGATAGCCTGACTTACTTTAGTTGGAAGAGGAGGAAGGTCTGTTTTTTCACCGCCTTCATTTGTTGAGCAGCTTCTTGAACTGCTTGGATAATAAGGCCAGATCTCCATCAGATAGCCCTGCCCTGAAATGTTGGATTCAGAGTCTTCTTGATCAATATATCTATGACAAATGGAAGATTTCTACTGCATTTTATGGTGCTTTCTGCCTTAAAAGCTACTGGCTTCTCCTTGCTGAGGGATCTGCAGCTCTCCTCTTCAGCCTCTTCTAGTATTTACATGTAGCTCATGGGACATCAACTTTCCATATAGAATCTGGGGTTTCATCCTGGCCAGGTTCCCCATTTCTCTCATGATACATATCTTGATGTTTCATTCTTTATTCAACGATATGAGAAACTTATTATTTAAGTCATAATCGAAGAACTCTCTACCATATGTCTTCAGTTCATTCACTATTTTGAAGAACTTTTTGTAGCATTCAACAATTGAGTCTTTCATATCCTGTCTGAAAGACTCATATTCTTGATTCAACAGAGATGTCATGTTATCCCTGATTTCTTCAGTTTCCTCCATGTAGACTATTAGAGAGTCTCAGATCTCTTTGACAGTCTTGCAATGAACCAAAATTTGGAAAGTTAAATCATCTATGACATTGACTAAGATGTTCTTAACTCTTTTATCCATGGCCACCAAGGTGATCTCTGTTAAATGCGCCCTACATATAAATCATATAGAGGAAGAAACCGGTTCATTGTGCACCGTCTTTCAATGCTCCAACTATCGGCCTCAATGTAACATGTTATCAGAGGCTTTTCGTTGATCTCGCTGATCCTCCACGCCAACTGCCGCTCCATCTCGCCTATCATCGATCTCGCCTTCCTCTGCAGCCATCAACTTTGTCTTCCTGTAACGACATTGATCCCATCCGCGACATCTACTGTCTTCCTCTACCGAGGTCGGTCCCGTCTGCGCGTGCGTTGGCCGCTCCCTTCTGCGTCTACCGTTCGCGACATCTCCCGATCCAAGATCTCGTCGATTCGTGGAACCCGTTCCCCTAGACTACGACAACGGCTTCTGCAGTTTCTCTCTTCTCCTTGCTACCGTTTTCTTCCTCTCCAGCGCCCTATAACCGTTGTTTCTCCGACGCCCTTCTCCTCCCGTGAGGCCCTTTTGTCTTGATGCCTTTGCTTGTCCTAATGGCCTCATCTCAGATTTCGTACCTTTCAAAATCCGACATCATTCTTAATTGGACCAACTATAAGGAATGGTCTTCCACAATTCAAGTGCTTCTTAGTGGATTGCAACTTTGGGGTAATCTTGATGGCTCCACTCCGGCTCCAACACCCATTCCCATTGACAATGCTTCCTCTTCTTCTGCAACTAGTGGGACAAATGCGTCCTCCCCTTCTATCACTAGTGGGACAGATTGGAAAAAATGGCATGTTTATGACGCCCAGATCATTGTCATTCTTTGCCAGTCTGTTGAGATATCTATTCGTATGGTCTTATGTTATTTTCCCACTATCAGGGAGATCTGGGATCATCTACGTCAGCTTTATTTGTCTTTCAGCCAGGTGCAGAAGTACTCCTTGGTGCAGACGCTTGCTCTTGCTTATCAGCACGACCACTCCGTTCAGACCTTTTTTGTGGAGCTCAGTGATTTATGGCGCTAGCTGAATGGGATGTCTACCTCTTGTTGCCCCACTTGTGCTCGTTGCATCACTATTATTGAGGAGAGGGATCACCTGCACATGTATATGTTCCTCATGCATCTTCGACCTGAGTTCGTTTTTGTATGTGCTTAGCTGATGCATCGGGTTGCTCTACCATCCCTACTTGACTGTCTTGCCACTGTTGTCGTTGAGGAGACCCGACTTCACTCTTTGGAGGGCATGTGCCCTGCCTCCTTGCCACATTCAGTTCTTGCTACTCCTCAACACGACTTCTCGGTACCTGATCCGTCGGGCTTACCGCTTCTTCCTTGATTTAGTGCACCTGCTCCGTATCGCCCGTCTTCAACCTCTTCATCCAGTACCTTGCCAGGTGCACCATCGGGCTTCGGTCCATCACAACATCATATTCCCTGTTGTCACAACTGTCACGACTTGGGACACATCCTTTCAGAATGTCGCAAGTTACATCATGCCCAAGCCAGCAGGGGGACACCACATCTAGCTGCTTCTATCCTTCCACTTGCTCCTCACAGTCATATCTCTGCTCCTGATATATCATACAACTCATTCAGCAGCTCTCTCAGAGTCGTGCCTCCTCGTCCTCGACGTCTATTGTCAGCCATGACTCCATTTCTCAGACTGACTCAGCGGCTGCATCTGCCTCTGCAAGTATCGCTAAGGCTTCCTGATTACTTGATTTTGGTGCATCTTTACATGACCTTTGATGTAGCTCCCTTACATTCTCGGCGGTCTCTTTCTTCAGACCTACGTGTCATCATTGCTGATGACACCACCTTACCCATTGCTAGCTGTGGTACCCTGCATACCGCCCATTTTCACACTCTCGATGTTGTTTATGTCCATAAGCTTTCCATGAACCTCATATCAGCTAGTCAGCTTGCTTCCCAAGGTTGTCTTGTTATTTTTGATGCGCTTTTGTGTAATGTGCAAGATCGTCACACATGGACACTTATTGGAACTGGTCGTCGTCATAGCGGGTTTATGTGCTCGACCATCTCCTACTTCCCTCACCCACTTCGCTATCAAATTTTCCTGTTGCAACTCCCATTTGTCTTTCGTCGGTCATCTTTCCGCAGTGACATCACCGTCTCGGCCATCCCAATGGAGCTCGACTATTCTATCTTGTTCGCCAGGGTCTCTTAGGTTGTGTGTCTATTTATCGCTCGCACTCATGCATGGGTTGTAAGCTTGGCAAACAACTACAACTCCCATATCGATCCAGCGAGTCTCGATTATTTTTCCTTTTGCTTTAGTTCATTCTAACGTATAGGGTCCTGCCCTCTTTTATTTCAAAAGGTGTTCATCGTTATTATGTTATTTTTGTTGTACATGAGTTTATATACGCATTCATCGTTATTATGTTATTTTTGTTGTACATGAGTTTATATGATGCGTACTCGTACTGAATTCTTTCGCATTTACGTTGAGTTTGACTCTATGGTGCGTACTTAGTTCTCCGCGTCTATTCGCACGTTTCACTCCAATTCAGGGGGGAATAGTCACATGCTTTTCGTGATATTTTGGCCTCTCATGGTACTTTACCTCAACTCTCATGTCTTGTTGCTCATTCTCAGAATGACACTGCAGATAGGAAACAATGTCATATCATTGAGACGGTTTGTACTCTCCTCATTGCCTCTCATGTGCCTCCACAATTCTGGTCTGAGTCCATATCCACTACTGTCTATCTTATCAACCTCTGACCATCCACTTTTCTATAGGGTAGTAGTTTTGGTGAGCATCTGTTTGGTCGTCTTCCTCCTTATGACCACCTACGTGTGTTTGGTTGCTTATATTATGTTCTTTTTCCTACTCGTGAGCGCACCAGACTATCTACTCAGTCCACCGCTTGTATTTTCCTTGGTTATAGTCTTGCGCACAAGGGTTATAGGTGCTATGACCCTGTAGCTCGTCATGTTCGTATCTCTTGAGACGTTACTTTTGTTGAGGGCCGCCCCTTTTTTGTTTCATCTCCTCTCTCATCTCCTTCCTTTACTCACACTTCCACTATAGTTAATGACGTTCTCTTTCTCTCCATACCACCGCCCGTGTCACATTCCTAGGAGTTACCTCACACCCATTCTCCACCAGGGTCACCGTCTTCTTTTCTTCTTCCTGAGTCATCTCCACAGTCTCTTGACCTCCCTGTTCAGGTTCATTCCCCTGCCCTTCCCGAGTCATCCCCACAGTCTCCTGATCCTTCTGTCCAAGTTCATGCCCCTTCTTTTTCTCAACTCTATGCTTGACACTATGTTCGACGGTCTTGTCCTACAGATGCGCTATTCTCCGCTCTGCATCCGGTCTATTCTAGTGAGCTACCTGTGGATGATCCCCCAGCACGACGCTACCCCACTGAGCCCACTTGTGATTGGCACGTACCAGATCGGCTCAACCTTGCTACTCAGCTGCTTGATCTACCAGTCCTTGACTTATCAGTCCTTCCAGCAGCTGCTTGTGGTGTTCCAGAGCTTAGTACCTACAAGGAGGATACTTTGGCTCCTGAGTGGCGGGCCGTCATGTCTGACGAGTTGGGTGCTTTGGAGCGCAATTCTACTTGGGATCTAGTTCCTTACTTCCTTTATCTATTGGTACATCTCTTATTACCTGCAAGTGGGTTTTCAAAGTGAAAACTCGCTCGGATGGCACAGTGGAGAGATACAAGACCCGGTTGGTGACACATGGTTTTCAGCAGGGTTATGCTCAGGACTATGATGAGACTTTCGCTCCTGTGGGCCACATGACTACTATCAGGACTCTCATTGTCGTCGCAGCCATCCGTCAGTGGTCCTTGTTTTAGCTGGATGTGAAGAATGCTTTTCTTCACGATGACTTGAGAAGGAGCTGTACATGCTTCCACCCCCAGACCTCTCTATCGCTCCGGGTCTTGTCTTTCGCCTCCGTTGAGCACTTTTTGGTCTCAAACAGGCTCCTTGAGCCTGGTTTGAGTATTTTAGTTCAGCAATTCTTGCAGCTGGTTTTCAGTCTTGTCATTATGATCCAACTTTGTTTGTTTACTCCTCATCACGGGCTTGGAATCTTCTCATGCTATATGTGGACGACACGATTATTATTTGCGGCAATGCCTCTCATATTGATTTTGTCAAACATCACCTTCAACAGCAGTTCCAGATGACTGTTCTTGGCACACTACGTTACTTCTTGGGCATTGAGTTCTTTGCCACTCCTACTGGCTACTAGTTATCTCAACAGCGCTACACCTCAGACTTATTGGCTCGTGTTATTCTATCTGACACCCGCACTGCTGCTACTTCTATGAAACTTCACCTTAGTTGCATCCAGATGAGGAATCTCCTCTTTCTGATCCGACACAGTACCGTCATCTGGTTGCGAGCTTGGTTTACCTCACCATTACTAGACCTGACATTGTCTTTGCTGTTCATGTGCTGAGTCAGTTTGTGAGTGCTCCCACAACAGTTCATTATGTTCACTTATTGCGTGTTTTCTGAAATTTTCGTGCTACTATGACTCGTGGTCTATTCTACCCCCGCAATAGTTCTCTCCAATTACAAACATATTCTGATGCTGCATGGGCCAGTAATCCTGTTGATCATTGTTCTGTCACTGGTTATTGTTTCTTCTTTGGCTTTTCACTCGTTGCCTGGAAATCCAAGAAGCAAACTAGTGTTTCTCATTCAAGAATAGAAGCAGAGCTCTGTGACATGACCACTATAGTTGAGGATATTGTCTGGCTACGTCGTTTGCTTGTTAATCTTTTCGATGCTCCTTCTGGTCCTACCACTCTCTATTGCGACAAAATCGGAGCCATTCAGACTACCCAAAATCAACCCAAGCACTCGCTCTCTAAGAACATTGGTGTTGATGTCTTCTTTCTTCATGATTAGCATATCCAGGGTACCCATGTTCCTCAGTATGTTCCCACTGAGTGCAAGCTTGCCGATTTGCTCACTAAGACTCACACTCAGTAGGTGTTTCTTCTCTCCAAATTGTCAGTGTATGATCCCCTGTGAATTTGAGGGGGGGGGGTGTTAGATGTTCCCTATATATAAATAATACAGAGGAAGGAACCGATTCAGTGTGCACCGTCTCTCAATGCTCCAACTATGAGCCTCAAGGTAACTATCTCATCCTTGTCCATCTCATTGTATCTCTTAGGGACTTGCCTAGTTGGGTCGATAGTTGAATCTTTGGTGGACACAAATGGACCTTCTTCTACAATAATGAAGATCCTTGGGTATGAGGTCTCCATGAAAAGCTTAACCATCTCCTTCCACATAACAAAGTTTTTTTTGCTGCAGATAGATAGTTTCATAGAGCTTAACTCTCCATAATTCTTTCCATGAAACATGGTAAATAGATGGCAATCCTAAGGGCAGATCTATTCAAGCTATTAAGCGTTTTTGAACAACCTAGCTTTGATACCATTGTAAGTTATGAGATGCCACTTCACCTAGAGGGAAGGGGGTGAATAAGTGATGTCGTCTTTTTCTAAATGTAGAGTGGAATGATTAAAGTATGAGCGACAGACACACAATCATAGAAAGTTCACATCACAATCACAGAAAGCTATAGTAGTTTCTCGAGTTAGGTACGCCCGCTTTCCCCCTTTGCCTATCTAGCAGTGAGCTAGCCTCAACAAACTCCAACCATAGCTCAGATCCGCATATCCTACAACTCAGAGATCAAGACTCCTACCTCAGAGGTACTAGCTGACCTCCTATTTCAGATCCCCTAGCTTAGGATCCTACAACTCAGATTCCATACTAGAATCCTACACTCAAATTTCACAAAAGAATCCTACAGCTCAGAGACAAAGTCTCCTACCTCAGAGGTACTGGATGACCCCCTACCTCAGGTCACTAGGACCTTACACTCAAATCTCAGTGAGATCCTACAATTAATTAAGTTTTTGTTACAAAAATTTTCTTTAGACTTAATAGATATTTCTTGATAGAACTGGAGTCTTCTTGAAGCCTGATAAGGAATGACTTCTTCTCTGATCTTCTTGTAGAGGACTTCGAGAAAATTTGCTTAAGTTAAAGTTGCTTCCTCCGTGCTTTTAGAAGATCTGTCTTCTTGTTGTAAGATGATTAAGCTTTGATCACTTCAGCAAGTTGAATCGATTATTCTTCAGGAGAATGAAGATATTAGCTTGTGATCTTATCTTCTCCAAGCTTGAGCTTCCTACTGTAATAACGCTTTTAAAAAGTCGACAGCGAAAAAAGCTCAAGTTCGTTTTCTATCGATTAGGGTTTACTGTTCACGTCTTATTTCTTTTATATGATCGAGATCTTTAACGGTCGAATCTCAGACTGATTTTATGTCAGAGATCTTTTCCTTAAAGGACACATCCGATTGACCCTTTTTGCGGCGGCATTAAATTGGATAACGTCAAAACAGTGCGTCGTTTTCAATATAAGCCTATCTGGTCAATTCGACTGGATATCTGGTCGAATATCTTTATGTTCAGCCGAGTTGCTTTTTCAGAGCTCCTCCTAGTTGAATCATACACATATGGTCGAATCTGACTGTTCATTCTTCTAGAAAATGTAATCTGGTCGAATCTACTTCATATTCAGTCAAATGGCTTCTTCAGAGCTTCTTCTAGTCGATTGATACACATCTGGTTGAATCTGACTGTTCATTTTTTAGACAATATGATCTGGTCGAATATTGACTTAGAACGGATTTTCATAAATATTACTTCTTTTTCTTGTCTTGGTTGAATGGATCTAGTCGAATCACTAGATATTTAATCGAATTATATCTTAAGACAAAAGCTTCTTTCTTCAAGACTTCAAGACAACTTTGAGCTTTAAGGAACATCTGGTTGAATAGCTTTGACCATTCTACACGATCTTGTAGATGATCTTGAAGAATTTGCACTTCACAGTTTTATGCATCCTCAGCATCTATTCGAATCGTCTTGATTCATTTGCACGAGTGGTTTGATGTCTAGTCAAATATACACGGAGCCTTTGCATTCTGATTACATCAGTCCGAATCATTTTGATTGTTTTGCACGGTTGGTTTGATGTCTTGTAGAATCTGTACTTAATCAGATTTTTACCTTCATGATAGATCTATCTGAATGATCTTAACTCTTTTACATGAATGACTGGATCATCTAGTCGAATTTGTACTTGGATATATTTCTGAGAACTTCCATATGATTCATTTTGATTCTCTTGCACGATCGACCAAATGGTCTGGTCGAATCTATACTTAGACAATTATATTGTACTCTGAAGTTATCTGCACAATTCGCTGATCTTGACTCTCAAAAGATATTGTACGAAAAAGATAAAAATGAACAATTAAATTAATATTGTGAGAGACGTAGTATTGAAAGATACAATCATGGTGCAAGTGCGGAAGTCAGATTTGAATAGTTCAAAAATGAAGAGAAGGGAAATGACAACATTTTATATGACTTAAACAAAATTTATTACAGGCAATTTCCAACCCAACATTAAATATGAGATTAGATCTGAATCACAGATTTTTTCGAGAAGAGATGAGGAATAAAAGAAGAAAACACAAAAATATACAAAGAAAATAGAAAAAAAAAGAATCCAAGCTATACAACATTCAACCAAATGACAGTAATTTTTATAGAGGTTACCCGAAACATGCATTGTCTTCTCTTCCACGATGTGTGGGATAACACTGCCTTCACCAAGATTACAAGTCCTTTCCTCGGGAAACTCCAACCCAAAGAGTGGGCCATTTCCGCTGGAGGTCACAAAACCCATTAGAGTCCTTTACAAGACTCTCAAACTACTACTTAGATCTTTTGAAGGAAGATTATGTAACCCTTATATTAGAGAAATAGGATGTTGGGAGGGAGAGATTGGAGGTTGGTAGCTATGTATCAAAAGTAGATACACAATTTACATTAGAGAGAAAAATAGAGGGTGGAGAAGGGGTAGATAATTACAACGACAGAGCTAGGAGGTGAGAAGGGAGAGTGCTCCATGCTCATGAGAATGTGGATTGCTCAACTAACAGAGTGTTGTCTCCCTTTACTTCGATCCTCTTTTCCATTTCTTCATTCTTTTTACTCTCATTGTGATCTGCAGTATGTACAGTCTTTTTTTCTACACTGATCTTCGAGTACTTGCTCCTCTTAAATAGCCACCTTGGATTGGGGAGGGTTTAAGGTGACTCCCCTTATCTTTTGCCTTTCTGAGTCCTGATGAGATACGAAAGCAGAAAGCAGATTCAGCTTTTTGACTTCTACAACGGCTCTATTCCGACTCCCGATATATCTTCAACTCAGTCAACGAACACAGATTTTTCGCTGGTCAACGATCACTAAGCTTTGGCTGACGATCGGTGAGTGCAAAATCTTCCTTCTTCAAGTGCCGAGGAAAGGATAGCTTGGTCATCGATCGACTTCGGCTCTGGCCCTTGAAAGACGATCTCTAACCGATCTGGTAGTGCTGCAACCAAGGTTGTCAGGATCAAGATCCTAGATGAGACCGTTTCGAGATTGGATCAGATTGTATGGTATGATTGGATCGAGGATCGCTTTACAAAATCTAGATCAATTTACAAAATCTGGATCATAAGATCCTAAGATTCGGATCGTGATTTTGACAACCTTGACTATAGCAGAGAACGTGGTCTGCGATCCGTTCTTCGATTAGTGATCAGATACTCTGTCAGCAATCGATTCCTCGATCAGCGAATGCCCAGTCAACGATCTCCAATAGCTTCAGGATGAGGCCTATCCTTTCGGACCTCTTCTCCTGGAGATCTTCTTTTGTACTTCTTTCTGCATCAGGGTCGCCGCTTCTTAAGGCACAACTACTAACTCTTCTTATTTCCTTATCATCAATCAGATAAGGTGTTGTACCATCAAATGCAATATATTTTTTTCAACAATCTTCCCTTATTTGATGAGAATAAAATCTTATAGATTGATGACAAAACATATTGAAGTTGTTTTTCAATTTATAGAGTTAGGTCCTCCTGCATCTGTTAATCCTCCTCTTGTTTCCTATGCTTCTCCAAGTATATCCATAAATAGGAGGGGAGGTCTTCCCTTGATTTTCTTCTTCTGCTCCTGTTGTCTTCTTGACGCAGGGCGAATTTATAGGCGGCGGTAAATCGGCGACCTAACCCTACATGCTATGCTATTGTCCGACGGTTAGATCACAATTGGATAATAAATACAACATCCCACGCAAACAATTCCACAACACGTCAAAATAAATTAATTAGGCGGAACATGCTTAAGCTTTTCTCCGCGTGGTGGGCAAAAGTACTAGCGCACGACGAATAAATCCTGCAAATCACAATAATAATCTAGCAAACTACTACCATACGAGATATCCAATCCTATGTGATGTCCAATCCGATAAATAAATGCTGAAAATAATAATCCAATACAACCATACTCACTAAATTGTGAGCTAGCCAAGGCAATGGAGATTCTGGAGCCGGATGCGTTGATCAGCGATCAAGAGTGGAATTGGCGGCGTGGAAATAGTGGAGGTGGCTGTCCTCGACGGCAGAAGATGAAAAATGGACCAGAAATTAATAGATCTGGCCACGTAGGTGGAGATCCGGTCAGGGGGGGGTGGGTAGATCCGATGATGTAACGGATCAGGGTTATGGAGTGTTAGGCGGGTGGTAGAAATAGCGGATCGGGGGCTGAAATTTCCAGATCTGGACTGATCTGGAAATTGAGACTGTTTGGAGGTGGATCCACGAAGGGGGGGAGTGGTGGAGGGGGGTGAAGTTGGAGCAGGGTGGCCCGCGGCTTGACAGGAGGTCGACGGGTGGTGTGGTTGGAGGAGGGGAGGCCGGAGGTGGCCGACTCCAGGTCTGACGAAGGAGGGCGTGGAGGTTTAGGGGAGGGGCAGCAACAGGATTCAAGATTTGATAAAATTATATAAATGAACAGTAACTCACTTTTTTGAATAATGCTGGTGAAACTGCCGCCGACTGTTTTAGAGCTTGCTAGAGCCGCAGGTTCAGCGGGAGGTGGGGGAGTTTCTGGGCGGTGGAAGAAGGTTTTGTGGTGGGGAAAAGGAGGATATGAGTTGGTGGTATCTTGGGGAGGTGTTTGAGCACCTAGGAGTCGTCACCTAGGGTTCTACGGCATCGGCACCGAGGGGTGATCGTGGAGTTCCGGGATTTTCTTTCTCCAAAACCTGCAATGCCTTCAACCAGCCCACAAACCATCTATTTATAATAAAAAGAGGGTTAGGGCATCCCACCATCGATGACTATGATTGGCCAAAGGTGGGGCCACATAAATATATCAAAATAAAATGCAAAATAGTGAATTAATATATCAAATCAATTCGCAACGTGAATTTGAGCACATCTGCGGAGTCTGATCGTCGATCCGGGCACTCCATATATGGAAAGTCGCCGTATCAGCCCCGAATGAGCCCAAAACTCGTCATCCACTGCAAGTTCTCGTCTATACTCTAGATCAATCTCCCCGACTTGAAAGAATTCATATCCCGATGAATAGGGATCAGAATTCTCTTGTTGCATGCCAGGTAAAACTCGAAGAAGTCCACCAGAGGTCGCCCAAGTGTCATCGTTGGAAAAGTGTCCTCGCCAATCAACTCCCCCTGACTGAAAAGTTGTCATCTCCGGTGAATGTAAACGGCCGTGCTGAAGTCGAAGTCTAGGTGCGAATCGATCAAGCTCTGCTGTAAGTATCCAAGAGTCACCAACGTCTGTAGTGGGAATGCACTGGTGGAGTCTGGTCTCCATGATGCTCTCATCGCTCAAATCACGAGTGGTGGATCCCGGTGCGATCGGCGGCGCTGTCGGCAGAACCAAAGAAGACGAGTCCCCAGGTGGGTGGGTGTTAGAAGTAGGTGAGTAGCGGTGGCCATCAGATATAGGTGGGCTATTAGGGTGGCAAGGCAACGTGAGTGGAGGTGTGGACGGCTGGAAATCCCCACTGCTTGGGTCCACATACTCGCGAGGCTCGTAGTGCGACGTCATATTCTCAGCACTAAATACCAGGTGGATGTCCATACTTGCAAGGAAATCAAGATCATAGTTGTTTGCTTCGATCTGTCTCATGATTATATAGGGATCCATTCGTTTAACGCTTAAGCTTTTAGCAAGCCTCGCGCGGAGCCTCACAACACAGATTCTCACCATCACATGTCCGCCTTCATGAAGTACCTGCTCTTGCCAGTGAGCATCCGTATGTGATTTACAATATTTATTATCCTTAGGGATTTTCCGTCGGACCGACTCATGTCACATATGCAAACGATGGACAAACAACTCAACAGACACATGCAAATGATGAAGAAATGACTCAACAGACTCATGCAAATGATCCAAATGAAAACATGACCGACACAACATACCTGCTACGAGAAAGTCTAATAATGATCGGGACATATCTAAAATATGATGGCCTATCAGGGGGCTCATCAGGAGGTCTGTTCGAAAAGTCATCACGGATAAGATGATCGCCTGAGTGAAAGTCGTGTACACCGACTAGAAGACGTGACTCTCGAGTGTGGTGCGTGTTCCCGAAAAGAAAGAGCTCGTCTGGTGGGTCAGCAGGTGGTGCGTCACAAAACTCATCGATGGTGCAATGTGCCATAAGGTAAGTCCTCAAAATATGTGTATGCTCAAGTGTACTCAAGAAAGGCCCTACATACGTTATGCTTCACGCAAGATCAATTCTCTGGGGCACGACTATAGATGATAGCAAAAGAGACGCCAATAACTCAAAGCTCATAAACGAGCGTCTCACCCGAATCGTATCCTCACCAGGATGTGACGGCTCATCAGGAGGCTCAACAGGAGGGTCATCGTAAAACTCGTCACTAGGGTCATGATCCTCCATGTGAGTACCATCGTAAGGGGTCGTGTCCCCGTGAGTGGGTGACATAATCACTACAGAATCAACATCAGGCTTTGGGCTCTCAGTCATGATGTGACTCCGGGTAATGACAATGTGAGAGCGACACATACCTACACCCAAGAATGGATCCGTGGGTGTGGTGTCAGGAATTGAGTCTGTAGTTTGGGTGCTAACTAACCCGGTGTATGGAAGAAGAGGAGGTGTGGGTGAGGGACACAACACTACAGACTCAGTAGGTTGCTCGGACTCGCTCTCAGTCGAGGTCACAAGAGGCGGGTCAGAAACAAGATATAGGTCACTCACTGGGCTAAGCAACTCACTGTGGTGAGAGTAATTCGCATCAAGTATCACTTCTGTCGCGCCCGATAGGACAGTGGTAGGCGTCGTGGTTACCTCAGTATGGGAGAGACTCGTACTGCAGAGGTCAAGGTGAGAATCTCATCGACTAGCTCTTGCGGATCTCAATGATCGTTCATAACGAAGGGCGAGCTGATATGTCTGCTCGAGGGACTCTGAGCTATGATAAACTATCTTAGTACGAATGTCTGATTGAAGCCCAGACCGAAATCTGGTAGTGGCCATGGCTGGGTCCTCTCGGATATCACTCCTCACAACTAACTCATCAAAGCCATCCATGTACTCAGCGACAGACATGAATCTTTTTTGAAGGGAAAATAATTGATCGAGCAAGCGACTTCGATACGACAAAGATAGATACCTCTGACATAATGTATGTTTTATGTCCACCCAATTGGTGATGCGATGTAGACGGTCTCGCTCGCGGGTCCTCCCAACGCTAGCCCAATATGTCCTCGCCTGATCTAAAAGTCTAAGTTTCACAAACTTGATGCGATGCTCACCAAATACCTCAAAATGATCAAGATAATACTCCATATCCACGAGTCAATAATTGAAAGACTCCGGACTCAATATGTCGTCAAAGGAAGGGGCAGCAGTACGAAACTGACTCTCAAGATCTCTCTCGGAACGACTATCCTCATAATAATCATCTATAAGGTAATCGAGTCGTGTCGAAGGATCAACACGATCCGCTCGCGTGTACGGATTAGAACGACGACAATCATCATACTGATCGTCTCTAGCATAGTGAGGTCGTGTCGGTGGGTCAACACAATCTATGAAAGTGGTGCACTGCGATCGAGAATGATCGTCGTAATAATGTGAGGATCTCCCTGACGGGGTTCTGTGAGAGCGGGTGCAAGTGGGCTCGAGATCTTTAAATTGAGGATGAGAATAATTGTGATACCTAGACATGATGAAAACCTATAGACTCTACGACTGCGTATCGAAAAGTGTGCGCAACCTCCCTCTGATACCAATTGACGCAGGGCGAATCTATATGCGGCATTAAATCGGAAACCTAACCTTACATGTTATGCAAATGTCCGACGGTTAGATCACAATTGGATAATAAATACAACATCTCACGCAGACAAATCCACAACAAGGCAAAATAAATTAATTAGGCGGAACAGGCTTAGGCTTTCCTCCGCGTGTAGGGCAAAAGCACGAGCGCACGACGAATAAATCCTGCAAATCACAATAATAATCTCACAAACTACTACCATACAAGATATCCAAGCCAATATGATGTCCAATCTGATAAATAAATGCTGAAAATAATAATTTAATACAACAATACTCACTAAATAGTGGGTTGACCAAGGCAATGGAGATTCCAGAGCCGGATGCGTTGATCAGCGATCGAGAGTGGAACCGACGGCGTGGAAATAGTGGAGGTGGCTGTCCTCAACGACGGAAGATGAAAAATGGATCGGAAACAGATAGATCCGGTCACGTAGGTGGAGACCTGGGCGGGGGGGGGGGGGGGGTAGATCCGATGATGTGATAATGGATTGAGGTTAGGGAGTGTTGGACGGGTGGTAGAAATAACGGATCAGGGGTTGAAATTTCCAGATCTGGACCGATCTGGAAATTGGGTCTGTTTGGAGGTGGGATCCACGAAGGGGAGGAGTGGTGGAGGGGGGTGGAGTTGGAGCAGGGAGGCCCGCGGCTTGACAGGAAGCCGACGGGTGGTGCGGTTGGAGGAGGGGAGGCCGGAGGTGGCCGACTCCAGGTCTGACGGAGGAGGGCGTGGAGGTTGAGGGGAGGGGCAGCAACAGGCTTCAAGATTTGATAAAATTATATAAATGAACAGTAACTCACATTTTTGAATAGTGCTGGTGAAACAGCCGCTGGCTGTTTTAGGGCTTACTGGAGCCGCAGGTTCAGCGGGAGGTGGGGGAGTTTCTGGGCGGTGGATGAGGGTTTTGTGGTGGGGAAAAGGAGGATATTAGTTGGTGGTACCTTGGAGAGCAGTTTGAGCACCTACGAGTCGTCACCTAGGGTTTCACGACATCGGCACCGAGGGGTGATCGCGGAGTTCCGGGATTTTCTTTCTCGAAAACCTGCAAAGCCTTCAACCAGCCCACAAACCATTTATTTATAATAAAAGGAGGGTTAGGACATCCCACCATCGATGCCTATGATTGTCCGAAGGTGGGGCCACCTAAATACATCAAAATAAAATGCAAAGTAGTGAAATAATATATCAAATTGATTCGCAACGCGAATCTGAACACATCTGCGGAGTCTGATCGTCCATCCGGGCACGTCATATATGAAAAGTCGTCAAACCAGTCCCGAAGGCCCCAAAACTCGTCATCCACTGCAAGTACTCGTATTTGCTCCGCATCACTTCCTCTTTTCAAGATCCAAGTGTATTTGTCTTCTTGGAAAGTAATCTTGTATCTGCAATCACAAATATAGAGATAAAGGGTTCCCATGCAAATAATATAGCCCGTCTTTTAGATATCGATGACAAAAATGCACATGGGGTGTGCAATTTTTGGCAAGACCGTAGGTTGTGAAATAATATCTAGATCCAACCTGATCTTATTTCACCAAGGTGTTAGCCTTTAAATGTGAACTTTGCTCTGAACCAATTAAAAGTGTGGAAGTTGGATCTGGGCATTTCAAAAATGAAGAGAACAAGAGAAAAGACAACATTTTATACATCAACAAAATTTATTATAGGTTGATTCCAACCAAATTTTTAATATGACATAAGATATGAATCACAGATCTTTCCGAGAAGAGATGGGGAATAAAGGTAGAAAACACAAAAAAAAATACAAAAAAAAAGAATCTAAGCTATAGAGCATTCAAGTAGACAATAAAAAGACATTTTTATAGAGGCTACCCGAAACATGGGTAGACCTCTCTTCCACGATGTATGGGGTATCAATGCTTTCACTGAGATGATGAGTTTTTTCTTCTGGGAACTTCAACTCAAGGACTGAGCCTTTTCCACTAAAGGCCACATAATCCATTAGGGTCCGTTCGGTTGGAGGGTTTTGGTAGGGAGCAATTTGAATTGAGAGGTAATAATTCATGTTAGGGTGTTTGATTGGAGGGAATTGAGGACAGAAACGGAATTGACAAAACCCTTGGTTTTCAAAATAGCCCAAGCCCAATTCTTGTCTCTCTAGGTCGGTTTTCGGAAGTCCCTAAGCATGATCCCCCCTCACACACAACTGCAACTCCTTGCCGCCCAATCCCGCACAAGCTCACCGTCGATGGTCCTCTTCTCCTTCTCCTTCTTACTTTTCCCCATTCTCTGCGATGAAACACATCGGACGAGCGATGAAGACTTGTCGGGCGAAGACAAACCTTATGATGATGGTGTGTATTTGGGAGAGCTCCTGCATGGTGGAGTTTGGCTGTAGGAGGGAGATGAGGCCCTGCTCCCGTAAGGCGAATAGAAATACAAATGTTTCAATGTGTTCAATACGTTTGATGTTATGGAGAACAAATCCTTCCTGAAAGAGCTCAAGTTTGGGTTTGGAGATGGTATGCTTCATTACGAGCTCGCTGCCTACTGGACTGGTTCTCCAGTAGACTCCTCGGGCTTACAACTTGTTCTTGCTGATATGTTATTGCTACGCCATTTTTATCAGCTTTTGATTTCAACAAACGTTGTATTTCTTGGGATTCTTCACGTGTTTGTGGTATAAAAAGCATGTATAAAGTTATGAATCATGACTAATTTAGCAGTGCATGCCATACATTTATTAGGTTCACTATATGAAAATGATTATTGTATCAGCTAATCATAATTTTCCCTTTTTCCTGAATATATAAAGTTGAAACCTTTATTAGTAGGATTGGGTTGAATGTGGTGGTCAATTTAATTTCTGCATATTCAATTCCAATTCCTATAGGTTTTGTCCAATTCCATCCTACAACCAAACAACATAATTGAATTCTACTCAATTATAACTCCTACGGATTTTATAATTGACTGAATTCCAATTCCTCCATAACAAAACCCTCCAGCCGAACGAACCCTTGGAGTCTTTTACACTGGAGACAATGACACCACTACTTAGATATTGTTAAGGGAGATCTTGTAACCCTTACCTTAGAGAAGGAGGTTGGGAGAGAAAGAGAGAGGATTCTGGTAGCTGCTTATTAAGAGTAAATACATCGTTTACATTTGATAGAAAGAGAGGGTAGAGAAGGGGTAGAGAATTGCAACCACAGTGCTAGGAGATGAGAAGGGAGATGCTGATGTTCAAGAGAACGTGGATTGATCTACTAGCAGAGGCTGTTGTCTCTCTCTGCCTCGATCCTCTAATTCTATTTCTTCATTTTTTTACTCTATCACTTTGACCCGCATTCTCTGCACTTTTCTTCTTCTCCGCGTTGATCTTCAACCCCTTGCTCCTTTAAAATAGCCTCCTCAAATTGGAGATGGTTCGAGGTGAAACCCCCTTATTTTATGCCCTTTCGAGTCTTGAAGATAAGAGCGCACAAAGCAAATTCAGCTTTCTTTACTTCTGCAACGACTCTATTGCAAGTCTCGACAAACCTTCAGCTCGGTCATCGAACACTGATCTTTGGTCAGTTGTTGGTCGGCGATTGGCCAGTGCAAAATCTTCCTTCTTTGAGCACTGAAGAAAAGATAGTTCGGTCATTGATTGGCTTCTGCTCTGGTCCTCGAACGCTGATATTTTTTTATTTCAAGTTTGAAGGGGAGTATTGAAAAAGTGAACTTGTATTTAGTTTTTTATTTTGTGTATTAATCTTGTAGATACTTGTTAGTATAAATAGATTCTGTTCAAAGGACTTGGCAAGAGAAATAGAAACCCTACCTTATTCCCCTCTTCAAAAATAATGACATAGTCAAGCGAGGAGATCAAACCCGTTATAAGGGAAGGCTCAGTAGATTGATATTGCCCATAGTTTCTGGTGATCTACGCTACCTCAGTAGATGGATATTGCCTCAGGCTTCCTGCTAATCTATGCAAAACGATCCTTGGATTGATGTGCATAGAAGTTGATTGAGATTACATCAAAAGACCATTAGAAATGGCAATGTAGATCTCTAGAGTGGATGCCATATGATGACCTAAATATAATGACAATGCTTAGCCTATTGTTTTTTTAAGTAGTGATAGCCAATTTTTTGCATTCTAATTTTCTATAATAAGAACGGTGCCATGAATATGAATATAATACCTTAAAGCTATATTGCTTGCCTAATCACGAGAGATTATTGCAAAACTAGGCAATCAACTTAATTTTCGTGGGCAAATGCAAGAATTTGTGACCTCTGTTAAGTGAAACAATCGTTCTACAAAATTTTGCTCACCAGAGGATTGCTTTTTAAAATTTTTTATTGGAGATTTATATTATCAAATAAGTTTCACAAACGGCTGTTTATTGTTTTTTTTTTCCGATGGTTCATTTTTTTCAATTTATGATAAAAAATAAGATTGTTTTGCCCACGAAAAATCAAGTTGGATTTACGTTGTTAATTCTTCTCACAAGCATGCAGCCAAATAGGACTTATTGTTAACAAATTGTATGCAGCCAAATAAGATTACTGTACACTGCAATTCATTTGCCAGAAAGCTATTTTTGCAGCACAGATAACTCTCTTTCTTGCTATTTCACTAAGGGTGCGTATGTTTGGTGGGTTTTAGTTGGAGGGAACTGGTTTTGGTTAAGATCCAAAAATTTGTTGGTTTTGAAAATGGGCAAAAAGCCAATTTTTTTGTTCGTTTGCAATAGTTTGTAAGATAGACAGAATTCACGGGGAGGTTACTGTTCATTTTCTTCCTGAGCAAAGCGTAGGAGCTGCAGTTTGGAGCTACTGTACGGTCTCCATTAAATTGCTTCGCTAGAGCAGTTTTGTTCGTCGTCCGAGAACCGGCTTCCACGGAACCATTTTAGGCGAAGGAGATGATCGCCCGGCGATTAAGATGATCACAAAACCCAACAAAATAGGTATGTTTTGGGGATAGACTGTTTTTTGAAAACTCAAAACCTATGGGTTTTGTGCGAAATCCAATTATGTCCATAAAAAGCCTCAAACGAACGAAAAAATTGGAATTGACCCAATTCATTCCTCTCAAAATCGATTGATCCAATTCTAACCTTCAAAAACATCAAACGAACACAAATTTTGGAATTGGACACCCAATTCCAATTCCTTTCACCTAAAACATGCGAAAGGAAAGCACCCTAAAGAAATTCATGTTCATGATTTTCATGGCAGGCGCAACCCATGTTCAAAGATCAGAAGAGATTCGCAGAACTCGTTGATCCACTTCTGGATGGCGCATATCCAGCAATCGGCCTGAACCAAGCCGTCGGTGTGGCGGCCATGTGCCTCCAAGAAGAAGCCCAGGTTCGTCCTCTCATGGCCGATATCGTCATGACTCTCAGCTTCCTCATTGAAGGTCCGCCTCTTTCCCACCCCTCCGCCACTCTTTCCCCCACAGCCAGCCCGCCATTACACGAAGAAAAGCCTCAATACTATCCTCCCGCCCAGGCCAGTCCACCATTTTCCGAGACCACCGACGCTATCCATTCTCACTCAAAGAACTTCGAAGATTTGCGAGAAGACGGCCGTATGTCAAGCTCAGGCCACAGCAAGGAGTACTCTTCAAGTAGTAGCTCTTCTTCGATGCATTCGACGGACAGTGATGGATCTTCTCGTGGGAGTCATTGTTCCAGTACTAATTCTCACATTAGAAGCTCAAGGGGTGGATCGATGGCGAGCGAGGGATATTGCCATGAATGCACTGATCAGCACTCTCAACATACAGCCAGCGCAGATCTAGTAAGTAGTTAGCACAACTTGCTACTTACTTCGAGTTCACCTTTGGATTCATAGCCACTGCGGAATTTTCCTGCTGATTGATGTACTCTAAACAGAGGTCATTCTTTTGTCACATGAGTTTTTGCTGCATGCATACTGCTTGAAGAGAGTGGGTAGAGTTGAAGATTGATTTTGTTTCTTGTATAGATGTATTTTGAATTATTTTTACCAAAATTTTTGGCATGACAGGCCATTATAAAGCTTCAAAAGAATTACATCTATTGTCAATTACACTACTGCTGGTATATTTGGTGAATATATTTATTTTGCCATTAAGGTTCTGTTTGACTTGGCTATAGCTTTGGCATAGTCAACGATGTGAAATTGTGTTGTAGAAATGAACTGATGAATACAGTATCGAGAGAATTAATGAAAATACTTGGAGGAATTGCATTCACAGTGCTATTTGTAATGAAAAAAACATTTTTATTTATTTGAGAAAACACTTCTTAATAATTTATTATTATTTAATGATTTGTTTAAATAGTATTTGTTGCGAAAACTCCTGGATTTGATAAAACATATTACCTCTAAACTGTCATAGATCAAGCCTTAATCAAAGTATAGAAAGGCTTTGTTTTCCCGGTTCTGTACAAGTAAAGTCATTCAGCTAAAGAACAAGGAACTTGAACATTAGTTGAATGCATGTTTCTATTAGATGATAACACTCTTCCTTCTTTGCTTTCATCTATTTTTATTCAGAGTATAGAGCAGTACTGAATACAAGCTAACATCAAGATGTAGTTGATTTCTATTCAAAGTATGAATAAATATTGAAGACAAGTTGGCAAGAAGCTTTAGGCTTCATTTGGAAGGACTTATTTTCACCGGTTAAGCGGTTACGACCGCATGAACCGGACCTTAATTATGGCCCGATTCATGCGATCGTAACCGCTTGACCGGTGAAAATAAGTCCCCCCAAACGAAGTCTTAGTCGAATGGAAGCCTAATAGAAAGAACAGTTAAAAACATACATTGTTGGAATGAATCTTAGAGAACAGTACCAATCAAAGCTCGTAACAAAGATTTTAGAACTCTTATATCGAATTTCTATCGACATATATGTATGAAGCTGTAACACATATCAATTCTGAGCTGCGTACAACAATTCTCTTCATTAGAAGTCATTAGTCGATTTCTATTCGACTAGCATGCTTATTCTTTAAATGCACCGGGCTCTTTCGAAGTCATTAGTCGAATAAAATTTTACTCTATGAATGCAGATGCTTTCTTTTAGAAGTCGTTAGTTGGAATTCAACTAATGAGTAAAGATTGAATACAAAGGATTATCAAATCAAATCTTATTAGAACTGTTAGGTTTTCTTTTCAAGATGGTTGGCAGATCATGAGAAGTTAAGGAAGATGACATATGACATAACACTCTTACCTTTTCAAGACCATTAGAATTAAGGAAACTTCTTTTTGTCCTTATATGATAAGATATTTGAATCAAAGTATTTAAATGATTCTCAAGAAGACGAAAGCACCAACCTATAACTCTCCGAACTCTCTGCTATCATTCTGCTGAAACTTGTTCTGCCCTACTCCCTTTTTCTCTCGAAAAAACTACCTCAGTTCTTCCTACTTATCTGTGAAGAATTACATAAGATTATATATTGCTTGAATCCACATAAGGATACATTCTTAAAGTGATCTCAGTGCTCCTGAAGATTATTTACAGTGTAGAAAAGCTGACTGTTCTTTTATTCATATTCTAATAAGAGTTTTGAGAATCTCTTTTATGAGAATTCAGAAGTTTTAAGAGTCTTCTAATAATAAGGCTTATGCATGTGGATAGGCAGTGACTTCCTACCACGGTAGAAGAGATGAGTGTTGGAACATACATTTTGCATCTCTTGATTTGAGAATAACAAATCTCCTTGTGTATTTGATCATGCTTGTCTTGTGTTTATAGTGTAGGACATACAATTGCAATACCACTTTGAATGCATACATGAAATGCGATGCATGAATGGAAATGATGCCCTAAAAATGCCTACCACATGACAGTAGCTATCATATGTCAATGGGACAGTTATCACAACACATTCAAGTGACAGCATTGGCGGGATGCACCAAGCAAAATAGTAAAGAAGTTAATGCACACATTAACACTAACGTGTGACGGTAAAGTAAAGGCTTGCCCGACAATCAACAACTGATTGAGGTGCCAAATGGAGCAAGAAATATATCCAATAGCAAAAGGGTATAAAGAGCTAATGCGGCGCAGTAATCCTATCGCCACACGATACTGGTTGCCTAAAATAAGGAACACGCTTACCATTCTTGGACGGATGCGTTGCAGATCTTGTTCCATTTAGGCTACCACCCAACAGTAACATTTACCACCAGCGCTATCTCATAGTCCTATTTAAACAACCACTCAGCTTGTTTTTATCACATTCATCAAAGCTAGAACTCCGAACCAATTTGTGTGAGACCTCATCTCAGACATCCAGAGCTCTCCCTACATCAACCTCTAAGATCAAGAGAGACACTCGAAGGGGGGATTGATATGTAGAATTTAAGATATAAAATATTTCCAAATTCTATGAACTATAGGCAAGAACACACATCGTTTATAATATAAGATATTTAAAAATAAATACCAAGTGTTGTATTTTTTGTGGCTGTTGAGCATTTCTTCTCACACAGATTATTATTATTTTATCGCTAAATAAAATTGAGTTTTGTGAAAGAAATAATGAAAGGTAAAGAAGAAGAGAGCATTTGATCCGAAATCCTTCTTAAGTAAAATAATTAGTAAATCTAAAATTCATAAGAAGTGATTTAGAATAATTTGATCGTAGAGGTTCCCAAATCATGATAGCACCTCTCTCGAGGAATACTACCAAATCATGAAATCACTAAGTTCATTTTAGGCAGTGAATCACACTATTGGATTTGACTCTAATTTGGAAGATTTATGTCATCCTCTCTCGAGGAGTGCATGCAACTCCTTTTACCCTTGAGCGATCTTCCCGAATTCACGGATCTCTTGATCAACTAAAATACAGATCAATTATTGAAAAATATACGTCGATAATATGAAATCAATACAATTAAAATCAAAGGTAAATCATAATTTCCTAAATCCAAAGCTATGAAAATGAGATTACAAAATACAATTCCTTAAGAGTTCATCTGATCAAATGCGTATTGAAAAGAAAGAACAATTTTATAGCTAAGGAAAGAATAGAACATGCGCATTAAAAGTAAATATTAAACTAGGAATTGAAATCGTGAGAAATAAAGTAACATTACAATAACAAAAATGAAGAAAAACAACTGAAATTGATCCAAGTCAAAGTAGGGACTAGATGGGGATCATCTTGACAGCAGCTACCATTTATAGTTGAGAATTTCAGAAGTCACGCCTATGACCAAGGGCGGTAACTAAAGAAAAACTGTCATATCAAGCTCGGGAATGTTAGGAGAAAAACCGCCAAAATAATCATAAATTGTTGGTCACGCCCTAGGTCACTCCCATGACTTAGGGCGTGTCAGGCTCGATCTGGAGTCAATTCAGCAAGTTCTGGGGAGAACACGGGCATGTCTTGAAAGTCACGTCCGTGACTTGAATATCATGAATGTTTACTGGTGAACATCGACATGTACTGGTGAAAATGGGTGTGTACCACTGAACATGGGTGTGCACTCTAGAACATGGCCGTGTACGACTGAACATGGGCGTGTACAATTGATGATGGAATGAGATGGGTCATGGCCGTGACTTTGAGTCTTGCCCGAAATCATGGCCATGACCTAGGGCGTATACTTTGATGTTGCGCTGGAAAGCATTTTTGGCATGCTGAAATCAACACGGTCGCGACCCAAATCACACCCTAGGTCATGGTCATGACCTAGGTCGAGTGCTTCAAATTTGCACTGGAAAACATTTCTGGCATGCTAAAATCATCATGGTCATGACCCAAGTCACCTCCAAATAATCTCCTGATCATGGCTATTTGCTCCAAATTTCTAATTGCAGCCCAGAAATCCCTAGAAATGGAAAAACAATCAAATTAGAACATTATTAATAAAATATATAAAGAAAAATGATTATTTAATATATAAATTTTATAATAAAATATAGATAAATATTATACTATCAAATATCTCCACACTTAAGCTTTTGTTATTTCAGAGCAAAACTAATGCATACGTATGAGAAGAATTCTTAGAATTTTCCAAAAAGATGTACTCCTAATTATGTATTTTAAATAATACATGACTCAAATCAAAATATGTTTTGAGATAAAATTTAGATTCATATGAAATAAATCACGATTCACCAATTGATATGCGTAAATTTTCATAAACAAAATTGTATTGAATTATGCAAAATAATCTAAGATTAAAATTATAGAAATCTTAAACATCATTAGAGAATTTTTAGAAAACTACAAAATAATATTATCTAAACTCTCTCATAAATATCTTGGATATGCAAATGATATTAGCTTAAAAGGGTAAAATTGGCATTAAAAAGTTACTATGTGTAGGAAATTGATGAATTTTATCATCTCGTTTTCATATTTTTTTTGAATTTTCATCTTCTTTTAAATTTCCCAAATGTATATGTTTAGGAGTGATAAATTTTATACTATCATCTCCATGCCATATACTCTTTTACAAATTTGGGCGCCTATGTTTAAGAATGATGAATTTTATCCTCTCATTCTATGACATATGATATTTTTATATATTATTTTAATTACCAAACAAAGGGTTAAATAAAAGGTGGGGGAAGGGCTAGGGTTTAAAGACTATAAAATTAAAAAGATATATATTTTGAGAGCATAGAAAACAATTTGAGCAATTTTAAAAAACCATGCGCTAGAGTTAATATAAGTAAAATCTAAAGATATTTAGCATAATTTTTGCAAAATTTAATCATGATATTTTAAAGAGAGAATGTAAAACAAAGAAATATTCTAAACAAATTAAATTATTGAAAAAATTCATTTAAATGTTAAATCTAACAAATTTTGAAAAGACAAAATAAAAAGATACAAAAAAAACTCTTTAAATAAAACTCAAAAATTAGAATTTGTCAGTCTAGATAAAGATAAAATTTGTAGGAATTTAATATTAAGAGATTTATGAAATTATATTAATTTTTTTTTGTAATAAATGTTTTGATAATTAGTTTTATAATTTTTTTGAATTTTATTTTAAATAACATAGAAATATTTTTTTGTTAAAATCTTCGATTTCCCAAAGAATACCCAGTGACGGGCTCTCGAGGTATTAGGCAATTTTTTGGGACGGAAGCCTAACACGACCGTTTCACAAGAAATTAGAATTTTTAATTTATATATATATTTTTAGTATTTTGATTGCAAAAAAAAAATAAGACTAAAAATTTGGAATAAAAGAAAAACATTTCTTTTAATTTTTTTCCCAAAACAAAATGAAAACAAACAAGAAAATATTTTTTGTATTTTTGAAAGATGTTCTAATTTTTTGGATTTTTAAAATTAAAACAAAATAAAAAAGAGCACACCCCATACTTAAAAATAGACATTGTCCTCAATGTTTATAAAGGAAAAAACTAGTAGAAATGGATAAAAAAAGAAAAATTGCCAAAAAGAATGATAAACATGTTGTGCCTCCCAAAACTGCTTTTCTTTAACGTCTTTTAGCTAGATGTTAAAGGTTAGCTAAAAGGATATTGAAAATTAAAATGCACAAACAATTCCCTTAATTCACGTTGCGATTAATATGTCGAAGTCTGTTGTCGGACGACTCCTCTTGGATCTTAATTACATATACATACCTGAGGTAATTTGGATTGCTGGAGAAGAGCAACAAATGAATCATTAAATAAGTTTGGTTGCAACGAATCATCGTCTCCATGTAAATTATTAGGAGAAAAAGAATTAAAAAGAAGCGAGTCAGAAAAAATTTCATAAGGAGTTTTTTGTGAAAATACTTGATTAAACTTGGTTCTTCATTCTCAAAAATAAAATTATTATCTGATAATTATAGTGGAATATCATATGGAATAAATTCGTGGGACACTATTTTTATGAATTTCAATTTCAAAATAATTTTGCGGTGTCTTTAAAAATTCATGAGAAATAGGAGAAGAAACAGGTGTAATAGGAGAAGATTCTTGTTCTTCTATTTTGTCTGGTGTTCTCATAGCATTAATAAACTCTTGGTAAAGTAATATTTTTTGATCTTCGGGAAAAGAAACTAAGGTGGTAATTGAAGAGTCATATATGTTCCTTCATAGATGAATTATGAAGGATGGTGAAATAAAATTAAAATTAAGATTACTCTAGACTAAATTTTGGGAAACAATATCAAACTGATATTGAGTATGCTCCCCAAAAGTAGATGTGGAGTTTTTTGGCTCGTAAGTGGAGGAATAAAAATTCGAATCAGATGAATTATCTTTATCGTACTGTAAACTATCCGAGTGATCTTTCTACCAAGAATAATTCACATCGGAGTTAGAAGAAAATTCATTAGAATTATAAAAATTATTGTCATTGGAATTATATAATTATTTTCATTATAATTTTTTGAGAATAATAATAACATTCCTCAATTTTATGATAATTTGCATCACAAAATTTACAAATAATTTTGTGCTTCATTGCGGCTTTCAAAATATTTGTTTTGTTTTGAAATTCAGCAACTTTAGCGGCCAAATGAGATAACATTATTTTATAAAATAAAATCATCAATACTAAAAAGAATGGAATTCAAGATGAAAAATGAAAAAGAGAATTGGGGGTGGGGGAAAAGAAAATGATAAAAGTAATAATAAAATTTGCGCTTTCAAAACATCAACAAAAATTTTCCTAACAACGGCGCAAAACTTGATACGTAATATTTAAGATATAATTTTTTTTTTTCAAATTCTACAAACTGTAGGCAAGATCATATATCGTTCAACATATGATATTTAAAAATAAATACCAAGTGTCTTATTTCACGGGGTTGTTGAGTAATTCTACTAACACAAATTATTATTATTTTACCGCTACATAAAATTGAGTTTTGTGAAAGAAATAATGAAAGGTAATGAAAAAGAGAGCATTTGATCTGAAATCCTTATTAAGTGAAATAATTAGTAAATTTAAAATTCATAAGAAATAATTGAGAACAATCCGACTGTGGATGTTCCCACATCATGACAACATTTCTCTCGAGAAATACTACCAACTAACCATCGGTTGATCGATTAAGACCCCCGGCAAGTCGAAACCTCTAAGCTTGTTTTAGGTGGTGTACTCCACTATTGAATTTGACTCTATTCCAGAAGATTTATGTCGTACTCTCTCAATGAGTGCATGCAACTCCTCTCACCATTAAGTGATCTTCTCATATTCACAGATCTCTTGATCAAATAAAATACGAATCAATGATTGAAAAAGATATGTCGACAATATGAAACCAATACGATTAAAATCAAAGGTAAATCATAATTATCTAAATCCAAAGCTATGAAAATGAGATTATGAATAATATTACTTAAGAGTTTCCGATCAAATACTATAAAATTAGTTATGTATATTGAAAAGAAAGAATATTTTTATAACTGAGGAAAGAAGTGTACATGTGTATGAAAAGTAAATATTAAACTAGGAGTTGAAATTGTGAGAAATAAAGTAACATTACAATAAGAAAAATGAAGAAAAATAACTGCAATTGATCAAAGTCGAAGCGGGAACTAGATGAGGATCATCTTGGTATCACCTATCATTTATAGTTAAAAATTTTAGAAGTGTCATGACGAAGGGCGTGTAACTAGAGAAAAACTGTCAAATAAAGCCTGGGAACATTGGGAGAAAACCGTCAAAATTATCATAATTTGTCATGCCCTAGCCCATAACCTAGGGCGTGCAGGATGGATCTGTGAACGACAGCGAATGACTCAATATGGAGTCAATTTAGTAGTTTCTTAACACAAGTGTGTCTTGAAAGTTACGACTGTGACTTGAATGTTATGTGTGTGTACTCTTGAATATGTTTGTGTACACATGAACTTGAGTGTGTACCACTGAACGTGCGCGTATACTCTAGAACATGGTCATGTACGACTGAATATCGACATGTACAACTAAACATGGGCTGGCACGGGTCATGGCCGTGACCTAGGATGGGTCATGGTTGTACCTAGGACGTGTACTTTTAACTTGCGCTAGAAAGCATTTCTGGCATGCTGGAATCATTATGGTCATGACCCAAGTCACCCCTAGGTCATGGTCGTGACCTATGTTGCACCCTCTTTTCATGGTCGTGACCTAGGTCATGTACTTCAAATATGCATTGGAAAATTTTTTTGGCATGCTGGAATCGTCATGACAATGACCTAAGTCACACCAGGTCATGGTCGTGACCTAGGGCACGCATTTAGAAGTTTTTTTGCAGAAATTCTCCAAATCATCTCCTGATCATGGCTATTTGCAGCACAAAATACTTGAAAATGAAAAAACAATCAAATTAGAACATTATTAATAAAATATATATTGAAAAATGATTATTTAATACATAAGTTTTATAATAAAATATAGATAAATATTGTACTATCAAGGATTCAAACAATGATCATTCTACATAAAGGAAGAATGCAACAAAAACTCTAATCTCCAGTGTGTCTTCATCGTCACCTCCGAAGTTTCATTATAGAGAGTTTTTATTATGAACTTATATTTCATATCTTGTATTCTTTTTTTCCTTTTGTTGACTTTTTTTGTATCGGCAGTGAAATTTGTCGCTTGATTTGTCAACTAGCATTGAATCTTTTAGCTCCCCTTGAGTGGGGGGGGGGTGAATACGGGTTTTTAAGAATTGAATAATAAATGAAAATATTATTGTTAATCAAAGTGATTTCAGAAATATTGAATAAAAAACTTTATTTTAGCTTTTCAAAGAAAATTATATCAAAAATTACTTTTAGAAAATGGCTGAGTTCAATCTTTGTTCACTACCGCCGACGGTAAGTGTTACCGCTTGACGTTAGGTCGCAGAGATTAAAATCTAAGAGTTGTTCAATACAAAAAATTTTACCATATATTTTAGGATGAAGTTTGAGAGAAAATATTATTTAAAACATTTTATAGAGTAAGAAATAAAATCAAGATAATAAAACAAATAAGAATATGATTTTATTTTATAAAAGACTTTGATTACAAAATATTGATTTCTATAACACAAGAAATCGAGGCAAAAAATGAAAAACCTTTTTTTGTTTTCTATATTGACCCTTCTCCTAAAGACCAGTTGGATTTAGCCTATCCCTTCCTAGATAAGGCCTCAAGCCTCCCCTAGATCTAAACTTAGACCTAGTCCCCAACACCCGCGATAAATTCCTCCCTAAGCTTTGTAAGACCTAGTCATCAACACACGCAGTGAATTCTCCCTACTCGCACACAAACTTAGGCATGATTAACCACGACAAATTCCACTACCAATATAAAAGGAAAACCAAAATAAAAGGTGATTATAGGAAAGAAAAATATGTATGAGAAACCACCTAAGAAGAACTTCTGAAGGCGACGATGAAGGCATTATAGAAATCAGCGTTCTTGATGCATTCGACTTCGTGTAAAATAGTCATTATAGCGCTTCCCCTTCAAGTTCTCCTTTCGATCTTGTTTGTCCAAGGGAGTCCTCTTATTATTTGGAGATGAGTCTCTCACGAAAGGTTTCGAGTTGTAGCTTTGGTGGATAAGCAATCGATGTCATAGAAGGAGTGTATCCAGCCTTTATATAGATTCAGAGAGCTATCGCCGGCAGTAGGGTTTCCGCTGCACGACATCAGTTATGGAAATCAAGAGGCACACTAATCGCGACTGAAATGGTAGGTGGTCTTCTTCCTTTTTGGCATTGTCATCTTAGGCAACCCCTACTGCACCACGCTAGTGCTACCGCACCATGCTAGCTCAATATACATTGCTCTATTGATTTATTGCTTCATTTGGGCTCTTCATGTCAGTTGTTGATTGACGGGCATTCCATAAGTTACCATCATGAAGTAGAGTTAGCGCGCTGCGATAATGACTTGCTATAGATGGCCATGTTCCCGCCATTTATTACGTTCAAATGCACTTTGCCAGCTTCCCTAGAGTTTGCCAACCTACCGGCAGCGGCAGATGCTACCACCCCACGGTAGCTCACAATTAAGAGATCATTATCCCATCAATTATCCTCTCTCAATGCATGTTTGTACCTATACAATATGCACACTATAAACATACAAAAGGCTAGATCAAATACATTGCAGTATTTGTTATTCTCAAACTAAGAGATGTATAATACATGTTCCAGCAAACTCCTCTTTTGATAATAACAAATACTTGAATGATGTGACTTCAAGAATCACTACAACAAACTGCACCTGTTGTATGGACTGAAATATAACTAAAACACAATTTGTTACTAATAGGTATATTTAGTAACGAATTTTTTTTGTTGTTACCAAAAATTACTTTTTGTAACGAATATTTTATCTTTTGTTATAATAAAAATTAATTTGTTACTATAAATGTAAGTATTTGTAATAACACTAATGTTACGTTACGAATAGTAATTTTTTCTCACAATATGTTTGATCATTTTAGTCCCACACCGCCAGTTAAAACATCAATTTTGGGTTTATATTGTCTATTCTACAATCAATTTTTGAAATATGCTGGGCTGGCGGGCTCGCGGCGGCCGGCGGCGGCGGCCGCCGGCCGGCGGCGGAAGCAGCGGCGGTTGGTGGCGGCCGGCGGCGGACGGAGGCGGCGGCCGGTGGCGGCGGCCGGCACTGGCGGAATCTTTTTTACTATTGTAGCTAATTTATTGTAACGACACGCATACATTCGTTACAAGAAGTATTAGCGTCGAGCTTTAGAGGACGACCGTTACATAAAGTTTTTTTCGTTACCAAAGAGTTTTTGTAACGAATTTTGGTACTTCTTGTAACGATTTATGTCCTTACTATAAGTGCAATTTGTTGTAGTGAATAAAATTGTGTGTATAGATAAGTGTGGTAAAAGATATACGTGAATAACATGTATATAGCGTGATAAATACAAGTGTTGTATTGCATACTCTTCCTATATATTCTCTCACCTATATAAGTGTTCCCCTATAAAATTTACTCCCCTAGATATCTACTACACTAGATTTCTCAATTTATTCTCCCCCTTTTGTTATTATCAAAAATGGGTAGAGGAGTATCTAGCTACGAGATTAATTAGGGACCAGTTATTTGAAGGGCAGTCATGATCGAGCAAAGAGTAAGGTATATACCTCCTACATGAATACTCCCCCTACATAGATACTTTTTTGAATTTTTTATTATACTCCCACAAAATTATTAGATTTCTTCAATTTATGCTCCCCCTTTTGATAATATCAATAGGGTAGATGCGAATTTATGCAATAGAATTAATTTTCTCTATGTAGAGATGAAAATAAGATGCAATATAAAATTTGTTAGATACTACATGTTGAAAAACAAAATAAGAATGATCGAGCATAAGTAGTAAGCACAACGGATAATATATTAAGCATCCTTAAAATAAATAACATTGAAAAAAGTACAAAGAAATAATGAGTTCTATGTTTGATAAAATGTTTGAGTAAAAGTACAAGAGTTGTTACTTCATTGAAAAAAATGCAAGCATAATTTGAAATATCAATAAAAAATAAAAAACTACAATGTAAAATAATTTGCATTTCAAGTAAGAAGAAACATTGTAGCTATGAGCTTTGTCATCTAGAGCTTTTACTTATGTTTGTAAAAAAGAGTGAATTTGTGTGTTAGGATCCAATTCTTATGAATGAAACTTTAATTTAAGATAATGTTATGTATAAAAGTGTTTTGATAAAGTATACACGTGCATTAATCAAAACACACGACATATATAATGAAATAAACACAACATAATAAATAATGCATAAATAAATTTTCTTCCACAAATTTCAATGCACATAAAAGAAAGTGCAACTATTAAGGTGTTTCACACACACAATACTTATTAAGACTTATCAGGTGCAAAGTAGTGATTTGGGATCATATAACTTTATTTTATTTAATTTATTTTTTTGTGATCTAATATACTAAAGAGAAGTGGTGTAGAATTTATTTACACAGGTCACTTCACAATTCTCTCCAAGGTGCTCAGCCTCATAATTTTAATTAAGACTAATCAGGAGAGTGAGTAGTGTTTGATGAATTTTTTCTTGTCATTTATTATTTGATTTTTATTTTAGTGATAAAGGACTCCGAAATCACTTGTTTTGCAAACATACAATTTTAATTTTCTAAACAATATTTCTCAAATAACTAAGTGCATGAAAAATAAAAAATTATAAGAAACAATTCAATATTGTGTAGGTAATTTATTTATGAGTTTCAATTTGTTATGTAATAACACTACATAATCATGCCCGATTAAGATTAAAAAAATGTATAGGCATCAAATATATGAGTGAATAAATTATTATCATACATAAAATATTACTCATACTTAGAAGCATGCTAAACACTCCTACATATTTTCTACATTCAATTTTATTACAAATTACAAGATAGTATTCAAAGTATGACGTAATACAAATAATATTTTAAGAAACTTGAAAATTAAATCAAATATTATAATTAATCTCGAATTAATATAATTACTCAACCTTAACTTTTGTATTGAAGGATAAGCAAATTTTATAATTTTGATTTTATAAAAATATAAAACAAAATACAGAGAATTAGCAAGAAAAACATATTTTTGGTCTTGAAGTTGTATTGTAATTTAATATTTGACTTTTGAAATTTTTTCAAAAGTAAAGAGTTAATATAGTTTTTCTAAAGAACTCAAAAGTCTTTATTGAGTTTATCAATATAATGATCTTCTATTCCAGAAAAAATACATAAAAAGGAAATATTGATTTTAATACCATCATTGGTGTTAGGTACTACCATACAATGCTAGTAGACTGAGATGTGTTATTAAGCTTTAAAAACAAGGTTTTTGAAATTTTTTTGTTCTAATGTTGGGTAATCAAGATATTTCTCATAGCGAGTGTTTTGAATATCTGAAAGACGTTCTTTTCAAGAGTAGCTAAACACCTAGAGGGGGGGGGTGAATAAGTTTTTATGTCCTTTATGATAATCTTTTACTTAGGGGAGTTGTTATTTAGATTTATATTAGCTTTCAAGATCACACAATAACACACAAGGTATTTGTAGTGGTTCCCCAAGGTCTGGGTACATCCACTATCCCTCCTACCTTTCTAACAGTGTGTTAGATAAGGACAACTTCAGCAAACTTGACTCAATGAGCTTACAACATAAATCCCTCAGGATCTCCTAGACCCCTCAAAGACCTACCTCAGGCTAAAGGCCCTATACTCAGAGAAATATTCTCCTATAACTCAGTGATCTTCTCTAGAACACATACCTCAGAATTTAACTCAAAGTCCTATACACAGGATAGGAGGCTAGCCCTATACTAAGATCCACCACTGGATCCTACCTCAGAGAGAAACTCTCCTACAACTCAGATTCACAACCAGAATCCTACAACTCAGGCACAAAGGACTTACAACTTAGATCTATAGAAAAGATCCTACCTCAGCCTTTATAGTTTAGGCTTACACTCAGATCAGTTAATATCGTTTATAAAGAAATGTTGGTTGTTGATGTTGATTGACTCTAGAGAAATAATCTCTGAGTCTGCCTCTTCCTGAACTGAGATGACTCAGTTCTATCTTCTTCAAGAATGTTCTACTTGAGCTGTGAAATAACTACAGTTAGGGCTTGCTCTGTTCCTTCTTCTAACTCAAAGAGATAACTCACTGATCTTGTTGTTGAAGGTGTGAATTACAACAACTAACTGGCTTGAACTTTTAGATCAACAAAAAAGTAATTTCTTCAAGCTCTGTAACTTTGTTGAGAGGAAGAAGATGAAGCTATGGATTTCCAAAAGTTAATTTATTATTCCTTGGAATATTGCTTTTGTATCCCGCCGTCCAACGACTCTTTGAGAAGTGGGACCACGTGGAGTTGGTAGCAACAACTTCTCTATTGCATTAATTGTTGTACAATAGGCAAGCATCGCCAATTGTCATCTACTGTTCTGTTCCCACAATATTTGAATTCTTGTTGATTTCATCATGACTCAGTTCCTGAGGACTTTGCCAAATTCAGATAATTCTGTATAGGCGTTGAGTGAAGACTTGTCACTCAATGCCAAAACACTTAGGCAGAATTCTGCAACACCAGGCGTTGAGTGATCATTTATTACTCAATGAATATCGACAATTATAGTCTAACTGACTAGGCATTGAGTGAGCCTTCATCACTCAACGCATCTAGACTTAATCGATTTTCACTGTATTAAGGCATTGAGTGAGTTGTCTTCACTCATCGCTTTCTGCCTTTGCCTGTTTTATTGAAGAAGTGTTGAGTGAACTGCCTTCACTCAACACTTCTTTCCTTAAATAGATTTTCTGTTTAATAGACGTTGAGTGAGTTGTATTCACTTAGTGCATCTGTCCTTAGATAGATTTCCAAGTCAATCAACCATGTGGCTCTAACTAAATAGTGTTCTGTCAACGCTTTCTCTTTTGGGCATTGAGTGAGTTGCCTTCACTCAACGCTTCTGGACTTAGCCAGAATTCTTGTAAGCTTCTCTCTGGATTTGGCTATTTGAGCTTTACTCAATGCTTTTGGCTCTAGGCATTGAGTGAATTGCCTACACTCAATGCTTTTGGACTTAACCAGATTTCTGCTTTGGCAATGCTGAGGCTTTGACTGCCTAGGCTTTACTCAACGCTTAAAGCCATCTGGCGTTGAGTGAACTCCCTTCACTCAATGCATCTGGACTTAGGTAGATTTCTGCCTTATCAGCATCCTGTTTTGTATCCGTCTATCATTGTTGCTTAGACAACATGTTTAAATAGTGAACAAAGAGCAACCTACATACATAAAACTTAGAGCATGCATCAAATATAATTATGTGTATAGCATGGTCTTATAGGACTTCTTCAAATCTGGGCCATTATGATCAATGAACCCAATAATCTCCCCTTATTTAAAGAAGTCAAAACCTTAGACAATGATATGCACTTACACATATAGAAGTTAATCATACATAGAAAATTGAGAACATAAATTGAAGCAGGCACAAAAATATGAATATATTTAAAGGCATTAATCATAAATATCCAATGTGCTTAAAATAGTGTTCACATTCCAAAAGCCCTTAAGGAAAATTGCAAAAAACATGTCATGTTTCAGGTTCCTTAATTAATATCCCTTATTTGACTTCTTTGCAGTCTTTGCTTTATCTTCTTTCTTTTTCTTCTACCTCTCAAAGTAGTTGTAAGGCTTGGGGAAGTATTTGTTGGGTTCTAATGCATCTGGTGGCAGAACACCTGACCTCTTTTTCTCTTCCGCACTTCCTCCTTGCTTCTTCATTGATTTCTAGCTTTGCCCATTCTAGAGAGCTGTAAAGCTTTCCCCTCTCAGTTTTCTTGGACTTGATCTGATCCCAGGCAGACAATATGATACTCCTAGATTAAGGACCCCATTGCTCAAAATCTTGCCCAATTTCCATCTCTTCCCTATATCTCTTCTTATTGAGCCTTACATCATCATCTTCTTCTTCAATAGACTTGCCTTTTGCCTTGACAATCTGGTCAATAATGGAGCTAAAAGAGGGAATTTCAACAGTAGTTGCAGGTTCAACCCACTGAGCACCTTCTTGAATATCATATTGCTGAGTATCATATTGCTTTGCATACTGACTATCATACTGACACATCATTCCATCATGCAACACTTGATGAATCTAGGTAGGAACAACATGGATGTGTCATATATTATCTGTTCAAGACCAAGAGATCCACTGATCACATTTGTAGTCCATACAACATTTTCAGTGTTGGCCTTTATTATTGCTTTCTTCCCCTTTTTGACTTCTTCAGAGACATCTTTAGTTAGGGAGGAGATGACCTTTATCAACTAAGCATCCAGATAATTGACACCCATGGTTACATGGCCTTTCAGTTGGATCATGTGTTCATCTAGAACTTGAGTGCATGCATCCATTCTTCTTTCAAGAATTTTCTTGTGTTCTTCCAACACTTCCTTCTGAGCATTGTGGACTGCTAGCATGTTGTATGAAAGTAATATTTTGATTTTCCAAGATGCCATTTTGGATATTATTGATTTCAGCCAGCTTGCTTTCTGTAAAGGTAACTGCATGTGCTGCTCTCATGAAAAATGCCACTGTGTTGGCTTTCAGCAAATTAACTTCAAATCTGATTGACTTAATCTCTATTGTCAAATCTTTCCTTAGGTTCTTGATAGAGTCATCCACAAAGTTCTCAAGTTGCCTTATTTGATCATCCAGCAATCCTCCCAGTTGGGCTAGAAAGAATGGTGACATCTGATCAGTTTGATGAGATGTCCCTTCATTACAGATGTTTGGTTGAACTGGTCTTTCTTCATCTCTGACAACTGAATCAGCCATTTCATACTCTGAGGAATGTGCATCATCAGGTACATCAGCAGCAACATTTTCCCTGTTAGACTCAGAGGAGTCTATTTTAACTACAGTTCTTGGAGCAGGGAATTCAGAGTGAATCTCCCCCTCAATCTCTGCAATGTCTATAGGGACATTCAGATCTACAATAGTGTTGATTTGATGTTCTTCTTCCATTATTTTAGCAGGTTGATCATTTTCAGCAGGAATATGATTACTCTCCTATATGAACTGGATTTGCTCCCCCTCAACAAGAGCATCTTCCATAATTCTCTCAAGAAGTTGCTCCCCCTCACTCTAAGGACTGAAGCCACTATGTAGTTCTTGAACTGAAGGTGCTGCTTCTTCTTTAGTAGGAGCTGGTGTTTTGGATGTATCATCCTCCATAGAAGCAGATATATTGATCACTATATCCTCTGCCACCTTTTTAACAACCTTAGCTGAAGGTATTTCCATAGTATCAGCTGGAATCTCTTCATACTGAGTTCCACTCACTTGGATTCTTGCTGCAAGTTAGAGGAAATTGATACCTGAGCACTTGTATCCCTTCTAGTCTCTTTAGTAGTCCCAGACAGATTTGGGTCATGTGGCTCTTCTTCACTATTCTCAGATGAATTGCTCTCTATGTTGACATCTGGAACTTACCTGCCTTCTTCTTTTTCTTCTCAGCAAACTAAAGGTGTGGCTGTAGAACTCTCTCCCATCTGTCAAACATTCTGGAGTCCATTCTCCTCATGTGATGGATCTTAGTCTCTAGCCTCATGTTGAGGATTCCTGGGACTATACTGTGTAGATATAGAGATAATATTCTGCCTAGGTTAGGTTCTGGGATGCATTCCACTATTTTATCAAACAACACTTTGCCCTAGTCTATTTTCTTTGATAGAATAATCCTGGTCATAAGTTCAAACATTTTTGTAGATATCTTATCATGTGAACCTGTTTTGCAGAGCAGAGCTTTTCCCACAATGTCTGCTAGGAACTTTCCTCTATTATTCATCTCTTTTCTCAACACAGAACCAGTGGAATGCTTGTGAAAGAAGGGGGTTATTCAGATCTTCTCTAGAGGGGGGGGGGGGGTGAATAAAGTGTTAAAACTTTTTGGTTGATTTTACTTTTATATCAGAGCTAAAATATAAGTGATACCAATAATAAATAAATAAAAGAAAATAGGGGAGCTATTCTAATTATCACAGCAATCAGCAAGAGCAAGAAGAAAAAGAGCAACCAGACAACACAAGAAATTTATAGTGGTTCCCCAAATCTAGGTACATCCACTCTTATACCACCCCGGTAGGAATCACTCTCAGGTTTTTGATCAGGTGACTGCCACCAAATAATATCTATTTCCAGGGAGATATTGCAACCCTTCTGGCTTTTGATCAGGTGCCGGAAAACCACTGAAGTCTTTTGATTAGGAGACCTCACAACCAAGAATTACTTTTGAAGGGAGTAAGAACCCTGTATAAACTAGGGAAAATAAAGGTTGAGTTGTCTTCTCTGTTCTCAAACAAATGAGAGAAGACTTGAGAGTAATTCTGATGATGTCAAGGCTTGTCCTGTGATCTTGAATGGTTCAGGAATCCAAAGCCTTGCTCAGGGTGTAGGTCTTGATTTCCAGAAAGCTTAGATTGATTGAGATGAATGTCTCTTCTTGCTTCCTGGAAGAACACTTGTGAAAAGAACTGAAAACTGTTCTTCTTTTTGCTGTCTTGTGTTCTCTGTATGTATGCCAATATCCTTTTGTTATTTCTCTACTGTGTGTCTGTATTTCTCTATCTTTTTCTTATATCACTTGATTCACAGAGTATCTTTCCTTTGGAATAATTCCAATCTGAATTCGAACTGGCACACCTTGATTGACTGCCGAAATCATGGGAACTTGTGCAACGGCTATAAGGGAATTAAATTCATTTCCCTAACTGTCCCATGAATAGCTGTATAATAACTCTGTGAATACCAGTAATTAATGTTTCCCGAGGAACGGCTATATTCAGAGAATATATGCATTAATCACTCAGAGTCATATAAGCAATAAAATATTCAGTCAATAAAGGAAAAGAGTAACTGCAAAGAATAAAGGTTGATCTGGCAGTTATCGTTGATCTGGTCCTGAGATCGTCGAACTCTAACATCCTCTATCGTTGAGCTGAGCCCTGTGATCATTGAACTGAAATTCTGCTTTCCAAATTGGGCTTCAAGATTTTCAAACTGAGATGGTTGATCGTAGATCTCAATCCTGAAAGTAGATCAGAGAACGTTGAACAAAGTTCAACAATCGTCGATCTCAACATTAAGAGATTAACTTTGAGATCGTCGAACGCAGAATGAAGATCGTCGAGCTCAATTCAGAGATCGTCGAATGACCTTTTTACTTAGAAAATTTCTGCCTTGTCTAGTCTCTACTGTCTTCTAAGTCTCTGATGTCTTGATCTTGTCTCACTGAGTTATTGACCTAACTGACACCTAAGACACTAGAATAGAACCTAGGCTATACAATGTGGGTCTAACTTAGCCTAGATTAGTGAACCTAGCCCAAATCCAAACTAGGGGTCCAACAATTTCCCCCTATTTGGGTGTGGTCACTAACCAAAATAAAAGGAGTACAACAGCAAATCTAAGCAAACATATCTGTCATGAATATAAAAGGAATTTAACAGATATTTACAGAAAGAGATATAAACATAAAATGAAAGAGTTCTAAGACTTGTCAGAAGCTGGCTTAGAAAATTCAAATTTCCTTTTGGGATCTGCTGCTTGCTGTCTAAACATATTTAAGTCAGCTTCACCAAGAACCCTTAGAGATGCTGCTTTGGGAACAACTGCCTCAGGGTGAACCTGCATGTAAGCATTAACATCAAAAATATTCTTATCTATATCAAATTTTTCAAGCTCTTTCTCCCTGTATTTAGTCATTGTTGAAAATTGAGAAGGGTCAGCTCTTTCTTCTCTAGCTTTATTCATCTGGGAGAGAGCAATCAATTCATGAAGCCTATCCATCCTGAAATTTGGATCTAGCTCAGGTTCATGCTGTGATGTATTTTCTTCTGAATCAAGATAAATCTTCTGATGCTTCCTGTGCTTAATTGATTTTTCTTGAAACTTTGTTTCTGTTGCAATTGTTGGGACTGACTGTAATGAAGGTTAGGAGGAGGTCTGACTTCACTGAACCTTCCAGGAATTCTAAATTTCCTACTGAAATCTGAACTGTCTTCTTTGTCAGCCTGGACATGCTGTCTACCTCTCCCTCTTGAATAACCCCTAGAGTAATACCTGGATGGTCTACTATGAGGTTTAGGGGTATAAGATCTCTGCTGCTAGGAGGAGGTAGCAGTCCTAGAAGAGACATTGTCCATAGCACCTGCTGAAGGAGGAGGAGGTGGATCCTTCCTGAAAACTTTGCCAAGAGAGGAACCAGTCTTTATCCTTTTCTTTTGAGCCTTCAACTCATTCTTAGAAAATTTAATCCAGTGAAGAGATGTTGGAGTGAGAGTAATGTTGTGCCTAATAAAGTAAGGGATGTCATCTTGAGGATTAGACTTTGGCACTGCCTTCACTGGAGCTTTCCTCTTCTTGGACATTTTCTTCTTTTTACTGTCATCTGGTTCTAAATCTAAATCCTCAGCTGGATCATCATCAGAAGATCCTTGGGGATTATCATACATAGCATCAATCTCTGCAATTACTTCTTCTAGGAACTGAAACTAAAAGTTCTTCAGCTATATCAGCAGCCATAACTTCATCCAAGTCTGGGACTGGAGAAGTAGAACAGGCATAGATTGGAGGAGAGAAAGACTTGGGCTCTGAAATCTCAACCTCAGCCATGCTGATAGGCTCAGCCTCTAGGAGCTGCAGAAAGCTCAGACACTGGAGCTGAAAAGCTCTGGAGAAACTATTGCAAAACATCTGTGCTCACTAGAGCAGTACAACACATAATATCTGTACAATACTGAGATGTAACAAATAAAAGAATTGAGCTAAAGGAAAGATCAAAAAGATCTAGGATGTCAGACAATTCCCCTGAAGGATGGATAGTATGTCCAACAGAAAGAACCTCTACTTCCAAAGAATCAAAAGAATCATCTGTCAAAAATGTCTCAAGCTCTGCATCTATCAAAATAGTATCAGCCTCTGCAACTGCCTTTGTCAAAACTGTATCAAAAATTGACAAAACTGTAGCTGCCTCTGCTGCTGTAACTGCTGGAGGAGGGGGAACTTCTTCACTGGACGTCTCCCCCTGCCTAGTAGCAGTAATGTATGCTTCCAGGCCCCTAGATGAAGAAGGGCCAGAGATAGAGGCAACAATGGAATTATTGGAAGCTAGGAGAGGTGTAATGGCATCCTCTACAATAGTTTTGATGGTAGGGGTCAGAAGAGCTTAACGAGAGCAGATAGGTCAGAAAATATGAATTGTAGAGAGGAAGTGGATTGTCCACATGATATACAGATGGTGGAAGTGGTAGGGGGAATGGCTGATTCAGGGATATCCATGGGTTCTGAGGGGGGGGGGGAAGCTTCATAAGATGGTAAATGAGCTGGAGATAGCAGAAGGAGCAAGGAGTTGGTGATGGAATGTTAAGATCATAGTTGGGGGAGGCTTGGATTGCAATGATAGTTGTAGGGATCTACTCTAGATAATTTGGTGGTGGAGATACTGGAGGAGGAGATGGAGGAGTGCTTTGAGGGGGAGTTGGTTGATGTCAAACCTGCACCCGTGGAGAATGTGGTCTTTCTAGAGATGGAGGTGGAGGAGGAGGAATCTCTGGTTCATCTGGCCTAGGGTGAGGAGCTGCATCTGCAACAAATCCTTGTGTCCTCAGAAGTGCCCTATTGGAGGAGGGAGCCCTGGAGGGCCTGGAGATGGTCCTCTCCCACTTTCCAAAGAGAACTGGGGTCAGCCTCTTGGAAGCAGTAATAAAGACTGTTGGGGATGTCAACAATTCAGGGCATTTTTCAGTGAGAAAAATCCCTAGAAGTCTGCCAAGAGAGACCTCTCTCTTATTTGTTTTCTTCTTTATCAACTCAAACAAAATTGCAGCCCAATTCACTGCCTTCTGATTTACTAAGGCACTCATAAAAAGAAACTGATGCCTGGAAATGTTATCATGGGCAGTGTGCTTCCCAAGCAACACTTTTCCCACAATATCTGCCAAGAACTTGTATTGAGGCGACAAGTTCTTCTTCAGAAGCTTACGAGGGTTTGCATCAGCATGACCCATTCTGGCAAGCATGGCAGCCGATTCTACCTTATCCATTTCAATATCATCTTCACCATTAACAAAACCAAAAATCTCAGTAAGAACGACATGGGTTAGACTTACCGCATGTCCAGAAATATTTCCAACCAACGATTGTCCATCTGGGGATGATGATGTAAAGCCTATTCCTTAATTTCTGTCACTGGAAACTTCATCCTTGTCGTCATCAACTTCTGTAACCTTTGCTCATCAAACAACTTCAACACATCCTAAAAAATCTAGTCACAGTGCTTGATTGATATCAATGTAGATGACATAATATTTGGAGTTCTCTACAGATCCCAAAGATCTATGCAAGAGGTTTTCCAACCTAGATTATAAGGTTTTAAGAAGACGAAGAGACGGAATTAGTCGGGCGAATTAACTAATAAAACAACTTCAAATCTGTTGTTAAATATTTTAATATAAAATGAGTTCGATAACCGCAGATGGAGAAAGAATAAATTGAACTCTCGATATGAATTCTCTGAACCAAAAGTCGTCGATCTCCGTTCGAACAATTGTTTCACTAAGAAGTGATCGTCGATCTCAGTTCGATGATCAACTTCACGAGATGCTATCAGATCGTCGATCTCCGTTCGAAGATCTGTCAACAAATTGTCGATCTCAGACAGAAAGTCAAATAATCTCTTCTCCATTAATCATACCTAGCTGATTCATAAAGAATAGATGTTTCTTTTCATCCAAAAGGTTTGGTGAAAATATCTTCCCTTTGTATCCTCAGTAGGGATGAAGGTGAGGTTAATTTTCACACACTCAATGAAATGATGCCTTACATCTATATGCTTTGTCCTAGAATGATGGACTAGATTCTGTGCTATATAGCACTAGTACTATCACAAAATATAGTTGAATTATTTAAGTTGTATCCATAATATAGTAGCTGATTTTGAATCCATAACATCTGAGAATAGCAACTGTCAGCTGTTATATATTTAGCTTCTACTGTTGATATAAACACAGATGTCTGCTTTTTACAAAACCAAGAGACAAGACTCGTACCGACTGGCATGTTCTAGAGGTACTCTTCCTATCTACTCTACATCTAGCAAAGTCAGCATTTGAGTATCCAGTCAACTCAAATTCTGACAGTGGGATACAAGAGTCCTAGATTTGGGCAATTCCCACCTTATTTTAAAATCTTTTAAAAAATAAGGATTTTAAGATATGTAGCAAAGAGTCTGACCAAAGATCTAGGACTCTGATCAACTGTTTCCCATGATCAGAATCAATCACAACATTTGTAGCCATTGTTTTCTTACCGAGGCATCAATCATCCCAAACCTTTTGATCATCTCTTTAGCATATTAGATTGGGATAGGAAGAGGTGCCTCTGGAACATGCCAGTTCCTCGCATAGTACTAGGCTTTCTCTTGTACTAATAGTATTTTATCATGTAAAAAGCCTAGCCTCTACATCTGTTTTATATCAACAGTCTTGGAGAATAGAGAGCATAATATAAACAAAAGAGGGTTGAGTTGCCTGGTGATTGTTCAACATACACCTCTTCTTTGAGTTCTCCATTTAGAAATGCACTTTTAACATGATAGACTTTGAATTTTTGAGATGCAGCATAGGCCAAGAAAATTCTATTGCCTCTAACCTTGCCACTGGTGCAAAGGTTTGATCAACAATGCCTTCTTCCTTCCTATACCTTAAGCAACAAGCCTAATTCCTTAAATTGCTCCTTGTGCATCCAACTTTTTTTGAACACCCATTTTGTTCTAATCATTGTAGTTCTTTAGTCTTGGGATTCCCAAACTCTACATCTCTCAAATTGGTTAAGCTCTCTTGCATTGCAAGGATCCAGTGGGGATCGTGCTCATCTTGAATGGAATGAGGTTCAACTTGAGCATGCATCAGATGGTGGAGTTGATGCCTATCATATTAATATGTCTCCAATCACTTGAGATACAGGATGATCTCTATGTGTGAAAATCAAAGAAGAGTTGGTTGTTCAACAGCTTCAGAGATGATTCCTCTTGTGGAATCAAGACTGCTGTTGGAACTTCTTCTGTTTGAACATTGTCCTCTTCATCACTACTGATTTACAAAGGGCACATATCTCCAACTTCTCACCAAACCTGCAAAGTCTGGCTGGTAGAAGTATTCTTCTCCTTATAAAATATGTTAGCTTCAAAAAGATACATTTACAGACTCTTCAATTTTTAAGGTTGATTTATTATAAACCCTATATTGCTTACTGGGAATATCCTAGAAAAATTCCCATTTCAGAATTGGCTTCAAACTTTCTAGTGTATCTTTTGTTGAAATGTTGTAACAGATACAACCAAATACTCTAAAATAGTCTACTTTAGGTTTCTTCGTGAAGTTGAGTAGCTCATAGTGGGTCTTAGACTTAAGCTTGTGTATTAAGCTTCTACTCAGGACATAGTTAGTTGTGCTCACTGCCTATGCCCAAAAGGAAAGGGGCAAGTATGCATTAACAAGTAATGTACCTGTAGATTCAATCAGGGTTCTATTTTTCCTTTCAGCTACCCCATTTTGTTGAGGAGTTCTAGGAGTAGAAAAACATTGCCTGATACCTTCCTTCTCGCAGAACTCTTGCATAAGAAGAAACTCAAACTGAGTACTATGATCACTTCTGATCAATACAACTTGAGTAGAGAACTCAATCTGTATGAACTTGAGAAAATCTGTAAGAACCTTGAAGTTATCTGACTTGTTTTTCAAGAAGAACACCCAAATGAACCTGGAGAAGTCATCTATAATAACTAAGGTGTAAGACTTCCCTCCTAGGATTTGTACAGCAATGGGTCCAAAGAGATCCATGTGAAGCAAATACAAAATCCTAGGTGAGTCACTCTTATTAATGGATTTGAAACTATTTTTAGTTTGTTTGCCTAGTTGACAAGCCCTGCACAGGCCTTCCTTCTTATAGGGGTAAGAAGACAATCCTCTTACAAGGTTGTCCTTAGATAGCCTAGCAATATATTTTAAATTTACATGTCCTAACCTCCTATGACATAGTTCATTCTGATTACTAGATTGGTTGAATAAACAAATTTCATTTATGGCTGAGTTAAAGTTAACAATATAAATATTACCTACTCTAGAACCAGTTAAAACAACGATGCTATCAGCTGAAGAAATAATGTAAGAGGACTGATTGAATGATACCTGAAATCATTCATCATAAAGTTGACTGATGGAGATCAAGTTATGTTTCAATCCAATTATATATGCTACCTTCCTGAATGTGACAACTTCTATTTTGACTTCACCATAGCCTTCAGTCTGGCCATAGTTGGAGTCACCAAAAATAACTTTAGGTCTTAGCTTTGACTTGTAGCTAGATAAGTTGTCCTTCCATCCTGTCATGTGCTTTGAGCACCCACTGTCCAGATACCATTGTTGATAATATAATGGACAACTCTTTACCTGTAACAATTAAAAAATTAATTGTTCTTGACCCAGATTACCTTGTGTCCTTTCATTTCTTGATAAGAAAAACTTGAAATGAAAAAACTAACTGGCTGAGATTGATATCCTAGTGGATGATATCTCCTAGGTGGAATCTCCCAATGTGTGAAAGGATTAACTATTTCCCTTTTCTGATTAGAGTTTTTGTTAAAGTTAGAATTTTGGTCAGGATTAGGAGTTTTATTACTTCTTGTTGGGTTCAATGATTGAAAGTGAGATCGTCGATCTAAGTTCGATGACATGGGTTGGGATCGTCGATCTCTTCTTAGAGAAGGATAATATTCATTCTCTATGCCCCATGTTCGTCGATCTCTGCTCGATGATCAATACATAAATCGTCGATCACAGTATGACGATTGATTATAGTAAATATTTTCGTTCATAGATCGTCGATCTTGGTTCGATGATCTGTTCACATTTCGTCGATCTGAGTTCGACGAAAACTGCTGAACATTGTTTTTGTTTTGATTTTTTCTATTTCTATTTTTCTGTTTGTTAGGTTTGTTCTTATTTGCAGTTGGGGGTTTTCCATTGATTAGTTCTTTACCATTTTCAGAGATGAATTTTATAGGAGTCCTTAGTATATTTTTCTGAACCAGTGGGGGTTGGATTGATGAAGCACTCCAAGCCCAGCTTGCCAGTGAGTCTGGCAATAATAGTGCTTGTAATGTTAATCAGCTTGAGGCTTCTCCCATTAAGAGATTCTTCAAATTGCCTTGCCTCTGCTAGTTCAGTTTTTAATTTTATTATTTGTTCATTAGCAAGAGTAATATCATCTTTTAGTTGATTGTTCTATGCAACTAGATTACTTTGATCATTTAATTGTTCTCTAAGTTGTTTGATTTCCTTTTCTGAACTAATTAAATCTATACACATAGTTTTAAATTCAAGTAAAAAATCTTCTGAATTGAAATCAAAAGATGAGAGTACCTGATCCACTTCAGAGAGTGGTTCTTCATCATCTGATGAGTCTTCTTCTAAATGAATGCTGGAAGCACCAATTGCCATTAGGAAAACTTCCTTTGCCTTTGCTTCCTCTTCATCTTCATCAGTGGAGCTAGAGGATGAAGAATCCCCTTCTGTATATCACTCCAAGTCTCTGTTACAAAGCCTTTCTCTTTCCTCTTATGTTTGCTTGAGAAAGGCTTGCTATACTTCTGTTTCCTGGAGTCCTTATCTTTTCTTTTCTCCTTCTTCTGATTCTCTGGGCACTCAGAGATATAGTGTCCAGGTTTCCTGCAACCAAAATAAACAACCTCTTTAGTTGGTGTTTTGTCATACCTGGGCTTATCTTCTTTTCTGGATGACTTCTTCCTGAAGTCTCTTTTGCCCATCTTGTAAAATCTCTTTGCTAAGAGACTCAAGAATTCTTCATTAATAGTAGGAGCTGTTGTTTCTTCTGTAGCCTTGAATGCAATATTTTGCTCTTTTTTGACTGGAGTAGAAGCCTTCTGCTCTGCCTCCCTAGTCTTTGTCAGGTGCTCAAAGGATTTGAGCTTCCCTAAAAGAGTTTCTGTGGAGATTTCTGTAATGCTTCTGGCATCCTTGATTGGCCAGATCCTTGTGTCCCATGAGCTGGGAAGACACATCAAGATCTTGTCATTGATCTCAATCAATGAGATGTCCTTGTCCAATGTCTTCAGTTCACTAATGATGGCACTCAGTTTGTTATACATTTCTTCCACTGACTCACTGTCCTCTTTTTTGAAGTTCTCATATTTGGAGATGAGAAGGGATCTTCTATCCTTTCTTTCTTCTACTAATCCCGCCACCATCTGGTTCATGTAGTCCTAGATGGCCTCTATTGATGTGCAATCAGCAACCTTTTGGAATATGTCATCTGACATAGTCTAGGCTAGTATGTTCATGGCCTTGGCATCAGTAACCTTTGCTTTCTTCTGTGCATCAATCCAATCTGGTGGTGGAACTGCATGAGTGTCAGTAGATGTAGAAGTGGCTACAATTGGTTGAGGTGGACCTGTCAAAATAGAGTTAAAAATGTCTTCATCAATTGAGTTCATGTATAATCTGATTCTTGCCTTCCAGATACTGAACTTATTTAAGTTACAGACAGGAGGTCTGGTGCTTACATAGTTCTTGTTCTGTGCCATGTGATAAAAGAATAACTAAGAAAAAAGAAAATCTGAATAAGCAAGGATCTTGGTTCAAGTGTTAGACTGTTCAACCAAAGAAACACACCCTCTCATACCAATTGAAAGAAGGGGGTTACTCAGATCTACTCTAGAGGGGGGGGGGGAATAGAGTGTTAAAACTTTTTGGCTGATTTTACTTTTATATCAGAGCTAAAATATAAGTGACACCAATAATAAATAAATAAAAGAGAATAGGGGAGCTATTCTAATTATCACAGCAATCAGCAAGAGCAAGAAGAAAAAGAGCAACCAGACGACACAAGAAATTTATAGTGGTTCCCCAAATCTGGGTACATCCACTCTTCTACCACCCTAGTAGGAATCACTCTCAGGTTTTTGATCAGGTGACTGCCATTAAATAATATCTATTTCCAGGGAGATATTGCAACCCTTCTGGCTTTTGATCAGGTGCCAGAAAACCACTGAAATTTTTTGATCAGGAGACCTCACAACCAAGAATTACTTTTGAAGTAAGTAAGAACCCTTTATACAGTGGGGAAAATAAAGGTTGAGTTGTCTTCTCTGTTCTCAAACAAATGAGGGAAGACTTGAGAGTAATTCTGATGATGTCAAGGCTTGTAATGTGATCTTGAATGGTTCAGGAATCCAAAGCCTTGCTCAGGGTATAGGTCTTGATTTCTAGAAAGCTTAGACTGATTGAGATGAATGTCTCTTCTTGCTTCCTGGAAGAATACTTGTGTAAAGAACTGAAAACTGTTCTTATTTTTGCTGTCTTGTGTTCTTTGTGTGTATGTCAATATCCTTTTGTTTTGTCTCTACTGTGTGTCTATATTTTCTCTATCTTTTTCTTATATCACTTGATTCACTGAGTATCTTTTGTTTTGAATAATTCCAATCTGAATTCGAACTGGCACACCTTGATTGACTGTCGAAATCATGGGAACTTGTGCAACGCCTATAAGGGAATGAAATTCATTTCCCTAACTGTCCCATGAATAGCTGTATAATAAATCTGTGAATACCAGTAATTAATGCTTGCCAAGGAACGGCTATATTCAGAGAGTATATGCATTAATCACTCAGAGTCATATTAGCAATAAAATATTTAGTCAATAAAGGAAAAGAGTAACTGCAAAGAATAAAGGTTGATCTGGCAGTTATCGTCGATCTGGTCCTGAGATCATCGAACTCAAACATCCTCTATCGTCGAGCTGAGCCCTATGATCATTGAATTGAAATTCTGCTTTCCAAACTGGGCTTCAAGATCGTCGAACTGAGATTGTTAATCGTAGATCTCAATCCTGAAAGTAGATCAGAGAACGTCGAACTAAGTTCAGCAATCGTCGATCTCAGCATTAAGAGATTAACTCTGAGATCGTCAAACACAGAACGAAGATCTTCGAGCTCAATTCAGAGATCGTCGAAAGACTTATTACATAGAAAATTTCTGCCTTGTCCAGTCCCTGCTGTCTTCTAAGTCTCTGATGTCTTGATCTTGTCTCACTGAGTTATTGACCTAACTGACACCTAAGACACTAGACTAGACCCTGTCTATACAATGTGGGTCTAACTTAGCCTAGATTAGTGAACCTAGCCAAAATCCAAACTAGGGGTCCAACAGCTTGGAGAGTACACACCACTTCAGTGCTGTCTTGACATCATTATGAAATAAGTCTGTATCTTCATCAAACTCCTTTACCTTGGGAAGATGCAATGCCTTGCATAATCTCTTGGGAGTGATCTTAATCTTCTTCCAACTGATTAAGGATTTGATTTTGTGTTGAAGATGAGTCCACTATGGTATTTGAATAAAGTTCTAGAACTTCTCTCTTCCAAATCAGGATTGGCTCAGACAGGAAGAAGCTTAGGTCAGCAACCTCAAGTAAGTGCAAAACCTGCATTACCTCCTCAGGGGCATCCTTTAAACCATTTCGAACCAGAACGGACCCCTTAAATAAGAAATCCATTCTTTTGGAGCCATTGATTTGTTAAGTTTCTGAAGAATTGACGATCTTTCGTCTTAGAGAGATAGTAGTTCGTAAAGGGCCAGGAATAATGTTTCTTATTCTAAGCACACTTAAGTCTATTTATACTTGCCTCTAAGTAGAGAATGTGGCGAGGCACGTACCTTTTGTTATGATCACGAAGTGATCAATGGCTGTGATTGATCCCGATAGTTAGCCACAAATAGACGATCATGGGAGTATACAATTAGTGGACTCGACGCACTCAATGCACTCGATGCTTGTAGTTATCTCGATGCTCTCGATGCCTGAGTACTTAGACTCAGCACACTCAATGCCTGAATTTTCTCAGCGCACTCGATGCCTGGACACTTAGTCCATTTCTTCTTTGTTATCATGTAGGGATTAACACTACCTATAACATGAATATATGAATTATTACTGAAGCTAGACTAAGTTCAACATATCCAGTTCCAATTTTAAGGTGTTATACTTGGCTTCATCTAGTGGCTTAGTGAAGATATCAGTTACTTGCTTGTCTATAGGGACAAATTCAAGACTGATGTCTTCACATTGCATATGCTCTCTAATGAAGTGATACCTAATCTCTATGTGCTTAGTCCTGCTGTGTGACACATGATTTATAACAATAGAGATAACACTACTAGAGTCGCAGAACATAGGAGTTCTACTTATCTTAAGATTATAGTCCTGGAGCTGGTGCTGGATCTACAATAGCTAAGCATAGTAGCTACCTGCACATATGTATTCTGATTCTACAATTGATATTGCAATACTTATTTTCTTCTTACTGCTCCAAGATACAAGCCTTCTTCCTAGAAATTGACAGCATCTAGAGGTGCTTTTCATGTCTTCTCTACAGCCTGCAAAATCTGCATTTGAATACACTGTTAGTTCAAAATCACCATTTATAGGGTACCATAGGCCAAGATAAGGTGTGTCCTTAAGATATCTCAAAATTCTTTTAGCTGCAGAATAGTGAGACTCCTTAGGGCAAGCCTGGTATCTAGTAGAAAAACATTTAGCATACATGATGTCCGACCTACTATTAGTAGGATAGAGGAGGGAGCCAATTATACCTCTATACAGGGTTTCATCAACAGGGTTTCCTATCTCATCCTTGTTTATTAACACACATTGACCATATAGGAGTTTTTATTATGAAGGCACTATCCATTCCAAATTTTCTTATTAACTCCTTAGTGAACATAGACTGAGAAATAGATAATCCATTCTCAGACTGTTTTACTTGGAGGCCCAAGAAGTACTTCAGCTCACCCATACTACTCATCTCAAATTTCTTATACATAAGTTTAGCAAACTTCTTGCAGAGGTTATCATCAGTAGACCCAAAGATTATGTCATCTACATAAATCTAGGACTAGGATGATCTTGCTCTTGATTTCCTATAGAAATAATATTTTATCTATCTTTCCTCTTGAGAATTTGTTCTCAATGAGAAAGCTAGACAAGGTATCATACCATGCCCTAGGGGCTTGCTTCAACCCATATAATGCTTTCCTAAGCTTATAAACATAATCAGGTGAGTTAGAATTGAAAAAACTTGAGGGTTTCTCAACATAGACTTCTTCTCTTAGGTCACCATTAAGGAAAGCTGACTTGATATCCATTTGGTAGACCTTAAATCCCTTGTGTGCGGCATATGTAAGGAATAGTCTAATGGATTTCCAATCTAACTACTGGAGCAAAGGTTTGATCAAAATCAAAACCTTCTTCTTATCTATATCCTTTGCCTACCAGTCTAGCTTTATTCTTTACTATAACACCATTTTCATCATGCTTTTTCCTATAGATCCACTTGGTTTGAATGTCGTTATGTCCTTGTGGTATGGGAACCATCTTCCAAACTTTGCATCTCTTGAACTGCTTTAGTTCCTCTTGCATAGCCACCATCCAAAATGGATCTATATTGGCATCTTCAAATCTTTTTGGTTCAACTTGTGATAGAAAGCTAGAGTACATGAAAATGTTTAGGTTTCTGCTCCTGGTTGTAACCACTTAGTTAACATCTCCTATGATCTGGTTTCTAGGATGATCCCTCAAATGCCTGACAGCATGAGGCATTCTTTCCTCAGCTCCCTAAACTTCAGTGACTGGATCATACTGGTCTTCAGCCATATCTTGAGTACCTTGTACTTCTTCTGGGATGTGTACACCATCACCTTCTCCTTGTGCAGTTAGAGTAAAGCCCTTGATCTTCAGGTTGTCCATCTCCAGTTCTACACCTGCATATCTAGATGAGCTAGGCAGCTCATTATTAATCATTGATGACTCATCAAAAAGAACATTAATAGACTCTTCTAAAACTTGAATTTTCAAGTTTTAGAACCTATATGCTTTGCTATATTTGTTGTACCCAACAAATATCTCTTCATAGGATTTGACAATAAACTTTGTCAAGTATGACTTCCCATTATTCAGCACAAAGCATTTATTACCAAAGATCCTGAGATAGGTTAGATTAGGTTTTCTGCCTTTCATAATATCATAAGGAGTCTTCTCCGTGGTACTTGTTAATAGAGGCCCTATTTAGGACATCACATACAATATTCACTGCCCCAACCCAGAAATATTCTGGGAGAGAAGTGTCCTTGAGAAGGGTCCTACCAGCCTCAATGAGAGTTCTATTTTTTCTCTTAGCTACCTCATTTTACTAGGGAGTTCTAGGTGAAGAAAATTACTAGTGAATCCCTTGATCTTCACAGAACTTTATCATGCCTTCAGACTGAAATTCAGTACCATGGTTACTTCTGATTTTGACCACAGTGCTGTCTTTTTCATTCTAAACTTGCCTAACAAAGGTCACAAAAGTGTCAAGAGTTTTTGACTTTTTTCATCAAGAAGAACACCCAAGCAAACCTGGAGAAGTCATCATCTATCACAAGTGTGTAGACTATCCTACTTCGACTGTGAACTAGCATATGACCAAATAAGTCCATATGTAGGAGGTATAAGCACATCACAGAATCCTTGGAACCAATGCTCTTAAAGGATGCTTTGGTATGCTTGCCCTTTTGACATGCAGAGCAAATTCCCTCCATGATGCATCTTATGGTGGGACTATTTCTGGCTAGCTCTTCACTGAAGAGGTTACTTATTGACTTGTAGTTCAAGTGAGCAAGTATCTTGTGTCATTGTACATAGTATGAGACTTTTTCATTTGCTACCAGACATACAAGAGTGTTTGAACTGAAACACAAGAAATTTAAACAGTAAATATTCCCACTCTTAGTGCCTGTTAAAATGACCTCTTGGTCACTTGACCTTTAATTTGGCACTTATCCTTGTGGAATACAATGACATAACCATGATCACATAGTTGGCTTATGCTAATCAGGTTGTGTTGCAACCCTTCCATATAAGCCAATTTTGTGATTGTGACTATGTCATTGGTGATCATACCATAGCCATTAGTGACTCCTTTGTCTGAGCTTCCAAAGATCACCTTAGGATAATTCTTTACAGGAATGTATTCCTTTAAATGACACCTTATTCCAGTCATATGCCTGGAACATCCACTGTCCAAGTACCATATTAGTCCATGGGTACTTGGACTAACCTGCAAGCACGATTTAGTTTACCTTAGGACCCTAAAAGGGATTGGGTCCTTGGTTCTAGTTAGTCTGAAAATGGGCATGTCTCCCTGCATTATTTCTAATAGGTAGACTTGCCCTAGCACTAAGCGCATTGGGGTTATGGCAACAATCTATGGCAAAATGACCCACTTTGCCACAACACCAACACTCATGAATATTATATCTCCTTTTCTGAATAGCTCTTATAGACAAGATAAAACCAGCTGACTATTCAGAAGGGAGAGAATAAACCCTTTTCATATTTCTTTCAGCAAGGATCTGATTGAAAGTGATTCTTCTAGTAGATGTACTTGGCTTACTGCGAATGCCACTAACAGCAGTCTTCTTTGTAGAAGATAAACTATTGATTGCATCAGAGATAGCCAAGTCAGGCTTACTGATTGACTGACTTTTGGTCTGATTCTTTATTGGAGGAGCTTGACTATTTGCCACTGCCTTGTTCTTGAGTGTGGGGGTTGGTGCACAAAAAATAAGTGGTCCATAATGGGTCATCTGAATTTCCTCATGGGGAGCCTTAAATGCACTCAAACCCATGCCCTTCCTTCCACTATAGCTGTGAACATTTTTGTTCACACTGGTGGATCTTCCATTCAACTAGTGACCATATATGTTATCTTGGTCATACTTGTTCGATGGCAGCACAACTTTCTCAAAGGAGATAGCAGGCTGAATAGGGGCCTTGCCTTTCCTCATATTCCTTCTTCCAGTGTTCCTCTCAATGTACCTCAGTCCCTTCTTGTTGGGTCCATTGATCCCAATGCCCTAGATTTGTAAGAAGTCAAACAAGTCAATGGTATACACGTAGTTGTTTTTGATGTATATTGAAGTTCATGCATACATGTTGGTCTTTGTTACAATGATTGGACATATAGTTCAAGAGACAATGACAGGTTGACTCAAAGTGATAGGCTAGAAATTTAGGAAAATGCCTAAGTCCAGAAGCGTTGAGTGAGACAATCTCACTCAATGCTCTCAACGCCATATAACTAATAGCACTGAGAGAAGGCTGGTAATCAAAGCTTATAGTATTGACAAGGCAGAAATTTGATTAAGTCCACAGGTGTTGAGTGAGCTCAACCCACTCAACGCCATATGGCCAGAATCGTTGATGTCAAGGATATCATGTGAAAGCCTAAGTAGTGGAAGAAAGAAAATTGACTAAGTCCAGAAGCATTGAGTGAAGCTTATACACTAAACACTCTCAACAACATCAGGCAGAGCTGAAGAATATGGCTAAGATAAAAAGCATTGAGTGAGGCATATACACTCAACGCTCTCAACATCATCAGGCAGAAAGCTGAAGAATATGGCTAAGGCAAAAAACTGTTGAGTAAGAGATATACACTCAACGCTCTCAATGCCTAGCAAAGCTGAAATATTTCTAAGTCTAGATTCGTTGAGAATGGCCTATTCACTCAACGCCACTCAATGCCTAGCAGAGCTGAAGAAAATTCCAAGTCTAGAATCATCGAAGTATTGCTTATCCAGTTTTCGTCGAGCTGAGCTTTGATTTCGTCGAACTAAGTTCAGATTTCGTCAAACTCAGCTTTCACCTGTTCGTTGACCTGAGGATTACTGGAATGATGCTTGATTTCGTCGAACTGAGTTTTAAGCTCGTCGAACTTAAGATTTCTAAGATGATGCTTGATTTCGTCAAGCTGAGCCCTAGATTCATCGAATTGAGGTTTGAGTTCGTCGAACTGAAGATTTTTGAAGTATTCCTTGATTTCGTCGAGCTGAGCTCTGGGTTCGTCGAACTGAGTTTTGAGTTCGTCGAACTGAGAATTTCTGGAGTATTGCTTGATTTTTCTAAGTCCAGAATGATGCTGACATCAACAAAGTCAACAACTCAATGATTTTTTGATTCGTTATTTAATTGCTACAAATCGACATTAACGTCATCGTCAGTCTACAGTGGATCTCAATTTGATTAAGTTGTGGTTTTAACCGCCGTTAAAACTGAGACACGTGTCAAACATCCCATAAATTGACGGGGTTATAAATAACAGCTGAGATTAAGATCAATTTAGTTTTTATTATTAACATTCTAAAAATGAGAAGCGGGAGTTCGTCGTCATCATCCTCCATTGTTACAAAACCAAGAACTTAAATTGAAAAATCTAAAGGGTTTCTTAGTTTGTACGTGCAATCAACATCTGCTACAGCAAGAACATAGGATCTCTTTGAGGAAGACGAATCAGTATAGGCAAACCCTAGCTAAAGTTGATTCGCGATCCAAGCTGAGCCAAATCTAAAGATCTATCTCTGGATTGTTGAAGAAGAAGATATTTGCGTAGAGTTTTCTCTGAATAGAAGAAGAGGCAGAGAAATTCATTTCCTGCCGATAAAGGTTAGCTGATTGAAGATATTCATTCTTAATCTTCCCCCTTCATCAGCAAGAATATGGATCAAGGTCCTGAGGAACGTCCAATACAAGCCATAGATAGTCGAAGATTGTCAGTCTTATTGCTGGGAAGCAGATAGGGCTGAGAATTACTGAGCCCAGGAAGAAATTGACTCAGAGAATAATTTCTCTTGCTTCAAATCAACAAACTCTTTCTAAATCAATGGATCTGTGAAAGATCTATATTATGGCCTAGATTGATTAGGCTGTGTATGAGATCTGTGAGATCTAATTGTAAAGTCTAAATTATAAAGGCTGTGTTAAAGATTTGTGTTAGGGCTGTGGACCTGTGATTGAATTCCTGTGTGAATCTATGTGGGGCTGTTTCTCCCAGCTTGTGTAAAGGGCATTTGTGCCTGTGTATGGTTGTTAGGTGATTACTATATGGAGGGCTGTGAGCCAGTGTCGTAAGTCTCAGTGGAGACTGACTAATCCAATGGGATCGTGCTGTAATCTCTGAGGAGCCATAGTTTTTGAAGAAGAGCCTTGTCTAACATACTATTAGAAAGGCGGAGAGGGACAGTGGATGTACCATACACTAGGGAACCACTATAAAATCTGGTGTGCTTTGTATTGTGTTTTGCTGTACTGAATATTGTTTTCTTGAAAGCTGAATTAATTATACATAGTAGAACTTAAGTCATAAAAGATTTTAAAGAATCTTAAAAAGACTGCAATAACCTATTCACCCTCCCCCCTCTAGGTGATTAGCTACCCTTGTAATCAAAGACTTTCAAGTGGTATCAAAGGGAGGTTCCTCAAGAAAAGACTTAACAGTCTGAGGAGATCTCCAGGGTAGCTGTCAGAAGGTTAAGATGAGTTCAAGAGAGAATCATAAAGAGCTTGGATCCATGAAACTTCCTCTCTGCAGGAATGAAAATTTTGGTATATGGAAAGAAATGGTAAGATTGTTCATGGAAGCATCTGATCCTAGGATTTATATCACAGTTCAAAAAAGACCCTTCATCCCAATGAAGATATCTATCCTTGATGCAAATATTCATACTCCAAAGAAGTACACTGAAATGACTAAGGATGAAGTCATCTTAGCAACAATGGATAAAAGGGCACAAAACATCATAGTTAGTGTCATAGATGACTCCACCTTTCAAAACCTGGTGCACTGCAAGACCTCAAAGGAAATATGGGACACCTTAATAGTGTATATGGAAGGAACTGAGGAAGTGAGAGATGATAGAAAATCAATGCTAAATCAAGAGTATGAAGCTTTTAGATAGATCAGGGAGGAGACCATAACTAGCTGTTATGAAAGGTTTTTCAGGATAGTTAATGAGTTAAAGACCTATTACAGGGCCTTTAATAATTATGAGCTAAATAATATGTTTCTTAGGTCTCTTACTAGAGACTAGGACACTAAGATATGTGTCATTAGAGAAGTGGAAAAGCTGGCAGATACTCCACCATCCATACTGTTTGGAAAGCTGCTTTCATATGAGATGAAGCTGACAACAAGGAAGGAGGAAGAGAAGACTAGCAGGGGTCAGGCCAAAGAAACTACTATGGCCTTCAAGGCAGATAGCTCCAAGAGGAGCAAGAAGAAGAATCCTTCTCCCCTAAGAAGGCCAGTTTTAGAAATATGTCTGATGAGGAGTTTGCTTCTTTCTCAAAGCAGTTTATGAGGCTGATGAAAAAGAAGGGGTGGAGGAGCAAACCTACATCTTCTTTCTAGCACAAAGAGAACTACTACAGAAATAAGAAGAAACCCTCCAAAGAGGGCAGGTATGATCCAAAACATGGTAAACATTTTTCTAAAAAGATTGTATATTTCTGTTGCAGCAAGCCAGGTCATGTTGTGGCTGATTGCCCTGAGAAGAAAGAAGCTGGTGAAAAGAATCATCACCGCAAGAGAAGCAAGAAGGAGAAAAACTTCATTGCTAAGAGGGAGAAAAGATGGACTGAGTCTTCCTCATCAGAATCAGAAGAGGTTGATGAAGCCTAAATTGGGCTGATGGCAAGATCACATGAGGAATCCTGTCAGGATAAGCCTGGACCATCTAAGGTACACTCTTCATCCAACTCTTCATCGAAGTCCAAATATATGAATTGTTCAGATTCTAGTGCCTCCTCATTAAGAGATGAAGCTGACACTGAATCTGAGGAAGACAGAAATCAAATGATTGAAAGATATGGTGAACTTCTAGAAGCATTCAGAAGGAGTAAGCTACTGACCAAACAGCAGGCTCAGGAGATTGCATCTCTGAAGCTTGCTGCTTCCCAGCATTCTAAAACAACAACTTTGCTAGAGAAGAAAATTAGGGAAGTTAGCCAACTGAAGAATATTATTGTAATTCAGATGGGCACCATAACTTTTAAGAATGAGTTTATCAGGAATCTAGAAAGTAAACTCCAAAAGGAGAAGGAGCTAGTGGCTAAGTTTTCAAAGCCATGTACTGTGTTGCCTTTAATAGATTCCTTCTCCTCCCAAAAGGATAAGAAAGGGATAGGCTTCAAAGGGAACCCAAGAGCATGTAATTCCAAAAGGAAGAACAAAGCTGTTCACCACTATGGTGGTAGGAATGACAATTGTGCTAATGGCTACAAGGCAGCCCATGAGGAGATTCAAATGGCCCATCCTGGATCATTTATGGTTTGGTGTACCAGCCCCGACACTCAAGAAAAAGTCTGTTGTTGTACCTGCTGGACTAAGAGCTACTGACAGCAATGCTGTTAAACCAGCCCTTAAAAGGAGGTGCAATATCTATGAGTGATATTGTTATGCCAAAGTGGGCCACTATGTTATTGTTTCCTGGCACAATAATATTGTACAGAGAGCTAATGTACACTTACTTGTCAGAAGAGCTGCAGACATGCATGTTCATTTTAAGCCTAACATGCACGTAGGACCCAATGAGAATTGGGGTCCTAAAGATAAGTGATTTATTTCTTGTAGGTGAGTCCAAGTTGTCATACGCCTATATGGTACTTTGACAGTGATTGTTCCAGGCACATGACTGGAATGAAGTGCATCTTGAAGGATTTCATTCCAATAAAGGATGGACCTAAGGTGATATTTGGTGGATCAGATAAAGGGATCACCAAAGTTTATGGTAAGATCACTAATGGCTTAATCACTTTCACAAAAGTGGCTTATATGGAAGGGTTGCAACACAACCTTATAAGCATAAATCAACTATGTGATCTTGGCTATGCCATTTCTTTCCATAAGGATAAGTGCCATATAAAAAGATCAAGTGACCAAGAGGTCACTTTGACTGGCACTAGGAGTGGGAATGTCTATTTTCTTAATTTTCTTTATTTATCATCAGACTCTCTCATTTGTTTAGTTGCAAATGAGAAAGCCTCATATTGTGTCAAATGGTACAAGAGGCTAGCTCATTTGAATTATAATACTATAGGAAAGCTCTGTAGTAAAGAGTTAGTTAGGAATGGTCCAAACATAAAATGCTCTAAGGAAGGTATTTGCTTTGCATGCCAAAAGGGTAAGCAGCCAAAAGCTTCTTTCAAAAGCATCGAGACTAAAGATTTTTTGAGGTGTTTATATCTCTTGCATATGGACTTATTTAGTCCAGTGTTAGTTCATGGTCTAGGTAGGAAGGTCTACACCTTTGTGGTGGTTAATGACTTTTCTAGATTTGTTTGGGTATTCTTTTTGAAGAAAAAGTCTGAAACCCCAAATGTTTTCAAGACATTTGTCTTGCAAATATAGAATGAGTTAAACAATATTGTGGTCAAAATCAGAAGCAACCATGAGACTGAGTTTCAGTCTGAATGCATGACAAGAATCTGTGAACATCATGGGATTTAGCAAGAGTTTTCCTCTCCAAGAACACCCAAGCAAAATGGGATAGCTTAGAGGAAAAATAGAACTCTCATAGAAGCTGGTAGAACACTACTAAATGATACTTCTCTCCCAGAATATTTCTGGGCTGAGGCTGTAAATATAGCTTGTCATGTCCTTAACAGGGCATCTATCACCAAGAGCCACAATAAGACTCCCTATGATATTATGAAGGGTAGGAAACCAAACCTTGCATATCTCAGAATTTTTGGGAGCAAGTGCTTTGTACTCAAAAATGGGAAATCATATAAAAATAAGTTTGCTGCCAAAGCCTATGAGAGAATATTTGTTGGGTACAATAATCATAGTAAGGCTTATAGGATCTATAACTTGACAAGTCAAGTTGTAGAGGAGTTAGTTAATGTAGTGTTTGATAAAACAAATATGATTAACAATGGGCTGTTAAGCTCTTCTTCTAGTTCTACAGATACTGAACTAGGGTTGAAAAAGCTCAATCTCAAGAGAAATAAAGAAGATGCTCCAACAATACAAGACCAAGAAGAGGGTGTGTGCATTCCAGAGGAAGCACAAGGATCACAGGAAGCAGATGAAGATCAACACCATAAAGAACCTGATGTTGAAGCTAATACTGCCTCCAGTAGTAAGACATTTGAGGGATTAGCCAGACCATCAGATTATTGGTGATGCAAGATAAGGAGTAGTGACAAGGAACAGATGTCTCAATACAATAATGTATTCTTTCTTCCTATCATAAGTAGAACTTAAGAAATTTGAAGAGGCTAATCAAGAGTAGTTTTGGATTGGAGCTATGCAAGAGGAATTGAACCAGTTTAAAAGATGTAAGGTCTGTAAGTTGGTTCCCAGACCTCAAGGGCATAATGTCATTGGAACTAAGTGGATCTATAAGAATAAACTTGATTAAAATGGCATTATTGTTAAGAATAAAGCTAGACTGGTGGCTCAGGGGTACAAATAAGAGGAAGGTGTTGAATTTGATCAAACCTTTGCCCCTATAACAAGACTAGAAGCTATCAGGTTTTTTCTTTCATATGCTGCATTCCAGGGGTTCAGAGTCTATCAGATGGATGTGAAATCAACATTTCTGAATGGAGACTTGAAAGAAGAATTTTATGTGGAACAACCTCTAGGTTTTGTTGTTCCTTACCATACTGATTTTGTTTATAGACTAAGGAAAGCTCTATATGGGCAGCAAGCCCCTAGAGCTTGGTATGAAACATTGTCTAGCTTCCTCATTGAAAATAAATTCTTAAGGGGGAAGATTGACAAGAATCTATTCCTTAGAGAATCTAAGAGCAAGATCATCTTAGTCCAGATATATGTTGATGACATTATCTTTGGGTCTACTGATGATAACTGTTGCAGGAAGTTTGCAAAACTTATGCAAGGGAAGTTTTAGATGAGTAGCATGGGTGAACTTAAGTTCTTCTTAGGTCTCCAAGTAAGACAGACTGACAATGGATTATCCATATCACAGTCTAAGTTTACCAGGGAGTTACTTAAGAAATTTGGGATGGAGAATGCTTCCTCCATGAACACTCCCATGAGATCAAATATGTCTTTAGACAGAGATGAGGAAGGGAAACCTGTTGATCAAACTTTGTATAGAGGGATAATTGGTTCTATTTTATACCTCACTGCTAGTAGGCCAGACATCATATATGCTATAGGTGTCTATGCTAGATATCAGGCATGCCCTAAAAAGACACATTTATCAGCTGTTAAGAAAATTTTGAGATATCTAAAGAGCATACCAGATCTTGGCCTATGGTATCCTAGAAATAGGGATTTTGAGCTAATTTGCTATTTAGATGTAGACTTTGCAGGCTGCAGAGAGGATAGGAAAAGTACATCAGGTTCCTATTAAGTTTCAGGTAGAAGGCTAGTGTCCTGGAGCAGCAAGAAGTAGACTAGTGTATCTATTTCTACTGAAAAATTAGAATACATAGTTGTAGGAAGCTGCTGTACACAATTGTTATGGATTCAGCATCAACTCCAAGATTATAACCTCTAGAAAAATAAAATCCCTTTGTTTTGTGACTCTATAAGTGCAATCTCTATAGATAGGAATCCTATATCACATAGCAGGACTAAGCACATAGATATTAGATATTATTTTATAAGAGAGCATGTGGAATGTGAGGATATTAGTCTTGAGTTTGTCCCAACAGACAAGTAAGTGGCTGATATTTTCACCAAGCCACTAGATGAAGTAAAGTTCAACACCTTCAAATTTGAATTGAGTATGTTGAATTTAGTATAGCTTTAGTTGTTCTTATTGAGGGGGAGCAAGTTTTGCTCTAGGTGCTTCTCTGCTCTTAAATAGGGGGGAGTAGATAACATGTTGCTCCTAAGCTATTTCACAGACTTTCAAGTGCTATTTCAAAGAAGTCAAAAAGGGGGAGAAGTAATATAAGAACAAAGTAGCAAGGGGGAGTAGCAGCAACAAAGAAGCAGTTCATAGCAACAGGATGCAGCAATACAGGGGGAACACCCGGGAAAATGTGGTAAACTTATCTAATGTGGTAATTCTTGTTGCTTTAATAATATTTTTGCTGCTTATGTTAGTGTATATCATTGACAAAGAATTGAATTCTTAAGTGGTGTTTTGACTTCTTCAAATAGGGGGAGATTGTTGGGTCCATTGATCCCAATGTCCTAGATTTGTAAGATGTCAAATAGGTCAATGGTCTCCACATAGTTGTATTTGATGTATTTTTAAGTTCATGCATACAGGTTGGTCTTTGTTACAATGATTGGACATATAGTTCAAGAGACAAAGATAGGTGGACTCAAAGTGATAGGCTGGACATTCAGGAAAATGCCTAAGTCTAGAAGCGTTGAGCGAGGCAAGCTCACTCAACGCTCTCAATCCCATACAACTAATAATGCTGAGAGAAGGCTGACAGTCAAAGCTTACAGTATTGACAAGGTAGAAATTTGGCTAAGTACACAAGCATTGAGTGAGCTCAACTCACTTAACGACATATGGCCAGAATCGTTGAAGTCAAGGATATCATGTCAAAGCCTAAGCAGTGGAATCCAAAAAATTGACTAGCTCCAGAAGCATTGAGTGAAGCTTATACACTCAACGCTCTCAACGCCATCAGGCAGAGCTAAAGAATATAACTAAGGCAAAAAGCATTGAGTGATACATATACACTCAACGCTCTCAATGCCATTAGGTAGAAAGCTAAAGAATATGACAAAGGAAAAAACATTGAGTGAGGGATATACACTCAATGCTCTCAAAGCTTAGCAGAGCTGAAATATTTTTAAGTCCAGATTCATTGAGAATGGCCTATTCACTCAATGCCTAGCAGAGCTGAAGAAAATTCTAAGTCCAGAATTGTCGAAGTATTGTTTATCCAGTTTTCGTCAAGCTGAGCTTTAATTTCGTCGAACTCAGCTTTCACCTGTTCGTCGACCTGAGGATTTCTGGAACGATGCTTGATTTCATCGAACTGAGTTCTAAGTTTGTCGAACAAAAGATTTCTAATATGATGCTTGATTTCATCGAGCTGAGCCCTGGATTCATTGAACTTAGTTTTGAGTTCGTCAAACTAAAGATTTCTGAAGTATTGCTTGATTTCATTGAGCTGAGCTCTGGGCTCGTCGAACTGAGTTTTGAGTTATTCAAACTGAGGATTTCTAGAGTATTGCTTGATTTTTTTAAGTCCAGAATGATGCTAATGTTAGCAAAGTCAACAAGTCAACGATTTTTTGATTCGTTAATTAATTGCTGCAAATCGACATTACGTCATCGTCAGTCTACAATGGATCTCAATTTGGTTAAGCTGAGGTTTTAACCGCCATTAAAATTAGGACACACGTCAAACATACCACAAATCGGCGGGGTTATAAATAATAGCTAATATTAAGATCAAATTAGTTTTTCTAATTAACATTCTAAAAATGAGATGCATGAGTTTGTCGTCTTCATCCACCATTTTTACAGAACCAAGAACTTCAATTGAAAAATCTGAAGGGTTTCTTAGTTCGTCTGTGCAATCAACATCTTCTATAATAAGAATAAAGGATCTCTCTGAGGAAGATGAAACAGTCTAGGAAAACCCTAGCTGAAGTTGATTCATGATCTAAGCTGAGCCAAATCTAAAGATCTATCTCTGGATCGTTGAAGAAGAAGAAGATATCTGCACAGAGTTTTCTCTGGATAGAAGAAGAGGCAGAACAATTCATTTCCTGCCATTAAAGGTTAGCTGATTGAAGATATTCATTCTTAATCTTCCCCCTTCATCATCAAGAACAGGATCAAGGTCCTGAGGAACATCCAACACAAGCCACAGATAGTCAAAGATTGTCAGTCTTGTTGTTGGGAAGCAGATAGGGTTGAGAATTACTGAGCCCAAGAAGAAATTGACTCAGTGAATAATTTCTCTTGAGTGAAATCAAAAAACTCTTTCTAAAACAGTGGATCTGTGAAAGATCTGTGTTGTGGCCTAGATTGATTAGGCTGTGTGTGAGATATGTGAGATCTAATTACAAAGCCTAAATTATAAAGGCTGTGTGAAAGATCTATGTTAGGGTTGTGGACCTGTGATTGGATTCCTTTATGAATCTGTGTGGGGCTGTTTCTCCCAGCCTGTGTAAAAGGAATTTGTGCCTATGTATGGTTATCAAGTGATTACTGTGTGGAAGGTTGTGAGCTAGTGTTGTAAGTCTCGGCGGAGACTGACTGATCCAGTTGGATCGTTCTATAATCTATGAGGAGCCATAGTTTTTGGAGAAGAGCCTTGTCTAACATACTATTAGAAAGGCGGAGAGGGACAGTGGATGTACCTATACACTTGGGAACCACTATAAAATCTAGTGTGTTGTGTATTGTGTTTTGCTATGCTGAATATTGTTTTCTTAAAAGCTTAATTAAGTATACACAGTAGAATTTAAGTCATAAAAGATTTTAAAGAATCTTGAAAAGATTGCAATAACCTATTCACCCCCTTTAGATGATTAGCTACCCTTGTAATCAAAGACTTTCACTTCTTATTTGTTTGGTAGGTGAAGGTATCAATGAGTGACAACACTGATCTAGGCTCGGAGTACTGAGCCACTAGCATCCTCACTTTGAGGAGCTTATCTTCCAACTCTTTAATTAAAGAGCTCTTACTATTTATGGTTGAGCCTTGGATAATGGTGATTGTTTTAAGTTGAGTTATCTCTCTACTCATCTGACTCAGCAGTGAGTCTGACTCATAGTGTAAAGAGAGATCCTTTCTTAAAGAGACAATCTCCTTACCTTGTCTTTTGACAAACAACTTGCTCTTCTTCAGAGCTTCCAAGATTAACCCATATTTGTCAATCAATTGATTGGCATCTTCCTCAGATTCTGATCCATCATCATCACAGGATGAAGGAGCCTCAGAATTGGGCCTAGTCTCATAGTCAGATTCAGAGAAGGAGCTAGACAAAGAATGCACCTTATTTTGACAAGGCTGATCCTGGCTGGATTCTTCATCTATCCTGGCCATGAGTCCATAATTGCTATTATCATCTTCATCCACCTCAGTGTCACTGTCTGAGTGTGATAGAGGGGCCCTGATACCTATCCTTGTAGTAGGATAGTCCTTATTTACTTCATAAGCAATAGACACAAATAACCCAATATAGGCTTCTTCTTCTTCTAAATCTGAAGATGCCGAGTCACTCTGACTCCAGCTCTTCTCATTCTTAGCAATGAAGGTCTTTTCCTTCTTACCCTTTAGATGGTGATACTCCTTCTTACTTATCTCTTTTCTTTTGACTGAGCAATCAACTATGACATGCCCAATTTTGCTACAACAGTAGCAAATAATTTTAGAAGAACTATGTTTACTAGGTTTGGAATCATACCTGTCTCCTTTGGAAAACTTATTCTCAAACTTGTGGTAATCCCTCTTATTATGTGAAGAGCAGGAAGTTTTGTTCTTCCACTGCTTTCTCTTCATCATCTTCTGGAACTGCCCTGAGAAGGAAACAAATTCTCTATCTGACATATTGATGTTAGATGAACTTGACTTAGAGCTTTCTGAATCAGCAGGCTTTCTTGGGGGAGAAGCAATCCTATCCTTTCCCTTCTTAAAACTATCATCCTTAAATGCCATAATCTTCTCCTTAGCTAGGATATGATGGTGGTATCTTCCTCCTTCCTAGTAGACAGCTGCATCTCATAGGAGAGTAGCTTTCCAAACAATGTGTGAGGAAGAGTTTCAGTTAGCTTGGCCACTAATCTGATGTTACAGATCTTTATTTCCCAGTCTCTGGTTAGAGACCTTAGGAACTTGCCATTCAGCTCATAATTGTTGAAGACCCTCCTATAGGTCCTCAGCTCATTCACCACTCTAACGAATTTTTCATAGCACTCAGCTATGCTGTCCTTCTTGTTCTGCCTGAAAGCCTCATATTCCTGATTGAGTAGGGAATTCTTGTCATCCCTAACTTCTTTAGTGCCTTCCATATAGACAATCAAGGTGTCCCACATTTCCTTGGATGTCTTGCAGTGGACAAGATTCTGGAATATAGAATCATCAATGGCACTTACAATAATGTTCTGTGCCCTCTTGTCCATAGTAGACAGGATTACGTCATCCCTGGTCATCTCATAATACTTTTTAAGTTTCTGGACATTGGCATCCAGAATTGATACCTTCATGGGATAAAAGATCCTTCTTGTACAGTAATGAAGATTTTAGGACCAGATGCTTTCATGAACAATCTGAATCTTTCCTTCCAAATCATAAAGCTCTCTTTCCTATAAATTGAGAGCTTTATTGAGCCCAACTCTTTATGGTTCTCTCCTAAACCCATAAAGATAATCTGTAGCTACTCTTGGAGATCTGTTCAGACTGATAAGTCCTTTTCAAATAACCTCCCTCTGATACAACTTGAAAGACTTTATTTTCAAGAGTAGCTAAACACCTAGAGGGGGGATAGGTATTTTATGTCTTTTATGATAATATTTTACTTAGGTGAGTTGTCATTTAGATTTAAATTAGCTTTAAAGATCACACAATAGCACACAAGGTATTTATAGTGGTTCCCCAATGTCTATGTACATCCATTAGCCCTCTCATCTTTCTAACAATGTGTTAGACAAGGCTAACTTCACCAAACTCGGCTCAATGAGCTTACAACACAAATCCGTTAGGATCTCTCTGAATCCTCCAAGTCCTACCTCAGGCCCAAGGCCCTACACTCAGAGAAATATTCTCCTATAACTCAGTGATCTGCTCTAGAACACCTATCTCAGACTTTAACTCAAAGTCCTACACTCAGGCTTTGAGGCTAGCCCTACACTCAGATCCACCACTGGATCCTACCTCAGAGAGAAGCTCTCCTATAACTCAGATTCACAACCAGAATCCTACAACTCAGACACAAAGGCCTTATAGATCAGTTCTATAGAAAAGATCCTACCTTAGCTTTTATAATTTAGGCTTACACTCAGATCAGTTAAGATCCTACATAAAGATATGTTGTTTGTTGATGTTGATTAACTCTAGAGAAATAATCTCTGAGTCTGCGTCTTCCTGAACTGAGATGACTCAGTTCTATCTTCTTCACAGCACCAAGGATGGATCTTCAAGAATGTTCTACTTGAGCTGTGAAGTAACTGCAGCTAGGGCTTGCTCTGTTCCTTCTTCTAACTCATAGAGATAACTCCTTTATCTTGCTATTGAAGGTGTGAATGACAATAAGTAACTGTCTTGAACTTTTAGATCAACAGCAAAAGTAATTTCTTCAAAATCTATAACTTTGTTGAGAGGAAGAAGACGAAGCTCTGGATTTCCAAAAGTTAATTTCTTCTTTCTTGGAATACCACTTTTGTATCCCACCGTTCAACAGATCTTTGAGCAGTGGGACCACATGGAGTTGGTAGCTACTTCTTCTCTTTTGCATTAATTGCTATACAATAGGCAAGCATCACCATTTATCATCTACTATTCCATTCCCGCAACATTTGAATTCCTGCTGATGTCATCATGAATCAGCACCTGTGGAATTAGCCAAATTTAGACAATTTTGCATATGAGTTGAGTGAAGACATGTCACTCAATGCCAAAATACTTAGACAGAATTCTGAACCACCAGGCGTTAAGTGATCATTCATTACCCAACGAATATCGACAATTGTAGTCTAACTGACTAGGCGTTGACTGAGCCTTCATCACTCAACGCAACTGGACTTAATCAATTTTCTCTTTATTAAGGCGTTGAGTGAGTTATCTTCACTCAATTTTTTCTTCCTTTGCCTGTTTTATTGAAGAGGAATTGAGTGAACTGCCTTAACTCAATGCTTCTGTCCTTAGACAGATTTTCTGTTGAATAGGCATTGAGTGAGTTATCTTTACTCAACGCATCTGTCCTTAGATAAATTTCCAAGTCAATCAAACCTGTGGCTCTAACTGAATAGTGTTCTATCAACGCTTTATCTTCTGGGCGTTAAGTGAACTGCCTTCACTCAACTCTTCTGGACTTAGCAAGAATTCTTGTCAGCTTCTTTCTGGCTTTGGCTGTTTGAGCTTTACTCAATGCTTCTGGCTCAAGGTGTTGAGTGAACTGCCTTCACTCAATGCTTACGGTCTTAACTAGATTTTTGCTTTGGCAATGTTGAGGATTTGACTTCCTAGGCTTGACTCAGCCCTTAAAGCCATCTGGCATTGAGTGAACTGACTTCACTCAATGTATCTTGACTTAGGAAAATTTCTGCCTTATCAGCATCCTGTCTTGTGTCCACCTATCATTGTTGTTTAGACAACCTGTTTAAATAGTGAACAAAGAGCAACCTGCATACATAGAACTTAAAGCATACATCAAATACAATTATGTCCATACCATTGCCTTATAGGCCTTCTTAGAATCTAGGACATTGTAATCAATGGACCCAGTAATATCTTGGATCGATAGTTCAAGAAATTGAAGTATTGAAAAATATATGACATGCAAAATTTAAGTGGGTTGGTTGAAGTGGAGAGGCATGCCAGGGATCTTATGTGATCGTAAAGTACCTTTAAAACATAAGGTCAAGTTTTACCATACTGTAATTAGACAAACAATGCTCTATGGTTTTGAGTGTTGGGAAGTGAATTGTGTACATGAACAAAAAATGGGAGTTGTGGAGATGAGAATGCTTTGGTAGATGTGTGGATACAAAAGACTAGATAAAATTCAGAATGAATATATTAGGGATAAGACAGAAGTAGCACCAATTCTAGAGAAGATGCGAGAAGCTCGACTAAGATGGTTTGGACACTTACAAAGGAGACCATTATAGGCACCTGTTAGGTGTTGTGACTCTTATCACTAAGCATGTAAAATGAGAGAGGGGTAGACCAATAAAGACTTAGAGTGAAACTATAAGGAAAGAAATGATATACTTTGACATTAGTGATATTATGACAAAAGATAGGGCACAATAATGACAAAGGATCCATATAGCCGACCCAACTATAGTGGGATAAAGGCTTGAGTGTTGTAATGTTTTATATGATAGGGGACACTGACTACTGCAAAAGTCTTTAAAAATAATGAAAAAGTTGTGGATTTAAGTTTTTTGGCCTAGGTGTCAAAATTGTTATTTTAAGAATTTCTTGTGCTTTCCATATTCATGAAAGCTCAAAAACTTTGTAATATGAAAAAATACAAGATATGGAATTTGAAAATAAGCATGTTCAAACAAACCAAATATGCATGAATTAAACTATCATAAAGTGAAAACTAATGTTAATGTAATAAGTGTGACATAAGTATGCCCAAGATTAAAATATCCAAACTACATGTCTACACATTAGCCCCGTACAAGTAGCAGATGGGTATGAGGAGATGCACACTTGCCTTAAGTTCGGATGCGAGTCTCATATGCACACATGAAAAGATCGCTCAACTTAGAATGCTTTCTCCCAAATGCCTTGCAAGGCCCCATTGGAATCATCCTAGATTAAGGACAAGGCATCACTTACAAGTTAGGACTTCCAATGCATATAATCCTACGACCATGCTATTGAAACACAATATGGGTGAATGATTATGTCAATACTAAACATTTATTCCTCAATACTGATTCATGACTTATGCGTTTATTCCATGATTAATTTTTGGAATTATTATTATATTGAAGATAGTTGATTTTAACTCCATTTAGAAAGTTTTATCCACACAATCAAACACATAGATATGAGGACTTTCAAAGTTTAGTATTCTACTCTTGATGTAGCGTAGCGTGATATTGTAAATGAAATAACTAGCATGAATACTAAATTGAACATATACTAAGAGGTGATGCTAGAATGATTAGTTAAGATAACAAGGTGCAATGATATTCCACTTATGATAAAGTTTAATAAATATATAATTAATTTGCATGCATTCAACATAGAGTTTCAATCTACTTTTTCATAGACTTTGAATGAAAATATTAAGCTTTTTTATTTGTTTTGATAGTGCATGATTGATTCTAGAGTCTCGATATAAATGAGATACATGCAATCAATTAATAGTGAAGCACATCACATATAAAATTACCCAAACAAAATAATAAATAATGTTACCAATAGGCATTCTATCATTTATAACCCTAGTGTGATAAAAATAATTGATTTAGGATTATAATGACAAATACTTGATAAACCATGAATTATGATATTTGATTTTTCAAGATAATTCAATATGATCATTTGAAAATTTAACCATAAAAAGTAGAATATATTAAATACTTAAACACAAGAAAAATTATGACACATGATTAGAGATTGAAAAATATGAGATATCAAGTATTCAGAATCATGAATTTATTAATTCATGGTGGTGGGTGTGAAGTCTATATTCATCCTTTCTTAATTATTATAGTGAATGCTTATAAGGTGAATATGACATATCTATATTCAATGTAAAATTTTTTTTGTTTATTTTCGATAGTTTTGTAAATTTTCATATTGTTTCTTTAGAAATAAACCAAAACATGTATAAAGTTTCTAAAAGCAAAAAACGAATGGAAATTAATGTTGCAAAATTATTTAATGAAAATAAAATATAGAGAAAATCAAAAAATTTATGAAAATACAGCTTCCTCCAGCGAGAAGGCATAATGCCGAGCAGCAGTAGCCAAAGATTTGATTTTCATGTAAAAAACTTGGTTTTTGCAATTTTTCAATTTCAATTTCTGTTGATTATGATTTGACATTATATAGTCTATTATATACCGCAAATAAATAAATAATAATAATAAGAAATTTTTGGATTTTAATTTTTAGTTTAAGCCTTCAAATAAACCATTTAAATCAAATTTGTGAGAAACTAATTTTGTGCATATCACTTAATCCACATTACTCTAAACATGAATGTGACTTTTGAGTATTAAATCTAGATTGTTGTGGATTTTAGCTTTTGGCCTAAGGAATTCAAAAAAAATTAATTTCTTTTAATAAATATAAGATTTCAAAACAAAATGAATGTGCACTATTTATAACATCTTAAATATATCAAATCTTTGACATGTAATATCTTTTGTTAAAAAACAAACCAAAAAATGCACGAACCAACAAAGAAAGAAAAAAAATTATTTCATTTTGGTTTATTTCTACTTCACAGATTTTTATTCTTACTAACAAGTAAAAGTTTTAGGTATCAAAAGAGCACCAAGTGCGATGGTTCCTTTGGGTACCCAAATATAACATGATGGTTTTAATTGGAAAAAAGATGAATGGACACTTTCAACTGGAGTTAATGTGTTGTTTTTACAATGGTCATCCATTCATACCTTAGTTGAATGTTTTTCAAATTTTTGTAGTCATTTTTTTATTTTGAGAATAGTAGTTATTTTTGAACATATTATTGATAGGAAATTTGTTTGTATTCAATTTTAGGTTGAGTGATGATTGATTTTACAAATTATGTTGATGATAGCATTTCAAAATTTTATTTATAAGCCTTTGATGTTTTTCGCTCCCCATATTTTTACTTTGTCAAGGTATGAAAGTTTCATATTCAACTTGCTTTTGGATTTTACTTGATAATATGGATTTATGTTTTGCTAGTTTTTATTCATAATTTTCCTGAACAAGTTGATTTTTGTTTCCAATTCATTATTTTTAATCTTGAGCTTACGTCTAGCTTTGTTATATGCGAGTGTACTATTTTTAAGAATTATAGATATATAATTAATATGAGTTTTATAATCACTTCTCAAATTTTCAAAAGTTTCATCCATCTTTTTAATTTTGATTTTAAATTTTTTACATATAACACACTCATTTTTTAAGGATACAGTTTCTAGAGTTAATTATTCAGTTTCCTTTTCTAAAATTTCAATTTTTACTTGCGCCTCATCCAATGCAGTAGAAATTAAACTATACATTTCTTCTTATATTAAAGAAGTACTTATAGTGTTTTCTGGCTCGAAATTATGATTAGAATAGAAGTATCCTCCATCACTTTCTTCCTAGCTTGACTGCTAGTAGTGTCATCTTCCGAGTATTATATTATGACATTAAATTCTTCTCTCTTTGATCAGTTTGGAAGGTTGTCCTTCAAGAATGAGCTCTCATCAGTTTTTCTCTTAGATCCTTAAGAAATTGCTCGAATTCATCATCTGTAGAGAAAATATTACAAGTTTTATCAAGAAATGTTCAAATCTAATAAGCAGTGGGAAAAGTATAAATAAATTTGAAATAATTCTGATCAAGTGCACAAAATAGACTATTCATAACTTTAACAGTTAAAAAACATTCATTCCTATTTAAATTAGGTTGGGGCCTTTTAATGAAAATGATAGTTTTACTTTCAAGACCACCTAAACACCTAGAGGGGGGAGGGTGTGAATAGGTTCTAATACTTGTTTTAACTCAAGGCAGAATATAAATACAGTTCTTTGAATAAATCAGATATTTCTATAGCTAATACATCACAGCAATCACAATCATACACACATCACAGATTGCACACAAATTTATAGTGGTTCCCCAAGGTCTGGATACATCCACTTTCCCCCTTCACCTATCTAGCAGTATGCTAGAGTCGGCCTAACTTCTTCCTTTAGTTTAGAATCCAGAAGGATTCCTACAACTCAGAATGTCTCCATATTCCTACAACTTAGGCTAACAAGCCCTACCTCAGCCTTGCCACAAGGCCTACAACTCAGAGAATACCTTCTCCTATAACTCAGGCATAAACAGCCCTACCTCAGCCTTGCCACAAGGCCTACAACTCAGAGAATACCTTCTCCTACAACTCAGGCATAAACAGCCCTACCTCAGCCTTGCCACAAGGCCTACAACTAAGAGAATACCTTCTCCTACAACTCAGGCATAAACAGCCCTACCACTTAGAGAATAAATCTCCTACACTCAGCCTTTATAAAATAGGCTTATAACTCAGATCTATGAATAGATCCTATAGAATTTGATAAGGAATTTTGTAATCTCTTACCCCTATTGAGAGAGAAGGGATAAGAACTTTCTTGATCAGCTTCTTGAAGAGGCTGATGGTTGAAATCAACTTGATCTTAGCTTTCTTCAAAGCTTCTTGAATCTAAACTTAGTTGGGTTGATTTTCTTTGAATATAACTGACTGGCAGCTTCCTTCTTAGACTTCAGAAATAAATCTGAATCTTCTTGACAGATTAGTTAAGTATCTGCTTCTTGAGAGACCTGTGAATGTATCCTTCTTGACTTTAAATAGTTGGATCTCTCTCTATCCAAACCTCTTGAAGATACTTCTGAATTCTTGATTGAATTAATCTTAGACAGAATCTGAATAGTAAACTACTTCAGAACGTCTTCTTAGATCTTCTCACGAAGATCTTCTTCTTTGTTACTTGTACTTTCTTGATCAGAGATCAATCTCTAACTGTGTTAGTTGTGACAATACTTCTTCTTCTCTATGTGTATATATTTCTTCTTCTGAATCAATCTATTTATAGACTTCATCCATGGTAACCGACTGATCCGGTTTATAACTAACTTCTTATAAGTCTGACAGCTTAAGTAACCTGTTGTAACTCACAACTATCAAGTCTTCAAATAGTTCTTGAGCCTTTGACTCTGTCAGCAAAGCGTCGAGACTGACTGTCATAAAGTGTCGAGACCATCTGTCAATATGTGTCGACACAGACTTTGGTGGTGTCGACATAGCTGCCTTGATGTCGACACAGCTTCTTTACACTGCTTCTTGAGAATGTGTCGACACTGATTATTTATGTCGACACAAACACTTCACCATTTATCAACAATCAACTTGGTCTAGACTCAGCTGTGTGTCGACACAAGTCCTGTGTGTTGACATAGTTGATGTAGACTTAGAACATAGCGTGTGTCAACACTACCTCCAGGTGTCGACATAGTTATTGTCGACTCTGCCTCTGTATGTTGACACAGTCTCCCGGTGTCGACACAGTTGATGTCGACTGACTATTTCTGTGTGTCGACACTGCCTCCCAGTGTCGACACAAACTCACTGAAGTGTCGACACAGCCATTTCCAAGTGTCGACACAATCTTACTTAAGTGTCGACACAGCTTACTCAGGTGTCAACATATGGACTTAGAATATTTTTGCTGCATTCTAGCACATTCTTAACCTACACATATAAACTAAAAATAACATCAAATACACCTTGATGTATATCAATGAGCTAAGTGAGGCTTCTCCAAATCAGGTACACATTTTCTAATGTACCCAACAATCACTCTCTATTTGGAGAAGTCATAACCCTTTAGCCAATGATATACACCACTTAGAAAATAAACAAGATGATGTACATAAGCATTATATGACAGGGTACTATATAAACAAAACACATATCATAGTTACATCACAGAATAAAGATGTAAAAGTAAATGATCACAGAATAATGTTTTGTATATCAACTCAAAAAGTTTGTTACAAAATATTTACATTGATTTCTCTAACAAACAAATAATTATATAGTTCTTGAATAAAAACTAGTAAAGCTTAGACTAAGGCTGGGCAGGCTCCTTGATGACTATCCCTTTTCCAGATATTATCTGAGCCTAAGCAGGAGGTTCTGTATCTTCCATGGGCTTCTTGCCTTTCAAATCAACTTTCTTCTGTGCTTCAGCCTTGATCCTTTGTCTTTCAAAATAATAAAAGGGCTTGGGGAAATACTTGCTAGGTTCCTGAGTATCAGGAGGTAGCTTCCCCATCTTAGCCTTTCTCCTGTGTTGAATTATGGCCTCCTGCCTGGCTTCTTACTTTTGCCATTCTTGCTCATTGTACCATTTGCCCCTTTCATGTACTTGATCTTTTATAGCTTTCCAGGCAGTTAAAATTATATTCCTTGAAGTGGGGCTCCACTGCTCAAAGTCTAGCTTTAATTCTGCTTGATCTCTAAATCTTTTCTTTGATAATAGAGCATCTTGCTGAGCTTTCAGACCAGCTTCTAGCATATCAACCTTTTCAATAATAACATTTGTAACTGGTAGAGGAGGGCTGTACATAGACTCAACTTGTTGATGTACCATTTCAATATCTGCAGGAGGGTAAATGACTTGGGCAGCCTCAGGTTGATCACCTTCAAGTAGAATTGGTTGCACCCCTGACTCAGCCATATTATCATCATCACACAAGGGTGGATATCCAAGAGTGGCTCTTATGCTGTTTGTTACCCATTTGGCATGATCAGATCTAGCATAGACTAACACCCTCTCCCCCTTTATGACTTCTCTAGTCATATGATCTCTTAAGTCCTCTTTCTGAAATCTTATTTGCCCATCCAGGTAATTGATTCCATCTTTAAAGAATGGCTTTAACTTTTGAAGCTTATCACTAATTAACTTCTCAGATGAAGTAATGACAGTTTTAACTGAATCTAGGGCATCCTGTAGCTTCTTATCATATTCTTCCATTTCTTTAGCCCTTGCAGCAGTCATTTCTGTAACAGCAGTTGTTAACTCAGTGACAATCACATTGTGAGATTCTATCAGATTATTATTCATTCTTATTTTATTTTCAAGGACATAGCCTTGTTTGACAGCCATCTCATCCACTTGCTTCTTTATTTCTTCTTATTGCTTTGCAAGAAATACCACAGCATTGCCTCCCTTGTGGAAGCAATATGTCATTTCTCTTTTATTCTGATTAACTTCAAATCTTATAGATTTTATATCTTGTGCCAGATCAAATTGAAGAGCCTTATGGCTTTCATCCACATACTTTTCAAGAGACAATCTCTTCTCATCCATTTTGACTTGTAAATCCACCAAAAGTTTGTTGTAATCAATTGCAGGTGCTGGTTGGGAAGAAGTAGCTTGTAAAGCCATCTTGTAGCTTTGACTTCTTCTCTTAAAAACCATTAATTTTCTCTTCATTGCCTCCCTAACTTCTTCATGCTCAAATTCTGAAGAACTTTCAATATAAACTCTCTCTTGAGGAGTGGAAGAAATTTCCTTCTCAGCTACTTGTTGCTCTTCCTCTATATCAACCTGCTCCCCCTCAACCCTTACTTGCTCCCCCTCAAATCTTAGGGTTTCAATTTTATCTATTTCTCCTCCAATATCAGGAAACAGCTCTTCAAGAGTAAATTCTTATTGTGTGAGAGCAGGAGATTGAACTTTCTCAGTAGCAGCAGCAGCAATACTAGAAATATCAAGATCAGTTTGAGGAATAATGTCCTCTGATAAATTGGTTCTTTCTTCTTTTTGTACCTGTTCAGACTCTGGCTTCCCCTGCAAATGTGTATTCTCAGCATTGTCCTGGACTTGTATACTTTCCAGCCCCCTCTGCACTTGTGCAATAACTGGCTCCCCTTGCACCTGTGCAGATATAGTATCTTCCTTGACTTATGCATCTTAAAGACCATGCTCTTGCCTGTCCACATCAGGCATTTCTTTAGAAAGAACTCTATCCCATCTTGAGAATAACCTCATGTCCATTCTCCTCATATGATTTATCTTAATCCTGGAATCTGTTGCATTACCTCTTGAATTATTCCAGCCAGGTACAGACTCATGATCCTAGCCAAGTTTGGCTTCTTGATTCCTTCTTTAATCTTATCAAACAGTACTGCAGACCAATTTGTTTGAATCTTAAAGATCACCCTTGTCATCAGGCTGAACATATAGGCTGATATCCTATCATGGCCATCTGGTTTACATAAGATCACTTTACCTATTATTTCAGACATGAATTTCCCCTGATGATTCATTCCCTTCCTGTTGATGGCAGATCCTATTTTTATGGTTGGATCCAATCCACACCAGTGAAGCGCCTCCCTGGTCCTTGAGGCTGGCATCTCTTCCTCATCTTGTATTCTAGGAAGATGGAGAATCTTGCTCAACCTTTTCTGAGATAGCTTGACTTTTTCTCCATGAATAGTGGATTTGATCTTCAAGCCAATTGAGTCCATTGATGCAGTAGTATAGAACTCGAATACTTCTTTATTCCATATCTTAGTAGGTTCAGAGACAAGATATTCTAGTCCATTTTCTGCAAGAAGTGAAATGACCTGTTTGATCTCTGAGTCGGCATCGTCGAATGCATGCCTAACCAACTCATATCCTTCATTGACATTGTATTCAACCTTGGGCGCCATTGGAATGAAGATAAAGCTTGATTGGAGAGGAGAGAGATTGTCGACACAAGGTTTTTGTCTCGAAACCCTGGTGAGCGTGTCGATAGAATAAGTTCTTGACCTATTTATACCCTTCTAATCAAAGAAGATCAAAAGGCGGGCAAAAACTGTCTAAAAGTGTCGACACTATTGGAATGTGTCGACACAAACTTCTATTGTCTCGACCACGGCGCTGACTACTATGTGTCGACACCAATTGATGATATGTCGACACAGGAGATACTTAGTAGTTCATCAGAAATTCTGTGTCGACTCTTATTATAAGTGTCGACACAAAATCTGTAAGTGTCGACACCATTACTCTGGTTGTGTCGACACTAAATTTCTGGATGTGTCGAATCTTTGTCCCTTAGGTGTCGACACATTTTCTCTGTGTCGACACAATTTTCCTTAATTATCGACATAACTTCTCTGTGTCGACACTTTATTACTGAATGTGTCGACACCATTTTACTTAGCCAATTTTTGGTAAACTAACCTATGGTTAGCATTCCTAATTCAATTTTAAATCTATTGAATTTAGTTTCATCCAGAGGCTTAGTAAATACATCTGCAATTTGAAAATCAGTTTTAACAAATTCTAATGAGATGTCTTCTTTTTCTACATGTTCTCTAAGAAAATGGTATTTTATCTCTATATGCTTAGTCCTACTATGTGAAACAAGATTGTTTGCAATAGAAATGACACTTTTAGAATCACACAATAAAGGTGTTCTACTTACTTGAATACCATAGTCCCTTAGCTGATGTTGAATCCACAATAGTTGTGCACAACAACTTCCTGCTGCCACATATTATGACTCAGCTGTGGATATTGCCACACTAGTCTGCTTCTTACTGCTCCAAAATATCAATCTTCCTCCCAAGAATTGGCATGTACCTGTAGTACTTTTTCTATCTTCTCTACAGCCTGCAAAATCTGCATCTGAATAACCTGTTAGTAGAAAATCTCCATTCCTAGGGTACCAAAGGCCTAGATTAGGTGTGCCCTTTAGATATCTCAAAATCCTCTTGACTGTAGTATAATGTTATTCTTTAGGGCATTCTTAGTACCTAGCAAAGACACATGTTGCATACATAATGTCTGGTCTACTAGCAGTGAGATATAATAGAGAGCCAATTATTCCTCTATACAAAGAATCATCTACAGGTTTACCTACATCATCTTTGCATATAGGCATACTTATTCCCATAGGTGTTCTCATGGTGGAGTATGATTCCATACTGTACTTCTTAATTAGCTCCTTGGTGAACTTAGACTGGGATATGGACAATCCATCATCAGTCTGTCTTACTTTGAGTCCAAAGAAGAACTTAAGTTCCCCCATACTGCTCATTTCAAACTTCCCTTGCATAAATTTGGCAAACTTCTTGCAAAGGTTGTTCTCTGTAGACCCAAAAATTATGTCATCTACATAGATTTGAACTAAGATTATCTTACCTTTAGATTCCCTTAGGAATAGAGTTTTGTCTATTTTACCTCTTGAGAATTTGTTCTCAATAAGGAAAGTAGACAGGGTTTCATACCAAGCCCTTGGGTCTTGCTTTAACCCATACAATGCTTTCCTAAGTCTATAGACATAACCAGGTTTAAGAGAATCTACAAAACCTGATGGCTGCTCTACATAGACTTCTTCTTTTAGATCACCATTCAGGAATGCTGATTTCACATCCATTTGATATTCCTTGAAGCCTTGATATGCTGCATAAGCAAGGAACATTCTGATTGCTTCCAGTCTTGCTACTGGGGCAAATGTTTGATCAAAGTCTATTCCCTCTTTCTGCCTGTATCCTTTTGCAACCAATCTTGCTTTATTCTTTACAATAACTCCATTCTCATCCAACTTATTCCTAAAAATCCACTTTGTACCAATGATGTTGTGGTCTTTTGGTTTAGGAACCAACTCCAAGACCTTGCATCTTCTAAACTGATTAATCTCCTTTTGCATATCATTAATCCAGTGTTGGTCTTGGATAGCTTCTTCAAATTTCTCTGGCTCCAGTTGAGATAAAAAACTTGAGTGTAGGACTGTATTCAGATTTCTACTTCTGGTTTGCACTCCATGTCTTGGATCACCAATTATCTGATTTGCTGGATGATCCTTTAGATGTCTTACAGCTGGAGGTAAAATTCCTTCTGGCTGAACACCTCCAGTTTCATCATTATGCTGCACCTCTTGGTTGTCATCAGCTTCTAGAGAGTCTTGTACTCCCCCTGGACAGTAACCATCATTTTCCAATACTTCATCTGCAGTTGAGCCTTCTGCAATGGAAAGCTTGTCCATTCTATTGCTTAAACCTGTTGGACTACATGAACGACAAGGCAACTCACTGTTGATTTATCTTATTTCATCAAATACAACATGTACAGATTCTTCTACAACCTGAGTAATCAAGTTGTAGACTTTATAAGCCTTACTATTGTTGTTGTACCCAACGAATATCCAATCTTGGGATTTGGCAGCAAACTTAGTTAAATAAGACTTGCCATTGCTAAGGATATAACACTTGCAACCAAAGATCCTAAAATATGATAAATTTGGTTTTCTACCTTTCATAATCTCATAGGGAGTCTTTTTGTGGCACTTAGTGATAGAAGCCCTGTTGAGTACATGACATGCAGTGTTTACTGCTTCAGCCCAGAAATATTCTGGGAGAGAAGTGTCACTCAATAGAGTTCTACCAGCTTCAATCAATGTCCTATTCTTTCTTTCAGCAATACCATTTTGCTGAGGTGTTTTAGGTGAGGAGAATTCTTGAAAAATCCAAAACTCTTCACACAATCTTGTCATACATTCAGATTAAAATTCAGTGCCATGGTCACTTCTGATTTTGACCACTGTACTGTCCAGTTCATTCTGAATTTGTCTGACAAAACTGTGTAAAACACTTAGGGTTTCAGATTTCTGTCTTAGAAAGAACACCCAGGAATATCTAGAATAGTCATTTACAACCACAAAAGTGTAGACCTTCCTACCTAGACTATGAACTGGCATAGGACCAAAAAGATCCATATGTAAGAGGTATAAACACCTCACTGAATCCTTGTTTTCAAGGCTATGAAAGGAGGATTTTGTCTGCTTGCCCTTTTGACAAGCTGAACATATCCCTTCCTTTATACACTTAACTTGAGGACCATTCCTCACTAACTCTTTACCAAAGAGTTGGTCAATTGTCTTGTAGTTAAGATGAGCCAGCCTCTTGTGCCATTTGACACAATGAGATGCTTTCTTATCAGCTATAAGACAAATAGGAGAACCTTTGTTCTCACACCCAAAATCAAGACAATAAATATTTGTCTTTCTATATCCTGTCAAAATGATCTTTTGATCACTTGACCTTTTGATATGACATCCATTCTTAACAAATGAAATGTCATATCCTAGATCACTCAGCTGACTTATGCTTATCAGGTTGTGTTTCAAACCTTTTATATAAGCCACTTGAGTGATGGTAATTTGGTTGGAAGAGATGTTACCAAATACTTTGATGATTTCTCTTTCAGATCAACCAAAGATTACTTTAGGCCCATCCTTGATAGGTGTGTACTCCTTCAGTATCCCCTTTATTCCAGTCATGTTCCTGGAACATCCACTGTCCAAGTACCATATAGGGGCATGGAAACTTGGACTTTCCTGCAATACAGAATTACTTTCCCTTAGAACCGAAGTAAGTCTTGGGTCCTTGGTTCAAGTTAGCACCATTCATATCAAAACTACTAGCAGCTCTTCTAACTGGTAGACTGTTGTTCTTCCTGACACTGATGTTATGCCAGCAGTTTAAGGCAAAATGGCATGTCTTGCCACAGCACCAGCATTCATACTTGTTGTATCTAGGTCTAGATACATTTTTGACAGAAGAATTTTTGTTCTGTGCTGGTGCTGCTGTAGCTACACCCACTGATTTCTTATAACCATGGGGTTTATGAACATGGGCTGACTTATTGGCATTAACACCCTTATTATTCAGAACATCAGTCTTATTATGACCTTGAGTATTCTCAAAGTCATACTTGTTAGAAGGCTCATGCACCTTTCTAAAAACTACAGGGACTTTAAAGTTCAATGGCTGAACAGAGGCTTTGCTCTTTCTCTTGAAATGGACAGCCCTGGTGTTACCTTTATAGCCTATTTCAGCCTTACCCTTTTGAGCCATAAACTCATCTATTAAGGGTAAGACTGATTTTTGGCTTAGAGTAACTAGCCACCAAATCTTTCTCTACTTGAAGTCTGACTTCCAGAATTTTAATTAGATCATTTTTATATGTGATTGTACCCATCTGAATAACAATAATAGTTTTCAGCTTGGCAACCTCATTCATTTGTTGATCTAATTCTTTCTCTAAACTAGATGCAGTCATCTTAAGATCTGCAATTTCCTTAGCCTGATTTTTGGCCAGGTTTTTGCTTTTCTTAAGTGCTTGCAATAAGTCCCCATATTCATCTATCAACTGATGAATATCTCCTTCAGATTCTGATCCATCCTCATCACTTGATGAAGATGAATCTGACTCTGAACCAGTACTGTAATCAGAAATTCTAGAATTACTTTGTACCTTACTGGGACCAGGCTGATCCTGGCACTTGTTGTCTTCTGATTCAGCCATCAGTCTCATGCACTGATCGTCTTCTTGTTCATTGATGGAGTCCAGTAATTGCAGAAACTCCTCTTCTTCACTAGCTGCATACAGTCCAATGTATGCTTCAGCTTCAGATTCTGACTCTGAGGAGGATTGATCTGTAAGACTCTTCTCCTTCTTAGCAACAAAGGATTTCTCCTTCTTGCCCTTTTGTTGAGTCTTATTTTTGTCTGCTGACTCCTTCCTCTTTTTTGGACACTCAGCCACCACATGCCCTGGTCTATTGCAACAATAGCAAACAATTTTTTTATGTTGTAGCTTTGCTGGGCTTAGACCTGCTCCTTTCCTTTCTTGATGATTTTCTCTTTTGATAGTAGTCATCAACTGGCTGTGATGTGGAGGGCCTTGACTTCCATTGCTTCTTCTTCAAGAACCTCTGAAACTGCCTTGTAAAGGCAGTAAAATCTTCATCTGAATCACTGCTATCTGAGTTCTGATTGTCTGAATTCTCTGAGATAACTTCAGCAACTTCCTTAGGAGGTGATGGAGACATCCTCCTGCTCTTTCTAGTGGCTTCAACCTTGAAGGCCACTAACTTTTCTCTATGCTCTCCTTTTGTATTTCTTTCTTCCTCCTTCCTAGCCATTAGTTGCATTTCATATGATAGCAACTTTCCAAATAAGATTGGAGGAGAAATGTCTGCTAGTTTGGCCACTTCTCTAATGGCAAAAATCTTTGTATCCCAATCCTTTGTCAAGGATCTTAGGAATTTGTCATTCAGCTCATAAGTACTGAAGACCCTTCCATAGGACATCAGTTCATTCACTATCCTGTAGAATTTCTTGTTGCATTCAGATATGCTATCAGACTTCCATTGTCAGAAACTCTCATATTCTTGATTGAGCATAGACTTTCTGTCTTATCTAACTTCTTCAGAACCCTCCATGTAGACAATCAAAGTGTCCCACATTTCCTTGGAGGTTTTGCAGTGAATCAAATTTTGGAAAGTAGAATCATCTATGGCACTCACTATGATATTCTGAGCTCTTTTATCCATAGTTGCCAATATAATCTCATCCTTGGTCATTTCAGAAAAATCTTTAGGAGTTCTTTGATTTGCATCTAGAACAGACATATTCATTGGGATATATGGACCTTCTTTTACTGTGATATATATCCTTGGGTCAGAGGCCTCCATAAACAACCTAACCCTTTCTTTCCAGATTCAAAAAATCTCTTTCATGCAGATGGGTAATTTCATTGACCCTAATTCCTTGTGATTCTCTCCAGAACCCATTTTCTTGATTTTTGATTCTGCCTTAGGGATCTAACTCAGACTGTTAAGTCTTTCTTTAAGTAACCTCCCTCTGATACCACTTGATAGTTTTACTTTCAAGACCACCTAAAAACCTAGAGGGGGAGGTGAATAGGTTCTAATACTTGTTTTAACAAAAGGCAGAATATAACTACAGTTCTTTGAATAAATCAGATATTTCTATAGCTAACACAGCACAGCAATCACAATCGTACACACATCACAGACTGCACACAGATTTATAGTGGTTCCCCAAGGTATGGGTACATCCACTTTCCCCCTTCACCTATCTAGCAGTATGCTAGAGTCGGCCTAACTTCTTCCTTTAGCTCAAAATCCAGAAGGATTCCTACAACTCAGAATGTCTCCACATTCCTACAACTTAGGCTAACAAGCCCTACCTCAGCCTTGCCACAAGGCCTACAACTCAGAGAATACCTTCTCCTATAACTCAGGCATAAATAGCCCTACCTCAGCCTTGCCACAAGGACTACAACTCAGAGAATACCTTCTCCTACAACTCAGGCATAAACAGCCCTACCTCAGCCTTGCCAAAAGGCCTACAACTCAGAGAATACCTTCTCCTACAACTCAGGCATAAACAGCCCTACCACTTAGAGAATAAATCTCCTACACTCAGTCTTTATAAAATAGGCTTACAACTCAGATCTATGAATAGATCCTACAGAATTTGATAAGGAATTTTGTAATCTCTTACCCCTGTTGAGAGAGAAGGGATAATAACTTTCTTGATCAGCTTCTTGAAGAGGCTGATGGCTAAAATCAACTTGATCTTAGCTTTCTTCAAAGCTTCTTGAATCTGAACTTAGTTGGGTTGATTTCCTTTGAATATAACTGACTGACAGCTTCCTTCTTAGACTTAATAAATAAATCTTAATCTTCTTGACAGATTAGTTCAGTATCTGCTTCTTGAGAGACCTGTGAATGTCTCCTTCTTGACTTCAAATAGCTGGATCTCTCTCTATCAGAACCTCTTGAAGATACTTCTGAATTCTTGATTGAATTCAACTTAGACAGAATCTGAATAGTAAACTACTTCAGAACATCTTCTTAGATCTTCTCACGAAGATCTTCTTCTTTATTACTTGTACTTTCTTAATCAAAGATCAATCTCTAATTGTGTTAGTTGTGACAATACTTCTTCTTCTCTATGTGTATATATTTCTTCTTCTGAATCCATCTATTTATAGACTTCATCCATGATAACCGGCTGATCCGGTTTATAACTAACTTTTGACAAGTCTGACAGCTTCAGTAACCTGTGGTAACTCACAGCTGTCAAGTCTTCAAACAGTTCTTGATCCATTGACTCTGTCAGCAAAGCGTCGAGACTGACTGTCATAAAGTGTCGAGACCATCTGTCAATATGTGTCGACATAAGTTACTTAAGTGTCGACACAGACTTTGGTGGTGTCGACATAGCTGCCTTGATGTCGACACAGCTTCTTGACACTGCTTCTTGAGAATGTGTCGACACTGATTATTTGTTTCGGCACAAACACTTCACCATTTATCAGCAATCAACTTGGTTTAGACTCAGCTGTGTGTCGACACAAGTCCTGTGTGTCGAAATAGTTGATGTAGACTCAGAACATAGCGTGTGTCGACACTGCCTCCAGGTGTCGACACAGTTGTTTTCGACTTTGCCTCTGTATGTCGACACAGTCTCCCGGTGTCGACATAGTTGATGTCGACTGACTATTTTTGTGTGTCGACACTGCCTCCCGGTGTCGACACAAACTCACTGAAGTGTCGACACAGCCATTTCCAAGTGTCGACACAATCTTACTGAAGTGTCGACACAGCTTACTCAGGTGTCGACATATGGACTTAGAATATTTTTCCTGCATTCTAGCACATTCTTAACCTGCACATATAAACTCAAAATAACATCAAATACACCTTGATGTATATCATTGAGCTAAGTGAGGCTTCTCCAAATGAGGTACACATTTTCCAATGTACCCAACAAGAAATATTCCAAACTTCGATATCTAAAGATTTTAAAAAAATTACATTAAGATTTTCCATCATTTATAATTTCAACTACTAAATAAAGGTGGTGTTAATGATTTTTCATTAATTGAATATCCATCCCCTCTAGTAGATACAAGATCAAGAAGCGTTATTATTCTTGGTGATGATATCTTTTTGGAATAACCAAATTCTAATGCAACTTGTTGGATATATTGGCTACCTAAGAGGGGTGAATAGGGGTTTTTGAAAATTTAATTCTAAATAAAAATATTATTGTTGTTGGATCTATTGGCTCCCTTAAAGGGTTGAATATGGGTTTTTGAAAATTTAATTTTAAATAAAAATATTTTTGTTAATCAAAGTGATTTCAGAAATATTAAATATAAAACTTTATTTTAACTTTTCATAGAAGTTTATATCGAAGAATATTTTTTTAAAAAGGCAGAGTTCAATCTCTCTTCAATACCGCCGATAGTAGGTGGTATCGCATGGTGTTAGCTCTTGGAGATTGAAATCTAAGAGTTGTTCAATACAAAAAAACCTTACAATATATTTTTTGCTAAATATTTAAGAGAAAATATTATTTAAAGCATTTTATGAAGTAAGAAATAAAATCAAGATAATAAAAACAATTAACATGATTTTATTTCAAAAAAGACTTTGATTACAAAATATTGATTTCTATAACACAAGAAATTGAGTGGAAAATGAAAAATCCTTCTTTCATTGTCTATACCAACCCTTCTCCAAAGGATCAGTTGACTTTAGTCTATCTCTTCCTATATAAGGCATTAAATTGCCCCCTAAATCTAAACCTAGACTTAGTTTCCAACACCCACAACAAATTCCTCCTTATTCTTAGCAAGACCTAGTTTCCAACACTAGCAGTTAATTGCCCCTAAGTTGCACATGGACCTAATCGCTAACAACTGTGACAAATTCCACTACCAATACAAAAGTGTAACCAAACTAAAAAGAGATTATAAAATAAAAAAATATGTAAGAGAAACTCCCTAAAAAGAACTTTTGAAGGTGAAGAAGAAGACATTGTAGAAATCAGTGTTCTTTATGTGTTCGCCCTTTGAAAGTGTGAACAGTTGAAGAAATCCCATGAGAATTTTCTAGAGGGGGGCGATGGGTGAATAGAGATTTAAAAAATTCTTCTAAATAATTTCAATTAACTCAGAATTTGCACATACACAGATTGTAGTCCAGAAGATAATCAAAGTAAAAGTAAACAAAATATAACACAACAAGAAAGTAAGCATAGAAAAACAAAAACATAGAAGACACATAATATATAGTGGTTTCCCAAACTCTTGGTACATTCAGTCTTCTACCATCTTGGTAAGAATACATTATCCCAAAGACTGAGTCTTTTGATAAGGTGACTCTTAGAACCAACAAACAGATCTTTTGGTAAGGAGATATTAAACTAGAACTAATTGAGTCTTTTGGTAAGGAGACTCTCAGAACTACAACATGGATCCTTTGAAGAGGGATTCTAAAAAGTCTTTACTCGATCAGTACAAAATAATTAAGAAGAAATTGAGAAAAAAAGTTGTGAAGAATTTTTTTTTTGGACGAGTCCTGTCAGTAAGAATTTGAGGACTATTAGGAACTAAGTATATCTGATCCTTCGATATGATGAACCCTTTGTTGAAAGAAGATTTGTAAAGGTTATTAGCCTTAGATCAGTGATCATCTTTGAATATTCTAGTCGATTGTTTGTTAAAGCACTAGCAGAGAAGACTGAGTATTGAGAATATGAAGATGATGAAGAACAATAGTTAGCTATCAGTATTTTTTGTTCTTGTTCTCTATGTGTTGAGATCTATGTTATTTTCTTCTGTGATTATATCATCTCTGAATGATTTTAAAATTTCCCTCCCTAGCATAATAACTTCAGATGTAATGATGATATATTCTTCCAAATTTACTTCATTGATTCTCGACACCTTCTTTAAAGTATTTCCATAAAATCTTCTCTGAATCTGGAAGAGAGTTATTTCTTTGTAGAACTTGCAACGATCAGAATTATTTAAATTAATTCCATGAAAGTCTTTTATTTTAAGCCCTAATCAATTCTCTAAATTTCCATTCTGAACTATATTCGACGCAATGTCGGCTTCATGTAAAATTAACATCGATTCTTGCTTTAGTGTAAAACAATTCTGTTATTGAAGTTGCATCGATATCTTATCGACACATGCATCGACTTTTGTCTTGAAGTTGCATTGACTTAACATCTATAGTTACTCTGAGTTCCAGTCATAGTAACGTCGATATCAAGTCATTGTTGTGTCAATTTCTAGTCAATGCAAGTTGGCTTTTCTAGACTTTCTTCTATAATTCAGTCACCTAGCTTATGTTCTTGACTCTACTAACTTCCTAGGGCATCTATGACCATATTACCATCTCTATACAATATGAGTAATAAACCTATGATGTAAAATCACTTTAAATATAATTTGCTAAGTTAAATCATTAGAGTTTTTCCCACCAATCTCCCTTATTTAGTTTAACAAATTTTACAAAGTTTCAATTATGATTTTTAGAAAATAAAGGATGATATACATAGAACAATTTATAGCAAACATATATAAATGACATAAGCACATACAAAAGATATAAGAATTAGTGGCAACTAAATGATAAGTTTTAGAATAAATTCTATAGAAGAATTATTACATAATGACATCATGACTCTCAATAGTATAGGATTTCAGTATATATATATCACCCTTAAGAGCTTTTAAACTGTATCTTCACAGAGGAGATTTTCCTTTTCTTGAAAAATTGAACAAATTTCTTAGGTATTGATGCTGGTTTCCCTTCATCTGTCCTATTCTGAAACTCCCACTGCTATGTAGGATCATTCTCTATCTCACTTGCCATCTGCACTACTTCCCTTGCAACTTGTAGAATATTACCCTATTCATTCTCCCTCTGTTTGGGTGACTCCCCTTGAACTGCAACTATAAAGATTTGAACCATTTGGTCATCATCTTCTCTTCTCATCATATCTTCTTTAGCTTCTTTACTTAGGGCCTCATTCTCTTCTAAAGATTTCTTGACATGGACTTTCTCAAACTTCTCCCTCTTCTGAACCTCATGAGCTAGTGAGGTTAAGAAAGATCTAGTGATACCAGTGAAAGTCATCTTAGCTTGTACTCTCTTTATAAACTCTTTGACTCAACCCATTTGAGTCTTCATGTATTTAAAGGAGGTTGTGAAGTGTGAGGCATGTTAAACCATAAGGCTAATGAGGGAGGCAGTGTCCAGTTGTATTGATTGAATAATAATATTATTAAGGTGTGAGGAAGGAATAGAAGGAGCAGCAAAATGCACTTGTTCTGGCTGGAGAAGAGGGTAGTGTTGTCATCTGTTGTAATTTTGAAGCAGAAGCATTAGGTTGCTCATGCTTAATAGGAGCTGAGATTGGAAGAATATTTGGGTTAAAATTGTTGACAGGAGATGGTGAGATGGTGCCCTATGATTGGACAATCTCTTGAACATTAGCTTGAGGAGATGATGGAGGAGTGGACTTTTTTTGAGACCCAGGCTTGACAATCTAGTTGGTCCACTTGGAGAAATGAATAATTGTTAATCTTTTTCCTGGAGGGATGTTCACTCCTTTGAATTTGCATAAGCCGGGATAGTTGTGTTTCAGTATTTGACTCATAAAGTTTATGTAAGCATTGTCCTTCAACCCATTTTTTGTCCTATCAATTACAGAATACATTTCCCCCAATCAATCTTCTTACCCAAAACTAATACTCCCATCAGATGTAACTAAGATTTTTGATTGCATCATGAGAAGGGATCTTACACATAAACACTTTACCCACAATGTCAGCTAGAAATTAGTATTCTTCAAAAAAGTCCTTTTTCAAACGAATTTGTTTGTCCTTTGAGAAGTTCATTCTTTTTAGCACCTCCCTTTCTTCTATGTCTATAAGCTTTGCTTCACCTTCTCCAGAAGGTAGTTCAAACGTCACTTGTATAATTTTTGTAGTAATCTGTACATTGGGACCAGTTATCTGGCCAGTCATTGATCTTTAATCGTTGATCATGAGGTTGTTTAGGAACTTAGAGATTTCAATAGCATAGAGTTAGCATCTTGTTGTAATTAGCTTGTTCAGCCTAACGTTAGCAAATAGCTGCAAAATTCCTTTAAATCTTTCTTCTACTGATGTGAAGGATTCTAAATCAACATTGAATCTAGAATTAGTCTTGGTAGCCATTATTATACCTGTAATAACATTTGGAAAAATAGGAGTGAAAGAAAACTAGAGAGTACAGAGCTAGGAAGATGAAGAGTTTTGAAAGAAGGTTATAACATAATTTTGATAGAAGTAAATGAAATGTCGAGAAATTAGGGCATAAAGCGTTTTAGGAATTTTTAGCCATGCATACATAGTCGACGGTATGTTGATTAGAACTCGACGTTTGAGTTTCTTTATATCATTTTTTTTCTACGCATGTGTCGATATATGTCGACGTTGCCTTGAGTATGTTCAACTACTTTATATTCACCGGCTCTAGATGTTGTGTTTCATAGAAGTCGATGTTCCATCAACTTGTACTCGACATTACGTCGAATGTAGACATAGAAAATTTTAAGTCTCCTACTGGTATTTCCCAGCAATGTGCTTATATAGAAAGCGTATATTGCATTTATCATGTTATAGTTTACTAAGCTCCATCAATCATGCCCAATACATTGATAAAGTGCTTGCGCTTGATCTCATAAAGAGGCTTAGTGAAAATATCAGTCCTTTGATTTTCAGTGGACATAAATTCTAGGGAAATTTTCCTTTTTCCATATTATCCCTAAGGAAGTTGTATCTGATCTTTATGTGCTTAGTCCTATTATGCAGTATTGGATTGAAGGTAATGGATATTGTACTGGAACTGTCACAATATATTGCGGACCTTGGGAAATCAAAATTTTAGTCAAGCAACTGATTTTGCATCAATAATAATTATGAGTAATAACTTCCAACAACTATGTACTCAGCTTCTACTGTGAAAGTTGAGATTGGGGTTTTCTTCTTGCTAAAACAAGATCTCAATCTAGCACCCAAGAATTGGCATGTTCCTGAAGTGCTCTTCCTATCCAATCTACACCCAATATAATCAGCATTTGAGTACCGGTATAGATCAAATTCTAATTCTGTTGAATACCCCATTTTAGGTATACCCTTAAGATACCTTAAAATTATTTTTATAAAACTTACGTGTGACTCCTTTGGATCAACCTAAAAATATAGTACACACACATATGACAAACATTATATATGTCTTGCTGGCTGTAAGGTAGAGAAGAGAGTCAATAATTGCTCTATAAGTTTTCTAGTCAATGAATTGACCCTATTCATCTCTATCTATTACAACATTTGTAGCCATGGGGGTTTCATGGTGGAGGGATTGTCCATCCCAAAATTTTTGATCAATTCTTTGGCAAATTTTTACTGGGATATGAAAATGTCATCATCACTTTGCTTCACTTGGAGACCAAGGAAGAAAAATAATTCTCCTATGTTACTCATTTCAAACTGGACCACATCAGGTCAGCAAACCTTTTGCAAAATTTGGATCTGTGAAGCCAAATATAACATAATCCACATATATTTGGACAATAAGCAACTGTTGTTGTGATTCCTACTGAAAAATATTTTATCCACCTTTCCTTTGCGAATGAATGTGCTAAGAGAAAAGTGGATAGGGTCTCATACCAAGCACGCGGTGTTTGCTTTAGACCATACATTTCTTTATATAATTTGTATACGTGAGATGGATGAGTTGGATTAACAAACCTAGAGATTGTTCAACATAAACCTCTTCTTGAAGTGTACCATTAAGGAAGGCACTTTTGACATCCATCTGATATACCATGATTTTCTTATATGCAGCATAGGCAATAAATAACCTAATTGCCTCCAATCTGACAACTGGTGCAAAATTTTAGTTATAGTATATTCCTTCCTCTTACATATACCCTTGAGCACATAGTCTGGCCTTGTTCCTAACTATTACTCCATTTGAATACAACTTATTTCTATATACCTACTTTGTTCCAACGATTGGGTAATTTCTAGGCCTTTTCACTAGGGTCCATACCTTATTCCTCTAAAATTGAGTCAGCTCTTCCTACATAGCAACAATCTAGTAGGGATCATTATCTACATCCTCAAACTTCTTGGGTTCATATTGAGAGAGAAAGCATTGTTGCATAGCCTCAGTTGTTTGTTGGTTCCTTGTCCTTATATCAAAATTTACTTCTTCTATCACTTGGGATTGGGGGTGATCCCTAAGGATAGCCCTCTCTTGATTTATTCTTGCTTCCCCAAGTGTAGATATTATCTCTTCATGTTCTTTAATCAAGTTATTTTTTCCTACAGTCTCCTATTCAACATTCTATTCTTGAGTTTGACTGGATTAATAGTTGAGTTGATGATTGTTTCAAGAGGATCTTTTATTCATCATCAAAATTTGCTTCAAGATCTTTTAGTTGATGATGGTGCTTTTTAGATGATCGTTTAGTGTTCTCTTCAATATTTAATTTCTCCAACTCAGTAACTAGAGGAACCTATTCCTGCAAAATGCCCTTGGTGGATGTTTCCTCTCCCTTGAAAAATTAATTAGCTTCATTAAAGACTACATGCATGGACTCTTTTATTTTGAGACTCTTCTTATTGTATCACCTATAGGCCCTACTAGATGATGAATATCCCAAAAATATGCCATCATCAGTCTTTTTGTCAAATTTGGCAAGATGGCTCTTCTTATTATTAAGAATATAGCAAGTACAACCAAATATCTTAAAGTATGAAACTATTGGTGGCTTCCCCTTCAGTAACTCATATAGTGTCTTTAACTTAGGTTTTTAGACAAGACTCTTATTTTGAATATAGTTGGCTAGGTTGACTACTTCAACCCAGAAGGACTTAGGCAAATTTAACTCAATTAATAATGTCCTTGATTCAATTAGAGTTCTATTTTTCTTTTTAGCTACCCCATTTTGTTGGGGAGTTCTAGGAGCTTAAAAGTGTTGCCTTATTCCTTCATCTTCATAGAGTCTACAAATTAACTAGTTTTCAAACTTTATTCCATGACCACTTCTGATCATAGACATTTGAGTGTTGAATTTAGATTAAACCTGTTTAATGAAACTTGAAAGGATCCAAAAAGAGTCCAACTTAACTTTTAGAAAGAACACCCAACTGAATTTAGAAAAATCATCCATAATGACTATGGTGTAGGACTTTCCTCCTAAGCTCTGAGTGGTGAGTGGACAAAACAAGTCCATATGCAACAAATGTAATATTCTAGAAGAATCATTCTTACCAATTTATTTGAATGATGACTTAATTTTCTTACCAAGCTGACATGCCCTACAAGGATTTAGCTTCCTATACTTACCTTTTGGTACTACCCTAACCGGATTATCCTTTGCAAGCTTGGATATGGTCTTATGATTAAGGTGACCAAGCCTCCTTTGCCAAATCTCCTTTCTGTCTACATCAATATTGAATAAATAGATTTATTTATCATTTGTACTGAAGTCAACAACATACACATTTCCCTTTCTGGACCAAGATAATACAATTGCATCTGTTCTACTATTGATAATTTGGCATAAGTTGTAGGTGAAAACAACTTTGTATTCACCATCACACAATTGACTAATGCTAATTAGATTGTGTTGAAGTCCTTCAACAAAAGCTACTTTTAAAAAAGGTGATTTTTGATCACATAATATCCTTTGGTCTGACTATAATTAGAATCACCCAAAATTACCTTAGGACCATTTTTGGCCTTGTAGTTTGTGGAAAAATAGTCCTTTACTTAATCTTCTTCATCATCTGAATATGCTTCCAAAGCCATCAGACATTCTTCTTCAGCAACAACTTTATCTTCACTCACTAATAAAGAGCTTGACTCTGAGCTTGAGTCAGGTTTCTATAATGAAACCTCTTCCTTTCTTCTTTTCCTACCTATTGATGGACTACTTCTTGTGTTCCTTCTTGCTAGACTTGTCCTTCTTTTCTTCAGGACAATCAGGAGCAATGTGGCCTAACTTTCTTCAAGCAAAGCATAAAACCTCATTGCTTGGGGTCTTATAAAACTTGGGTTTGCTGAAGTTCCTTTCTCTTCTTCTCGAGTCTTCTACTTTAACACATCTTCTAAATCTCTTAGTCAAGAGATTAAACATCTCCTCTCCAGAGTTAGAAGATTCTTCATCAAAAGATTTAAGAGCAATGGACTTCTCTCTAGGGGTAGATAGTTTGTCCTTCACTTTCGAATCATCCCTACTCTTTAAGAGGAGTTCATAGGACTTGAGCTTGTATAATAGGGCATCATTAGTGATTACCATGTGGCATCTGGACTCTCTGATGAGCCAGATTCTTGAATCCCATGTACTTAAGAAGGATATAAGAAGTTTATCATGACTGTGCTAGTCACATAATTCACCAAGCACTTTCTAATTTTCTCAGAAGGATGCACTAGAAAAATAGACATCATTCAGAATCGAATACATGAGTTATCAAGTTCTGTTCAATCTCTGGAACAACAGGTCAACCAATCCAAATTCCCTGTCAACATCTTTACATCTTTTTTCCAGGATCTAAAGAAGGGGGAGATTTGAGGCAGGGTTAAGGATTGTCCTCAAGATAGTGAGGATGACAATATTAAAACTCCAGAAAATAGACAAGCTCTTTAGTAAAGTGCTAGTTAGGAATGGTCCTAACATAAAATGCATTGAGGAGAGCATTTGCTCTACATGACAAAAAGGCAAGCAGACCAAAGCTTCTTTCAAAAGAATTGAAACAAAAGACTCTGTGAGGTGTTTATACCTTCTGTATATGGACTTGTTTGGTCTTATGCTAGTTCATAGTCTAGGTAGGAAAGTCTACACATTTGTGGTTGTTGATGACTATTCCAGATTTACTTAGGTTTTCTTTTTAAGAAAAAAGTCTGAAACTCCTGATGTCTTCAAGACATTTGTCAAACAAAAATAGAATGAATTGAATAGTTCTGTGGTCAGAATAAGAAGTGATCATGGAACTGAGTTTCAATCTGGCATGAAAAGGTTTTGTGAAGAATTTGGGATTCCGCAAAAGTTTTCCTCTCCAAGAACACCCCAGCAAAATGAGATTGCTGAGAGGAAGAATAGGACTCTCATAGAAGCTGGAAGGACTTTAATAAATGACACATCTCTCCCAGAATATTTCTGTACTGAGGCAGTAAACACTGCTTATCATGTCCTCAATAGGGCTTATATCACCAAGAGCCATAAAAAGACTCCTTATGAGATATTGAAGGGCAGAAACCAAACCTTGCATATCGCAGAATTTTTGGGAGCAAATTCTATGTGCTTAACAATAGAAAATCCTATATAAATAAGTTTACTGCTAAGTCCTATGAAGGGATCTTTGTTAGGTACAACAATAATAGTAAAGCATATAGGATCTATAACTTGACAAGTCAAGTTGTAGAGGAGTCAGTTAATGTAGTGTTTGACTAATCAAACATGATTAACAATGAGCTTTCAAGCTCCTCTTCTAGTCCTACAGGCATAAAAATGATAATGAACAAGCTGACATTTAAGGAGGCTCAACCTATAGTCCAATACAAAGATGGAAGTGTGTGGATTCTAGAGGAAGCACAAGGCTCACAGGAAGTGGATGATGTTCAACAAGATGGAAACTTTAGAGCACAGAATGCTGAAGGAAGACTGCCTCCAGCAGTCAGGCATTTGAAGGATCATCCAGGTCACCAAATCATTGGTGATGCAAGTCAAGGTATAGTGATAAGGAGCAGATGTCTCAACACAGTAATGTACTCCAGTTTCTTGTCACAAGTAGAGCCCAAAAGGTTTGAAGAGGCAAACATGGATCAGTTTTGGATTTTATCTATACAAGAAGAATTGAACCAGTTTAAGAGGTGTAAGGTCTGGAAGATGGTTCTCAGACCACAAGGACATAATGTCATTAGAGCCAAGTGGATCTATATAAATAAACTTGATGAAAATGGCATTATAACCAAGAAAAAGCTAGATTGGTAGCTAATGGGTATAGACAGGAAGAAGCTATTGAATTTTATCAAACCTTTGCCCCTATAGCAAGATTAGAAACCATTAGATTATTCCTTGCATATGCTGCATACCAAGGATTCAAAGTCTATCGGATGGATGTGAAGTCAGCCGTCTTGAATGGAGACTTGAAGGAAGAAGTCTATGCTGAACAACCTCTAGGTTTTGTTATTCCTAACCATTCTAATTTTATTTATAGACTTGGGAAAGCTTTATATGGGTTGAAACAAGCTCCTAGAGCATGGTATGAAACCCTGTCTAGCTTCCTCATTGAGAAAAAATTCTCAAGAGGGAAGTTAGACAAGACCCTATTTCTAAGGGAATCCAAAGGCAAGATCATCCTTGTTCAGATATATGTTGATGACATAATTTTTGGATCAACTGATAGCAACCTTTGTAGAGAGTATGTCAAACTTATGCTAGGGAAGTTTGAGATGAGTAGTATAGGTAAAGTTAGGTTCTTCTTGGGTCTCCAAGTAAAACAGACTGATAATGAATTATCCATATCTCAGTCTAATTTTACTAGGGAGTTGATTAAAAAAATTGGGATGTAGAATGCCTCTGCCATGAAAACTAACATGGGATCAACTATGTCTTTAGACAAAGATGAGGTAGGGAAACCTATTGATCAAACTTTATATAGAGGGATAATTGGCACCCTTCTATACCTAACTGCTAGTAGGCCAGACATTATGTATGCTACATATGTGTATGCTTGGTATCATGTATACCCTACAGAATCTCATTAGTCTACTGCTAAGAGAATTTTGAGATATTTAAAGGGCACACTAGATCTTAGCCTTTGGTACCCTAAGAATAGGGATTTTGAACTAATAGGCTTTTTAGAGCAGACTTTGCAGGCTATAGAGAAGATAGGAAAAGTGCATCAGCTCCTATCAATTTTTGGGAAAAAGGCTAGTGTCATGGAGCAGCAAGAAGCAAACAAGTGTTTCTATTTCTACTCCAGAGTTATAATACATAGCTATAGGGAGCTACTATGCACAGGTACTGTAGATACAACATCAAATTCAGGATTATAACATTCAGTTAAGTAGAAGTTCTTTATTCTGTGACTCTACTAGTGCAATCTCTATAGCTAGGAATCTTGTCTCACATAGTAGGACTAAACACATAAAGATTAGATATCATTTTATAAGAGAGCATGTGGAATGTGAGGATATTATTCTTGAGTTTGTCCCAATAGACAAGCAAGTAGCTAATATTAACACCAAGCCACTAGATGAAGCAAAGGTCAACACCTTCAAGTTTGAGTTTGGTATGTTGAACTTGGTATAGCTTCAGTTGCTCTTCATGTTAGTTTGTTGCAGGAACTACATTATCTTGCAGGGTGTGAAGACCAGAAAATGGTATAAAGGCTGGAATGTCCACAGTCTTGGTAAAAGATGCTCTTATTGAGGGGGAGCAAGTTTAGTACCAGTTGATTATCTGTCTTCAAAAAAGGGAGAAGATAATCACAAATGGCCAGCCTCTCTATATGTCTGAAGAAGTCAAAAAAGGGGGAGAAGGTAACTAAGGTGAATAGGTATCAATACAGCAAAATAGGAGGAGTAGGTGGTGTTTTCATAAAAGGTGAGAAGGTGCAGGTGAACCTTGCAGCAACGCAGGGGGAGTAGATGATGATCACAATACTAGAAAATTAGGAAATGTGGTAACCCTAAACCCTTTTGTGTTCATATGTTGGTGTATATTGTTGCATATGTTTGTATATATCATTGACTGAAGTTTTTCAAGTGGTGTTTGACTTCTTCAAATAGAGGGAGATTGTTGAGTCAATTGATCCCAATGCCCCAGATTTGTAAGAAGTCAAACAAGTCAATGGTATATACATAGTTTTATTTGATGTATGTTTCAGTTCATGTATGCAGGTTATTATATATCATATTGATTGGACAGGTGGTTCAAATGATATTGACAGGTAGACTCAAAGAAGCTGACTAGAAAGGAAGGACATTGCCTAAGTCCACAGGCATTGAGTGAGGCAAGCTCACTCAATGCCAAATATCAAGGAAGTTGCTGAAGAAAAATGATTAAGTCCACAGACGTTGAGTGAAACAAGCTCACTCAATGCTAGATGAACCAGAAGCTAGTGACAGTGAAGAAAAATGACTAAGTTCACAGGAACTGAGTGAAGCCAGTTTACTCAACGCCATACAGCTAATAGCACTGAGTAAAATCTGGACAATCAAAGCCCAGTATGATGCAGGGCAGAAAAATGATTAAGTCCACAGGCATTCAGTGAAGCCAGTTCACTCAATGCCATACAACTAACAATGCTGAGAAAGGGCAGGAAGTCAAAGCCTTAAGTGTTGGCAAGGAAGAAAAGTGGCTAAGTCCACATGCATTGGGTGAAGTCAACTCACTCAATGTCATATAGCCAAAAGCATTGAGTCATGTTGTTTCTATCAAAGCTATAGGAGAAAGAGATAGAAAATTAGTTAAGTCTAGAAGCGTTGAGAGAAGCTTGTTCACTAAACGCCATGCAGTTTCTGTCAAAGCCAAAGAAAAAGGAAATGGGGAAATCGGCTAAGTACAGAAGCGTTGAGTGAAGCCAGTTCACTCAACGCTAGATTTCAGAGGCAAAGGCATAAAGCGTTGAGTAAGGCCAGCTCACTCAATTCCTTCAGATAGAAGGAGATTTGGCGAAGTATAAAAGCGTTGAGTGAAGCTTATACACTCAACGCTCTAAACGCCTAGAGTGTAGAAGGATGCAGAATGTTTACTAAGTTAAAAAGCATTGAGTGAAGCTTACTCACTCAACGCCTAGCAGAGCAAGAAATTTTTCTAAGTCCAGATTCATTGAGTAAAGCTTGTTCACTCAACGCACTCAACGCCTGAGTAGCTGTCTGAAATTTTCTAAGTCCAAAATTGTTGATGTCAGCAAAGTCAACAAAAGTCAACAAAATTCAAAACGGTTAAGGAAGAGCTACAACTAATTACTAACGTTGTTGTTAGTCTCATTCTGTAAAACTAAGGATATAATCAGTCGTTAGAACAATGGCACATGTCAATCATCTCGCTGGATGACAAGATTATAAATAGAAGATGAGATTTGGATCGAAGAAAAAAATTTCTAAGCGATCAATTCGTTTCGAGAAAGAGGAGCGGGACTTCTTCTTTTTCTCCCGCCATTATTGTAGAGACAAAAAGCTTTAATTCAACAAATCTGAAGGGTCCCTGAGTTAGCTACTACAATCAACATCTGCAACATCAGAATTAGAGGATTTCTCTGAGGAAGAAGAATCAGTCAAGGCAAGCCCTAACTAAAGTTGCTACAAGATCCAAGCCGAGCCAAAATTGAAGATCAATCTCTAAATCTGTGAAGAAGAGTTCTATGATCTACAAAATAGGTTAGCTAATAGAAGATCTTTCTTCCCTCTCTCATCAGCAGAATCAGAATCAAGATTCTAAGATTACTTCCAATACAAGCAATAAATTCTTGAAGAACATCAATCTTGTTGCTGTGAAGAAGATAGGGCTGAGATTCACTCAGCTCAGGAAGCAGTTGACTCACAGATTGATTTCTATTGAATCAAATCAATATTTCTATTCATATTCTGTAGGATCTGTTCAATATCTGTGTTTTAAGCCTAGTTTATAAAGTTGTGAGTTAGATCTGGTGAGATCTGTATTGTAAGCCTAAGTTATAAAGGCTTAGTGTAAGATCGGTTATAGACCTGAGTGGTAAGATCCAGTCTTGGATCTATGTATGGCAGGGTTATTTTCTTATCCTGTGTTATTGGGCATTTGTGCCCGGGGTAGGTGATCAGGTGATTACTGAGTGGAAGGGTTGTGTGCCTGTGTTGTAAGTCTCAGTGGAGACTGAGTGATCCTGTGGGATTATGTTGTAATCTTTGAGGAGCCAAATTATTAGAGAAGTGCCTTGTCTAGCATTCTGTTAGAAAGGCAGGAGGGATAGTAGATGTACCCATATACTGGGGAACCACAATAAATATATGATGCGTTGTGTGTCAATGTCTTGAAAGCTGAACTAAACGATCACAACATGGCCAAAATCAGTTAAAAGGCTTAAAGAACTTAAAGAGATTCAAAAAGACCTTAATAACCTATTCACCCTCCCCATCTAGGTGATTAGCTATCCTTATATTCAAAGTCTTTCAGTCGCAAAGTCGCGTACCCCATATGCAAGGCCACAAAGCCAAGTCGACGACAAATCACTTAGTCGGCTGCCATTATGCAACCCCTTGGCCATGTGGCCACACGACCATGTGTTATAAATGTGTGATAGTAAGGCCAAGTGGTCGGATGACCAGCCGCGCGACCCCTTGGGCGGCCTCCCAATTGGATGCGTAGTCGCGCTCGTTTGGTCGCTCGACCATCATCCACGGATGGCCTCCTGGCCAGCTCCTCCACTAGTTGGTCCCTTCGTCGGTGCTGACGGGCTCTCCTCCGATCTATCCCTTGGACGTCTCCAAATCTCCACCATTCGATCGTATATAAACACTTCACTTTTGTTACGAATTCACTCATATTTCACTAGAACACTATTTGCATAAGAATTGCACAAATATCCCATGTCGGTGTGCAATTGTGCACAACTGTCATCGGGGTGAACACATTGTGCCCCCCATTATTCTATCTTTATGTATTGGTAAATGGTTGTGCTTTTTGGAAGAAATTGTCCCTGGAAATTTGGTTTTTGACACATGGGGATAGATCCCAATCTTTAAATGAATTCTGCACTTATCGTATGGCCAAGAATTAGCCTTCGTGCATGGGCATTCTTCTCGTATGAGATCACGTTCTCGACCCCATGCCACAACTTCGTTATTACATAATTGTGCAAAAATCCTTTGTGTGTGCTTTCTCTAGCCATGTGCAATCATTATGCTGAAAATTGATGGTCTGCCGCAGCCGTGTGACTTTGGCGCGCATGGTTGATTTTTCTCGTACGTTAACAAATCACACGAGTAACCTAGATTGTCTAAAAATTAATGTTTTTTCTACCCTCGCAACTTTGTTTCTCATAGTTGATTCCAACCGCGCGTGATCATTATCGCACATGTATATTGCATGTTTCCAGATTGCACGATCGTATGATTTCCTTCACGCATATTCTAGACCAATTGTGCGTGATTATCTTACAAAAAATGTAGTTTTCTGGCACTCTATTTCTACCCATGTGATTTCCTTCACGCACGGTCTTCTTCCATACGATCTGCCAGTGTATCAACAAATTTTACACACTTTTCTATTTAAACTTCTTCACAGGTTCACTCCAGAAACCCAAATTTTCTGGGAGAAAACCGTAAGGAGAGGAGCACTCACTCCATTTTCTTTTCCCCATCTGCTAGGGCTTTGTCCTAGGTCATCTCACATCATTTGATGCTTCAAGAGTGTAGATTTTAGCGACATTATCATTGCTAAGGAGAAATTTGCATCGGATGTGACCAGATGTAATGCCGCAGATTTTTCGCTGTTTATTTTAATTCTCGTAGTGAAGTATTTTTGACATCAGGGGGTTACGTTGATGCATAGTTATTAGGTGTCATTTGTTGGAGCATGGGTTTGCTCAATAGGTTTTCCTGTGTGGTTTGTTTGGCTTGGTTATGTACCTTTCCTCGGGGGCCGAGTCTGTTTTGGTGACTCAGTGGAGATTTTTATATGGATGCAGTGGCGTTTTATCTTCAGGTGGTGTTTTACCTGAGTTTATTTTCTCGGATTTGGATTTCAAATTCGTTGTTTGATTCGTAGCGTCGGTATTTAGCTACGGCGCGATTTTCATAAGATTCTGAGTTGGTTTGAATTTCGGGTCATTTGGGCGTTATTTAAATAATTATGATTTAATATTATATTTATGTATAAATAGAAAACCATCGTGTCAAAACCCTATTCATCTTCTTCCCTACCAAAGTCGTCGTCTGTTTCGTGAAATAGGAAAAACGACGGTGTCGACGCTTGCTCTCGGTCGGCGGTTGAGTGAGATTTGGTGGTCGGTTTTGTCTATAGATCGAAGATTTGGAAAGCTCTCGCCGAGATCTACGTGTTCGTGGTAAGCTTTCCTCGTTTCTCCGATTTTTGTTTGTTAGGGTTTGTGATTTTGACCTTCTTCTTCCCCCAAAAGTTTCCGAAAATGTTGCCTAGGTCTTCTTGTGGCCGATCCTTGCCATGGAGCGTTGGAGGAGGCAGATTCTTCAAAGATTTGAGGCAAGTGGCAATTTTCTCCTTGCTAGCTGTTTTCCTTTCATGTCTTCCCTTTTATTTCTCTTCTTTGTATGAAGGAATTGTGTAGGAGGTTGCCTTGAAAAAATCCGTAGGGTACTTAGGACTTTTCGACTAGAATTCGTCGAGTAAGGTTTATATACTAAGTGAAAATCATCGAATATAGGGGTAGAAGACCATCAAGAATTCGCCGAACATAAGGATTTAGACTGAGTGAAATTCGTTGAGTAATAGTATATTCGTCGAGTGAAATTCATCAAGTATAGGTCTATAGCTTTATACTATTTCATTGAGTATCCGTTGAATTTCGGCAGGTAATGCTTGGCGTTGAGTGGTGTTTTAGACAAAGTCAAATTCGTCAAGTAATCTCGAAGAATTTGTCGAGTAAAGCCAGTTTGGCGTTGAGTGAAGCCTTGGCATTGAGAGCTCTGTGAGACTAAGTCAAAATTATTGAGTGTACTCAATGCGGCATTGAGTACAATCAACACGACGTTGAGTGAAGGCAGAATCATTGAGTTTAGCTGGTTGGCGTTGAGTGCACTCAATGCGGCATCGTGTTGACTCGCCACTTTTTCCATGGACTTGGAAATTTCGCCGATTCATCATATATTGCTTGTAGCCTAGTGAAAAAGTGTTTAAGTTGTCTACCTAAATCACCTGGAGGGGGTGAATAGGTGAGTTGTGTGTCTTTTTACAGAATGAAAAATTTAACAATTTATGCACAGAAAATAACCAAGCAATCACAGACGACACCAAGAATTATAGTGGTTCCCCAACTTTGGGTACGTCCACTTTCCACTATCGATCTAGCAATGCACTAGACTCGGCTACTCTACTAATCTCGGATTTAAAACAATCCTACCACTCGGAACAACGTCCCTACAACTCGATCCACAAAATGGATCTACACTCGAAAGATAAAAACTTCCTATAACTCGGAGAACAAAGTTCCTACACTCGGAGAATAATCTCCTACAAGATTAAAATGAATTTAAGAGAATACAAATAGAATATCTCTCTCAGATCTGGAAATTTCGGCCTAGGTCTTCCTTCTTGAACTTTGTAACTTTATCAGAAATTGTTGAAGAAGACTCTCGGCCAGATCCATTATCTGAGATTTCTTGACTCACGAGATCAAAGAGAGGATGAAGAGATTGAAAATGATCTTGATCTGCAAGTCGACAGGTCTGAATCTTCTTGAACGAAAGCCCTTGGCGATTTGCACGATGAGCGGCGGCGGCTTCTGATTAGGAAAGAGAATTGCGATTCAGAATTCTTAGAATATTTCTTTCACACACTTAGGGTTAGTCAAAAGGACAAGACCTTTTATAATATATCCCTAACGGTCATAATTATCATTAATGACGGCCACGTGGACCAATCATGTCAAGTTATTTGAAAAGCCCGTCTGTCAGGGACTTAGCGAAATTTTCTGAAAAGATGACTAGATTACTCGAGTGAAGGAAGAACTACTCAAGTACTAAAACTGGTTCTCGAGAGGACAATATCAGACTACTCAAGAAGAAGCATTTAAGGAAACTTCAGGACAGAATACAAAATCACTCGAGTGGAATGAGGATTACACGAGTGCTAGAAATGTTACTCGAGAAGTAGAAATGAACTTCTCGAGAACAAGACTTAGAGAAAATTCTGGAAAGAAAACTGGTTACTCGAGTACAAGATCTAAACTACTCGAGAAGTAGATGGACTTCTCGAGTACAGGAACTTCACTACTCGAGTGGGGTAAATACTTCTCGAGAACTTTCCTTCTATCACTCGAGTATTGAACTTGACTACTCGAGTATAATACTGAGAAAATTTCTGAGAAGGAAAATATGTCAACTCGAGAAAGAGAAGAAGCCTACTCGAGTAATGGACTTGGCCTCTCGAGAACTAGATTCAAGCTACATAAGAGCCATTTCTTTTACTCGAAATCCAGATATACCCTACTCGAGTACTAATAAGAAATCTACTCGAGTACTTAACTTCTACTCGAGTGGAACACTTAGAAAAATTTTAGTTTTATGAAAATTTTCCTTTCTTCAATGGAACCAGCAACATATCTTTCTCCAACAAACCTAGTGCTTGAAAATGAAGTGTATCCCAATAGAGAGGCTACATATAAGTCAACACCATGGATCACAAAATGAGGGATTACATTGTATGGTCCTGTGTTTGGTGACCCACTATAGACTGACATTGGTCTACACTTGGCAGTTAAGTCCTGCAAACACATAACTTAAACCAGATATCAAATACAACTTAATTCATCTTAGTTCAAGGGTGACTTCACACAAATCAAGGTTATTGTTTATACAATACCCAACACCTAGTTTTGCTAAGTAAGAATCGTCGAGTTTCTACTGAATTCGTCGAGTATGCTCGACGAATCGTGTAGACTTGGTTAATTTCCGCCGAATTTTGTCCAGTTCGTCGGGTATGATCGTTAGAGTGATTTTAGGGCTTGTCAAGGAATTTCTTTGGGCTTAATCTTGGGTTTGGTTTTAAGGTGTTTGGGTATGATGTTTTCTTCGGCTAAGGAGGTTAGCAGTGGATAAAGGACCACCAACTGAATGCCGGTTTGTGAATCATTACACTTGGTGGTTTGTTTGGTCTCTATTTTGTGGACTGTTCGGTTGTGTTGGGCTAGGTGACCACCACCTCAGTGCCTTTTTGTGAGACATTTGGGTCTGGAAGTTCGGTTTTGGACGTTTTGGTCACTGACTCTGGCCCAATTATTTTTCACCGGTGTTAATGATTCATGTTTTCGAGCTGTTTTTTGCTCATTTGCTTCTTATAGTTCAGTTTATGCTATTTTATGCTTATCCTTGCAGAGTTTATCGAAGTATGGCTTCATTCCACACTTGGTGCAAATTTCTTTTACTCTATTATTACAAACCTTTTATTTTATCTGTTTCTATTTCGCTAATCAGTTGTGGTTTCAGCTTTTTCTTATATAGTCGGGTTTGGTAAACCTATTCTTGCCTTTTTACTTATTACCTGGTTATTTCCTTTGATACCTGCAAATTTCTACCTGAGGTGTTCTTTCTTTAAATGCCTCAGGTTCATGGTTGTAGCCGGTAGAGTGGCTATGTTGACTGGTAGAGTGCGAGCTACAGTTGTTGTAGTGGTTTTCTTCACCGTCGTGAGGTAGTTTGTTGTTTTGGTTTTTAGTTCAGACATCCATACCTTCAGTGGGTTCGTGTCAGGTTGTTGATGCTCACTGGTAGTTTTCTTTTGGAATGTTAAACGTTTTACTAGCTCCTAGTTTACCTCTTCTAGTTGGTGGTACTTGTTCTCTCGGAAAGTTTTATGCTAGATTGCATGTTAGGTATTTTAAATTATAAAAGTATTATTACTATTACACCATACATGCCATATTTGAAATCTAAACTCATTATAATTAACTGTCGTAAAAGCTAATTCCATACTTATTATAAATCTAGATTCTTGCATGGTATGAGTTGTCCCTTGGGGGATGTTTATATTCATGTAGGACGTCAATCATTGTAACTAAAATATTTTCAGCAGCGTATAATTACATTTTCGTGGACTAAATGAGCCACTTACCCGAGGGATACATCTAACCGCTTAAACTTTAACTGGATTTTCCCCTTAATAACTTATGGATCTTTCATGAAAGTGTTAAGTTAGAGTTTTGCCTGAGCATCTGTAGTTATCCCCTAGTGACATGGCGTCATGACGCGCATTTTCTCTTACTCTGATATATCGTTAAATGTGGATAAAATGCGGGTTATGACTGTTGGTATCAGAGGGATAGGTTGTTTGATAATTGGTCGAATGACTATCTCTGGTTAGTGTTAGTTGTTCGGTTCCATTGCATGCACACACCGATGTGTCATCAGTAAGTCTTAGCTGAAGCATGAATACTACCCTCATAAGCATGGCAAGAAGTATACGGGGTATATTATGTAGTATGAGATGCATAATATGTGTTTGTATAGGAGGTAACATTTGACTGTTATGTAGTATGAGATGCATAACAATCATCACATGAATGCATATTAGATTTTTTTTCTTTTCATTGGATGCGATATTATGTAGTATGAGATGCATAATATTTCATGTGTACGCCGCTCATAACATGCACTAAGGCCTTTTATTAAAATGCATAACACAACATACATGACATAACATAGCATTTGCGCACGTGTCAAGCTAATGATTTACATGATGACACATGTACACACATGGTTTTGATCAAAAAGAATAAGAATTCATGCATTCATGGTTTAGGCACTGGAGTCAGTGGGATGACTGTATATCATCCTAAGTTTAGACATGATATCATAAATGAAAATCCTAGATCAAGTTAGCAGCATGAGCAATTATTTAAGCATGTATTTGTTTGAACTAAGTTGTTTGGTTCTAGCGATTAAGCTAGGTTTTGATTAGTTGTTGTTATTTGATTAGAATGCCGCCTAAGTGTCCGGTGATAAGGTCGACTCCCTAGTTGGAGGGGGAATGGTCTGGTGCTCAGAGTGAGGCCATGATAGAAGTATTGTGGCAGAGCAATGAGGCTCTGTTAAGGAAAATGTTGGAGTTGCGGTTGCAGATCAAGGCCTTGTTGTCAATTGTTTCTAGTCAGCCGCTTAGAATGCAGGACCCGGCTATGGGTCTAACTATTCATGTTCCCCCCGCCCCTCTGGTGCCCCCGGTTTTGTTGCCACCAGATATGACCTTTATATCGCAGTTATAGCGATTAGGCCCCCTACTTACGATGGTAGGGTAGATTTTATGGCTTTGGACGATTGGATTATAGTCATTGAGGAGATGTTCACATACTCAGGAGTTTCATCGAACCAAAGAGTGATGGTCGCTGCTTATCAGCTCAAGGGACTTACAAAGAGTTGGTGGTTGAGGGAAAAGGAGAACCTAAAGGATGGGTACTCATAGGAATCCTTCAAGGAATTGCTACTGAAGAAGTTTCTATCGTCGGTCGAGAGAGGTCGTTTGATGAATGATTTTATACATCTAAAGCAAAGGCAACTCACCGTTAGCGAGTATGAGGTGGAGTTCAACAAACTGTGTCGATTTGCCCCTAGCATGGTGTCCTCAGAATCTAGTTGAGTTTAATGTTTTTTGGTGGTCTTAGGAATGACATCCAATAGCTAGCTAGTGCTTATGGATCTGAAGCGCCAGTGGAGATGGTTAGATTATGTTGCAGATTATGATATTGAGATCCAATATCATCCAGGCAAAGCTAATGTGGTTGCCGACGCCCAGAGTAGGAAGACAACGAAATTTTTTAACCTTTCTATGGATTCGCTGGTAGAGGAATTTCTCTTGATGGATATATCGGTTGGGAGTAGTGACTTGCCCAATAGTTTGGAAGTAAGAGAGCCTTCATGGATTGCACTTATAAGGATACATCAAAAGGATGATCCTGATTTGCTGCACCTTTATAATAGAACTGAGAAAGGGGAATTACCAGATTTTTCTATTGATGACGCGGGTACTTTGAAGTACCGCGGTAGATACTGCATCCCCTCTATTGAGGATATTCGAGTTAAGTTATGCAGTGAGGCACACGGTTCCAATATTCCCTACCACCCTGGTTCTACTAAGATGTATCAAGATCTAAAGCAGATTGTCTGGTGGTAGGGAATGAAAGGCGACATAGCTAAGTTTGTATCCGAATGTTTTACTTGCAAGTAAGTTAAGGCCGATCATGGAAGTCCTAGAGGCAAGTTAACGTCTTTATAAATTCCAAATTTGAAGTGGGAGAGTATTTCGATGGATTTTATTACTGGATTGTCGAGATCTCCCCGAGGACACGATTCAGTTTGAGTTATAGTGGACAGACTGACGAAGTGTGTTCACTTCGTGTCATTCAAGATTAACTACTCCATGAAGAAAATAGCTGAGTTATATTTGGATGTGGTCATAAGACTACATGGAGTGCCGGTAAGTATTGTATCAGATTGAGACTCCAGGTTTACATCTCGCTTTTGGAAAAAGGCTACAAGAAGGATTGGGTATCAATTTGGGGTATTCCACCGCCTATCATCTGTAGGCTAATGGTCAAACAGAGATAGTAAATCAGATCGTGGAGGATATGGTCAGATGTTATATTTTGGATCACGGAGGGGCGTGGGATGTGTGTTTAAGATTAATGGAATTTGCTTACAACAACAGTTATCAAAAGAGTTTGCAGATGACCCTGTTTGAGGCTTTGTATGGGAGACATTATAGAACTCCCCTGTTTTGGGCTGAGATTGGTGAAAGACCGCTGTTGTGTCCGGCGGCCTTGGAAGAAATGGATATTTCTGTTAAGCATATTTGAGATAAGCTTCGTATAGCACAAGAGCGTTATGAAAAGAATGCTAATCGATGAAGAGCTGAATTAGAATTTGCCATTGGGTACAAGGTATTTCTTAAAGTTTCTCCGATGTCTGGCGTTAAAAGGTTTGGAAAGAACCATAAGTTGGACCCTAGCTATGTGGGACATTTTAAAGTTGTTGAACGGATCGGTGTATGAGCTTATAGGCTGGATTTGCCTGTGAATTTTCCTGGTGTGCACGATGTGTTTCACGTGAGCCAATTGCGGAAGTGTATTGTTAGCGACCGGCAGATTCTTGATGTTGTGCCCCAGTTGGAGCCTAACTTTTCCTACGTGGAAGTGTTTGTTCATGTTTTGGACAAAATCGGGTATTGTGAAGGAAGACAATACCCATGGTTAAAGTTTTGTGCCGAAACCAAGAAGTGAAGAGCGCGACTTGGGAGTTGGTGTCAGCTATGAGGGAGGTTCATCCTCATCTATTCTCCTAGTGCTTTTCGTAAGTGTTTTCTTTGATAGCCTTTGGTTACCTTTCTTCTGTTTTGGATTTGATCCTCTTTATGTCAAGTTTCGGGATGAAACTTCTTTTTAGGAGGGGTGGTTGTAACGCCCCCAATTTTTTGGTGTTTATTTTAATTCCCGTAGTGATGTATTTTTGACGTCAGGGCGTTACATTGACACGTAGTTATCGGGTGTCATTTGTTGGAGCATGGGTTTGCTCAGTGGGTTTTCCTATGTAGGTTGTTTGGCTTGGTTGTGCACCTTCCCTCGCGGGTCGGGTCTATTTTGGTGACTCAGTGGAGCTTTTTATAAGGATGTGGTGGCGTTTTATCTTTTGGTGGTGTTTTACTCAAGTTTGGTTTTTCGGATTTGGATTTCGACTTTGTCGTTGGATTCTTAGTGTAGATATTTAGCTACAGTGTGATTTTCGTAAGATTCCAAGTTGATTTGAATTTTGGGTCGTTTTGGCATTTTTAAATAATTATGATTTAATATTATATTTATGAATAAATAGAAAACCGTCGCGTCAAAACCATATTCATCTTCTTCCCTGGCCGAGCCGTCGTCTGTTTTGCGAAAGAGGAGAAACGACGGTGTCACCACTTGCTCTCGGCCGGCGGTTGAGTGAGATCTGGTGGTCGGTTATGTCTATAGATCGGAGATTTGGAAAGCTCTCGCCGATATCTGTGTTTGTGGTAAGATTTCCTCGTTTCTCCAATTTTTGTGTGATAGGGTCTGTGATTTTGACTTTCTTCTTCCCCCAAAAGTTCCAGGAAACGTTGCCTAGGTCTTCTTGCGGCCGATCCTTGTCGTGGAGCGTTGGAGGAGGCAGATTCTTCCAAGATTTGAGGCAAGTGGCAATTTTCACCTTGCTCACTATTTTCCTTTCATGTCTTCCCTTTTTCTTTCTCTTCTTCGTATGAAGGAATTGTGTAGGAGGTTGCCTTGAGGAAATCCCTAGGGTAGTTAGGACTTTTCGGCTAGAATTTGTCGAGTAAGGTTTATATACTAAGTGGAAATCGTCGAATATAGGGGTAGAAGACCATCAGCAATTCGTCAAACATAAGGATTTAGACTGAGTGAAATTCACTGAGTAACAGTATATTCATCGAGTGAAATTCGTCGAGTATAGGTCTATAGCTTTAGACTATTTCGTAAAGTATCCGTTGAATTTCAGCGGGTAATGCTTGGCATAGAGTGATGTTTTAGACCAAGACAAATTCGTCGAGTAATCTCGACAAATTCGTACAGTAAAGCCAGTTTGGCGTTGAGTGAAGCCTTGGCGTTGAGAGGTCTGTGATACTAAATTAAAAGCATTGAGTGTACTAAACGCGACATTGAGTGAAGGCAGAATCGTTGAGTTTAGGTGTTGGCGTTGAGTCCTTTTAGTGCACTCAACACGATGTCTTGTTGACTCGCCGCTTTTCCATGGACTTGGGAATTTTGCCGATTCGTTATATATTTCTAGTAGCCTAGTTTTGCTAAGTAAGAATCGTCGAGTTTCTACTTAATTCGTCGAGTATACTCGACGAATCAGTGTAGACTTGGTTAATTTCTGTTGAATTTTGTCCATTTCGTCAGGTATGGTCCTTAGATTGATTTTAGGGCTTGTTAAGGAATTTCTTTGGGCTTAAGTTTGGGTTTGGTTTTAGGGTGTTTGAGTATGATGTTTTCTTCGGCTAGGGAGGTTAGCAGTGGATAAAGGACCACCAACTGGACGCCAACTTGTGAATCATTACACTTGATGGTTTGTTTGGTATCTGTTTTGTGGACTATTGGGTTGTGTTGGGTCAGGTGGCCACCATCGCAGTGCCTTTTTGTGAGATGTTAGATCTGGCAGCTCGGTTTTGGACATTTTGTTCACTAACTCTGAACCGGTTATTTTTAACCAGTGTTAATGATTCACGTTTTCGAGCTGTTTTGTGATCATTTGCTTCTTATAGTTCAGTTTATGCTATTTCATGCTTATCCTTGCAAATTTTGTCGAAGCATGGCTTCGTTCCGCACTTCGTGCAAATTTCTTTTACTCTATTATTGCAAACTTTTCATTTTACTTGTTCCTATTTGGCTAATTAGTTGTGGCTTCAGCTTTTCTTATATAGTCGGGTTTGGTAAACCCTTTCTTGCCTTTTTACTTATTGCCTGCTTATTTCCTTTGCCACCTGTAAATTTCTTGTCGGGGTGTTCTTTCTTTGAATGTCTCAGGTTCAGGGCTATTGTCGGTGGAGCGGCTATGCTGGGTGGTAGAGTGCTGGCTGTAGTTGTTGTAGTGGTTTTCCTCACCACCGTGATGTAGTTTGTTGTTTTTGGTTTTTAGTTAAGACATGCATACCTTCAGTGGGTTCATGTCAGGTTGCTGACGCCCACTTGTAGTTTTCTTTTGGAATATTGAACGCTTTGCTAGCTGCTAGTTGACCTCTTCTGGTTGGTGATACTTACTCTTTGGGAAGGTTTTATGCTATGTTGCATGTTAGGTATTTTAAATTATAAAAGTATTATTACTATTACTCCATACATGCCATATTTGAAAGCTAAACTCATTATATTTAACTGCCGTAATAGCTAATTCCATACTTATTATAAATCTAAAGTCTTGCATGTCATGAGTTGTCCCTTGGAGGATGTTTATACTCATGTAGGACATCAATCATTATAACTAAAGTATTTTTCGCAACGTACAATTACTTTTTTGTGGACTAGATGAGCCACTAAGCCGAGGGATACGACTAACCGCTTAAACTTTAACTAGATTTTCCCCTTAATAACTTATGGATCTTTCATTAAAGTGTTAAGTTAGAGTTTTGCCTCAGCGTCTGCAGTTATCCCCTGCTGACGTGGCATTATGACACGCGTTTTCTCTTACTCTGATATATCGTTAAATGCGGAGAAAATGCGGGTTGTGACACCAGATTGTGATGACTGATGCATGTAATTGCAAGTGTACCGATCGTTCAAGTAATATAAAAAATGGAGATTTCCCCGAGTATCGATCTCTCAAGGAATGTAGTTGGGGCCTGTGATTCTCGTACATAGAAAACTAATTATAAATATTCTATGTAAGGAAAGGGCTTTGATTTAGTTTTGCAAACGTAAAAGAAAACTAAACTTTTGCGGGTTGTAGGTAACGCGTTGCAAGGCGAATGGAACTATGATAGCTGTAGTTAGGATGAGAAGGCAAGCGAATGGGATGAACATACCTGTAAAGTGAGGGTTGCAAGCACATCGTCGCAGTGCATGCCACTAGCAATTACAAATGCGGAAATTTCAACGCACAGTGGGAATGACAAATGGAATGGAGCGCAACTCAACACACAAACCAAATAACATCCAAAGAGATAAAATTAAACATTAAAAATAAATAATTTATGAGTTCATCATCCATAACACATTAAAATAATTGAGTAAAAAATCATAACAAGAAGAGGAGTGCACGCGATGCAACCAAAGAACGAAGACACGTCAAGGATTCTCGACTAGAATAGAAGGATTGTCAATCCTTGCCTTTGATTGGTCCACGACTGTTATCCAGGGTAGAAAAGGGCTAACAATTCCTCCCAATTGACTCGTCTTCTTGGCTAATCACCTTAGTCCATGCCCATTGCAAGAACTCCACTAGAATGTGATGAGAAATGCTTCAAAATGATCCTTGATATCTTGGGCTGATGGAGGTGGCCTAGGGCGAAGCCCTAGCAGAAGATTTGTGGTGGAAAGATTGTCGGAGCTCCACCCAAAGGTTTGTGGCGGTGAAGGGCAAATCTGGGCGGATTGGTGAGAAAATGGAGCTCGATCCTGAATTAGGGTGGAAATCTTCACTTAAATAGCAAACATGAAAAAATTGCCATGCACGGTTGAACGCACAATAGTGCGTGCGAAACTTGTGAAATTAATACGACAGATTTCCTAGCCAGGCTAATATTGGACTCGTGCGATTTTGCTCACGTACGGGCAAAACCAACTGTGCGAGAACACATTGCACGGGCTGCAACATATCACATACTTTCAAGCAAAAAATGGAAACTTGTACGATTTTCTTCTCGCATGATTGAATCCAACCGCACTTGAAGGAAACACACGGGTAATAAAAACATAAAATTTTTAGATAAAAGAGGCTACTCGTGCGATTTTACACACGCACGAGCAAAACCAATCGTGCATGAACAAACCGCACGAGCCGGGCAGATCACCATAATTGGGCATTGAAGAACACGCATGACCGCATAAATCGTGTACTAAGGAATCGCACGATCGTGCGATATACATAAGTTTGCTTACTAAAGGAATATGATCTACCCACCTGCATTACGATCCAACAATCCAGGGTCAAAGGCCACCGACAACACAGAAACAGCCACAAATAAGAAATAAAGCAATGGGAGCACCGTGTGCTTACCCCCAGCGAAAAATGCGCATTTGCACACAACAATGGGCTAAAATGTGCACTTCATGTACGAATAGAGAACAAGTGAAATATGGAAAATTATAAGCTAAATGTGAAGTGCATGTGTGAGAAAATGAGCTCAGATGAGTCTGAAAACCCTATAAAATTTGTACTCATCAATGACTAAAGAAGAAGGTTTTTTTTAAATATGTAAGAGCTCTTTTGGAACCCATACGATAGTGGATGACCGAGTTAGGACATAGATTAATGACCTAGTGATTCTTACAAAGAATCTACAACAAGCCTCTAAATTTGGTTATATCTCTTGCCATTTTTCGCCTAATTAGATTATTGTAGATTATTTTATCCATATTATTGATGATTATGCACTCTAAATGCTTTGTTCTGAACTTCAATTTCATTATTATGAAATCTTATTATTGAAACCAAAAGCGTCCACCAACTCTCTACGCGCTATTCCAGGATAGGATGTTCGGCATATGAGAGAAAGTGGTTCACAAGTGACTGGCTACTGAGGATCGTGCAAAGAACGAGGAAGGATGAGGCTACTAGCAGTAGTGTACACTAGATTGGACCCATCGTAGCGAATGCCACTCTTTATTTATCTTAAGAAAGGATTATAATATGGTGCAGCCACTCGTGGTGTGCGCGCGCATACATAGATTAAGATAAAATACCGGAGCTTACTGTCTACACCTACAATAGGGTAGGTTCTAGGATAAGTCTGGTGTGTCCCTCCAAGTCTACCCTAGTCCCCCTTTTATACTAGAGGGTAGGTGGCGTAGATGATTCACGAATCGATGGGAATTTAATGCACTATAAATTATAGCATTAAATGTGTAGCCACTCAGAGAACATGAAGAGTTGGGCGGGGAACACTAAAGTAGAGGACACAAAGTTAGACTACCTCTAGGTAGCCCTTGATTGATCCAAGCATTTTTGATGATGTTTTCTCCACTTATCCACCCTTATCTGAGTGGAGAAAACATAATCTTCTACCTGATTCACACCATGTCTTATGACTTCATCTATTTGACTAACATAGTTTTTCACACTAGGAAGGTCAAAGACAAACTCCTTCAAGCTTTAATCCATTGACCTGAGAATGGTAACATTCTGCTTGGCAGTGCTTGCTTTCAGGTCAAACCATCTTGTGATCTACTGGTTGTCGTGTGTAGTATCATCTCTCAGAATCTTGAGATCTGAAAGTCTTTTAAGGGTAGCTAAACACATATAAGGGGGTGAATAGGTTTCTTTTGAGTCCTTTGAACCTTTAAAGATTATACTTGAGTTGTTGTGTTATTAATAAGTAAGCTTTCAAGAACACATAAGCATTTATAGTGGTTCCACTATCTAGGGTGCATCCACTTTCCACCTTCACCTATCTAGCAGTGTGCTAGATTCGGACAACTTCACCAAAAACTCAGATCAACAGATCTTACACCTCAAATCCTTCCCATGATCTTACAGCTCAGAGTGCTTCTCACTCCTGCAACTCAGACTGCTCACAATCCTACCGCAGAGATAACACCAAGTCTCCTACCTCAAGCTCATAAGCAAGCCCTACCTTAGCATTTATAACATAGGCTTACCTCAAATCCTCTATAGGAATCCTACCTGAGACTTTAGATAAATTCTTACACTCATCCTTTATAAATCAGGCTTACACTCAGATCTCAGTGAGATCTTATAAGAGAGGTTTAAAGATTGGTAAAATGACTCTGGAACAAAAGTTTTGGAGTCCTCTTCTCAAGCTGTATCACTAGACGACTTCTCTTCACCACAGCACCGACAAATGATCTTCAGAATATAAACAGAATGTGTTGTGTGAATACTTGTAGAGATCTTCTTCTTCCTCAATCCTATTTGAATAGTTATTCTGTAGATTGTTAATCTTGAAGTCTATCAGAAATGTTTCTCTCTCTGCCGGCGACAACTTTTTTTTTGACTTGGGGTTTCATAAAGTTTTTCAATAATACTAGCAAAAATTCTCGCAAAAAGTCTTCCGCACTTGCTTTTATATTCCAACATCTACAACGGCTATTCTCACACGCATTTTCTCAGCATTAAATAATATATCAGAGTAAGAGAAAATACAAGCCGTGTGATCACGCTGTACAGGGGACAACTGCATACGCTCACGCAAGAACCTTTTACTAAGACTTTTCATGAAATTCTCAAGTTTGTTATGATGATAACATAGTTTGAGTTTAAGTTTTAATGGCTCTGTCCCTCATCTCGGTGGATCAACTAGTCCATGAGTAAAATTATACATATACGCAACGAAAAATACTTTATTTAGTTCATTTATTATCCCATATGAGCATGAAGATGCATTAGAACCACTATTGGGTATTGCATCCACAATAACCCAGATTTGCATGAAGTCACCCTTGAACTAAGATGAATTAAGTTGTATTTGATCCTCTGTTTTAGTTATGTGTTTGCAGGACTTTATTACTAAGTGTATACTAATGTCAGTCTACAGTGGGTCATAAACACAGGACCATACAATGTAATCCCTCATTGTGTGATCCAAGGTGTTAACTCGTGTGTAGCCTCTCTATTGGGATACACTTATTTTTCAAGCACCTGGATCAAAGTATGAGATGTTGGTGATGAGCATAGTCAAAAGAAATTTTTTCTTAAAAACAGAAATTCTCTAAGTCCATATCTCGAGTAGTCCTTTAGTTCTCGAGAAATAGAAGCTTAGTTCTCGAGTAGTATATTTGAGAGTTCTCGAGTAGTCAGTAACATTATTCGAGTATTATCCTTAGTTCTCGAGTAGTACTAACTTAGTTCTCGAGAAACTAAGTTTAGTTCTCGAGTAGACACCTTCTCTATTTCTCGAGTACTGATTTGTTATCTCAGAAATTTTTCTAAGTGTAGATCTCGAGAACAACCCTTAGTTCTCGAGAAATGCTATTCTTAGTTCTCGAGAAACTTTCTTTCTCTCGAGAAATCAAATCTCATTCTTGAGTAATCCTTTTCAGATCCAGAAATAATTCTCAAAGTCTTTGTTCTAGAGAAGCTCATTCTACTTCTCGAGAAGAGCTTTAGTTCTCGAGAAACAATCCTTATTCTCGAGTAATTTAAGAAACTTTTGATCGAGTAATCTCATTCCTTCTTCTCGAGTCATTAACTCTTGTTCTCGAGTAACAGATATTACTTCTCGAGAAATATCCTTCTTCTCAAGAAACGCAATTCATTTTCTGTAGAATTTCTGTTAAGTCCCGAATGACGGTATTTTCAAATCACTTGATGTGATTGGTCCACGTGTACGTCATTAAGACTAATTATGACAGTTAGAGAGATCCTATATAAAGTCATGTCAATCGACTAAACCTAATACTAAGAAAGAAGGATCTACACGCTGTCATTTTCTTTTCTAAAGTTCTCTGAATTCTCTCTCACTCTTTCCAAAACAAGACCCACCGTCGCCGATCTTCATCGTGCAGAAGTTAGAGTTTCTGGTTCAAAGGGATTCAGACAAAAGTTGATTTCCTGATCGTGATTGTTTCTCTTTCTCCATAAACGTTCTGATCGGGTAAAGTAAAAAGGAAATCTTCAGATCTATTTTAGGCCGTGAATTCTTCTTCAACCTAATCTGATAAAGCCAAAACTTTTAAGGAAGAAGATTCAGTCAGATCATTACAAGATTTGAAGATCTATTGTTTGTATTTTCATTTTCTGTATTATCAATTCTTGTAGGAGATTTTTCTCCGAGTTGTAAGAAGCTTTACCTTCCGAGTGTAGATCCATTTGGATCGAGATTGTAGGAACTTGGTTTTGAGACGTAGGATTGATTTTCAATCTGAGATAGTGGAGTAGCTGAGTCTAGTGGTTTACTAGATCGGTGAGGGAAAGTGGACGTACCCAAGGTTGGGGAACCACTATAAATCTTTTTTTTTGTCTGTGTTTGCTTAGTTGGTTTATGTGCAAGATCGCTAAATTTTTATTCCGCAAATAGACACACAACTCACCTATTCACCCCCCCCCCCCTCTAGGTGATTTTGGTAGACAACTGAACACTTTCAATTGGTATCAGAGGGAGGTTAGTCATTAAAAGGTTAACACCTTGATCAATTTCCTCTTTAGTTGTCTCTTGAGAATCTTCCAAGCAATGGACAAGGCTAAAGAATTTGCCAAGCTTCCTCTGTGCATAAATAACAACTTTCCCATATGGAAAGAAAGAATTAAGTTTTTCATGGAAGCTGTGGATCCAAGGATCTTCATGATTGTTCAAGAAGGTCCTTACATCCCCATGACCGTCTCCGCTTTAGATCCAACAAAGAAAGTCCCAAAGAAGTTTATGGATCTAGATAAATACAAGATTGCACTTGTCTCACTGGATAAGAAAGCTAAAAATATAATAGTAAGTGCAGTCGATGACTCAATGCTGTAGAACCTGATTCATTGCCAATCTGCTAAGGAGATGTGGCAGTCTCTTGTCACCTTAATGTAAGAAACAAAAGAGGTAAGGGATGATAGAAGATCCCTCCTGAATCAGAAGTATGAAGCCTTCTGGCAAGGGCCAAAAGACACCATTACAGATAATTTTGAAAATTTCTTCAAGATAGTCAACAGCCTAAGAATGTATGTCCGGTTCTTCACTAATGGGGAGTTGAATGATAAGTTTCTGAGGTCTCTCACAAAGGAATGGGACAACAAAGTCTGTGCCATCCGGGAGTTTGGCAAACTAGCTGAGACAGACTCACAGAATCTCTTTGGCAAGCTAATGTCCTATGCACTGCAGATCAACTCTAGAAAGGTTGAAGAAGAGAAAAGTCGTTTCTCTTCAAAAGAAAGGCTGGTTGCTTTAAAGGCAGACAGTTCAAAGAAGGGTAAATCTGCCTCACCTGCACCTGCTCCAGAAGAAAGTGAAGTGGAATCATCTGAGCCAAGCACTTCAAGCTCAGAGCTATATGAAGGAGAGTTCTCTTTACTCTCAAGACAATTCAAGAAATTCTTGAACAAGAAGAAGCAATGGAGAGGCAAGGATGCCTCATACAAAAGATCATAACATGATGGTGATCGACGAAAGAAAGGCTCAAGTAGACATGACAGGTATAATTCTAAATCTAATAAACATATTTCGACTGACATAGTTTGCTATTGCTGTAACAAGCCAGGTCACGTCATTGCTGATTGCCCCCACAAGAAAAAGGAGGGTGGTAAGAGAGAAGAAAAGAAGTCCTCATACAACAAGAAGAGGACAGAAAAGAGTCTGATAGCCAAGAAGGGCAAAACCCTCAGTGACTCTGACTCATCTGAGTCGAGTGAAGAAGAAGAAGCCTACTTTGGGCTTATGGCTCAGACAGACAAAGAAGAAGAGCCCCAGTTTACTAGGGAGGTAAATTCTCACACCCCTCTTTCTAAATCTGAAGTTTCTGAACATGGTAATGAGGACAACTCTTCTGATGATGAGTCTGAGCTCATGGCCCAATACAAAGTGTTAATCAAGGCTTACGACAAATGTCGACGAGTCGTGAAAATTCAAGCTAAAGAGATAAAGTCTCTAAGAGCTAAAGAGAGCACCTTGAGAGAGGAAGTCGCTAAGACTGACTCACTCAAGGAGAACTTCAATAATACTATTGAAGAATATAATAAGGCTCTAGAGCACCTTAACTTAAAAGAGTAAATCATCAAGGAGTTGGAAGAACAACTTGCTGCTAAAAAGAAACTTGTAGAAAGCTTCTCAAAGCCTAAGACTATCCTTCCTCTCATTGTTAAATTCTTATCTAAGGCCAAGGGTGCTAGGCTAGGCCATGCAGAAGCTCCTAGTAAATCTTCTAGGAGGAATAAGGCTCAGAGAAAGAATAAGGCCGCCAAGAAGGCCTCGGCCAAAGAAAAGGGGAAGGCCCCTCAAGATCAGACTGTCTTCAAGAAAGTCATATTTCCAACAAATGAGTTTGATCTTGACTCATCCTACGGCAACTTGACTAGGCCTACTTATATAGAGCCAAAGTCTCGTTACCAAGGATGGACTCGCCCCAGAAACTTTGGTGAGAGTGTCTTTAAGGCACCTTATGAAAAAGTCAGTCTTCAGGGCTATGGTCCCTATAATCATGGTCACAACTTCAATAAAGCACCAAAAGAAAAACCCATTATAGAAAAGCCTTCAAAGGAGAAGATATCTTGTGATTGTCATCATCATGAAGCCTCCTCTTCCAAGAATGCAACCCCTGCTAAACCACCATCTCAGAAGGTCAAACAGGAGTACCTAAGGCAAAGATACAATAGGTTAGACAGTTGGTGTTGTGGCAAAATTGTTCATTTTGCCATCGATTGTTTGTTTAATCCAAGGAAGGTTGCCACTCCTCAGGTTGGCAAGATGAGAATGACCACTCAGAATGCTAATCCTCGTAGGGGGAGTGTTCTAACACGAGACCAAGGACCCAAATGTTTTTAGGTTCCTAAGGCAAATTTACTATGATTGCAAGAATGTCCAAAGGCCACCAAAATGCCAATCTGGTATTTGGACAGTGGATGCTCTCGGCACATGACCGGGACAAGAAGCCTACTTCAAAACTATTCTCCAGTATTGAACGGGCTAAAGGTCATCTTTGGAGGTTTAGATCGAGGAACAACTAAAGACTATGGTATGCTCACTAACGGTAGTGTATCCATTTCGGATGTAGCTTATGTCGAGGGATTGGAACACAATCTCATAAGCATAAGCCAACTATGCGACAAAGGATACATAGTTGAGTTCCATGCTGACAAGTGCTTGATAAAGTCCGTGGACAATATGGAAACGATTCTATCCTGCACTCAAAGTAGGAATATATTTTGTTTAAATTTCATTTGTATAGATTCTTCTACACCAGTGTGCTTTTTAGCAAAAGATAGTGCGTCTCTCTTTGTCAAATGGCACAAGAGATTAGCACATATTAATTTTAAAACTATTAACAAATTATTTTCACTGAACTTAGTACGTGATGCCCCAAAGGTCAAGCACGTCAAAGATAGACCTTGTCATGCATGTGTGAAAGGCGAGCGAACAAGGGCTACCTTTAAAAGCGTTATTGGCAAATATTCAAGTAGATGTTTACATCTACTTCATATGGACTTGTTTGGTCCACTACAAATTAGAAGTTTGGGAGGTAAGGAATATACATTGGTTATTGTTGATGACTACTCGCACTTTGCATGAGTGTTCTTTCTGAAACACAAGTTAGATACCTTTGATGTCTTTACGAACTTTGTTAGGCAAATCCAGAATGAATACAATTGTTCCGTAGTCAAGATTAGAAGTGACAATGGAACTGAATTCAAGTCTGGGGCCATGACAGAATTTTGTGAAAGCCTAGGTATCTTTCATGAGTTTTCCTCTCCTCGTACTCCACAGCAAAATGGAGTAGCCGAGAGAAGAAACATAACACTCATAGAGGCTTGCAGGACTATGTTGAGTGATGCTTCACTACCGGAGTACTTCTTGGCAGAAGCCGTCAACCCTGCATGCCACATGCAAAATCAAGCACTAATAAATAAGAATCATGATAAGACACCTTACGAACTTCTAAAGGGCAAGAAACCAACTGTTTCATACTTTAGAATTTTTGGTTGTAAATGCTTCGTGCTTAACAATGGTAAGTATCACATTACTAAGTTTAGTGAGAAAGGTTTTGAAGGTATTTTTGTAGGTTATAGTAGCCATAGTAAGGCATACAGGATATTTAATAGAAAAACTCTGGTTGTAGAGGAATCAATACATGTTGTATTTGATGAGACGAGTTTGCAACAAAGCAACTCTTCTAGTGTGGTTATTGAAGATGCAGGTACAAAGTTGAAAGAAGTTAGCTTGGATGAACCTAATAAAGACGAAGGTGAAAAATTCATCAAGATCACCACTCCAACTCCTATTGGAGAGGTAGATGACCAAGTTGAAGAAGTAGTCCAAATTGATGAAGTCACTCCAGTGGTTGAAGTTCCAGATGCAAGGAACCTAGAGCTCAGACATCTGAAGGATCATCCAATTGACTGAATCATAGGAGATCCCTGGGATGGTATCAGAACTCGTAGAGGTATAACTAATGAAAATTTATATTTATGTTTCCTCTCACAAGTTGAACCAAAGAAGTTTGAGGAAGCAAACTCGGATGCATCATGGATCTTGGCCATGGAAGAGGAACTCAACCAGTTCAAGCACTGCAAAGTCTGGAAACTTGTTCCCAGACCCAAAGGTAAGAATTTCATCGGGACAAAGTGGGTCTACAGGAACAAGATGGACAAAGATGGAACAACCGTAAAGAACAAAGCCAGACTCATTGCCAAAGGATTTCGTCAAGAAGAAGGAATCGACTTCGACCAGACATATGCTCTAGTGGCCAGGATGGAGGCAATCAGGTTGTTCTTAGCTTATGCTGCACTAAAGGGCTTCACTATCTATCAAATAGACTTGAAGTCCGTCTTCCTTAATGGTGACATAAAGGAAGAAGTGTACGTTGAGCAACCCCCAGGTTTGTTGATTCTAACTTTCCTGACTATGTTTATTTATTATCTAAAGTGTTGTACGGTTTGAAACAAGCTCCTCGAGCTTGGTATGAAATGATATCTAGTTTTCTCCTTGAGAACAAGTTCACAAGGGGAAAGATAGATAAGACATTATTTCTTAGGTGTTAAAGTAGGCGGTCTGGCGGTCTGAATATGGCGGTCTGGAGACCGCGCGGTCTAGCGGTCTGGGGCTGACAGGCTGAATATCCAGTTGGTGGCGGCTATGGTTCGGCGGTCTTGCGGGTTGTCGCCAGCGACTTGTATATCTGGCGGTCTGGCGGTCTGGCGGTCTGGCAGTCTTGCGGTCTCCTACGGCATCTTCTTCTGGTCTGTCCGGGCGGTTAGCCTGTTATCTAACCGCGCGGACTGTGCGGTCTGTACATGTCAAACCGCCCAGTCTTTGTACATTTATTTAGTCCCACATTGTTAGTTTGTACTCTCCTCTATCTCCTCCATTCTATAAAAGGGAGGTCATACCTTTGTAAATGATATCTTTTTGGATAATAAAAATTTCAGTTATTCAAGCTTCCGGCCTGTTTTTCTAGTCGTTCTTCTCTATTTTTACATGGTATCAGAGGACTCGATCTCTGCCTCCTGATTCTGTGCTCCTTTCTAGCCGCGCGACCTGCTTCTTCTTCCCGCGGCCTGTCTTGTTTGCCTGCGCCCTGTCTGCGCGGCCTGCTTCTCTTTGTCTGCTTGCGATCTGTTCTTGTCGCAGCCTTCCTTCTTCTCTTTCTTATCGCCCCGGCCTGTTTGCCGGATTCCTCTTTCTCTCCCGTTCGTGCGGTCTGTCTTCCAACCGCCCGACCTCTTACCCTCTGTTTTGGCTCTGCGGCTTGGTCGTGGCTTCTCTAGCCGCTGGTGTCTGACATCGTGACCGCTGCAGTTTTTTTTTTCCCTTCTCTCTTAACCGCCCGGCTTGATTCCTAACCGCGCGGTTTCGGTCTTCTTCTATGGATATCTCTGACAATTCCACTGCCACCACTCCTGCAGCCACTCCGGCTCCGCCTTCTATCCCGACTCCTTCCGGAAATCTGGGCACTGTTTCCAAGCTCGTTGGCTCCAACTATCCGGATTGGAGCGTCTCTTTCACTTTCCTCCTTCGTTCTCAGCGCAAACGTCATCATCTTACCGATGATCCGCCTCCTCCTACTTCTCCTCTCTTTGACGAATGGGATGCGAGTGATGCGCTTGTCCGCACATGGCTGGCTAATAGCCTCTCTGATGAGTGCCTTCCCGTCATCCGTCATGATGAGACGGTAAAGGCCGCGTGGCTTCATCTGGCTGCTCTTTACTCCAAGGGGACGCAGACCTCCCGGATTTATACTCTTTATGCGGATCTCTTCGCCCGTTCGTCCATGACTCCCGCTGCAGCCTATCAGCAAGTTCAGGCTCTTGGCGCTGAGATCCTCCAGAATCGCCCCTTCTCTGCGGACTTGGCTCAGCAACACAAACACTTCCAGGAACTCCTGGTTGTTTGTTATCTTCTGCGCCTTCCCGAGTCTTTTGATCTCATCCGCCAGCAGATCTTGGGTGAAGCTGAGTCTCCCACCTTGGATGCCACCGCCGCTCGCGTAGCCGCCGTTACTTCTCTGCTCCAGCGCCCTCTGTTATCCTCCCCTCCTCCGCAGGACTCTTATGCTCAGTACACTCAGCGCGGCAGCAACAGTGGCCGCAGCCACTCTGGGGCGCGCGGTCCGTCCAGGTTCCTCTGTTCTCACTGTGGTCGTACCGGTCATACCATTGACCGCTGTTGGCAGAAACATCCTCATCTGCGCCCATCTGGTGATACTTCGACCTCCCCGAACCCCTCCTCTCGGTCGTCTGCTTCGGTGGCAACGACCTCAGGTAGTGCTCATGTCGCTATCCAAGGTAAATGGTTGATTGATTCTGGTGCTACAAATCATATGACCGGCAATCCTCAATGTTTTTCGCTTCTCGAAACGCATGATCGGTTGCCTCCTGTCCTTGTTGCGGATGGTTCTCCTTCCCCGGTTCGTGGGACAGGCATGGTTCAAGTCACCCCATCGCTGCGCTTGGTGGACACTCTCTATGTCCCGAAGTTTCCTTGCAACCTTCTATCTGTTACTACTTTATGCAAGCAACTTCAGTGCTCTGTTGTATTCACTCCTACTTCTTGTTGCTTTCAGGACCCGAGAACCCAACGGACGATTGCTACTGGGACTGAGAGCGGCGGCCTCTACTTCCTCGACAACGTTTCCGCTCTGTCCGCTTTCACTTCCTCCTCTACTGATCTGCTTCAATGGCATCTTCGCCTTGGACATCCTCCTGCTCGCATTCTTCGACAGCTTCTGCCCCACTTACCGCCAACCAGTCCTCCGCTCAACTATGATGCCTGCCAACTTGGCAAACATCACCGCTCCTCCTTCCCGCCCAAGCATGCTCGCAGTTCCTCTAGCCCGTTTGATCTCATCCATTCTGATGTATGGGGTCCGGCTCCTACTCCAACCATTGGTCGGGGTAGTTTGTATTTTGTAACTTTTATTGATGACTTTTCTCGTTGTACCTGGGTGTATCTGTTACGAGATCGCTCTGAACTCTTCTCTGTTTGGGAATGCTTTTATAATATGATTAAAACTCAGTTTCATGTCTCTATTAAATGTCTTCGCTCTGATAATGCTAAAGAATATCTTAGTCGTGATTTTTCATCTTTCTGTATGCAACATGGTCTTATTCATCAGACCACCTGCGTTTACACCTCCCAGCAGAATGGGGTGGCGGAACGTAAAAACCGTCATCTCCTCGATGTCGCTCGCACTCTCCTAACGCAGATGCATGTGCCTCGCTCTTATTGGGGCTATGCTGTTCTCCTCGCCTGTTATCTCATCAATCGTATTCCTTCTACTGTTCTTCAGGGTAAGACTCCCTTCTCCATTCTCTACCCCGGCAAGGAACCTTTTCCCCTCCCTCTTCGAATCTTTGGCTGTACAGCCTTTGTGCATGCCCCGTCTGCTACCCGTGACAAACTTTCTCCCCGTGCCACCAAATGTGTCTTTTTGGGCTACTCGGTCACTCAGAAAGGCTACTGTTGCTTTGACCCCGTTCTGCGAAAACAGTTTGTTTCTGCGGATGTCACCTTCTTCGAAAATGCAGCCTACTTCTCCTCTCCACCCCTTCTTCCTCCTATTCCTGACTCCTCACCCTCCCTGTCTGTTCCCTCTCAGCCTATCCACGTTTCTCCTCCCTCCTCCTCATCCCCTCCTCCGTCTATTCCTCTCCCCTCTCTCCCTCCTCCGTCTCCGGAGCCGTCTCTCTCTAGTCCTGGGCCAGCTTTCTCCGCTACGGACGCTCCGGTCCCTGAAGCCCCCGACGACCTGGATCTCCCCATTGCTCTTCGCAAAGGGGTGCGGGCATGCACTCAACACCCGCTTGCGGCAGTTGTGTCATATGATCGGCTTACGTCTTCTCGCCGGCATTTTGCTTTAGCTATTTCAGCTACTGCTACTCCCCGTACCTACCAGGAGGCTCTTGTGATTCCTCATTGGAAGTCTGCCATGGATGAGGAAATCGCTACTCTTACTGAACGGGGCACCTGGACCCTTATTTCTCCTCCAGTGGGTACTGATGTGGTTGGCTGCCGATGGGTGTTTGTTGTGAAGTTTCGCCCAGACGGGACTGTGGACCGCTATAAAGCCCGACTGGTGGCCAAAGGCTTCACTCAGACTTATGGGGTTGACTACTTTGATACTTTCTCCCCGGTTGCTCGTCTCAGCACCATCCGGGTTATTCTCTCTGTGGCTGTCAACCGCAATTGGACTATCTCCCAGCTTGATGTCAAGAATGCCTTTCTTTATGGGGATCTTCATGAGGACGTTTACATGGAGCAACCTCCGGGGTATGTTGCTCAGGGGGAGACCCGTGTATGCAAGCTAAAGAAGGCTATCTATGGCCTCAAGCAGAGCCCTCGGGCATGGTTCGACAAGTTCAGCAGCATCGTGGCTGCTGTTGGCTTTACAAGAAGTACGGCTGATCATTCCCTGTTTATTCGCAAAACCGCATCGGGCCTTGTAGTTTTGGCGGTTTATGTTGACGACATTCTTCTTACCGGTGATGATCAAGCTGGGGTGGACTTGACAAAGAAGCACCTCCGTCAACATCTTGTCACAAAGGATATGGGCTCCCCAAAATACTTTTTGGGGATAGAGATCTGTCGGAAGCCCGACTCTCTGGTTCTCTCCCAACGGAAGTATGCACTTGATCTTCTACGGGATGCAGGATTGACCGGTGCCAAACCGGCACGGTATCCCATGGCTACTGGAGAAGACAAAACGTGGACAGATGACTCTCCTCTTATATCTGATGCCACAAAGTATAGACGTCTGGTGGGTAAACTCATTTATCTCACGGTGACCAGACCTGACATTGCCTATGCTGTTGGCAAGGTAAGTCAGTTCATGCAAGCTCCCAGGGAATGTCATCTTCAGTCTGCCTTGAAGATATTAGAGTATGTTAAAGCAGCACCGGGCAAAGGACTACTCTTTCAGAAGAATGGTCATTTGAGAGTTGAAGCCTACTCAGATTCTAGCTATGCTGATGATAAAGATGACCGCAAATCTACATCTGGTTTCTGCACATTTGTTGGAGGTAATCTTGTGAGCTGGAAGAGCAAGAAGCAGTCTGTAGTTTCAAGGTCTAGTACTGAAGCTGAATATCGGAGCATGGCGTCCACCACTTGCGAACTAAAATGGTTGAGGGCTCTCATGCTTGATCTAGGAGAGGTCTACGACTATCCTCTTCCTATGTTCTGTGACAACAAGGCCGCTATATATATATCCAAAAATCCGGTCTTCCATGAGAGAACCAAACATATTGAAGTCGACTGCCATTTCATCCGGGAAGAAATCTTGAAGAAACAGATTTGCACTCCGTTCGTCACCTCCGACAAAGAGTTGGCAGATATCTTTACCAAGCCTGTGTCTACTTCATTCTTCCACATTTGTGACAAGCTGGGCATGATCGATATCTATGCTCCAGCTTGAGGGGGAGTGTTAAAGTAGGCGGTCTGGCGGTCTGAATATGGCGGTCTGGAGACCGCGCGGTCTAGCGGTCTGGGGCTGACAGGCTGAATATCCAGTTGGTGGCGGCTATGGTTCGGCGGTCTTGCGGGTTGTCGCCAGCGACTTGTATATCTGGCGGTCTGGCGGTCTGGCGGTCTGGCAGTCTTGCGGTCTCCTACGGCATCTTCTTCTGGTCTGTCCGGGCGGTTAGCCTGTTATCTAACCGCGCGGACTGTGCGGTCTGTACATGTCAAACCGCCCAGTCTTTGTATATTTATTTAGTCCCACATTGTTAGTTTGTACTCTCCTCTATCTCCTCCATTCTATAAAAGGGAGGCCATACCTTTGTAAATGATATCTTTTTGGATAATAAAAATTTCAGTTATTCAAGCTTCCGGCCTGTTTTTCTAGTCGTTCTTCTCTATTTTTACATTAGGGAAGTAAAAGGCAAGATTTTGCTAATACAAATCTATGTCGATGATATTATATTTGGCTCTACTAACGACAACCTTTGCAAAAAGTTCTCAAAACTTATGCAAGGGAAGTTTGAAATGAGCAGCATGGGAGAGCTGAAGTATTTCTTAGGGCTTCAGGTGAAACAATCTGAAGATGGAATTTTCATCTCCCAGACCAAGTTCATCAAAGAGCTAATTAAGAAATTCAAAATGGAGAAGCAACCTCAATGAGGACTCCAATGGGTTCAACAATGTCTTTGGACAAGGATGAGAAAGGGAAACCTTTTGATGAAACCAAGTACAGAAGCATAGTTGGATCTTTGCTCTACCTTACTGCTAGTAGACCAGATATAATATTATCTACATGTGTATGTGCTAGATTTCAAGTGAACTGTAAGGAATTTCACTACGTTGCTGTAAAGATGATTTTGAGATACCTTAAAGGTACGCCAAATCTTGGCTTATGGTACCCAAGAAGTAATGACAGTGAGCTAATTGGTATTTTAGATGCTGATTTTGTATGTAGTAAAGATGACAGGAAAAGCACTTTTGGGAAATGTCAATTCCTTGGAAGAAGACTTATCTCCTGGAGCAGTAAAAAGCTAAATTGTGTTGCAATCTCAACGGCTGAGTCAGAATACATCTCTGCAGGCAGTTGTTGTGCACAGTTGCTTTGGTTGAAGAACCAACTGGAAGACTACAACATGAAAGTCAAAAACATTCCAATGTTTTGTGACTCCTCTAGTACAATAGCAATTGCCAATAACCCAGTCTCGCACAGCCGGACAAAGCACATCGAGCTAAAATATCACTTCATCTGGGAGCATGTGGAGCAAGGGGATGTGGATCTGCAATATGTTCCTACAGATAGGCAAGTTGCAGATATCTTCACAAAGCCGCTGGACGAGGCAAAGTTCAACTTCTTCAAAACTGAACTTGGCATACTCAACAAGGAAGAATAGACAAAGTGGAATCATCTCCAGGCTCAAAATCCAAGGACAAGCCAAAAAGGTTAGAAAATTTCTCTAAGTGGACTTGGTTTCTCGGGAAACAGAATGATTCTCGAGAAGTGAACTATCATTACTCGAGTACTTTCCTACCTCTCGATAAACAGAAGTATATCACTGAGTACTATCACTCGAGTAATAACTTTGTTCTCGAGAAGTAAAATCATCACTCGAGAAATAGGTTTTGACTTCTCGAGAAGTAGTCATTCATTTATCGAGAACTAAGTCTCAACTCGAGAAATGACTCTTCAATTTTTGTAATTTTTTGAATTCTTCTGTTTCACTCTAAGCCTGATTTCCACCCTAATCTAAGGCTAAATTTAGACCTAATCATCATTACTAGACTTATATATAGAGAAAATTTAGATTTCATTAAATCTACACGATTTCAAAATCCATTTCTCGAGAAGTCGCTTCATCTTCTGCCGCTGAACCAGAGCCGTCATCTTCTCCCTGCCGCTCACCCTATTTCTAAAAAATCCATGGCATCGCAATCGAAAATCATTGTTGGAAGCGAATTAGTTGTCGATGGAATAGCAGAACTGTCGGATGATTTCAAGAACATGTTGTTGCTTCTCGAAAGTGCAGTCAGATCTCCTCATCCAGACATTTCTACAGAATTAAATACAGATAAACAAGTTCAGGATACTCTCTTATCAACAGCAGAAGATATTAATAGAATGATAGAGGAACTTACTGAAAATGAGCCACCACAGGTACAAACTCCAGATAAAGCTCCATCATCTGCTCCTTCTCCCTCTTCAACTCATGCAAAGCAACCCACTCCCATGCATACACCATCTCCAGCCCCTGCTGTTTCACTAGTACAGTCTCCAAAATCACCTCCTACTGACTCAAAACCTACTGAACAAGATAAGCAAGACACTATCCTCCTCTCTGATGATGACAAAGGTTCTCTAGAACCAGTTGAGCCAGCCTTGAGGAATTTACATTTCTCCCTTCCTGTCTTCATTGATGAAGAATAAGAAATTGTTCTTGCTCTCACCAAGAGAGCTCAAAGCTCTGTAGTTATTGAAGATGTTGTTCCTTGGGCAGCTCCTCCTACTCCAGCTTTTGTTTCTCCTACTACCACTGCTACTGCTTCTGCTTTTACCAGTTCTTCTGAGATTTTAAGTAAAATTGAACAGATGTTAGCTGACCAAAGAAAGCACTTTGATGATTCCTTGAAATCAGTGCAAAATCAAGTTACTGATCTTGAAAAAGAAATGAGTAGAAGATTTGCAGAAATTCAACATAACATAGATCAACTAAAACATCTCTTTCAGATTGGTGGAAAAGCCTTAGACCACACTATTACAAGTGTTGGTGAAGTAATGAATCAATGCATAACTCTAGCAAGCAATCAGATTTTCCTTGAGAAGAAAGCACAAGAAAATGTTATGAAAGTATGTGAGGAAGTTGGCACTTTCAAAGATGACACCATAAGCTATCTACGTGTAGAAATCAGAAAGGGGAAGACTCTAGTAAAAGAACATGTAGCCAAACTTGTAGGAGATTTCACAAACAGTGCTAATGCTCTTTGGACTGAAAAGTTACCAGAAATTAATAAGGATGTGCTTGCTCAAATCCAGTCTGTGAAGTTTTATACATATGATATAACAGTCTGGATACACAATCAGATATTTCCAGATTTTTAGGCATATCCAAATATTATTCCTCATCATCTTAATCTACTTGCTGAAACTCAATCTGCTCAGTCTGCTCAGATGCCTGTTCATGCTCCTATGCCTACATTCTCTCCTAGACCTTCTGATGAGACTATTCCTCTAGAGTCTTACACTCAAGTATGGGATGATATATTCCCCTGGACTTACCTAAAGTTCAAATTCCTAAGAGAAGAAAATATGGTGAAGGTCCCTCTGCCTCTAAATCAGTTCCAAATCCAGAGACAGCGAAGAGGAAAGTTCAAGAGTATGTTGAAATCTGGAGCCCCACTTCCAAGACTTTGATTCTAGATACCTTGAAGCTGGTAATGGACTACAATGAAAGCAGAGATCTACATTACAGTTTTGCTGAATGGGAAATGTATGAAAAGTCTCTTACAAAGAGAAGGATCTATGACAGAGAGTATGGCAGAAATAACCCCAAGGCACCCCCAAGACCTACAAAGTACTACCCAAAGCCATACAGCTATTTGAGGAGGCAACAGGAGAAGGCTGAAAAGCTATATCATCAACATCATCAGAGCTAGGACTATATTTTTGGATGTTGAGAATATGGATTGAATGAATGTAGACATGAAATCTGAAACTATTCTAATTATATAAACTCTAGTTTTGATAATTATGGGTCTACATTTATTTCTTTCATTTCATTATGTTCTTAACTTTTCATCTCCAGTTCTTTTTATTGTAATATAATTCACCTTAGTGTAGAGGGTTTTGACTTCTACAAATAGGGGGAGATTGTTGGGTATTGCATCCACAATAACCCAGATTTGCATAAAGTCACCCTTGAACTAAGATGAATTAATTTTTATTTGATCCTCTGTTTTAGTTGTGTTTGCAGGACTTTATTGCTAAGTGTAGACCAATGTCAGTCTACAGTGGGTCATAAACACAGAACCATACAATATAATCCCTCATTATGTGATCCAAGGTATTGACTCATGTGTAGCCTCTCTATTGGGATACACTTCTTTTTCAAGCACCTGGATCAAAGTATGAGATGTTGGTGATGAGCATAGTCAAAAGAAAAATTTTCTTAAAAACAAAAATTCTCTAATTCCATGTCTCGAGTAGTCCTTTAGTTCTCGAGAAATAGAAGCTTAGTTCTCGAGTAGTATATTTGAGAGTTCTCGAGTAGTCAGTAACATTATTCGAGTATTATCCTTAGTTTTCGAGTAATACTAACTTAGTTCTCGAGAAACTAAGTTTAGTTCTCGAGTAGACTCCTTCTCTACTTCTCGAGTACTGATTTGTTATCTCAGAAATTTTTCTAAGTGTAGATCTCGCGAACAACCCTTAGTTCTCGAGAAATGCTATTCTTAGTTCTCGAGAAACTTTCTTTCTCTCGAGAAATCAATTCTCATTCTCGAGTAATCCTTTTTAGATCCAGAAATAATTCTCTAAGTCTTTGTTCTCGAGAAGCTCATTCTACTTCTCGAGAAACAATCCCTATTTTCGAGTAATTTCAGAAACTTTTTCTTGAGTAATCTCATTCCTTCTTCTCGAGTCATTAACTCTTGTTCTCGAGAAACAGATATTACTTCTCGAGAAATATCCTTATTCTCGAGAAACGTAAGTCATTTTATGAAGAATTTTTGTTAAGTCCAGAATGACGGGATTTTCAAATCACTTGATGTGATTGGTCCACGTGTACGTCATTAAGACTAATTATGACCGTTAGAGAGATCCTATATAAAGTCATGTCAATCGAATAACCCTAATACCAAGAAAGAAGGATCTACACGCTGTCATTTTCTTTTTTAAAGTTCTCTGAATTCTCTCTCACTCTTTCCAAAATGAGACCCGTCTCAGCCGATCTTCATCGTGCAAAAGTTAGGGTTTCTGGTTCAAAGGGATTCAGACAAAAGTTGATTTCCTGATCGTGGTTGTTTCTCTTTCTCCATCAACGTTCCGATCGGGTAAAGTCAAAAGGAAATCTTCAGATCTATTTCAGGTCGTGAGTTCTTCTTCAACCGAATCTGATAAAGCCGCAACTTTCAAGAAAGAATATTCAGCCAGATCATTACAAGATTTGAAGATCTATTGTTTGTATTTTAATTTTCTACATTATCAATTCTTGTAGGAGGTTTTTCTCTGAGTTGCAGGAAGTTTTACCTTCTGAGTGTAGATCCATTTGAATCAAGATTGTAGGAACTTCATTCTAAGACGTATGATTGATTTTTAATTCGAGATAGTGGAGTAGCCGAGTCTGGTGGTTTACTAGATCAGTGAGGGAAAGTGGACGTACCCAAGGTTGGGGAACTACTATAAATCTTTTTGTCGTCTGTGTTTGCCTTGTTGGTTTATGTGCAAGATCGCTAAATTTTTATTTCGCAAATAGACGCACAACTCACCTATTCACCCCCCCCCCCTCTAGGTGATTTAGCTAGACAACTGAACACTTTCAACCACTCATGATATGCATACCTCTAGATTTAATATAGGTACTAAAGAGCTTTTACGTTCGTTAAAATGAGGTGGCATTTGTTTTAAAAGGATGTTATGAGCATGAGATAATAATATTGATCCTTTTATACTTTGAAAGTAACAAACATGCAACATAGCATAAATTCTTCCTAGAGAGCAAGTAGGTATGACCAACAACAAAAAAAAAACATAGCAGCTAACAAATAGCCTATCATCTATAATAATTCACTGTGGACATCGACAACCTGACACGAACCCACAGAAGAACATGTATGTCTAAACCAAAGTAAGAACTACAATACTACTTCACAAAAGTAATGGAAGGAAAACCACTACTACAAAGCCCGCACCAGAAAACACCAACACTAGCTACCCAGACCGCTATAGCTCCGATTCTGAGGCATTCAAAAGAAAAAATGCCCCAGCAAGAAATGTACAAGTGGCAGTAAAAGGTCAAAAGTAAGTAAACAAGGGGAGTTTAAGGGTTACCAACCCAAATAAGACTAGATGAAAAAAAACCATAGTATCCAAGGTCATATAAACAGTAAGAATAAGAGAAGCCACAAGGGGGTTGGATGTAACTAAAACTCACACCATGTGCGAGTAACTTCAGACTTCAACAATCATAAATGAGTATATATATATAGGTTTATTTAAATGTAAAAGAGACTGATCATATCAAACACACGAATCATTACCACGGGTTAAAATGGTACTGAGGCGGTGGCCATATTGTCAAACCCAAACCATCAGACCAAACATCTTAATAAGGCACTGAGGTGGTGACCACATTGTCCAACACAACACAATAGCCCACAAAAGAGAAAGAGGAAACCCACAAGGGGTAATGATTCACAAACTGGCATATAGCTGGTGGTCCTTTAGCCACTACAAACTAAAGGCCGAAATAAAAATAAAAACAATAAAATAGAGATAACCCGAAAGTACCCAAGAATTAGCGAGGGAAGAATAATCCAGAAATTTCTAAGTATAACACCCTTAAATACTCGACGAATTTGGCGTAAGCACCAAACAAAACAACTCTAAGTCCATACAGATTCGTCGTGAATACTCGACGAAATTTGGGTTCACCCGATGAAAAGTTCTAAGTCTACGCAGATTCGTTGAGCATACTCGACGAATTACACTTGACTTCAAATCGAAACTCGACAAATTACACTTGACTTCAAATCAAAAATCGATGAATTATACTTGATGAATAAGGTCGGACTCGACGAATCTACTCAACAAATTCAACTAAACCCAATAATACTCAACGAAATTAACTTGACAAAGAGGTCCGACTCGACGAATTGACTCGACGGATGCAAAGATACTTGACGAATTGGACTTGTGTTCACGGATATATTCGGCGGATTAACGGGTTACCCGATGAATTTTAATTGGCTCCAAGGATATATTCGACGAATTTCACTAGGGGAGTTCAAATAAAACTAAATGACACCTGACGAATTGGACTCAACCTCACATCAATATTGGACGAATTGGGTTAGACTCGACAAATTACTCTTGGGTTCACGGAAACATTCAACGAATTTTACTTGGTTAATAGACTAACAGTTTACTACCAGGAAGTTCTAAATGACTATGACTACAATAGAAGGCATTCAGCGAACTCGTTAGATACACCCGACAAATTTCACTCGCAATCCCTATGAAAATTGTTCGACTCGATCGAAGATTTTTAGAAGTTAAAAAACAACAGTTTCAAGAGACCTACTAAGAAATAAAGATAATGAAGAACTAATGGAAAGAAGGGTGTAAGGGTGAAAAACCACCACTTGCCTCAAATCTTCAGGAAATTGGCATCTCAAGCACTCCGCTTCAAGAATCAGCCGCAAGAACCCCTCATCTACGATCTCTGAAACTTTTCGAACAAAAACGAGGGTTAGACTAAGAATCTTAACTCCAAAAATTCAGGAAATCTAAAATACTTACCGTACCCTCGAAGAGCTCTACGAGGGCTTTCCGGATCTAAGCTCTGTAAAGGATTTCGCCCACCATGGCTCCCGATACGGCGGTCGGAAGCTTCACGAGAAAGGGAAGCCGATTCTTCTTTCCGCACTCAGGATCGAAGTCGGGGAAGATTAAGATTAGGGTTTCTCTCTTTTCTTTTAAGTATATATATATATAATAATAATATTTTATTAATATCATAACAAGGAAAAACTCAAACGACGAGAGCAACCAAATCACCTCAGTTTTCGATGAAATTTGCACCAAAGCTAAATATCGGTGCTATGAATCCAACGACGAAGTCGAAATCAGCATCCGACAAACCAAACTCAGGTTAAAATTTCCCGAAGTTAAAACAACAATGATCCTTATAAATTCACCGAGACTCCAATTAAGGCCGGATCGCAACGAAACTTCACAAGCATGCTTAAAATTAACCACTTAAATTTTCCCAAGTCAAAAACTCTAATTCTGATGAGTCTAAGAACTGAGTGACTCGCCCAAATGAGCAAAATCACGCACTAACATCGGCGCATCGTTAACTATGAGTCAATGTAACTCCCTACATCATTATTAAGCCACTAAAGAGATCAAAATAATAATTGAAAATTCAGGGACATTACAGTCACTCTCCTTAAAAAGAAGTTTCATCACGAAACTTGATATCAAATCGAATCTGAAACAGAAAAGAATAACCAAAGGTTACCGGGTAGAAACACTTACCAAAGGAAACTAAGGCATTAATTCAATGACATGCTGATCACTAAACACACACTTTCGTAGCTGGATCACATGAAACATATCGTGAACACCAGGGAAAGTAGCGGGAAAATATACCTGAAAAGGTCCTACATACCTGGGATTCAACTTGTGATTCCTTCCAAATCTCTTAACACCTGACATCGGAGAAACTTTCAGAAAAACCATGTCCCCAATTGCGAATTCCAGATCAGCCCTTTGTCGATTTGCATACTTTTCATAACGTTCCTGAGCCACACGAAGCTTTTTATGAATATACATTAAAGAAATACTCATTTTCTATATGGCTTCCGGACCTAACTGGGGTCTCTCACAAACCTCAGCCCAAAACAAGGGCATTCGACAATACATCCCGTACAAATCCTAAAAGGGGGTCATCTGCAAACTCTCATGATAATTGATATTATAAGCAAACTCCATCAGTCCAAGACGTTAGTCTCAGGCTCCACCATGGTATAGGATATAACATCTCATCATATCTTCCAAAATCTGATTAACTCTCTTCATTTATCCATTGATCTGCGGATGATAAGCAGTTGAATATCTTAGGTCAGTGCCCAATCCTTCTTGCAGACCATGCCAAAAACGCGACATAAACCTGGAATCTCGATCTAACACAATACTTACTGGTACTCAATACAGTCTGATGACTTAATTCAAATATAATTCTGTAAGGAATTGTATCCACACTCAGATTTGTAAGAAGTCACCCTTAAACTAAGATGAATTAAGTTGTATTTGAAGTTGTGTTCAAGTTATGTGTTTGCAGGACTTAATTGCTAAGTGTAAACCAATGTCAGACTACAGTGGGTCACCAAACACAGGATCAAGCAATGTAATCTCTCATTGTGTGATTCATGGTGTTGATGCATGTGTAGACTCTCTATTGGGATACACTTTATGAACAAGCACTATAAGAGAAGGACAAAGGATCATTGCTGAATTTTTAAGAGGAAAATCTCTCTAATTCATTATCTCGAGTAGACCCCTTCTACTCGAGTAGTTGAGAAATCTCCTATCTCGACAAGTCCAGAAGTACTCGAGAAGAATTCTTCATTATCTCGAGTAGGCAGTTTTGAACCTAGAAATTTTTCTAAGACTTTTCACTCGAGTAGTCATAATGTACTCGAGTAGATTGGATTCTGTCTTTCGAGTGAAGTATAGCTCAGCACCCGAGTGCTGAAGCTTGTCTCAAGTAGACTGTATAAGTAATCTCGAGAAGATTGCAAGTACTCGAGACATCATCCTGTTTTATCTCGAGTTGTCAGAAAATTTGTCTTCAGAATTTTCTCTAAAGTCCAGGACTCGAGTAGTACAAAATTTTATCCGAATATTTTCTAAAGAACTCGAGTAGACTCCTTCTACTCGAGTAGTGCAGATATTTCTCAGTTCTCGAATGCTCAAGTTTTATCTCGAGTGACAGAAGCCAGGTAGTCGATACAGTTTTCTAGATCTCGAGACGGTGAATCTGTTTACTCGAGTAGATTGTTTTCACTCGAGTGGTTCTTCTTCAGAACTGAAATATGACTCCAGAATTTTTCTAAGTATAGTTCTCGAGTGGTTTCTTCCTTTCTCTCAAGACGTCAAGTGATCCTCTCGAGTGGATAGGTTCCACTCGGGCTATCCAGAAGAAAATCTCCAAAAATTCTGCTAAGTCATGATGGACCGGTTTATTTTCTAATCTTCATTCGTATTGGTCCATGTGTCAAGACTTGGTGATTTTGACCGTTTAGGGTTTCCTATAAATAGTCTAATCATCTGGTCTAATTTAACAAGTACTTTCATTAGACAAATCAGAAGATTATTATTACGAAAGTTTTTCAAGAACTCTGAATCGTCGTTGAATCTGTTGTTCGGGAAGTTTCCGCCGCCGATCGTCAATCCCGTCATGGCTGTAGATCGTGATTTCTCCGTCGTTCTTCTCTGACTTTTCTGATTCAGAGAAAGAGAAAGATCAACTGATCGAGTCATTCATAATCGCTCAAATCAGATCTTGATCGTGTTGATCTAGGTTTTCGGCAGTTCTTCTTCGATATTATCTAAAAGGGCTTCAAGTTCATCCAAGAAGAAGATTTCTGAATTCAAGATCTGAAGATTTTATCATTTGTATTGAATATTTTGTATTACAAACCCTAGTTCTTGTAGGAGATTTCATCTCTGAGTTTTGTAGGAAGTTTTATCTTCCGAGTGTAGATCCGTTTTCGTGGATCGAGTTGTAGGAGAGTTGCTCCGAGTTTTGTATGATTGGTTTTAAATCCGAGGATATAGTGAAGTAGCCAGATGTATCGTGAAGCTAATTTGGTGAGGTGGAGAGTGGAGTACCCAAGATCGGGGAACTGCTATAAAATTTGTGTACTCTGTGCTTGGATTGTTTGTGTTTCTGCGTTCTTTGTTTATATTTTTTGATCCGAAAGAAGACGCAAACCTCACCTATTCAGCCCCCTCTAAGTGATTTAGGTAGACAACTAGAAACATCAATTGGTATCAGAGGGAGGTTGTTCATCTAAAGGTAAACACCTTGAACATACTTCCTCCTAGTTTTCTTTAAGAGGATTGAAAGCATGGACAGAGTTAAGGATTTTGCCAAACTTCCATTGTGCACAAAGAACAACTTTGTTATGTGGAAAGAGAGAATAAGGTTCTTTATGGAAGCGGTAGATCCGAGGATTTTCATGATAGTTGAAGAAGGTCCTTATGTACCAACAATAGCCTCCACCATAGATCCAACCAAGCAAGTTCCTAAGAAACTCATGGATTTGGATAAGGATGAAATTGCTCTTGTCTCACTAGATAAGAAGTCTAAAAATATCATTTTCAGTGCAGTTGATGACTCTATGCTCCAAAATCTTATTCACTACTATTCAGCCAAAGAGATGTAGCAATCTCTTATAATCCTAATAGAAGGTACTGAAGAAGTGAGAGATGATAGAAGATCACTTCTAAATCAAAAGTATGAAGCCTTCCGACAGGGTCCCAAGGATACCATAGCAGAGACATTTGAAAATTTCTTCAAGATAGTGAATGGCCTAAGAGTATATGGACGAGTCTTTACAAATGGGGAGTTGAATGATAAGTTCCTAAGATCCCTAACAAATGAATGGGATAACAAAGTTTGCGCTATCCGTGAGTTTGGAAGACTAGCTGAGACTGAGCCAAATAATCTCTTTTGGAAGCTCATGTCTTATGAACTCCAGATCAATTCGAGAAAAGATGAAGAAGAGAAAAGCAGATCAACTTTAAAGGAAAAGTCTGTCGCTCTCAAGGCAGATACTTCAAGGAAGTCTAAAGCTGCTTCTCCTACTCCTGTGCAAGTTAAATGTGAAGAAGAGACTTCAGAGTCAAATACCTCGGGGTCTGAAATATCTGATGGAGAGTTTTCTCTTCTCTCAAGACAATTCAAAAAGTTCCTGAATAATAAGAAGTCATGGAGAGGCAAGGATGCCTCATCAAGGAGATCACATTATGATGGTGATCAATATAAGAAAGACTCCAACAGCAAAGACAGGTATAATTCTAAACCTAACAAACATATTTCATCTAACATCGTTTGCTATTGATGTAATAAGCCAGGGCATGTGATTGCTAATTGCCCACATAAGAAGAAAGAAGGTGGTAGAGGAGAAGAAAAGAGATCTTCTCATAATAAGAAGAAATCTGAAAGGATCCTGGTTGCCAAGAAGGGCAAGACTCTTAGTGACACTGACTCATCTGAGTCAAGTGATAATGAAGAGGCATACTTCGGGCTAATGGCTTATTCAGATGAAGAAGGTCAAGTCCCTCAGTTTACTGGGGAGGTAAAATCTCATACACCTCCTTTTGATTCAGATGTTGCTGATAATGAATGTGAGGACTGTCTCTCTGAAGATGAATCTGAACTCTTGATTCAATATAAGGAGTTACTAAAGGCTTACGACAAATGTCGAAGAGTCTCAAGAACTCAAGCCAAAGAAATCAAAACTCTAAAAAATGAAGAAAGCCTACTGAGGGAGGACCTCAAAATGATGGACTCACTCGGAAAGGATATTCAAAATATCACGGAAGAGTATAATAAATCCCTCGAGTACCTGAGCCTAAAGGAGAAAATAATCCTAGAATTGGAAAAACAACTTGAGGTAGAAAAGAAACTTGTTGAAGGTTTCTCTAAGCCCAAGACAGCTCTTCCAGTTCTGGTCCAATTTTCTGCTCAAGGTAAAGGAGTTGGCTTGGGCCATGTGACTTCCTCTAGAAAATCTTCTATAAGAAATCAAGCTCGAAGGAAGAATAAGGCTGCCAAGAAGGCTCTAGCCAAGAAAAAAGGGAAAGCTCCTATGGTGCCAATCTCGTTCAAGAAGGTTATCTTCCAATCGAACGAGTTTGATTTTGAGTCCACCTACGGTCACTTTACTAGGCCGATCCATGAAGAGCCTAAGTCTCATTACCAAGGATTGACTCGTCCTCAAAACTTTGGAGAGAGTGTTTTCAAGGAATCTTACGAGGAGATAAACCTTCAGAGCTACGGACCTTATTGTCATGGTCATAACATCAATGAAGCTCTGAAAGTCAAACCAGTTGTAGAAAAGCCACTTAAGGAGAAGAAGGTTTGTGAGTGTCAACACCATGAGGATTCTACCTCCAAGACATCTGACCATGCTAGACCACTTCGTCAAAGGGTCAAGAAAGAGAATTTCAGGCAAAGATACAAAAAGTTTGATTGTTGGTGCTGTGGCAAAATTGTCCATTTCGCGATAGATTGCTGGTTTAATACCAGATATGATGAAACTCCTAGAGTTAACAAAGTGAGAATAACTCCTCATAATGTTAATACTCATAGGGGGAGCATACTAACCCGAGACCAAGGAGCCAAACGTGTTTGGCTTCCTAAGGAAAACTGATTATTCTTGCAAGAATGTCCAAAGGCCACAAAAACTCCAATCTGGTATTTGGACAGTGGATGCTCTCGGCATATGAGCGGGAATAGAAGCCTACTTCAAAATTATTCTCCAGTCGTGAACGGACCGAAGGTCATCTTTGGAGGTTCTGACAAGGAAACTACAAAAGGCTATGGTATGATTTCAAATGGTAGTGTATCCTTCTCGGATGTGGCTTATATTGAAGGATTGGAACACAATCTGATCAGCATAAGTCAGCTCTGTGATAAAGGATACATTGTAGAATTTAGTGTTGACAAGTGTTTGATAAAATCAATCGAAAATCTTAACACGATTCTATCAGGCATTAATAGCAGGAATATATTTTGCTTAAATTTTATTTGCATAGATTCTTCTACGCCAGTGTGCCTTTTAGCAAAAGATAGTGCATCTCTTACTGACCAATGACACAAGAGATTAGCACATATAAATTACAAAACTATTAATAAGTTATTTTCTCGAAAATTAGTATGTGATCCGCCTAATGTTAAGTGTGTTAAAGATAGACCTTTTCATGCATGTGTTAAAGGCAAGCAAACAAGAGTTACTTTTAAAAGCATTGGTATTAAAGACTCAAATAGATGTTTACATCTACTTCATATGGATTTGTTCGGTCCTCTGCAAATCAGAAGTTTGGGAGGTAAGGATTATACACTGGTCATTGTTGATGACTACTCTCGCTTTGCGTGGGTATTCTTTCTAAAACACAAGTCAGATACCTTTGACATCTTTACTAATTTTGTTAGGCAAGTCCAAAATGAATATGAATGTTCCGTTGTCAAAATCAGAAATGAAAATGGAATAGAATTCAATTCTGGAGCCATGATAGAATTTTGTGAAAGGCTTGGTATCTTTCATGAGTTTTTCTCTCCTCGGACTCCTCAACAGAACGGAGTCGCTGAGAGAAGGAATAGAACACTCATAGAGGTCTGTAGAATAATGTTGAGTGACGCCTCACTACCAGAATACTTTTGGGCTGAAGCTGTCAACACTGCTTGCCATGTGCAAAACAGAGCGTTCATAAACAAAGACCAAAATAAGACACCTTACGAACTATTGAAAGGCGGGAAACCGACAATCTCATATTTCAAAATCTTTGGTAGCAAATGTTTTGTACTAAACAATGGGAAGTATAATAACACTTCTACATTTAGTGAAAAGAGTATTGAAGGTATTTTCGTAGGTTATAGTAGCCAAAGTAAGGCATATAGGTTTTTTAACAAGAAAACCCTTATCATCGAAGAATCTATTCATATTGTGTTTGATGAGACGAGCTTGCTGCAAAGCAGTTCCTCTAGTAGTTTCATTGAAGATGCAGGTTAAAAATTGAAGGACTTAAGCTTGGATGATAAAGATACGGAGAAGAATCAAGAGCTCGTCACGATAACCTCTCTAACTCCTATTGGAGAATAAGATCATGATGAAGATATCATTCAAGAGCCAGAGAAAGCTCCAAATGCAAGAAATCTAGAGCTCAGACATCTAAAGGATCACCCACTGAATCAGATCATAGGAGATCCACGTAACGGTATCAGAACTCGTAGAGGTACGGCTAACGAAAATCTACATTTAAGTTTTCTCTCGCAGGTTAAACCAAAGAAGTTTGAGGAAGCAAACTCAGACACATCTTTGATTATGGCAATAGAAGAAGAATTAGATTAATTCAAACGTTTCCAAGTCTTGAAACTTGTTCCAAGACCCAAAGGTAAGAACGTCATCGGAACAAAATGGGTCTATCGAAATAAGATGGATGAAAATGGAACATTATAAAGAACAAAGCCAGACTCGTTGCCAAAGGATACAGACAAGAAGAAGGAATCGATTTTGACCAAACATATGCTCTAGTGGCAAGACTGGAAGCAATCTGATTGTTCCTAGCATATGCTGCTCTTAAGGGATTCACTGTCTATCAGATGGGCGTGAAGTCTGCCTTACTTAATGGTGAGCTAAAGGAAGAAGCATATGTGGAACAACCCCAAGGTTTTGTTGATCCTAACTTTCCCGAGTATGTTTACTTTCTATTTAAAGTGCTATATATCTTGAAACAAGCTCCTCAAGCTTGGTATGAGACGCTATCTAATTTTCTTCTTGAGAATAAGTTCATAAGGGGAAAGATAGATAAGACATTATTTCTTAGGGAAATAAAAAGCAAGATTTTGCTAGTGTAAATCTATGTCGACGACATTATTTTTGGCTCTACAGACAACAACCTATGCAAAAAGTTTTCCAAACTTATGCAAGGGAAGTTTGAAATGAGCAGTATAGGGGAGCTGAAGTATTTCTTAGGACTCTAGGTGAAATCATCTGAAGATGAAATTTTCATCTCTCAGACAAAGTTTACCAAGGAATTAATTAAGAAATTAAGAATGGAGAGCGCATCTACGATGCAGACTCCAATGGGTTCAACTATGTCTCTAGACAAGGATGAGAAAGGGAAACCTTTTGATGAAACCAAGTATAGAAGCATAGTTGGCTCTTTGCTCTACCTCACTGCCAGTAGACCAGATATTATGTTTTCAACATGTGTATTTGCTAGATTCCAAGTGAACTGTAAGGAATCTCATTATGCTGCTGCAAAATGGATTCTGAGATACCTTAAAGGTATACCAAATCTTGGCTTATGATACCCAAGAAATAATGATAGCGAACTAATTGGTTTCTTAGATGCAGATTTTGCAGGTAGTAAAGATGACATGAAAAGCACTTCCGGGACTTGTCAATTCCTTGGAAGAAGGCTTATTTCCTGAAGTAGCAAAAATTAGACATGTGTTGCAATTTCAATGGCCGAGTCAGAGTATGTCTTTGAAGGCAGTTGTTGTGCACAGCTGCTTTGGATAAAGAACCAATGTGAAGATTATAACTTGAAGTTCCAGAACATTCCTATGTTTTGTGACTCCTCAAGTGCAATTGGAATTGCCAACAACCCTGTTTCTCACAGTAGGACGAAGCACATAGAGCTGAGGTATCACTTCATAAGGGAGCATGTGGAGAATGGAGAAATCGACCTCTAATATGTTCCAACTGATAGGCAAGTTACAGACATCTTCACAAAGCCGCTAGATGAAGTCAGGTTCTCGTTCTTCAAAACAGAACTGGGCATGCTCAATAAAGTCGAATGAAGCAAAAGGACTTTCCAGAAAGCTCAAGAGTAAAGATCAAGTTCAAAAATTCAGAAATTGAAGAAAATTCCTAAGTCTGGATATAAATTCTCGAGTTCAAGTCTTTCACTCGAGATAGCCTCTCGAGTAACCTTAGTCCACTCGAGACAGCCTCTCGAGTCCCAGCAATCCACTCGAGAGAAGTACCTCTACTCGAGTCCGGCACTCGAGAAGTCAAGGTCTGGATTTTCCATTCTATTTCAAATTTCTTTTATTCGCACTAGGAGTATATGTCGCCATTTCTGAGGTATGTATAGTCATTTTATCATTCCTTAATCTCAAATTAGGTTTTCTATAAATAGAAAAATCCGGAAATCCACATTTACACTAATTTGAGAAACGGTTCGTCTTCAGATTCTGAGACTGCCGCCACTTCCTCTCTCACGATTCTTCTCGCATACGGCAGCCGTCTCCTCTTCTCTCGATTTTAGTGGATTTCTATGGTCTAAGGCACCTCCTTCCAAGATTAGGATTGGGAGTGAACTCATCTCTACAGGAATAGCCGATATTTCCGTTGATTTCCAGAACCAACAGTTACTTCTTGAATTGGCTGGATTGTCATTTATCTTGGAGCAGCCGTGCAAGTTCATCTTTTCCGAAGTCGAGCAATTCTTCACAAATGCTAAGATCAAGAGAAACAGGCGAATTCTTAAGACTTCTTTCCAAGGCATCAAGATCAAGCTCGACAAAACCCGTGTTTCTCACCTCCTTCGCCTTCCAGTAGTCGATGAAGACGATGATCTTCATGGTGAAGATTATGCTAGATCCTTCAGTTTCTGTGATTTTCCTTCAGGTGAAGATTGTGATAGGTCAGTACTTCGTAGGCCGAATTTGAATGCAGAGAGTAATTTCCTGGTAGATGTTCTGGGAAAGTGTTGTTGTGTAAGAAAACATCCATAAGTCACATATCTAGTGATTTATTTGATATGATGACAGCAATAATATGCAGGAAGAAATTCCAATTTGGAATGTTGATTTTTGAAAAAATCAAGGCTAGTATCAAAGCCCCAAACTATACAAGAATAGTTTCATTGCTCTTACATGAGTTTAACCCAGCCATCTTCAGTCTATCCAAGGGAACACCCCTCCATCATATGAAGAAAGTTTTCATTTCCTCCATTCAAAGATGGGATATCAAGTTATCAAATCCCAAAGCTGTCACAGCCACTGTATCTCCAGAGCCTGAGGACAGGATTCCCTCTCCTCCTATACATCAGCTACCAGATTCAGTTAGTTAGAGGGTGCCTAGTCCATTAGTTCCAGCATCAGAACCAGAGCTCATAAGATCTCCAGCTACAACTCTATCATATTTGCACACCTACAGCAGGGTCAGTAAAAGCAGTTCTTCAGTAGTGCCATCAGAAGATATAGTGCCTCTAGCAGATCCAGTGCCTCCAGTTGAAAAAGAAATTCCTGATTCAGAAAATCTGTCAGAAGCACAAGGACAGCAACAGTTGGCAGATTCAGCTCAGGCCATTGATAAGTTGATAGATGAACTTACTGAAAAATGAGACTCCTCCATCTCCTTCTACAGCTCTTCCCTCTTCTCCAATAATTCCTTCTAAGTCTCCTCAGTCACAAAGATCTTCTCCTCCAGCAGACTCTTTTCCAACAGACGCACCAGAGCCATCTCCTAAACATTAGGATGATGTCACTATGAATGATGTTAAGGTTGATGATGTTGCTAATGATAATGATGATGATGATGTTATTTTAGTTAATTATTCAGAGGTTTATCCTCTAGTTAATGCTGCAAAGATTCCAGTTGACCTACCTGATGTTATTCCTATAGAACAAGCTGAAGCCCCTCTGAAATCCCTAGACTTCACCTTGCCTACCTTTCTTGATGAAGAGGCTGAAATTGTTTACACTTCAAGAGGCCAAAGTTCTGTAATTTTGGAAGAAATTCTACCATGGAAAGCCCCAGTGATTCTTCCTCCAGCCCCTCCAGTGGTAACACTGCCAAATGATTCCTTGATTGGTCAGATTCAAAAGTTGCTTACAGCACAAAGGACTTACTTTGGCACTGGTCTTCAGACAGTGGTTGATAAGGTAATAGCTCTTGAAAAATAAATGTCTGAAGGCTTTGCTAAGATTCAAAATAATACAGATGATTTGAAACACCTTTTCCAGATAGGTGGCAAAGCTTTGGATCATACAATTACAAGTATAGGTCAAGTAATGGAGCAATCCATAACTCTAGCCAATAATCAAATTCAATTAGAGAAAAATGCCCAAGTTCATGCCTTTAAAATTACATCTGAAGTGGGTACTTTCAAGGAAGATGTTATATCCACCCTATCTGTAGAAATCAGAAAGGGGGAGGGATTAGTAAAGGAATATTTAAAAAAAACTGATGAGAAAAAGCAGATTGAATGGGAAGCCAAGCTAAAAGAGATCAACACAGATGTTCAAACTCAAGTTCATGATATTAAGTTTCATACTTATGATACAGCAGTGTGGATGCACAATCAGCTCTTTCCGGAGTTTACCATTGATCCTAATAAGATCCCTCAGCATCTGCATCCTACAAAGAGATTTATTGCTCAGCAACCTTCTGTTCCTATTCAGCCTACATTCTCTCCAGGACCTGAAGCTTCTCAAGCTCCTCCTGCTCATTACTCAGAAGTTTGGGAAACTGCTAAGCCAGCTCAACAAGAAAAGAAAAGGAAATATGAAGATGGAGCCTCTGCAAGTCACTCCATACCAACTCAAGTTCCTAGGCCTGAGGAAAGGCCAGTTCCAAGACCTGAGCAAGTACCTGATTCTAATCATGTTGAGATTTGGAGCCTAGTTTCAAAATCTCTTATCTTTGATACTCTAAAGCTTGTCACTGAACTCAATGGCAAAAGGGAAGATTACTACAGCAGTACTGAGTGGAAAGCATATGAGACATCTCTGACCAAGATCAGACTTCATGATCGAAGCCATAGAAGGAATGATCCCTCAGCACCAGCTCGACCAAGAATGTATTTCCCAAAGCCTTACAGCTATATTGAGAGGCAAAGAAAGAGAAGGGAAAGACTATTCAGGGAACAACAGCCTTAAGAATGATAATTATGTAGATGTGGATTTCTTGAATATATTTCTATTAATATGAAAAGATAATTTTGCTGATCTATATATTTTGTTTCTTAAATAAATTTTGCTCAGTTTTTTCTTTGTTTATAATTTCTTATATTATAATTTTTCTTGATGTAATTCACCTTAGTGTAGATTGTTGGGTATTGTATCTACAATATCTCAGATTTGTAAGAAGTCACCCTTAAACTAAGATGAATTAAGTTGTATTTGATGTTGTGTTCAAGTTACGTGTTTGCAGGACTTAATTGTTAAGTGTAAACCAATGTCAGTCTACAGTGGGTCACCAAACACAGGATCATGCAATGTAATCCCTCATTGTGTGATTCATGGTGTTGAATCATGTGTAGACTCTCTATTGGGATACACTTTATGAACAAGCACTATAAGAGAAGGACAAAGGATCATTGCCGAATTTTCAAGAGGAAAATCTCTCTAAGTCATTATCTCAAGTAGACCCCTTCTACTCGAGTAGTTTAGAAATCTCCTATCTCGGCAAGTCCCGAAGTACTCGAGAAGAATTCTTCATTATCTCGAGTAGGCAGTTTTGAACCCAGAAATTTTTCTAAGTCTTTTCACTCGAGTTGTCATAATATACTCAAGTAGATTGGATTCTGTCTTTCGAGTGAAGTATAGCTCAGCACCCGAGTGCTGAATCTTGTCTCGAGTAGACTGTATAAGTTATCTCGAGAAGAATGTAAGTACTCGAGATATCCTCCTGTTTTATCTCGAGTTGTCAGAAAATTTGTCTTCAGAATTTTCTCTAAAGTCCAGGACTCGAGTAGACTCCTTCTACTCGAGTAGTACAAAATTTTCTCTGAATATTTTCTAAGTAAAGAACTCGAGTAGACTCCTTCTACTCGAGTAGTGCAGATATTTCTCAGTTCTCGAATGCTCAAGTCTTATCTTGAGTGAATGAAGCCAGGTACTCGAGACAGTTTTCTATATCTCAAGACGGTGAATCTGTTTACTTGAGTAGATTGTTTTCCCTCAAGTGATTCTTCTTCAGAACAGAAATATGACTCTAGAATTTTTCTAAGTATATCTCTCGAGTGGTTTCTTCCTTTATCTCGAGACGTCAAGTGATCCTCTCGAGTGGATAGGTTCCACTCGGGCTATCCAGAAGAAAATCTCCAAAAATTCTGCTAAGTCATGATGGACCGGTTTATTTTCTAATCTTCATTCATATTGGTCCATGTATCAAGACATGTTGATTTTGACCGTTTAGGGTTTCCTATAAATAGTATAATCATCTTGTCTAATTTAACAAGTACTTTCATTAGACAAATTAGAAGATTATTATTACGAAAGTTTTTCAAGAACTCTTAATCGCCGTCGAATCTGTTGTTCGGGAAGTTGCCACCTCCGATCGTCGATCCCGTCGTGGCTATAGATCGTGATTTTGCTACCGTTCTTCTCCGACTTTTTTGATTTAGAGAAAGAGAAAGATCAACTGATCGAGTTGTTCGTAATCTCTAAAATCAGATCTTGATCGTGTTGATCTAGGTTTTCAGATCCGCAAGGTGTTCGGCTGTTCTTCTTCGATATTATCTGAAAGGGCTTCAAGTTCATCCAGAAGAAGATTTCCGAATTCAGATCTGAAGATTTTATCATTTGTATTGAATATCTTGTATTACAAACCCTAGTTCTTGTAGGAGATTTCATCTCCGAATTTTGTAGGAAGTTTTATCTTCAGAGTGTAGATCCGTTTTCGTGGATCGAGTTGTAGAAGCGTTGCTCCGAGTTTTGTAGGATTGGTTTTCAATCCGAGGATATAGTGAAGTAGTCGGATGTAGCGTGAAGCTAATTCGGTGAGGTGGAGAGTGTAGTACCCAAGATGTGGGAACCACTATAAAATTTTTGTACTCTGTGCTTGGATTGTTTGTGTTTCTGCGTTCTTTTTTTATATTTTTTGATCCGCAAGAAGACGCAGGCCTCACCTATTCACCCCCCTCTAGGTGATTTAGGTAGACAATTAGAAACATCAAATTCTGTTATCTTTTTTATGGAATATCCAATCTTAAAAGGCATGAAGTGAGGACACTTCGTCAATCAATCAAATATGAACACACAAAATCATGCCCTCGGGGAGATCTTGGTAAATCGGTAATAAAATCCATAAAAATGCTCTCCCACTTTAACCTTAGAATATCCAAAGATGTCAGCTTGCCACCAGACATTCTATGATCTGCTTTAACACACTTGCAGGTGAAGCACTTAGACACGAACTTAGCTATATTATTCTTCAACCCATACCACCAAACAATCTGCTTCAGATCTCTATACATCTTTATAGAGTCAGGGTGGTAGGCAACACTAGAACCAGATGCTTTATTACGTATCTTTGTTTGGATGTCCTCAACAATGGAAATATAATATATGTCGTGGTCCTTCAAGGTACCCACATCAACAATCAAAAAGACGGTAATTCCCCTTTTTCAGTTCTACCCTGGATATGCTGTAAATTGAGATCGTCCTTTTGGTGTAGCCTTGTAAGCGTAATCCATGAAGCCTCTGCCACTTCCAAGATACTTGGTGAGTCGCTACTCCCAATTGTTATGTTCATTAATAAAAACTCCTCCACTAAGGATTGCACAAAAAGGTTAAAAATTTGTGTGATCTCCTACTCAAGGCGGCGACTACCACATTAGCTTTGCCCAAATGAAAAAGGATATAGACCTCATAATCTGCAACATACTCCAATCATCGACGCTGATTCAAATTTAGGCCCTTTTGAGTGAAAACGTATTTCAAGCTCTTATGTCTATATAAATCTTGCATAATGCGGCATATAATAAATGTCTTCAAAGCTTCCGGGCATAAATCACAGTTGTAAACTCCAAATCATGCGTATGATAATTTGTTTCATGAACCTTTGAAAGTCTTTAATTTCAAGAATAGCTAAATCACCTAAAGGGGGGCGGGTGAATAGGTTTCTTAGTCTTTGTGACTATCTTTTACTTTTATGTGTTTTAGGGTCTGTAATGATTTAGTTACTTTTGTTTTCAAGATAATCACACATACAACACAACAATTTTATAGTGGTTCCCCAGATTATGAGTACATCCATTTTTCCTCCCACCAATCTAATAGCTTGTTAGACAAGGCACTTCTCCAATCTTGGCTCCTAAGAGCTTACAACACGATCTTGTATGACCACTCAGTCTCATCCAAGACCTACAGCTCGGGCATAAAGCCCTACAACTTAGTGATCCAAAGATCACCACCTCATGCCCAAATGCCCTACAACTCAGGCCGGGAGGACAACCGTACCTCAAAGAGAATGACTCTCCTCCATCTCAGGCACAAATACCCTACCTCAGATCCAAAGCTGGATCCTACCTCAGACCCAAAGATCCTACACTTAGAGAGAATGACTCTCCTACCTCAGGCTCAAAAGTCCTGCATCAGATCCAAAGGATCCTACACTCAAATCTGCAACTAGATCTTACACTCGGCCTTTATATATTAAGGCTTACAGTTCAGATCCAAAAGGATCCTATAGGATGAAAGTGGGTTGGTGAAATGTGACTACAGAGATATGATCTCTGAGTCTACCTTTCTGGACTGAGTTTACACAACCCAACTTTGACTCAAGGAAAATAGTCTCAGAGCCTTCTACTTCCTGAACTGAGAAAGTCTCAGCCCTATCTTCTTCACAGCAACAAGCGTAGAGCTTCAATAAACAGTTGCTTGTGTTGGAAGTTGTAACACCACTGATTTTTTTTCGATGATTTTATTTGATTTGGTATCGTCATATTTATGACGTCATGGCGTTATTGTTAACGTCGAGTTGACGACACATCGTCGTTAAGGCATTTTTCGTGTCCATTCGGTCGAGTCGGCCAAATTCGTGAATTCATGTTGTAATCAGAAAATTTTGTATTCTGAAAATTTAGTTAAATAATTCTGGACTTGCTCGTCATGTTTCGTCGCGATCTGAGCGATATTCGGGCCTCGGCGATTTTCCAAAGTAGACTTTGAAAATTTATATATCGAGAATGGCTCGTCGAATTTTAGTTTTGACTTCGTCGTTGTGTTCATAGCGTCAGTGTTCGTCTACGGTGCGAGTTTCGTTTAATTCAGCGCGCGTTTGGGCCTCTGTTTTGAACTCCTGTTTCCTTATTATAAATATGATTATTTTAATATTATAGTACTATTTAAAAATGTTTTTTACTATTCATTTATATTGTTTAATTTCTTTAGATATATTTTTAAAAATCACTGTTCATGCACATTATTTTTGTCTAACTCTCGAGTGGCTGTTGTTCTTCTCGAGTAATATGAATTCTGCCTCTCGAGTGGCTGTTGTTCTTCTCGAGTAATATGAATTCTGCCTCTCGAGTGGCTGTTGTTCTTCTCGAGTATTATAATTCTGCCTCTCGAGTGCTGTCAGTCTCCTTCTCGAGTACTACTTTTTATTCTCGAGTGAATTTTCTTACCTCTCGAGTGTTGTTTCTTAACTCTCGAGTGCTGCTTCCTTGTTCTCGAGTACTAAATTTTAGTACTCGAGTAGTCTATTTTCTACTTCTCGAGTACCTGTAATCTTGTTCTCGAGTGTTGTATATTTATCCCGATAGTCCGTTATAGTTTTCGTTCGGGCGTCATTTTGAGGGTCAAAACGATGTCGTATGGAAAAATGGTTGACATGAAATTTGTTTTTCTCGACGAGGTCTAAAACTTTCATGTTGGCCACTTTTCGATTTGAAGTCAAGTATAAGAGTATATATATATATACTCTTATACTTAGGGTGATTAGAAAATTCCTTCATCTTCTTGCTCACGCTTTAGACCGAACTGAAACCAGAGCGGCAACTCCCTTTCGTCCATGAATCTTCCGGTGGCCGCCGACGGTGCTCCGGTGCTCGAAATCTTCAACCGAGTATAGATATGGAAAGCTCTCGTCGAGAGCTACGCCATCGTGGTAAAATTTTCCCCATTTATTCAGATTTCTCGTTAGGATTTTTTGGCCCTAACCTCTATTTAGGCCATTTTTATTCAGATTCGACTCCTCCCGTCTTCTTTTGCCCCGATCTGTGACGAGCACTGATTCAGATAACTTTTCCAGTAAAACCAAGGCAAGTGGTGGTTTACCCTTTTTTCCCCTTTTTCGATTCGATGGTAACAGCTAAACCTTCGTTCTTTAATCTTTGTGCACTTTTGTCATTCTAATTTGTAGATATGTTAGATTTTCCTTTGGAGTCCACTCGATTTTTTTTATGCGTTTGTCATGATAACTCAATCTTGTAGCATCGTAGTATATGATGAAAAGTTTTATTATTGGCTTTAATTGTCCTATCAATTATGTAGAACATATTAGAGTTTATCTAGGAGTGTGTATCCTTCGTGAAGGTTGATCAACTGCGTCTTTAATCTAGAAATGTCGAGTAAAATCTGACGTACAAAGTTTCGAGATATATGTGTTGTGGTTTTTATGGGTTTTCTTGATTGCGGGAGTTAGTGGGCGTAACCACCTCCGCAAGGTTTGTTTCCTTTATTGGTGCCTCGTGGAATTCTTCCGGGTTTTTGGGCATTTGCGGGTATGGTGGAGGGTATGAGACTCCCCCGCAGTTAGACGGATATTATATTCGTGAAGGGTATGTCTAGTTGAGTGACCACCTCGCCCATGTTTTTTGGTAGAGTCTACCACAGGTGCCTAATAAAGGTTGTGCAATTTATTCCTTATGATTTACATATATTTGTCACCTTATAGCCTTGTCCATCTGGTGTATTTGTTGATGTACGTGACGATTCACATAAGTATTTTTTCCTGTTTAATGCCTTACTTTTGTACTTTACTTCAATACTGTTGGTCTTGTGTTGTTACCACCTTTTGACCTTTGTTTATTTTAGCTTATCTTTCTGCCACTATTTGTGCATTCTTGCTGATGTGTTTTGTCTTTGGAATGTCTCAAGTTCAGAGCTATAGCTAAGTTCGGTGATGGTTTTGGAGTGCTAGAGCGGCAGTGTTGGTCGTGGTTATTACCTCATCTTAGCGAGGTAATTAGTTGTTTATTTTGTTTTATAAGTTCAGACATATTTTACTGTATGTGGGTTCATGTCAGTTTGTTGATGTCCACAGGATTGTTATTTTTGGATACTTGCTAGCTACTTTGTTTTATTTCTGTGGATGAGAATTTCTTGCTCTCTGGGATGATTTATGCCAGGAATGCATGTTAGGTATTTTTAAGTATAAAATCTATTATTATTACTTCATTCATTTGCATATTTTAAAACTCTAACTTGTCATATTTAACGACCGTAAAAGCTATCTTTACTACTATTGTAAATTTAGGGTCTTGCATAGCATGAGTTTTCCTTTGGGGACGTTTATACTCATATAGGATGTTGGAGTCAATCTAAACAAGTATCTTTCACAGCGTATAATTTTATTTTGATTCGTGGACTAGTTGATCCACTAAGCCGAGGGATACTGCTAACGGCTTAACTTAAACTGGATTTTCCTCTAAATAACCTTAAGATCTTTTTTATGCATTAAGTAGGAGTTTTTCCTGAGCGCCCGCAGTTATCCCCTACTGACGTGGCATCATGACATGCATTTTCCCTTACTCTGATAAGTTATTAAATGCGGTGAAAAATGCGAGTTGTGATAGAAGTAACCTGCAAAACTCTGCTCTGCTTCTTCTTTCCTTCCTGGACTGAACCGGAAGCTCAGTCCTATCTTCTTCATTGTCCCAAGATTGTATCTTCAGGATTAGGCTTGCTTGAACTGTAAAGTTACTGCCACTTAGGCTTACTCAGCTTCTTCTTATCTTTGTAAGAAAAAGCTCACTAATCTGGCTTGTCTGAAGTTATCAGACTTGCTCTGCTGTAGTTAGGGTTGGCCCTTTGTTACTACCTCTTTCTCTCTCAGAAATTGCTCTGATCTTGTTGTTGGTGGTGAAGATGACAACAATTATCTTTGTTGAGCTTCCAGATGCTGCACTTAGGGTAAGACCTTTGTTACTTCTTCTTTCAAGATTTCCTCTGACCTTGCTAATGCAGGTGAAAATGGCACCAACTATCTTTTAGAACTTTCAGATAAGATGATTTGAACTTCCTTCCTGAAGCTCTGCAACAATAGCGGGGAAGAAGACGAAGCCCAACTATCTTTTCAAAAGCTAATTTACTATTATCTTATCTGTCCTTCTTATCTTCCGTCGTCCAATGACTATTTTGACTCGTAGGCCCCACCATAGTTGACAGCTACAACTTTGCATTTATTGAAAAAGTCTTCATGTAGACCTGCTGTGTTAATTGTCCTTTTCTGTAGCTTTCCTGCAACTAATTTGAATCTCGTTGAATTTTGTTGACTTTTGCTAATGTCAGCATCTGTGGACTTAGCCAAATTCTCAGGTTCAATTCATGCATTGAGTGCATTAAGTGAATGGCCTTCACTCAATGCTTCTAGACTTAGCCAATTCTTCTGTCTTGCTTTGGCGTTAAGTGCATTGAGTGAACTAGCTTCACTCAATGCCTCTGGACTTAGTGTTGGGTATTGCATCCACAATAACCCAGATTTGCATGAAGTCACCCTTGAACTAAGATGAATTAAGTTGTATTTGACATCCTTGTTCTAGTTGTGTGTTTGCAGATTACCATTCCTAAGTGTAGACCAATGTCAGTCTACAGTGGGTCATGAACACAGGACCATACAGTATAATCCCTTACTGTGTGACCTAAGGTATTGACTCATGTGTAGCCCCTAAATTGGGATACACTTCATATTCAAACCTTGGATCATGGAATGAAGATTGGACTCTTGAAGAGAAGAGAAAGATTTCTTCTAAAGTTCTAAAAATTCTCTAAGTCCACTTCTCGAGAAGTACCTCTTAGTTCTCGAGAAGTCCTTAGAGTTCTCGAGAAGCTTAGCTTCAAAGTTCTCGAGAAGTGCTTAGAGTTCTCGAGAAGCTTAACCTCTTAGTTCTCGAGAAGTCCTTAGAGTTCTCGAAAAGCATAGCTTCAAAGTTCTCGAGAAGTGCATAGAGTTTTCGAGAAGCATAGCCTCTTAGTTCTCGAGAAGTCCTTAGAGTTCTCGAGAAGTCCCAGCTTTTGGTTCTCGAGAAGTCCAGACAGGTTCAAGAATTGTTTTTTCTAAGTCAGAGTTTTCGAGAAGTCTTCTTTGTTCTCGAAAAGTCTTGGCTAGTTCTCGGGAAGTCTCAACTATAGTTCTCGAGAAGTCCATCTTGTTCTCAAGAAGCTTGGCTTAAGTTCTCCAGAACTGCCAGCCCTATTTCTCGAATAGTCAAAGTTGCCTCAGAAATCTCTCTTAAGTGTTAGTTCTCGAGAAGTCTCCATAGTTCTCGAGAAGTCAGTTAGTTCTCGAGAACTCAGCCTTTTGTTCTCGAGAAGTCCAGAATTCTTCTAAGTAGTATAGTTCTCGAGAAGTCCTGATAGCTCTCGAGAACTCAGTTTCTAGTTCTCGAGAACTAAAGTTACTTCTCGAGAACTATAAGTTAATTTTTCAGAAAATTATGTTAAGTCCAGATCGGTCGAAATTTTCAAATTACTTGACGTGATTGGTCCACGTGTCGTCATTAATGTCTTTTCTAGCCGTTAAGGATAATCCTATATAAAGTCTTATCGTTAAGACAAAACCCTAACAATTACAAGGAGCGGAATTCCGTACATTCTAAATTTCTGGATCAGCCTTCTCTTTCCAAAAGAACACGTTTTGAAGCCGCCGCCGCCGTTCACGAGTAGATCGATCTTTTTGCTTTCGATCCAAGAAGACTTGTTGTTCAAGGGATCATCATCTTCTCCTTGATCGAGTAGGTCAAAGCTTTATCAGGTCAGATCGTTAAGTCTTCTTCAACTGTTTCTAAAAGAGTCGTCAATTCAAGAAGAAGACCTAGGGCTGAATTTTCCCAGATCTGAGAAATCTCTATTTGTATTTTTCCAAATCTTGTTGTTATCTTGTAAGAGATTATTCTCTGAGTGTAGGAGCGTTGTTCTCCGAGTTATAGAAAGTTTTGTTTATCTTCCGAGTGTAGATCCATTTGGATCGAGTTTATAGGAACTTGGTTTCGAGGCGTAGGATTGTTTTCAATCCGAGATAGTGGAGTAGCCGAGTCTAATGATTTGCTAGATCGGTGAGGTAAAGTGGACGTACCCAAGATCGGGGAACCACTATAAATCTTCTTGTCTTTCTGTGATTGCATGATTTCTTGTGCTAGATCGTTAAAATTTTTATTCCGCAAATAGACGCACGATTCACCTATTCACCCCCCTCTAGGTGATTTAGGTTGACAACTTTACACTTTCAATTGGTATCAGAGGGAGGTTGGTCGTTAAAAGGTTAACACCTTGATCAATTTCCTCTCAAAAGTTATCATTTGGTTATTCAAGCAATGGACAAGGTCAAAGATTTTGCCAAGCTTCCCCTGTGCACAAAGAATAACTTTCCCATGTGGAAAGAGAGAATCAAATTTTTCATGGAAGCTGTGGACCCCCGGATCTTCATGATTGTTGAAGAAGGTCTTTACGTCCCCATGACTACCTCCACTATAGATCCAACCAAGAAGGATCCTAAGAAATTGATGGATCTAGATAAGAACGAGATTGCACTTGTCTCTTTGGACAAGAAAGCTAAAAATATTATAGCAAGTGCAGTCGATGACTCGATGCTGCAGAATCTGATTCACTGCCAATCGGCTAAGGAGATGTGGCAGTCCCTAGTTACTCTGATGGAAGGTACTGAAGAAGTGAGGGATGATAGAAGGTCCCTACTGAACCAGAAATATGAAGCCTCCAGGCAAGGGTCAAAGGAGACCATTGTAGATACCTTTGAAAATTTCTTCAAGATAGTAAATGGCCTAAGAGTGTATGGCTGAGTCTTCACCAATGAGGAGCTGAATGATAAGTTTCTGAGGTCTCTCACAAAGGAATGGGACAACAAAGTCTGTGTCATTCGGGAGTTTGGCAGACTAGCTGAGACAGATCCACAGAATCTATTTAGCAAGTTGATGTCCTATGAACTACAAATCAATTCCAGAAAAGCTGAAGAAGAGAAAGCCGCTTCTCCTCAAAAGAGAAGTCGGTTGCATTAAAGGCTGACAGTTCAAGGAAGGGCAAAGCTGCCTCACCAGCACCTGCTCAAGAAGTAAGTGAAGAGGAAAGATCTTAGCCAAGCACCTCGGGCTCAGAACTATCTGAAGGAGAGTTCTCGTTGCTCTCTCGGTAGTTCAAGAAATTCTTGAACAAGAAAAAGCAGTGGAGAGGTAAGGATGCCTCATACAGAAGATCACGACATGACGGTGATCAGCAAAAGAAAGGCTCGGGTAGCCATGACAGGTATAACTCTAAATAGAACAAACAGATTTCTACTGACATCGTTTGCTACTGCTGCAACAAACCAGGTCACGTCATAGCTGACTGCCCCCACAAGAAGAAGGAGGGTGGCAGAAGAGAGGAAAAGAAGTCCTCGTACCACAAGAAGAGGATAGAGAAGAGCCTGTTGGCCAAGAAGGGCAAGACTCTCAGCGACTCCGACTCATCTGAGTTGAGTGAAGAAGAGGAAGCCTACTTTGGGCTCATGGCTCAACCAGATGATGAACAAGAGCCCCAGTTTACTGGGGAGGTAAAATATCACACTCCTCTCTCTGAATCTGAAAGTTCTGAGCATGATCATGAGGACAGCTATTCTAACGATGAGTCGGAACTTATGGCAAAGTACAAGGACTTGATCATGACTTACGACAAATGTCTCTGAGTCGTGAAAACTTAGGCTAAAGAGATTAAGTCTCTAAAGGCTATTGAGAGCAGCTTGAGAGAAGAAGTCGCTAAGACTGACTCTCTTCAAGAGAACTTTAATTTTGCTATTGAAGAATACAATCAAGCACTTAAGCACCTCGACCTTAAAGAGGAATTCATCAAAGAGTTGGAGAAACAACTCGAGGCTGAAAAGAAACTTGTTGAAAGTTTCTCAAAGCCTAAGACAGTTCTTCCACTCGTTGCTGAATTCTCAGCTAAGGCCCAAGGAGCTGGACTAGGCCATGTTGCCGCTCCTAGTAAATCTTCTAGGAGAAACAAGGCTCAACGGAATAATAAGGCCGCTAAGAAGGCCTTGGCCAAAGAAAAGGGGAAAGCCCCTCTAGATCAGACTGTATTTAAGAAAGTCATCTTTCCAACAAACAAGTTTGATCTGGACTCGTCCTATGGTCACTTGACCAGGCCTACTTATGTAGAGCCAAAGTCTCGGTACCAAGGATGGACTCGCCCTCGAAACATTGGTGAGAGTGTCTTTAAGGCACCTTATGAGGAAGTGATTCTTCAGAGCTATGGTCCTTATAATCATGGCCACAACTTCAAGAAAGCACCTAAAGTAAAGCCCATTGAGGAAAGGCCTCCAAAGGAGAAGAAATCATATGACTGTCATCACCATGAAGCCTCCTCCTCAAAGTGTGCTACCCCTGCTAGACCACCATCTCAAAAGGTTAAGCAGGAGTACATAAGGCAAAGATACAACATGTTTGACTGTTGGTGCTGTGGCAAAATTGGTCATTTTGCCATCGATTGTTGGTTTAATACCAGGAAGGTTACTACTCCTCAAGTTGGCAACATGAGATTGACCACTCAGAATGTTAATCTTCGTAGGGGGAGTGTTCTAACCCGAGACCAAGGACCCAAACATGTTTGGGTTCCTAAGGCAAAGTGATCATGAATGCAGGTATGTCCAAATGCCACCAAAATGCCAATCTTGTACTTGAACAGTGGATGCTCTCGGCACATGACCGAGACAAGAAGCCTACTCCAGAATTTCACTACAGTCTGCAACAGACCAAAGGTCATCTTTGGAGGTTCAGACCGAGGGATAACTAAAAGCTACGGTATGATCACTAACGGTAGTGTATCCTTTTCGGATGTAGCTTATGTGGAGGGATTGGAACACAATTTCATAAGCATAAGTGAATTATGCGACAAAGGATACATAGTTGAGTTCCACGCTGACAAGTGCTTGATAAAGTTTGTTGACAATATGGAAACAATTCTATCAGGCACTCGAAGCAGGAACATATTTTCTTAAATTTCATTTGCATAGATTCTTCTACACTAGTGTGTCTTTTGGCAAAAGATAGTGTGTCTCTTGATGACCAATGGCACAAGAGGCTAGCACATATTAATTTTAAAACTATTAATAAATTATTCTCCCAGAACTTAGTGTGTGATGCCACAAATCTCAAGCACGTCAAAGAGAAACCTTGTCATGCATGCGTAAAAGGCAAGCAAACAAAGGCTACCTTTAAAATCATAATAGGTAAAAACTCTAATAGGTGTTTACATCTACTTCATATGGACTTGTTCGGTCCACTACAAATTAAAAGCTTAGGAGGTAAGGATTATACGTTGGTAATTATTGATGACTACTCGCGTTTTGCGTGGGTGTTCTTTCTGAAACACAAGTCAGATACCTTCGATATCTTTACAAATTTTGTCAGGCAGGTCCAGAATGAATACAACTGTTCCATAGTCAAAATCAGAAGTGACAATGGAATTTTGTCAGGCAGGTCCAGAATGAATACAACTGAATTCAAATCTGGGGCCATGACAGAATTTTGTGAAAGCCTGGGTATCTTTCATGAGTTTTCCTCTCCTCGTACTCCACGGTAAAATGGAGTAGCTGAGAGAAGGAATAGAACACTCATAGAGGCCTGCAAGAACTATGTTGAGTGATGCTTCACTACCGGAGTACTTCTGGGCTGAATCCATCAACACTACATGCCACGTGCAAAATCGAGCCCTCATAAACAAGAATCATGATAAGACACCTTATGAAATTCTAAAAGGCAGGAAACCAACAATTTCATATTTTAGAATTTTTGGCTGTAAATGTTTCGTGCTTAACAATGGTAAGTATCATACTACCAAGTTTAGTGAGAAAAGTTTTGAAGGTATTTTTGTAGGATATAGTAGCCATAGTAAGGCATACAGGATTTTCAATGGAAAAACTCTGGTTGTAGAGGAATCCATACATGTTGTATTTGATGAGACGAGCTTGCTGCAAGGCGAATCGTCTAGTGTGCTTGTTAAAGCTGCAGGTATAAGGCTTAAAGAGATCAGCTTGGATGAATCGACCGAAGGTAAAGATGAAAAGTTCTTCAAGATCACCTCTCCAACCCCTATTGGAGAGGTACAGGATCAAGATGAAAATATTTTCCAAGTTGATGAAGTCACTCCAGTGGCTGAAGAAGTCCCAGATGCGAGGAATCTAGAGCTCAGACATCTGAAGGATCACCCAATGGACCAGATCATAGGAGATCCCCGGGATGGTGTAAGAACTCGTCGAGGTACAACTAACGAGAATCTATATTTAAGTTTTCTCTCACAGGTTGAACCAAAGAAGTTTGAGGAAGCAAACTCAGACGCATCATGGATCTTGGCCATGGAAGAACAATTGAATCAGTTCAAGCGCTGCAAAGTTTGGACGCTTGTTCTAAGACCCAAAGGTAAGAATATCATCGGAATGAAATGGGTCTACAGGAACAAGTTGGATGAGAATGGGATAATCATCAAGAATAAGGCCAGACTCGTCGCCAAAGGATACAGTCAAGAAGAAGAGATCGACTTCGACCTGACATACGCTCCAGTGGCAAGATAGGAGGCCATCAGGCTATTCCTAGCTTATGCTGCACTGAAGGGGTTCACTGTCTATCAAATGGGCATGAAGTCCGCCTTCCTAAATGGTGACATAAATGAAGAGGTGTATGTGGAACAGCCCCAAGGTTTCGTTGATCCTAATTTTCCTGAGTATATTTATTTATTATCAAAAGTGTTGTACGGTTTGAAACAAGCTCCTCGAGCTTGGTACGAAATGTTATCTACCTTTCTCCTTGAGAACAAGCTCACAAGGGTAATGATAGATAAGACACTATTTCTTAGGGAAATTAAAGGCAAGATTTTGCTAGTGCAAATCTATGTCGATGACATTATTTTTGGTTCTATATACGACAACCTCTGCAAAAAGTTTTCTAAACTTATGCAAGGGAAGTTTGAAATGAGTAGTATGGGAGAGCTGAAGTATTTTTTAGGACTTCAGGTGAAACAATCTGAAGATGGAATTTTCATCTCTCAGACTAAGTTCACCAAGGAGTTGATTAAGAAATTCGGAATGGAGAGTGCAACCTCTATGAGGACTCCAATGGCCTCAGTTATGTCTCTGGACAAGGATGAGAAAGGGAAACCTTTTGATGAAACCAAGTACAGAAGCATAGTTGGATCCTTGCTCTACCTTACTGCCAGTAGACCAGACATAATGTTCTCTACATGTGTCTGTGCTAGATTCCAAGTGAACTGTAAGGAATCTCACAATGCTGCTGCAAAGCAGATTTTGATATACCTTAAAGATACACCGAATCTTGGCTTATGGTACCCAAGAAGTAATGACAGTGAACTAATTGGTTTTTTAGATGCAGACTTTGCAGGTAGCAAAGATGACAGGAAAAGCACTTCCGGGACATGTCAGTTCCTAGGAAGAAGGCTTATATCATGGAGCAGCAAAAAGCAAAATTGTGTCGTAATCTCAATGGCCGAGTCAGAATACATTTTTGCCGGCAGTTGTTGTGCACAGTTGTTGTGGCTAAAGAATTAGCTAGAAGATTACAATATGAAGGTCAAAGACATTCTATTGTTCTGCGACTCATCCAGCGCGATCGCAATCGCAAACAACCCAGTCTCGCACAGCCGGACAAAGCACATCGAGCTCAGATATCACTTCATCCGGAAGCATGTGTTGCAAGGGGATGTGGATCTGCAGTACGTGCCAACAGATCGGCAAGTTGCAGATATTTTCACAAAGCCGCTGGACGAGACCAAGTTCAATTTCTTTAAAACTGAACTTGGGCTGCTGAACAAAGAAGAATAGACCAAAGTGGAGCAGTTCAAGGCTCAAGAATCTAGGACTCTTCAAAAAGGTCAGAAATTTCTCAGGAGAAAGATAGCTCTCGAAAAGTGAAGTAACAGTTCTCGAGAACTTAGACTACTTCTCGAAAACTTCTGATCAGTCTCTCAAGAAGTCTATTAATCTCTCGAGAACTATATCATACTTCTCGAAAAGTATACTGACGGCTCTCGAGAACTAAACCTACTTCTCGAGAAATTCCCGTCTTCTTTTCGACTTATGCTTAATTTCTTCTATTTTCGAAAACCCGCATGATTTCAGTCCTAACCCTAGATTAATAAGAAACTTAATTGACATTACTAGGATTATATATATATAAAGTTTTAGAAATCAATAATCAACCGACATTTCAAATTTCCTCTTCTCGAAAACTCTTTGTCTTCCGCCGACAGAAAGCTTTGTCGCAGCCATCGTCTTGCGCTCCGTCCGTCGCCGGCGTCAGCGTCCATGGCGCAGAGTTCGAAGATAGGAGTCGACAGTGAACTTGTCATCGCAGGGATTGCAGACATTTCAGATGATTTCTAGAACTTGCTCCTTCTCCTGGACACAGCCGGACTGATGTTCGTTCTCTCAGAACCCTGCAAGATTGTTTTTCTAGATGTAGAGGAATTCTTCAGGAATGCCAAGGTGAGGCGAAATGGTACAGTGTTGAAAACTAAAGTCAGATGGATCAAAATCAAGTTGGATAAAACCAAAGTTTCAAAGCTTCTGAAGATTCCTGTTGTGGATAAAGAGGATGACCTAACACTTGAAAATTATGACAGAACTTACTCCTTCTGTGGAGTTTTTGAGGAGTTCATCTCTTTAAGGAGAAATGTCTTCAATGATATAGGAAATTTTCTGGTAGATTTAATTGGAAAAATCTTATGGTGCAGAACAGGGTCCATTAGTTTCATAACTAATGACCTATTTGGTGTTATGATAGCTGTAATCTGCAGGAAGAAATTTCAATATGACATAATGGTATTTGAGATGATTAGGGACGGTATTCAGGATCCCAAATTTGCAAGGATAATCTTTTTGTTGCTGAGTGAGATTGATCCAGTCACTTTTAAAATTTTCAAAGCCACTCCAGTTCATCACTTGAAGAAGATTTCATTGGCCTCCATCCAAAGATGTGAACTCAAGCTGAATAATTCCAAGCAGTTCGCTAAAGAACTGGCAGCTTCTGCCTCTGGGGTCAGGACCCCATCTCCCTCCTCTCATCATGTTGCTAAACCTTCTAGTGTAGCAACTGAGGGGGAGCCTGCAGCCTATGTTCCTGCTGTCAGACCTACTCCTTCCTCTCCAGCCAGATCAGCTAGCAGATCTCCTCTCAGAAGCCCAGTGAGATCTCTAATCAGGAGCCCTGTGACAGATTCTCCAAATGCAACCCTATCAGATGTTCCAGGACAGGAAACCCTCAAGGACACAAGTGCAGCAATTGACAGCATGATTGAAGAACTCATTTCAGATGAACCACTTCCTCCCCTTCACAAAGAAACCTCTGCAGAACCATCAAAAGAACCTTCTCCACCACCCTCAACCAAAGCTACTCCACCTCCTTCTCCCTCTCCAAGGAAATCATCTACTCCACCAGAGACCATTCCTCTCACTGAAGAGGATGAGCCAAAACCTGAAGAGGTGGAAGCCCCTCTCAGGAACCTTGACTTCTCCCTCCCAAGATTTGTTGATGAGGAGGTTGATACAGTGTATCACAATGTAATAGCCCAGAGCTCTGTGGTAATAGAAGAAATTCCTCCATGGACAACACCTCCTCCACCTCAGATTGCTACACCTAGTGCCCCTCCTACTGCCATTGTATCTTCCACTCATGATGTTGCTGCTGTTGTTGCTGAAACTGTAAGTTCAGATATTCTATCTAAGATTGAAGGTATGTTGGCTGCCCAAAGGCAATATTTTGATGAATCTCTTAAGTCAGTCAAAGATCAGGTCACCTCTCTAGAAAAGGAAATGAGCAGAGGATTTGTAGAGATCCAACACAATACAGATTCTCTTAAAGAGCTGTTAGAATTGGTGGCAAAGCCATTGACCACACCATTACATGTATTGGTCAAGTCATGGACCAGTCTGTCATACTGGCAAATAATCAAATTAAGTTGGAAAAGAAAGCTCAAGAACATGTAATGAAGATTTGTGAGGAAGTTGGTACATTCAAAGAAGACACCATAGCAAAGTTTTGTGTAGAAATCAGAAAGGGGGAGAGTTTAGTGAAAGAACAAGTGGAAAAACTTACTGCAGATGCAAAATCTCTCTGGAATGAGAAATTGACTGAGATAAAAAAAGGATGTTTTAGATCAAATCCAATCAGTGAAATTCCACACTTATGACACTGTAATCTGGATGCACAACCAGATATTCCCTGACTTTCAGGTTGATCCTAATCTTATTCCTCATCACCTGAACCCCCTTGCTGAAGGTCAATCCAGCCAGATGCCTCAACCTCAAATGCCTACTTTTTCTCCAAGGCCAGAAGATCAGGATCTTCCTCCTACTTCCTATGACCAGGTTTGGGATGACATTATTCCTAAGGATTCAGAGATTTACACCTCTAAGAAGAGAAAGTATGGAGAAGGTCAATCTGCAAGCAAATCTGTTCCCCAACCAGATGCAGAGAAAAGGAAAGCAAAGGAGTTTGCTGAAGTTTGGAGCCCCACTTCTAAAAGCTTAATTCTTGATACTCTAAAATTGGTGATGGACTTTAATGAGAACAGAAATCTCCACTACAACTCATCTGAGTGGGAAATATATGAGAATTCCATGACCAAGAGAAGGATATATGATAGAGAGTTTGGCAGGAATAATCCCAAAGCTCCTCCTAAGCCTCCAAGGTACTACCCTAAACCCTTCAGCTATCAGAGGAGACAGCAAGAGAAGCAGAACAGACAACATCAAAGTAAAGAATGAACTCTTGTTGATTTGTTTTTGAGAATTTGGATGAAATGGTTGTTGATTAGAAATATAAAACATTACATATATACAATCTCTAGTTTTGCCTAATTGTGTGTTCAATTAATCTCTTATTGCATTTAGATTAAATTATTCTTTTCCAGTTCTTTCTTAATTGTCATAATTCACCTTAGTATGGAGGGTTCTGACTTCTACAAATAGGGGGAAATTGTTGAGTATTGCATCCACAATAACCCAGATTTGCATGAAGTCACCATTGAACTAAGATGAATTAAGTTGTATTTGACATCCTTGTTCTAGTTGTGTGTTTGCAGATTACCATTGCTAAGTATAGACCAATATCAGTCTACAGTGGGTCATGAACACATGACCTTATAGTGTAATCCCTCACTGTGTGACCCAAGGTGTTGACTCATGTGTAGCCTCTCAATTGGGATACACTTCATGTTCAAACCTTGGATCATGGAATGAAGATTCGACTCTTGAAGAGAAGAGAAAGATTTCTTCTAAAGTTAAGAAAATTCTCTACGTCCACTTCTCGAGAAGTACCTCTTAGTTCTCGAGAAGTCATTAGAGTTCTCGAGAAGCTAAGCTTCAAAGTTCTCGAGAAGTGCTTAGAGTTCTCGAGAAGCTTAGCCTCTTAGTTCTCGAGAAGTCCTTAGAGTTCTCGAAAAGCTTAGCTTCAAAGTTCTCGAGAAGTGCTTAGAGTTCTCGAGAAGCTTAGCCTCTTAGTTCTCGAGAAGTCCTTAGAGTTCTCGATAAGTCCCAGCTTTTGGTTCTCGAGAAGTCCAGACAGGTTCAAGAATTTTTTTTCTAAGTCAGAGTTCTCGAGAAGTCTTCTTTGTTCTCGAAAAGTCATGGCCAGTTCTCGGGAAGTCTCAACTATAGTTCTCGAGAAGTCCATCTTGTTCTCAAGAAGCTTGTCTTAAGTTCTCGAGAACTGCCAGCCCAATTTCTCTAATTGTCAAAGTTGCCTCAGAAATCTCTCTTAAGTGTTAGTTCTCGAGAAGTCTCCATAGTTCTCGAGAAGTCAGTTAGTTCTCGAGAACTCAGCCTTTTGTTCTCGAGAAGTCCAGAACTCTTCTAAGAAGTATAGTTCTCGAGAAGTCCTGATAGCTCTCGAGAACTCAGTTTCAAGTTCTCGAGAACTAAAGTTACTTCTCGAGAACTGTAAGTTAATTTTTCAGAAAATTATGTTAAGTCCAGATCGGCCGAAATTTTCAAATGACTTGACGTGATTGGTCTACGTATCGTCATTAATGTCTTTTCTAGCCGTTAAGGGTAATCCTATATAAAGTCTTATCGTTAAGACAAAACCCTAACAATTACAAGGAGCGGAATTCCGTACATTCTAAATTTCTGGATCGGCCTTCTCTTTCCAAAAGAACACGTTCTGAAGCCGCCGCTGCCGCTCACGAGTCGATCGATCTTTTTGCTTTCGATCCAAGAAGACTTGCTGTTCAAGGGATCATCATCTTCTCCTTGATCGAGTAGGTCAAATCTTTCTCAGGTCAGATCATCAAGTCTTCTTCAACCGTTTTTGAAAGAGCCGCCAATTCAAGAAGAAGACCTAGGGCTGAATTTTTCCAGATCTGAGAAATCTCTGTTTGTATTTTTCCAAATCTTGTTGTTATCTTGTAGGAGATTATTCTCCGAGTGTAGGAGCATTGTTCTCCGAGTTGTAGGAAGTTTTGTTTATCTTCCGAGTGTAGATCCATTTGGATCGAGTTTGTAGGAACTTGGTTCCGAGGCATAGGATTGTTTTCAATCCGAGATAGTGGAGTAGCCGAGTCTAGTGATTTGCAAGATTTGTGAGGTAAAGTGGGCGTACCCAAGATCGGGGAACCACTATAAATCTTCTTTTATTTCTGTGATTGCTTGATTTCTTGTGCTAGATCGTTAAAATTTTTATACCGCAAATAGAGTACGATTCACCTATTCACCCCCCCCCCTCTAGGTGATTTAGGTTGACAACTTTACACTTTCACTTAGCCAATTCTTTTGCCTTGCTTAGGCATTGAGTGCATTGATTGAATCTTCATCACTCAACACCCCTGGACTTAGCTGCTTCTTTCTTTATTTGCTAGGCGTTGAGAGCATTGAGTGAGCCTTCATCAATCAACGCTTCTGTCCTTAGCCACTTCTCTTAAGTCTGCCAGCTTGCTGAGGTTTTGAGTGCATTGGGTGAGATGTCCTCATTCAACGCATCTAGACTTAGACAGATTTTTCTGTCCATCTTTCCTTGAGCTTTGACATCACAAGATGCTTTCTTCTCTTGCATTGAGTGAGCTGTATTCACTCGACGCTTCTAGACTTAGTCGATTTTCTTGCTTGCCAATGTTGAGGCTTTGACAGACTCAGCTATACTCGACGTCTCTTGTTATATGACGTTGAGTGAACTGCCTTCACCCAACGCATATGGACTTAGTTAGATTTCTGTCTTTCAAACTCCTAGGCTTTGACCATCCACCCTTACTCAGTGCTTTTTTGCATCTGGCGTTGAGTGAACTGGCTTCACTCAATGCATGCGAACTTAGGTGATTTTCAGACTTTCCAGCATCCTTCCTTGGCATTTGGCATTGAATGAACTGACTTCATACAATGCCTCTGGACTTAGACAGATTTCTTTCTCTCCACCTCTCTTCCTGTGACCACCTGTCACAATCACTTAGACAACCCATCTAACCTTGTTCCGAGGAACATCCTACACATGATGAGCATAACCAGCATTAAATACAACTATGTTCTTAGTGTTGATGGTGATGCCTCTCCAAATTAAATCTAAGGAACATTGAGGGAAATATTCCCATCAATCTCCCCCTATTTGAAAAAGGCAGAACACCCAGCAATACTAGGAAGCATTAACACATAAGGCATATAAATTGAGAGGTAGTTGTAAGCTTTCTCATACCACTTTCAAATTTGTAGCAGCTTTCAGCACACCTCAATGCTTAACACTCAAGTGGAGGACTTTCCTAAACCCATTTGAGGGTGGAGACATAACAAGCAATGACTCAACATTTCCCTCTTCATGTTACTTGAATGTTTCCAAGTAACATGCACTGACTTAACATGAACTAGTCATTGTAAAATGCTGCTTAATGGCCTCATCATTGCCCTCTTCATGTTACTTGAATGTTTTCAAGTAGCATGCACTGACTTAACATGACCTCGTCATTGTCAAGTACTACATCCACATTGACCTCTGGGCATGTAATGTCCACCATCTCCCCTTTTGTTATGCCACTGGAATTACTCAGTATTGCAATTGCTCTACTCAGTATTGCTCTACACCTCCCTTTAGGGTAGAGGGTATAACCTACCTCTCCATGTAGGATCTTAATAGATCTTCTACTCCTCCCCCTTTAGGGTTTAAGGTATTGCCTACCTCTCCCCCTTTCTGGCTTCTTCAAAAAAAAGAAATTTCCTAATAAGGGGGGTGAAAGCATCAAGGGAGAGATTAATTCTTGATATTCTACCACTTGATAAAATTCAATGTTGATGCCACTTGAGAAATTATCATAGTGAACAAACTATTTGACTAGGAGGCATACCTTTTGTGTTGATATATTGATACAACACATCACTGCAGCCACTTGAGCTAGCTACTAACATTGTTCCACTTGAGCCAATGCCACTCCTATACCACTTAAGGCTTCATGCAACAGTAGTAAGGGTGGTGCTGGCTATTCCTCTTGTCCTGCAATATCATGTATTTATAGCAGCAGTAGTGACTGCATAGCATCAGCCATCCACTAGGGTTGATCTCTCCCTCAGACTGTGCATAGTCCTGAGAACCTACATATCAGCTGTGATGATCTTTGATCCACTGTAGCTGCTGGATGCTACTTAGCAGGAAATTGAACTAGTTCCTGCAACTTCTGAATTTGTTCCCCCTCAACAGGAGCATCTTAACTTCCTCCCCCTAAACTGGAGCATTTACTATCAATCCCTTTACTGGAAACTTGAGTCCATCTTACTCTTGATACCACTTGATATCACTTGAGAGTCTTGATATCAAATGTCAGACTTATCTACCTGCAAGAGAGGTGAGTTCTGCAATAAAAATATAACATGGAGCAATTAAATCTATATTAAGTTCAACATACCCAACTCAAACTTGATGGTGTTGAACTTGACTTCATCTAGTGGCTTAGTAAAGATGTCTGCCACTTGCTTGTGTGGGGGGACAAACTCAAGACAAAAGTCTTCCTTTTTCACATGCTCCCTAATAGAATGATACCTAATCCTTATGCATAGTCCTGCTATAAGAGACAAGATTCCTAACAATGGTGATTTAACTAGTTGACTTACAGTACATGAGAATGTTACTTATCTCAATGTTATAGACCTGGAGCTGATGTTGGATTCACAGCAACTGTGCATAGTAGCTCTCTATAGAGATATACTCTGACTCAGCAATGGATATAACCACAATGGTCTGCTTCTTGCTACTGAAATGACATCAGCCTTCTCTCTTGCAATAGATAAGTTCCATCCTTGATTTTTTTTATCTTTCTTGCACCCTGTGGTGGAGGTTCTTCTTATCACATATCTCCTTTCTTTTGACTGGGCAGTCAGCACTGACATGCCCAGCCTTGCTACAACAAAAACATATTATGTTAGAAGAAATATATTTTTTGAGTTTAGGAACATACCTTTCTCCTTTGGAGAGCATCTTCCCAAATTTGTTGTGATCCTTCTTGTAATGTGAGGAGGAGGAAGATTTGTTCTTCCACTGCTTTCTCTTCATCATTTTCTGGAACTACTTGGAGAATAGTGACAGTTCTCCATCTGATAGCTCATTTCCATAGGATTTGGGATTTGAGCTTTCTAACTCTGTAGTTCTCCTTAGTGAAGAAGGAATCTTTCCATTGCTTCATCTTGTAACTTCAGCTCTGAAGGCCACTGACTTATCTTTGTCAACTGAATTGGCAACACCCAATTGAAAGTCTCTGCTTACTGATCCAGATCTCTTCTTCTTCTTTATCAATAGATTTGCCTCTAGCTCAAGCTATCTGATCAACAACAGTACAAGATGGTTCAGTCATGTTTTTATTTATATACTGTTCAAGCCACAATGAATCTCTGATTACATTGGTAACCCAAACAGTATTCTTCCCTTGATACACACAGACAAGCCTGATTAGGAAAATAGGCAGTGTGTGTTTTATACCACTGGTGGCACATGTCTCTTCTTTATACCACCTGACTGTCTGAGTTGGTTGTATACCACCTGGACCGTTTGTCTCTTTTGTATACCATCTCTGCTTGCAAAGCATACTCCCCCTAATTCATGGTCATTGCCTTGGCTCATTGCCATCTCTCATTTCCTTCTCCCTCTTTATGACTTCTTCAGTAAGGGAAACTCTTCAGATATGATAGAGAGGTTTTGGCCTGATCTACTCTTCATCCATATGGATCACTATCCTTTGAAGCATCTATAGTCATTTCAATGACACTTTTATTATCTTAAGCAGAGAGATTTGTTGGAATCTCCCCCTCAATCTCTACATTACTCATAAGAAGTTGCTGACTTGTATCAACTATAGCTGGAGCAATCTAGCTGTTCTCAAACTGAGTGTACTTGCTCTCCTACAACAGGTGCAACCATCTGGGTAGTTTACCCCTCAACCGCAGTAATGTCCGTAGGGACATGCTGATATATTCAATGTTGGAGATGCTCTAGGTAAGACTCAAGCTTGTCCAGCAATCTAGACTTAACTTGCTCCACAAATAAGAGAATCTAGCTTGACAGTCTTCCCCTCAATGGTTGCACAGATCCTATCCACAATACCCACTAACTTGGACATACTTTGCTACAGGTTCAGAGGACATTGATCCCCGAGCTTTCTTATCTCTCTTTGTTTCCTCAGAAGAGTTTGACAGCTGAGGATACCACTTGAGGGTCTTTTAGGCTGTGGATTATGTCCCCCTTCCTTGCTGCTCTCAAAAGAGTTCCTTCTAGTGCTTTCCTCAGTGATGAGTACAATGTACTTGTTCTTCTCCTCACTATTCTACTGAAGTGGCAACAGTACTATATCCCATCAGTTAGACATCTTAAGGCTTCAATGGCTAGATTTTGCTGGTCTGATTATCCAGTCAGATGTCACTTGAAGGACTTTACCCAAGGCATGTGTACTTTATACTCCTACAGGAATGCACACAACATCACACAATCCTCTTCCTCTTGGTAAGTAGGAGTAATCTTGATGGTCTGTTTATCCATCTCTAACTTCACACCTGCTGGCCCTAGACTTTGGTGACTCCTTTGTCTGACCCACCAAAACTTACTTTGGGTCCATCTATTATTGGAGTATGATCCTTCTATTGGCTCTTTGTTCCGGTCTTATTCCTAGAACAACCTCTGTCCAAGTACCATATAAGAGTATGGACACTTGTACTATCCTGTAAAACAGAGTTTTACCTTACTTTAGGACCCCAATACTTATTGGGTCCTAGGTTCGGATTAGCCTGAAAATGATCATGCCTTCTTGCAGATTTTCTGATAGGAAGACTAACACTACCTCTGTTAGGAAGACTTACCCTTGCCCTTGGCACAATGGGGTTGTGCCAACAATCATTGGCAAAAGTGGCCCACTTTGCCACAACACGAACACTCATGGATGTTATATCTCCTCTTCTGAACAGTCTTTGAAGATTGCAAGTCATTACTAGATGCATGTTCAGAGGGGAGTGTTGTAGCCTTCTTGTTTCTCTCAGCAAGAATCTGACTAAAGGTAAGTCTGCCAGTAGAAGTACTTGGCTTACTCTGAGTTTCATTAAAATAGTCTTCTTTGTAGTTGACATGCTATTAGTGGCCATAGAGTTAGCCAAGTCATCCTTATTGACTGACTTACCCTTGGTCTGAGTTTTTGCTGGAAGAGCCTGAGAATAGGCCATTGCCTTCTCCTTCAGTGTAGGGGCTGGAGCACCAAATACAAATAGTCCATGATGGGCCATTTGGAATTTTTCATGGGGAGCCTTTTGTGCACTCAAACCCATGCCCTTCCTTATTCTATTGTAAGATACACTTGTACTCTTACAAGGAGAATTCTCATTCTTCTAGTAACCATACATGCAGTCTTGGTCATACCTGTTGAAAGGGAGGATTACCTTATAAAAGGTGGCCTGAGGCACTACAGGAGCCTTGTCTTCCCTTTGGAATGGAAAACTCTAGAATTCCACTTAGATCCTAAACCTATCTCATATTTTTGAGAGATAAAGGTGTTAATCAGTGACAACATAATTTTGTGCTTACTAAATTCAGCCACAAATTTTTCTCCATAAGGAGATTCTCTTCCAAATCCAAGATGATCTTATTATTCTGGCTTATAGTCTCCATCTGAATGATTGTGATGGTATTTAGTTGGCTGACTTCTTAGCCTTCTAACCCAGCAGGGTTACTGTCTCAGCCTGCTGGCAAGCAGCTAGCTGAAGGGAGGTAATCTCCTTAGCTTGCTTCTTGTCCAACTTCTTACTTCTCTTGAAAGCCTCCATAAGTGCATCATATTGGTCCATCAATTGATTGACATCTTCCTCTGATATAGGTCCATCAACATCACTTGATGTGTATGCATCCGAGTTTGGACTGGTCTCATAATAAGATTATGAGGATGAGCTAAATAGGAAATGTACCTGATCTGGTCCAGGTTGATCATATCAGGATTTTTCTTATGTCATGGTCATTAGTCCATAACTATTGTAGTCATCTTCCTCATCATAATCCTCCTCTAAATCATTGTTTAAATGTGACAGATGGGCCCTGATCTCTATTCTTGCATCTGGATAGACATCATCTTTATCATTATTACTGAACATAGAGGACAGTGGGGCTCTGATTCCTATCATGGCAGCAGGATAGTCTTCATCTTCTACAATAGCTGCCAACAACCCAATGTAGGTCTTTTCCTTTCTGCATACTTGAAGCTTCATTGATCTCCACTCCTTATGGTTCACTCCTAAACCCACCAGTACAAACCTTATAGCTATCCTCAGGGATCTACTCAGACTGTTATGTCCTTTTTGAGTAACCTCCCTCTGATATCCACTTGAAAGCATTTAATTTCAAAGATAACTAAATCACCTAGAGGAGGGCTGAATAGGTTTCTTAGTCTTTGTGACTATCTTTTTCTTATATGTGTTTTAGGGTCTGTAGTGATTTAATTACTTTTGCTTTCAAGACAATCACACAGACAACACATCAATTTTATAGTGGTTCCCAAAATTATGAGTACGTCCACTTTCCCTCCCACCTTTCTAACAGCTTATTAGACAAGGCACTTCTCCAATCTCGGCACCTAAGAGCTTACAACACGATCCCGCAAGACCACTCAGTCTCCTCCAAGACCTACAGCTCGGGCAAAAAGCCCTATAACACAGTAATCCAAAGATCACCTACCTCAGGCCCAAAATCTCTACAACTCAGGATGGGAGGACAGCCCTACCTCAGAGAGAATGACTCTCCTACAGCTCAGGCACAAAGTCCCTACCTCAGATCCAATGTTGGATCCTACCTCAGACCCAAAAGTCCTACAATCAGAGAGAATGACTCTCCTACCTCATGCTCAAAATCCCTACCTCAGATCCAAAGGATCCTACACTCAGATCTGCAACCAGATCCTATACTTGGCCTTTATATATTCAGTCCTACAGCTCAGACCCAAAAGGATCCTACATGATGAAAGTGGGTTAGTGAAATATGACTATAGAGATATGATCTCTGAGTATACCTTCCTGGACTGAGTGAACAAACCTAACTTTGACTCCAGGGAAATAGTCCCAGAGCCTTCTGCTTCTTGAAATGAGAAAGTCTCAGTAATATCTTCTTCACAGCAACAAGAGTGGATCTTTAATAAATAGCTGCTTTTGCTAAAAGTAACCTACAAAACTCTACTATGCTTCTTCTTTTGCTCCTGGACTAAACAAGAAGCTCAGTCCTATCTTCTTCACAGTCCCAAGATTGTATCTTCAGGATTAGGCTTGCTTGAATTGTGAAGTCACTGCCACTTAGGCTTACTCTATTTCTTCTTCTTACCTTAGTGAGAAAAAGCTCACTGATCTGACTTGTCTAAAGTTATCAGACTTGCTCTACTGCAGCTAGGATTAGCCCTTTGCTGCTACCTCTTTCTCTCTTAGAAATTACTCTGATCTTGTTGTTGGTGGTGAAGATGACAACAACTATGTTTGTTGAGCTTCCAGATACTGCAGCCAGGGTAAGACCTGTGCTGCTTGTTCCACTTTAGAGATTTCCTCTGACCTTGCTGGTGCAGGTGAAAATGATACCAGCTATCTTTCAGAACTTTCAGATAAGATGATTTGAACTTTCTTCCTAAAGCTCTGCAATAATGGCGGAGAAGAAGACAAAGTTTAGCTGTCTTTCCAAAATCAAATTTACTATTATCTGATCTATCCTTCTTATCTTCCGCCATGCAATGACTATTTTGACCCGTGGGCCCCACCATAGTTGATAGTTGCAACTTTGCTTTTATAGAAAAGTCTTCATGTAGACCTGCAACGCTATTTGTCCTGTTTTATAGCTTTCTTGCAACTAATTTGAATCATGTTGACTTTTGCTGACGTCAGCATCTGTGGACTTAGCCAAATTCTCAGGTTCAATTAAGGCATTGAGTGCATTGAGCAAATGGCCTTCACTCAATGCTTCTGGACTTAGCCAATTCTTCTGCCTTGCTTAGGCATTGGGTGCATTGAGTGAACTGGTTTCACTCAATGCCTCTAGACTTAAACAATTCTTCTGCCTTGCTTAGGTGTTGAGTGTGTTGAGTGAATCTTCATCACTCAATGCCCCTGGACATAGCTGCTTCTTTCTTAATTTGCTATGTGTTGAGAGCATTGAGTGAGCCTTCATCACTCAACGCTTCTGTCATTAGCCGCTTCTCTGAAGTCTGTCAGCTTGCTGAGGCTTTGAGTGCGTTGAGTGAGATGTCCTCACTCAACGCATATGGACTTAGACAGATTTTTCTGTCCATCTTTCCTTGAGCTTTGACATCACACAATGCTTTCTTCTCTGGCATTGTATGAGCTGTATTCACTCGACGCTTCTGAACTTAGTTAATTTTCTTGCTTGCCAATCTGAGGCTTTGACAGACTCAGCTATACTCGACACCTCTTGTTATATGGCATTGAGTGAACTACCTTCACTCAATGCTTGTGGACTTAGCCGCATTTCTATCTTCCAAACTGCTGGGCATTGACCATCCACCCTTACTCAGCACTTTTTGGCCTCTTGCGTTGAGTAGACTGGTTTCACTCAACGCATGCGGGCTTAGATGATTTTCAGCCTTTCTAGCATCCTTCCTTGGAATCTGGTATTGAGTGAACTGGCTTCACACAATATCTGTGGACTTAGATAGATTTTTGTCTCTCCACCTCTCTACCTTTTGACCACCTGTCACAATCACTTAGATAACCGGTCTAACCTTGTTCCAAAAAACATCCTACACATGATGAGCTTAACCAACATCAAATACAAATATGCTCTTAGTGTTGATGATGATGCCTCTTCAAATCAAATCTAGGGAACTTGAGGGCAATATTCCCAACAACCTTAAATTCTCTCAACCCATACGCAATCACTTTTCCCTCTTGCATCAAGACATATCCAAGCCCGACGTGCGATGCATCCATATAAATAGTATACTCCACTGCTTTGGTAGGTAAGGTCAACACTAGAGCAGTGCACAATCTCCTTTTCAATTCCTCAAAGGCCCCTTCACACTCATCGCTCAACACAAACACTGTGTTCTTCTGCGTAAGCTTCGTCAGAGGTGCAGAAAAAATGGAGAATCATTCTACAAACCTTCTATAATAGCCTGTCAATTCTAGAAAGCTTCTTATCTCCTTAGGTGTGGTAGGTCTCTTCTAATCCATCACAGCAGTAATATTTTCTAGGTCAACAGAGATTCCATCTTTATTCACAACATGACCCAAAAAAACACTTGAGGAAGCCAAAACTTGCACTTACTCAACTTTGGTTACAACTTATGCTCTCTTAGAGTAGACAAGACTAGGTGCAAATGTTGAGCATGCTCCTCAGCACTCCGGGAATACACAAGAACATCGTCAATGAACACGACTATGAAATGATTTGAGAAATCTTTAAACACTATATTCATCATGTCCATAAAAGCAGAGGGTGTATTTGTCAATCCAAATGACATCACTAAGAACTCAAAATGTCCATGCCGAGAACAAAAAGTAGTCCGCGGAACATCTGACTTACGGATTCTTAGCTGCTGGTAGCCCGAGCGAAGATCAATCTTCGAGAACATCATACTACTACATAACTGATCAAACAAATCATCTATCTGCGGCAAGAGATACCTGTTCTTGATGGTTACCTTATTCAATTCTCAATAATCTATGCACAATCTCATGGAACCATCCTTATTTTTCACAAATAAGATGGGAGAACCCCAAGGCAAAGAACTTGGCCTAATAAAAGCACATTGAAGCAACTAATCTAGTTGGGCACGCAACTCTTCCAAATCACGTGGGGACATACGATACGGTGCCTTAGCAATAAGGCGAGTACCCAGCTCAAGATCAATGATGAATTCTACATCTCTCTCAGGAAGAAGACCAGGAAGACTAACTGGAAAAACATTGGGGAACTCCCGTACCATAGGAATATCCTCGATGCGCGACAAACTACTAATAGTTTCAAAAATAGAAACCAGGTAAGCAAAATAACCGGAATCTAAGAGTTTCTGAGCACATACCGCAGAAATAATCAGGGAATCCTGGTGCGGAAAACCATACACACTCATGGGGTTGTCGTTGTCCATCTTGAAGTCCAAACACTTTACCTTGCATTAGATAATAGCATCATATCTAGACAACCAGTCCATGCGCAAAATCACATCGAAGTCTTCCAGGTCTAGCACCTTCAGATCGGTAAAAGCTAGGAAGTCACCTAAAAGAATATGACAATTATGGATTCCCTAGTACGACACCACCGAGTTACCAGAGGGAAACTTAATGTGAAACGGATCGCCAACTTGATCGAGAGTCAGACGATGACGTTCTACGAAAGTCCTAGACATGAACGAGTGGGTAGCACCAAAATCAAAAACAATGCGAGCCCAATGGTTCTTTACCTTAAACTCCCCTATAAAATTGTATACGTAACTAGCTAAATAAACATTGAAACTATAGCTAAAAGCTAAGAACTGGTTTAGAACCTAACCTGAGATCACTTGAGTGGAAGTCTGCGCTTCTTTCATGGGAACCACATTCAACTTGCCCTTCCCTTTATCCAGATGTTACGGCGGCGACAAGTCTTGAAGTGGAATTGGCTACAGCAGGGGCTGAGACCATAGGCACCTAGACTTCAAATGCCCTTTCTACTCACACTGGAAGCAGACCTTATCCTTTGTCCAACAATGAGAAACATCATGCCCCTTCTGCTTACACGAAATATAGGCTAGGTCTCCTTTAGGCGTGCTCTGAATTGCAAGCACTAGCTACTACTTCTGAGCTCCCAATCTCTTGAAACATTTCTCGAAGGGATGACTTGGCCAGCCACAGAAACTACATGTTTCCTTGCTTCCTTTCTTTGAAGCAGGGCTAGATGCCCGAGAGCTATCATCAGGCTTTCTCTTATCCTTTCTTGCATGCTGCCCATGATTCTTTGCATTATCGATAGCCCCGACTTTCAGAGAAGCTTCTAATGCTTTATCATAAGTCTCTGATCTGTATGCGCTAGCCAACTGCTGGATATCGCTACGAAGTCCTCCCAGAAATCACTTCACTCTACTTGCCTCTGAGGCTACCTATTCCGGAGCAAACCTACTCAACTTGCTGAATTCTATCTCATACTCACTAACTGTGAGTTGTCTCTATTTCAGGTGCAGAAAATTATTCATCAGATGGTCTTGCTCAACCTATGGCAGGAAATTCTTAAGTAACATCTCCTTGAAAGATTCCAACGAACTTCCCTCGATGAGTCTATCTTTCTCTTGGATCCACCAGCTCTTAGCAAGGCCCTTCAGTTGTTAAGCGGCGACCATCACCTTCAGGTCCACAGAGATTCCCGAATACAAAAATATCTCTTCAATAACAATGATCCAATCATCTAAATCTATGAAATCGGCTCTTCCATCATAGGTAGGAGGTCCTAATCGCTGAAAGTGTGAAATGAAATTCATCTCCGGTGGAAATAGAACTGTGGGCACAAGAGGAGTGGGAGGAATAGGTATAGTCTGTCCCACTGCAGGGTCCTACACCCCAGGTTGCTTCCCTAAGACGGCAGTCAACAACGCTTCAATCTGCGATTGCTTTGTAACCATTTGCCTTGACAGAGCCTCATTTCTCTGTCGTAGCCCTTCAATCACAGCCTCACTTTATGTACCTGACGACTCACCCTTTTACTGGGGAGTAGACCTAGTCGCAATACGCTTTGGCGGCATTCCTAATAGTACAAATGAACAACTCATCAAATCCTATCTTAACGCTAGAAGTACTCAACTTAGTTCAAGCAATACATGTACAGATACTTACTCTTGCAGCTACCTTGCTCTGCAATTTTCATAAATGAAATTTAACTTAGGATGATACACCATCATCCTACTAACTCATGTGCATATACTATGAATGCATGAATTCTTATTCCTTTGTTTTAAAATCATATGTGTACGTGTGTCATCATGTAGATCTTAACTTGGCACGTGTTTTTATGCTATGTTATGTTATGCATGCAGTGATATGCATTGTAATAAAGGTCTTAATGTATTTTATGAGCAACGTACACATGAAATATTCTGCATCTCATGCTACATAATGTCACATGTAACGAAAAAGAAAAATCTAAGCATCCATGTGATGATTGTTATGCATCTCATACTACATAACAATCACATGTTGCTTCCTATAAGGATCCATATACAAACACATATTATGCATCTCATACTACATAATATGCCATGTATACTTCTTGTCATGCTTATGAGTGTAGTGTTCATGCTTCAGGAAAGGCGTACTAATGACACATCGATATGTGTATGCAATGAGACAAGACAACTAAAACTTTACCAGAGAAAGTTGTTCGACCAAATTGTTAAAACAACCTCACTCTGATACCATTGTCACAACCCGCATTTTCTCAACATTAAATAATATATCAGAGTTAGAGAAAATACGTGTCGTGACACAACGTCGTGTAGGAGACAACTGCAGACGCTCAGGCAAGAACCTACTCCTAAGACTTTTCATGAAATTCTCAAATTTGTTATGATGAAAATATAGTTCGAGTTTATGTTTTAATGGTCATGTCCCTCAGCTCGTTGGATCAACAAGTCCACGGCTAAAATTATACATATACGTAATGAAAAATACTTTATTCAGTTCATTTATTACCTCATATGAGCATGAAGATCCATTAGAACCACTCATGATATACACACCTATAGATTTAATATAGGTACAAAAGAGCTTTTACATTCGTTAAAATGAGGTGACATTTGTTTTAAAAGAATGCTATGAGCATGAGATAATAATATTGATACTTTTATACTTTGAAAGTAACTTCAGACTTCAACAATCATAAATGAGTATAGATATACAGATTTTTTTAATGCAAAAGAGACTGATCAGCTAAAACACGTGAATCATTACCACCGGTTAAAACGGTACTGTGGCAGTGACCACATTGTCCAACTCAAACCATCAGACCAAACATCTCAACAAGACACTTTAGTGGTGGACACATTGTCCAACACAACCCAACAACGCACAAAAGAGAATGAGAAAACCCACTAGGGGCAATGATTCACAAACCGGCACTGATAAGGTGGTCCTTTATCCACAGCCAACCAAAGGAGGAAATAAAAATAATAACAATAATATAGAGATAACCCAAAAGTACCCAAGAATTAGCAAGGGAAGAATAATCTAGAAATTTCTAAGTATAACACCCTTAAATACTCGATGAATTTGGCATAAGCACCGGACAAAAAAACTCTAAGTACATACAGATTTGTCGTGAATACTCGACGAAATTGGGGTTCACCCAACGAAAAGTTCTAAGTCCACGCAGATTCATCGAGAAATACTCGACGAATTACACTTAACTTCAAATCAAAACTTGACGAATTACACTTGACTTCAAATCGAAACTCGACAAATTACACTTGACTTCAAATCGAAACTCGACGAATTACACTTGATGAATAAGGTCGGACTCGATGAATCTACTCAACGAATTCAACTAAACCCAATGATACTCAACAGATTTAACTTCACGAAAAGGTCCAACTCGACAAATTGACTCGATGGATGCAAAGACACTCGACGAATTTGACTTGATTCCACGGATATATTCGGCAGATTAACGGGTTACCTAATGAATTTGACTTGGCTCCAAGAATATATTCGACGAATTTCACTAGGGGAGTTCAAATAAAACTTAATGACACTCGACGAATTGGACTCGACCTCACATAGATATTCAACGAATTGGGTTAGACTCGACGAATTAATCTTGGGTTCACGGAAACATTCAACAAATTTGACTTGGTTACTAGACTAACAGTTAACTACCAGGAAGTTCTAAACGACTATGACTCTAACAGAAGGCATTCGGCGAACTCGTTGGGTACACCCGATGAATTTCACTCGCAATCCATAAAAAAACTGTTCGACTCGATCAAAGATTTTCAGAAGTAAAAAATGACAGTTTCAAGAGACCTACTAAGAAATAAAGATAAGGAAGAACTAATGGAAAGAAGGGTGCAAGGGTGACAAACAACCACTTGCCTCAAATCTTCAGAAAATCGGCCTCTCAAAAGCTCTGCTTCAAGAATCGGCCGCAAGAACCCCTCATCTACGATCTCTGACACTTTTCAGACAAAAACGAGGGTTAGGCTAAGAATCCTAACTCCAAAAATTCGTAAAATCCAAAATACTTACCGTACCCTTGAGGAGCTCGGCGAGGGCTTTTCGAATTTAAGCTCCATCAAGGATTTCTCCCATCGGGGCTCCAGATACGATAGCCGGAACCTTCACAGAGAAGAGGACTCTGACTCTTCTTTCCACACTCAGGACCGAAGTCGGGGAAGATGAAGATTAAGGTTTCTATCTTTTCTTTTAAGTATATATATATATATAATATTATTTTATTAATATCATAACAAGGAAAAACTCAAATGACGAGATCAACCAAATTACCTCAGTTTTCGATGAAATTCACACCAAAGCTAAATGTCGGTGCTATAAATCGAACAACGAAGTTGAAATCAGGACCTGGCAAACCAAACACGAGTTAAAATTTCTCAAAGTAAAAATAATAATAATCCTTATAAAATTCACCGAGACTCTAATTAATCCCAAATCACAACGAAACTTCACAAGCACGCTTAAAATTAACCACTTAAATTTTCCCAAGTCAAAAACTCTAATTTCGATGAGTCTAAAAACTTGCCGACTCGCCCCAATGAGCAAAATTACGCACTAATGTCGGCGTACCGTTAACTATGCATCAACATAACGCTCTGCGTCATTATTACACCACTAAAGAGATCAAAATGATAATTGAAAATTCAGGGGCGTTACAGCTATCTCATGTTTAGGTAAGCGGCATGGCCGGCGTTAATGGTTGAATCTCCTCAAGATAACATGTCTGAGATTTACGGCAGTTTCTGTCTTTTAACACACAATCTGCGTCGATTTTGAATTTTGCATGACATCAGTTAAATGGACAAGATGCCCTTTGACTTAGAATAATATCTGATCTTCTATACAGGCATTGAGTGCTGGAAGCAACATTACTTAGTCAAATTTTTTGATCTTTGAAGAAGCATTGAGAGACAGTGTTTAACTCAGCATAAACTATTTTGGCATTGAGTTATGTCTTGTAGCTCGATACATTTGAACAAATAACTTTTCTGCTTCACTGTTGAGGCATTGAGTGAATAATCTTCACTCGAAGCATTTGAAATTAGTTTTTATAGCTTCAATGTAGAGACATTGAGCGGAAGATTTTCACTCGACACATTTGAACTTAGTATGAAATTCTGCTCTTCTTACATAAGTGTTGAGAGAGTATCATCTAGTCTGCATCTTTGAGTCTTGAGCATCGAGTGATGTGTGATGACTCGACACATTTATACTTGGGAAAATTCTCTGCTTCTCTTTTGAGGCATTGAAGGAATAGCATTGAGTCAATGCCTACAGACAACGAGCATCAAGTGATGTGAGATGACTCGACAAATTTATACTTAGCAGATTTTCTTCATTATTGGAATGATCTGACTTACTCCCAAGTTGCTAGTCAATCAAACATTGATTTTCTGCACATAATAACTTAGAGGAAATGTCAAATACAAATTTCTGTATACTATTGACTTATGTGGCTTCTTCAAATCTAAGACATTGTAGTCAATGTTCCCAACAATCTCACTCTATTTGAAGAAGTCGGAATCTTAGTCAATGATATACACCACTTCAAAATAAAAAATAAAAAATAACTTAAAATAAACACACACTTCAGACACATGATGTAGAATATTCAGATTGCATTAATTAACAAAAAGAGTAATGTGTAAAATAAACATTCAACATTCTACAGTCCTTGGGAACCTAAAATTATGACATTGCTATGGATTAGGTTCCCTGATTACTATACCCCTCCCAGATTTCTTTGCAGTCTTTTCCTCAGCCACTTTCTTCTTCTGCCTTCGTCTCTCAAAGTGGCTATTTGGCTTTGGATAGTATCTGCAGGGTTCTGGAACATCCACTTGTACAGTTCCAGCTAGCTTGTCCTATATGAACTTCCTCCTTACCTCTTCTTATCTTTCATATTTTGCCCATTTTATAGAGTTATATTGTTTGGCTCTATCTATTTTGTTCTCTTTAATCTGATTCCAGGAAGACAGAATGATTATCCTGGATGGTGGACTCCACTACATATAGTCAGGCCTGGCTTCTAGTTCTTCTCTATGTCTCTTTTTCCATGGCCTCAATTCATCTTCCTCATCCGCAACTACTTTGCCCATCCCTTAATATCTGTTCAGAAGTGGGGCTAAATGCAATTACATCATCAGGAGCAACGACTACAATATTATCTTCAGCATCATCTCCAACTGCATCTTCAAGAACAACAGTCTCATCGTATAGGATGGGATCTAGGCCCAGTGCTTCTCTAACTATATTGGATGTCCAGATGGCGTGGTCTCCACTGGCTCTTATCAATGAGATCTCCCCATTTATGTCTTCTTCAGTCACTAGATTGGTCAGGGATTTCTTGGAGGAGGATATCTTGTCAGCAAAGTGGTTGACACCAGCAGTTATCGTGTTCTTAACTTGTAACATATGATCATCAAGGATTTGGGTGCAAGTATCCATTCTCCTTTCAACAATCTTTCTGTGCTCTTCCATGTGGGCTTTTGTCATATTATGCAGCCATTTGCATGTTTTCAGATATAACACATCGGTTTTAAATGACATCACTTTGGCTCTACTGAATTTGTTGAAGTTGAAGAGCAGTATGATCAACAACTGGAGCAGCACTCAAGAAGAATTTAACTATGTTATCTCTCAGCAGATTGACCACAAATCTAATGGAAGTGATTTCAGTTGAGAGATCCTTCCCTAGTTCTTTAACTGAATCATCCAGCTACCTCTCAATTTTTCTTCTTTGCTCATCCAGGAGTCCTCTTAGTTGTGATAGAAAGGAGGTGGGAATCTCCTCATTCAGCTGAGTAGTTCTTGGATAGTTAACTTCTTCATGAATCTCCCTTTCATCTCTTCCCATATCAGAATCAACTATGACATATTCAGAAGAGTGATTTGGAATGTTAATAGGGATAGGCTCCTCTATCTTATGCTCCTCAGTCAGGGATAATACTACATCTCCTTGGATTTCTCTTACAGAGGATTCCACCTCAACTTCATCTTCTTGAGCAGGGGCCTCAGTGCAAATCTCCCCCTCAACTACAGCAATAACTATGTTGAACTCCCCCTCAACAACAACACTAAGAATGATGGTCTCCCCCTCAACAAGAGCACCCTTTACTGGGATCTCCCCTCAGTATCAGCACAGATCTTTTCCATAACTATTGTTACCAGATCTTCAACATTTTCAATAAATATGTCTCCCTCAACATCAATAGGTGATACTTTGCTTGGAACATCCTTAGTAGTAAGCCCATAGGATATTGATACTTGTACACTTGCATCCCTCCTACCAGAATCACTTGAACTAGACAGGTGAGAGTTGTGGGGTTCAGTACTACTACTACTTGATGAGCTACTGTTGGAGCTACCTATAGCAACTATTTTAGCTATCTTTTTCTTCTTCTTTTCAGTCTGCTTAGGGTGATTGACCAGCACCCTGTCCTATCTATCAAACATCTTGATATCCATCCTTCTCATATGATGGATCTTTGTACCTAGCCTTATATTCAAAATACCAGGTATAATATTGAGAAGAAATAGAGACAAAATTCTTCTCATGTTTGGCTCAGGGATGCACTCAATTATCTTATCAAAGATCACCTTGCCCCAATCAGTTTTCTTGGAGAGAATTACTCTGGCCATTAGGACAAACATCTTCCTTAAGATCTTGTCATGAGATCTAGTTTAAAATATTAAGGCCTTTTCATTGATGTCTACTAAGAACTTTCCCCTCAAGTTCATGTCTTTCCTGAGTATAGAACCACTGGTATGCATGGACAGACCACACCACTTGAAGGCTGACTTAATGTCTTCTTGGTAAAGCTCATCTTCTTCCTCACTAAGGTTGAACTTGGGTAGCTTCAATCTCTTGCAAACCTTCCTAACTGTGATTTTAACCTTTTCTCCAATGATGAGTGTCTTGATCTTTGTGGAGGAAGAGTCCACCTTGGCATTAGCATAAAGTTCTAATACATCTCTTTTTCATATAGCATAAGGCTCTGACATCACAAATTCAAGTTATGCGACTGTTATAAGATGAATAACTAAACTAATTTTTTCAGGAGCATCTCTGAATCCATTTCGAACAACTTCACAGCCCTTGAACAGGAAGTCAAGCACCCTTGGAGTCTTTGAATCTGAGAGCTTGGGCGGGAGGAGAAGACGGTGCGAGAAATCTAAGTGAAAGTATCTAGCGTCTACCTAAATCACCTAGAGCGGGGTGAATAGGTGATGTTTGTGTCTTTTTGCGGAATAAAAATTATTTAAAAATTCAAGCACACAAACACAGATATTTATAGTGGTTCCCCGTATTGGGTACGTCCACTGTCTCGTCCTATCTACCAACGAAGGGATAGATTCAGCTTACTTCACCTTTCTCAGATTATCACAATCTTATACCTCGGAGCAAAGCTCCTACACGTCGATCCACAACCAGATCTATACCTCGATCTACAAACTAGATCTACAAACTCGATCTACACATGGATCTGCAAGCTCGATCCACTAACGGATATACACTCGGAAGAACAAATTTCCTACAATCCCGGGAATAAAGCTCCTACAAATGTTAAAATAATTTTACAATAATAATAAAAATATTACTCTTCCAGATTTGAAATCTTCAGGGATCTTCCTTCTTGAAAACTGAAATTCTTGGTCAAGAAGGTTGAGGAAGAAAACCGAGAAAACTTGATCTGAAAACCTTGGATCTGACACGATCAAATAGATGTTGAAGAATCTTTGGAAACTTGGATAAGTCGAATCTCTTCTCCTTTCGAATCGCTGGATCGAGAGAAAAGTCACAGAGAGGAACGATGATGAAGAAGGCGGCTTCTCCCGAATTTAGAAATTGCGAATATGATTCTGATTGCCGTAATTATTCTGATTACTATTATTAGGGTTAGCAATCAATCTGAAAGGAATATTTATAGAACATTTCTAACTTTCATAAATCATTAAAGAATGATCCACGTTGACCAATCATGAAGAACTAGGATTTAAATCGGAATCCCGTCAGAAGATTTGAAAAGAAAAATCTACAAGTCCATTTCTCGAGAAGAAATACATTTCCCGAGAAATGACTAGCTTTCTCGAGAAAAAGATACATGGCTTCTCGAGAAAAGACTTGGCGAAAATTCTCTTAAGTAAAATACCTGATTTCTCGAGAGGGATATTATTTCTCGAGAAAAGTAGTTAGCGGCAAATTTAGAACTGAAGACAGATTTCTCGAGAAGAATAAGATTTCTCGAAGAAATGAATTGCTTTCTCGAGAAATGATCTGAACCTTCTCGAGAAATTTACTTAACAAAAAATCTGTGAACTTAAAGACTAACTTTCTCGAGAAAGAATTGATTTCTCGAGAAAAAGACTTAGCTTTCTCGAGAAATGATTTGGCCTTCTCGAGAACTATTTTGCTTTTCTCGAGAACTAACTTGGCTTCTTGAGAAATCTACAGGGCATTTCTCGAGAAATGTACTTAGAATATTTTCAGACCATTTCCCGAGAAGTTTTATGGTTTCTCGAGAACAGCTATGCTTTCTCGAGAAATTTTCTTAGACCTCTCAAGAAATACATGTCATTTCTCGAAGAAATGGACTTAGGAAATTTTTCAGAAAAATTTCCTTTTCTTCATTGTTGAAACCAGTAACCCTTCCTTTCTTCATTGCTCTTAGTACTTGAAAATGAAGTGCATCCTAATAGAGAGATTGCACATGAGTTAACATTATGGAATCACACAATGAAGGGATTATATTGCATGATCCTGTGTTTAGCAACTCATTGTAAACTAACATTGGTCTACACTTGATAATAATAACCTGCAAGCACTTAACTATAGAATAGCATCAAATACAAACATAATTCATCTTAGTTCAAGGGTGACTTCACACAAATCTATGTTATTATGGATAGAATACCCAACAATCTTCCCCTATTTGTAGAAGTCAGAACCCTCTACACTAAGGTGAATTATATCAAGATAATCAAATAATTAACTAACAAGAAAAATAATGTACGTAAAGACAGATAATAAATAATAAGATCAACAAAATTCAATTTTTTATATATATAGAATTTGTCCATAAGAATATATCCGAGTCCACAATTCTATAACATTGATAATCTCAAATAATTGGTATTGTTGTCGGTACAATCGTTCCTTCTTTTCTTATTGCCTCTTCTGATTACTGAATGGTTTGGGATAATACTTTGGAGGTCGAGGAGGAGCACTAGGATTATTACGAGCATATTCACGATCATAAATCCTTCTTTTTGTCAAAGATTTTTCATAGAGCTCCCACTCCTTGTGACTATAGTGATCATCCTTCTTTTCATTAAAATCCACAACCAGCTTCAGAGTTATCTAGAATAAGGAGACTTAGAAGTAGGACTCAAAACTTCAGCAAATTCTTTTTCTTTCCTCTTAGCAGCACCTTGACTGGGAGTAGATCTGCTGGCAGAAGCACCATCACCAATATTTCCTTTTCTTGTTGCACTTGCACTTTAGGAGGTAGTTCTTTAGGACTCTCTGGTTATTCAGAAGTCCATACTTGAGAATAATGTTTGGGAGGAATTTCATACTATTCTGATCTTGGAGAAAAGGTAGGCTTGCAAACATTTGGATCAAAAACATTTTGGTCTAGATGAGGAGGTGGAGCTGCATTGGGATCAACTTGAAAGTCTGAAAAGATCTGGTTGTGCATCCATACAACAATCTCAAAAGTATATATGTTTACCCCCACTGATTTTTCATCTCTTGAACTTTCTTATCTAGAATTTCTTTTACTTTATCCTCCCCCTTTCTGACTTCTACAGAGAGGGTTTCTATGGAATCTTCTTTGAACTTTCCAACTTTTTCACAAGTTTTGAAGTTTTGTACTTCAGTAATATGAATCTGATTATTTTCCACTATAACTGCTTGATCCATGCCTTGACCAGCACTAGTGATAGTGTGGTCTAGAGCCTTGCTACCTATGTTCAGCAGTCTTTTGAACTCATCTGTATTATGCTGAATTTCACCAAATCTTCTGCTCATTTCTTTTTCAAGAGCAGTTACTTTATTAGTCACTTCTTTGAGAGACCTGTCAAAGTACTATCTTTGCTTGGTCAACATAGACTCAATTTTACCCAAAAGGGTATCTTCAGGAATGACTGGAGCTGTAGGAGATGGTGGAGGTAATGCTGGAACTGTCCATACTGAAATTTCTTCAAGTACAACTGCACTTTTGCCTTTTTGGGCAGGAGTCATGACATCCCCTTCCTCTCCAAGAATGATTAGGTATAGAGAAATTTAAGGTCTTGAGAGGAGGGTCTGCAGGTTCTGGAGTAACTTCATCCTCATCCGAAAGTAACAACACATTATCCCCCTCACTGTGTGTCTGGGGCTGAAGAATCTTCTGGAGTGTCTTCAGGAGGATTTTCCTAATCAGAGGAAAAATCAACATTCATACCCGAGCCACCATCATGTGCTGAGGTGCTCTTCTCATCATCAGACTTGGCTTGAATTTTCCTCTTCCATTGCCACAACATCAGCAACAACTTCCTCTATAATCTGGTATGTAGGAGCATTTGACTGGATATCTATTTCTGGTACCTCAGCATGCTGAACTTCTTCATGAACTGAAGGAGCAGGATCCCCCTCAATACATGCACCAGATGTGCCAACTGTATTAGTATGAGGAGGAGATGGGGTCATGTCCTCATCATCTACTATCCTTGGCACTGTAAGAGCCTGACCTGGTCCTTGGGATTCTAATTTCCCATCTGCTGATGGAGGAGATAGTGACCTTCTTTAGGTGGTGAATGGACACACCTTTAGACAAGTCAAATATTTCTGGATGCATTTGATTCAAATAAAGAGAAATAATCCTTGCAAAGTTTGGTGCTTTCAGGATTTCCTTAATTTTTTCAAACAACATATGCCCCCATTGGAATTTCTTGTGACATATCACAGCGGTCATCATGCAGAAAAAATCAGAGGAAATGTAACTAATTGAACCTGTTTTGCAGAGTAAGACTTTTCCAAGTATATCTGCCAGAAGTTTGCTCTCATAATTTATTTGCTGTCGACGAGTGGAGGTAGTAGATTTGGGAGAGGCCATAAAATGACAAAGCCTGGGAATAATCTTGGTTCTTCTAGGTAGTCTTCTTCATCAATGGCTGGAAATTTCATGAAACTCTGTTAGAGAAGATGGCTTGATCTTGATTTTCATGTCTCTGACTGAAGTTTTCAACAACTTCCCGCTTCTCTTAAGTTTGGTATTTTTGAAGAACTCTTCTACATCTGGAATAAGAGCCTTGCATGAATGCTCCAGGATGAAGGTGAGGTCCGGCGGATTCAAGAAGTAGCATAACATTTCGGAAATCATCAGAAATATCTTCAATACCTGCGCGAACGAATTCATTACCAACGTCGAATCTTAGCAGAAGGAGCCATTGAATGGAGAGAATGAGAACCTTCTGATTTTCCGGAGAAGAAGCGAAGGATTTTGAGAGAAAAGCGGTTGAGACCTTCGATGTGGAACTGAAGAGACTTTCTTCGGGAGAGGGCTATTCGAATTTGTGGATTTGGATATTCTATATACTTATCTATTTATATAAAATTGAAAATTTTGAAGAATTAAGAGAAACGTACCTGAGAATGGCGGTTCGAATTCTTCATAATTGTAAGGTGGTGGATTAGGGCATTTCTCGAGAAAAATAAGGCTTCATGAGAAATCCATAAGGCATTTCTCGGGAAATAGAAATAGTGTTCTATGAGAGATCCAGTAAAGAGTTTCTCGAGAAATTTAGAAGCTTTCGGGAAATCCAGTAAGTTCTCGAGAAATATAAGTTCTTCTCAAGAAATAGAAATAGTTTTCTGAGAAATTCCTTTCTGAGCTTGAGATTTTTCTGAGTTTGAATTCTCTTGGAATTTTTTGAGTGACTGATGCTTGAATCTTCTCTTGACTTCAAAAATGAACATTTTCAGGATTCCAAGTTGTGCATTCCAAGTTCTATCTTGAAGAAGGAGAACTTGGCCTCTTCCAGCTGACTTCATGAAGATATCTGCAACTTGCTTGTCCGTTGGGAAATAGCTGAGGGCTATGTCCTTATTCTCCACATGCTCCCAGAATGAAATGGTAGCGCACCTCGATGTTCTTGGTCCAACTATGGGAAACTGGATTATTTGTGATAGCAATCATGTTGGATGAGTCGCAATACATCGGAATATCTCTAAACTTCAAATTATAATCTTCAAGTTAATTTCTGATCCACAAGAAGTTGTGCGCAACAACTACCTGCAGAGATATACTCTGACTCGGTAGTAGATGTTGACACACAATTCTACTTTTTACTGCTCCAAGAAATAAGCCGTCTTCTTGAGGAATTAGCACGTCCCGGAAGTGCTTTTTCTATCATCCCTGCAACCTGCAAAACCTGCATCTGAAAAGCAAATTAGCTCGACATCATTACTTCTTGGGTACCATAAGACAAGATTGGGTGTGTACCCTTAAGGTATCTTAAGCTCCGCTTTGCAGCGACTTAAAGAGATTCCTTAGTGTTCACCTAATATCTACTACAGACACATATTGAAAACATTATATCTGGTCTGCTGACAGTCAGGTAGAGCAAGGATCCAATTATGCTATGTACTTGGTTTCATTAAAAGATTTCCCTTTCTCATCCTTATCCAGATACACAGATGAACCCATTAGAGTCCTCATAGAGGTTGCGCACTCCATTCTGAATTTCTTAAGAAGCTCCTTGGTGAACTTCGTCTGAGAGATGAAAATTTCATCTTTAGATTGCTTCACTGAAGTCCTAAGAAATACTTCAGCTTGTCCATACTGCTCATTTCACACTTCCCTTGCATAAGTTTGGAAAACTTTTTGCAAAGGTTATCTTTTGTAAAGCCAAATATGATGTCGTCGACATAAATATGCACTAGAAAAATCTTGTCTTTAACTTCCGTAAGAAAAAATGTTTTGTCTATCTTTCCCCTTGTGAACTTGTTCTCAAGAAGAAAGCTAGACAACATCTCATACCAAGCTCGGGGAGCTTGCTTTAACCCATATAAGCCTTTATTTAAAAAGTAAACATATTCAGGGAATTGAGAATTGATAAAACCTAGGGGTTGCGCTACGTATACTTACTCTTTCAGATTCTCGTTGAGGAATGTTGACTTCACGTCCATTTGGTAGATAGTGAAGCCTTTGAGGGCAGCATACGCAAGAAACAACCTGATCGCCTTGAGCCGAGCCACTGGAGCAAAATGTCTGGTCAAAGTCGATCCCCTCTTCTTGTCTATAACCTTGCGCTACAAGCCTGGCTTTGTTCTTGATAATTACTCCATTTTCATCCAGCTTGTTTCTGAATATCCACTTGGTTCCTACCACGTTCTATCCCTTTCTCCTGGGCACTAGCTCCAAGACTTTGCATCATTCAAACTGATTGAGTTCCTCTTACATTGCCATGATCCAAGAGGCATCTTTGTTTGCTTCCTCAAACTTCTTCGGTTCAACCTGAGATAGAAAGCTGAGATGCAAAATTTAATTAGCTTGTACCTCTTCTGGTTCTAATGTCGTCACCTGGCTCTCCAATGATCTGACCAGCTGGGTGATCTCTTAGGTGTTGGAGCCCTAGGTTCCTTGCCCTCACCTCCAGCAGGCTCTGCAGCATCTTGTGCAGCCTCTATAGGTTGAGGCAATTCTTCCTCTATGGGTTTTTCATCCACCAAGCTTGGATCTACGAGCTTGACTGAGCTTGGAGCTTCTTCCTTAAAGGCTTCTTCCAAGCTTAGCTCCTTGAAACTTGGTACCTGCATCTGCACCAATAACACTAGATGAGATGATATGAAGCATGTTAGTCTCATCAAATACAATATTTATTGACTCTTCTATCACCAAAGTTTTCTTATTGAAAATCCTATATATCTTACTATGGCTACTATATCCTACAAAAATACCTTTGAAACATTTTTCACTAAACTTTGTGCGGTAATACTTCACATTATTAAGTACGAAACTTTTGCTTCCAAAGATTCTAAAGTAGGACACAGTGGATTTTCTGCCCTTCAATAGCTCATAGGGGGTCTTATGATAGTTTTTGTTGATAAGTGCTCTGTTTTGCACGTGGCAAGCCGTGTTGACTGCTTCAGCCCAGAAGTACTTCGGAAGTGAAGCGTCGTTCAACATGGTTGTACATGCTTCAATCAGGGTTCTATTCTTTCTCTCAACAACTTCATTTTGTTGTGGAGAGCGCAGGGAGGAAAACTCATGAAAGATATCTTGGCTTTCACAAAATTTTATCATGGCACCAGACTCAAACTCTGTTCCATGTTCACTTCTGATTTTGACCACTGAGCAGTCCAATTCATTCTGAATTTGTCAGACAAAATTAGTGAAAGAATCGAAGGTGTCTGACTTGTGTTTAAAAAAGAACACCTAAGTAAAATGCGAGTAGTCATCAACAATGACTAACGTATAAACCTTACCTCCTAAACTATGAATATGCATAGGATCGAATAAGTCCATGTGAAGCAAGTGTAAGCTTTGTGAAGATTTTGTTATAGCAATACCCTTGAAGATAGCCCGTGTCTGCTACCCATTTTACAGGAGTGACATGGACTCTCTTTAAGGCACTTAATGTTTGGGGGCATCGCGCACTAAGTTGTGAGAAAATAGCATGTTTAAGGTTTTGAAATTAATATGTGCTTAATCTCTTGTGCCATTGATCACAAAGAGACGCACTATCTTTTGCAATAAAATATACTGGGGTAGAGTTGTCTAAGCAAAAGGAAATTTAAACAAAAAATATTTCTGCTCTGAGTGCCTGTTAAAACCGTCTCCAAATTTGCAAATGAATTTATCAAACACTTGTCCTTGCAGAACTCAATGATGAAGCATTTGTCACATAGGTTGACTTATGCTTATGAGATTATGGTGTAATTCCTTCAACATAAGCCACGTCTGTGAAAGAGACTATGTCGTTGGAAATAATTACCATAACCTTTTGTTGTTCTCCTGTCTGAACCTCCAAAGATGACTTTTGGTCCGTCTTTGACTGGGGTATAATCACGCAAAAGGCTTCTTATGCCGGTCATGTGCCGAGAGCAACCAATGTCCAAATACCAGATCGCAGTTCTATTGGCCTTTGAACAATCCTGCAAAAATAGATCAATTTTACTTTAGGAACCCAAACGTATTTGGGTCCCTGGTTCCTGGTCAGCTTACCATCACTAGGAACATTAACTTTACGAGTGGTCTATCTCACATAGCTAACCTGTAGGGTTAAAAAGCTAGTAGGGTTGTACTAGCAATCTACGCCAAAGTGACCAACTTTGTCGTAACACCAATAGTCAAATCTATTGTACCTCCTTTTGTACTCCTGCTTTACCCTTTGAACGTGAGGTCTAGCATGGGCATTCTTGGATGTGGAGGCCTCCTGGTTGCAGCATACACAGGAGCTCCCCATCTCTTTAGCCTTAGGCACATAAGTTTTGGCTTTTGGTGTCTTATTATTGTTATGGCTATGAATATATGGTCCCTTATTTTTCAACTGAATTTATTCATAAGGTGCTTTGAACACACTCTCACCATAGTTCCGGGGACGGTTCCATCCTTGATAGCGCGACTTAAGCTCTACATAAGTAGGCTGAGTGTAGTGCCCATAGGACGACTCAAAATCAAACTTGTTCGTTGAGAAGATTATCTTCTTAAATGAGGTTTGACCAAGAGGTCGGGCCTTCCCTTTCTCTTTGGCAGAGGCTTTCTTAGCACCCTTATTTTTTCCACCTTGTGGCCAAGACCACTACCTTTCTTCTGAGTTGAAAACTCATCAATGGGAGGGATAACAGTCTTCGGCTTGGAGAAACTCTCAAATAAGTTTTCTCTCCACTGCGAGCTTTTCTTCCAGCTCATCAAGGTATTTTTCCTTCAGACTTAATGTCTCAGTGGAGCCCTTGAGTTCCTCTTTCAAGGAGTGGACTTCATCTCTAAGAGGAAGTAATTGTGCAATTTCTTCCTTCAGATTTGCTTCTACTTCCTTGAGGGTGGCAATCTCTTTTAATTGCTTTTTGACTAGCTTACGCCATTTGTCAAAAGCCTTTAAAAGGCTCTCGTGCTGAGCCATCAACTCTGATTCGTTCTCATCAGAAGAGTAGTCTTCATGATCATTAGTGGATGTTTCAGATTCTGAGAGAATAGTGTGCGAGTTTACCTTACCATGGTACTCGGAGACGCCCACTTCCTCGTCAGATTGAGCCATAAGTCTGAAGTAAGCTTCTTCATTTTCAGAGCTCGACTCACTCGAGTCACTGTCACTGAGTGTTGGAACCCCAGTTTGGATTTAATCAAGGTTCACTATTAGGTTTTTGACCCACCATGTATAGCCTAGGGTCAATTTTGTTAGTTCTAAGGTCTAGGTCAGTCTGACTAGGTTAGACATCTTTGATCTAGCTCTCAGGAAAATTCAGAGATTCAGACTTAGAAGAAATGTAGTTTTTGAAGAGTTCAGAAAATCAATTCAAAGTTCTTCGAACTCAGCTCGACGATCATCGATCGCAGATCGACGAACTCAGAGTTTCAACTCTGAGCTGAGCTCGACGAAATACGAGCTTTGGTCAACGATTTTTCTTCTTCTACCCAGATTCTCTGGTCGACGAAAGTCTATCTCAGCTCGACGAACTTGAAACTCAATATTGATAGTTATTTTCCAGAATAATAATCTCTGAGCTCAGCATGACGAAGAAGATTTCTTAGCTCGACGAACTTGGAGTTCAGGTTGACGAAATCTGTCCTAGGTTCGACTAATTTCTTTCAGTATCAGTTTGTCGTATTCTCTCATTTTGACTTCATTTGTATTATTCTATGGCAGTAATTCTCTGATAATTAATGCTCATATTTTCAAGAATATAGTCATTTCTTGATAGCATTAATTATGGCCTTCACAGAGTTAATTACTTGACCTTATTTACTGGGATAGATAGTTAAGGAAACACATTAAAGACAGATTCCAGCCATTCCACTCTCAAGATCTTAGCAGTAAATTCAGGATATTATTCAAATTTCAAAAGGCTGAAATCTTTCAGAATATAAAAAGCAATTTCTCTCTTTAATATAAGAACAACACCATTACACAAGGAAACAACAACTGATACAGAGAGAAGCATTGTTATTGTTCTTACAGAAAATTGAAGAAGAACAACAACAAAAAGATCATTAGTCTTCTTTAGTTTCTGGCTTCAGCATTCTTCATAGACAAACAACATTCATCTGTCTAAAAGCTTCCTGAAGAAACATCAAGCTAGTTGAAGGCCTTACACCCTGAGCAAAGCTTGCTTCTTTCCTGAACCATTCAACATTTCAGGGGGAGCTTTGACAACAGCAATCCACTTGTCTTCTCAAGTTGTTTGAGAAAGAGAAGGCACCATCACTTTCTTTATCCTCACTGTATAAAGGGTTTTTAACTTCCTTCAAAAGTTACTGTTGGTTGTCAAGTCTCCTTATCAAAAGACTTGGATTAGTTTTTGGGCACCTGATCAAAAGCTCAAAGGGTTGTGAGATCTCCCTTGAAATAGATCTTTTGGTGATAGGGCACCTAAGCAAAAACCTGTGATGGCAGGTCACCTGATCAAAAACCTGTTAGTGGATTCCTACCAGGGTGGTAGAAGAGTGGATGTACCCAGTTTTGGGGAACCACTATAATTTCCTTGTGTCGTCTGATTGTTCTATTTCTTGTTTTGTTTTGCTGTGATATTTTTGTTTTTACTTCTCTTTATATACTTTGATATTTACTTATTTTAATTCCGCTATAAAAAAACTAATCAAGTTTTTAAAATACTCTATTCAACCCCCCCCCCTCTCTAGAGTTAGTCAGATCTATCCCCTCACTTTTAATTGGTATTAGAGGGATGTTCATTTGATTTCACAGGCTAATACCTGTATCAAAAGTTCCTTTGATAGATCTTAATACCTCTAGTGTCTATTATATATCATGGCACAGAATAAGGAATATTCAAGCACCAGACCTCCAGTATGTAACCTTAATAAGTTTGCAATCTGCAATGCAAGGATTAGACTGTATATGAACTCTATTAATGAAGATATCTACAATTCCATTTTGACAAGTTCTCCACTTCCAAAGGCTACTACTTCAAGCACAAATACAGTTCCACCTCCTGAGTGGACTGATGCATAGAAGAAGGCAAAGATTGTTGATGCAAAGGCTATGAAAATTCTGGCACAAACCATGTCAGATGACATATTCCAGAAGGTGGCTGAGTGCACTTCAGTAAAAGCCATTTGGGACTCTCTAAACCAAATGGTTGTAGGATCAGCTGATGAGAGAAATAACAGAAAGATCTCATCTCATCTCTCAATATGAGAATTTCTAGAAAGATGAATCTGAAGTCAGTGGCTGGCATGTACAACAGACTCAGCCTAATTATCAATGAGCTAAAGAACCTAGATAAAAATATCTCACTGACTGAGATAAATGACAAGATTCTTATGTGCTTCCCCAGCATATGGGACTCCAGGATCTGGCCAATCAAGGAGGCAAGAAGCCTGAATGAAATATCCACTGAGTCTCTACTAGGCAAGCTCAAATCTTTTAAGCAACTTATAAAAAAAGAGAAGTAGCTGAGAAGAAGACCTCCTCATCAGGAAGGAAAGAGCAAAGCATTGCTTTCAAAGCATCTGAAGGACTAGAAGATCTCCATCAGCAAATGATGAACTCCTAACCTTACTGGCCAAAATATTTTATAAGATGGTTAGAAAAGATTTCAAAAGGAAGTCATCCAGACAAGATGATAGACCAAGATATGAAAAAACTCCTACCAAGGAAATTGTCTACTTTGGCTACAAAAAACCTGGACACGTTCTTCCTAAGTGTCTAGAGAATCAAAAGAAGGAGAAAAGAAGAGACAAGGACTCTAGAAAGCAGTATAGCAAGCCCTCCTCAAGCAAGCATAAGAGGAAAGAGAAAGGCTTTGTTGTCGAAACTTGGAGTGAGACAGAAGAAGAATCTTCATCTTCCAGCTCCAATGAAGATGACGGAAGAAGCTAAAGCAAAAAGAAGTTTGCTTGATGGCTATCAATGCATCAGGAAACCTTTCAGAAGCTGAAAATTCAGAAAATGAAGTAGCTGAGTCAGAAGAGGATCAGGTAATATTCTCAATTGATTTTAATTTAGATCATTTTAAAACTGAATTTAAATTGTTATGCAATGACTTAATAAAATCTGAGAAGAAAATCAAACTTCTCAGAGATATGCTAATTGAACAACATAATCTATTATCTGAAAATACTAAGTTAAAAGATGAATTAGCTCTAGCAACTTAACAAATGATTTCACTAAAAACTAAATTAACTGAGGCAAAGCAATTTGAAGAATCCCTTAATGGGAGAAGCATCAAATTGATGAACATCACAAGCACAGTAAATGTCAGGCTTAATGGCAAGCTAGGCTTAGGTGTTTCATCAAGCCAACCTCATTTAATTCAGAAAAACATTCTTTCTACACCCATTAAATTCATATCAGAAAAGGTTAAAGAAAAAGATGAGAATAATAAACCAACTAAATTAAAACAGAAACCTAAGAAAAAGAGAAAGAACAAGAAAAATCTTAATTATAACAATGTTCAACAGATTTCGTCGAACTAAGATCAACGAAATGCATGCAGTTTGTCGAACTCAAGTCGACGAACTCCGAACGTAGATCTCTATTATAATTATTCTTTGAACAATGATCGACGAAACCAATATGGTTTCTCGAGCCGAGATCGATAATATTGGGGAACAGAGAATGAATATTTCCATTCTCTGAGCAGAGTTCAACGAACTCATCCCTATTCGTCGAACTTAGATTGACAAACTTATCAAAATTTGTTGATCCCAGTTCAGTTCAATAGAAACTTAAATTCTTTCAGAACACTTAATAAACCAAAAGAATTTGTCAATCCCTTTACATAGTAGATTATTCCACCTAGAAAATTTCATCCTCTAGGATATAAGAACCAACCTAAATGCTCTTTCATTTCTAGTTTTAAATTTGAAAAGAATCAAGGACACAAGGTTATCTAGGTCAAGAACACCTAATCTGTTTTTTTGCAGGTAAAAGACTATCCTACCATAAAGGAACAGTGCTACCTGGATAGTGGATCTTCAAAGAACATGACAAGAAGCAAAGACAACTTAACAAACTACAAGTCTAAGCTTGGGTCAAAGGTGATATTTGGTGACTCCAACTGTGGCCAAACTAAAGGCTATGGGATTGTCAAGGTTGGAGTTGTCACTTTTAGAAAAGTAACATATATAAGTAGTCTAAAACATAACTTGATATCCATAAGCCAATTATGTGATAAAGTTTATCAGGTATCCTTTAACCAATTCTTCTTGCATTATTTCTTCTGTAGATATTAAAACTATCTTAACTGGCCTTAGACAAGGAAATATTAATGTAGTAAACTTCAAATCTGCTAGGTCAGAAATTTGCCTATGTAATCAAATTAGTAATAATAATGAACTATGGTATAAAAGATTAGGACATGTTAATCTTAAAAATATTGCTAAACTCTCTAGGGACAACCTTGTTAGAGGATTTCCTTCTAGCCCCTACAAGAAGGAAAGCCTCTGTAGGGCTTGTCAATTTAGGCAAGCAAACCAAAAATAGTTCTAAATCTATTAATAAGAGAGATTCACCCAGGATTCTGTACTTGCTACATATGGATCTATTTGGACTCATTGTTGTACAGAGCTTGGGAGGGAAATCTTATACCTTAGTTATTATAGATGACTTCTATAGGTTCACTTGGGTGTTTTTCTTGAGAAACAAGTCAGATAACTTTAAAGTTCTTACAGATTTTCTTAAGAGCATAAAGATTGAGTATTCTACTCCAGTTGCATTGATCAGAAGTGATCATGGTACTGAGTTTGAATCTCTTCCTATGCAAGAATTCTATGAGATGGAAGGTATCAGGCATTGCTTCTCTGCTCCTAGAACTCCTCAACAAAATGGGGTAGCATAAAGGAAAAAAACAGAACCCTCATTGAAGCTGCAGGAACATTGCTTGCAGATGATTACTTGCCTCTATCCTTTTGGGCAGAGGTTGTAAGCACAACAAATTATGTTCTGAATAGGAGTTTAATACATAAGCTTAAGGGCAAGACTCCCTATGAATTACTCAAAGGGAAGCAACCTAAAATAGATTACTTCAGAGTTTTTGGTTGTAAATGTTACATTCATAATAATAACAAGAAACATCTTAGAAAGTTTGAAGCCAAAGCTGCAGTGGGAATTTTTCTTGGATATTTCTAAGTCAGCAAGGCCTATAGGGTATTTAATAAATCTACTTTGAAAATGAAAGAATCTGTACATATAGCATTTGATGAAGCTAACATGTTTTACAAGGAGAAAGATCCTTCTACCAGTAACTTATTGCAGGTACCCCAACTGTGTGAGAAATTGGATGATCTGAACCTCACCAATGAGGCTGAATCACATCCTTCTCTACATATTGATGAAGATAGTGAAGAAGAGGTCAGTGATATAATTGCTGAACCTTCAACAACAAATTTAATTCCACAAGAGGAATTAATTCACAATGTTATTTCTAAACCAACTCCTCCAACTGATCTTATCACACTTAGAGATCACCATATATCTCAAGTGATTGGAGACATATCAGTTGGTGTGAAACAAGGCATCAACTCAACCAAGATTTGATGCATGCTTGCTTCACATCTAAACTTGAGCCCCAATCCATAAAAGATGCAGAGCAAGATCCCCATTGGATTATTGTAATTGCAAGAGGAGCTCAATCAAGTTTGAGAGATGTAGATTTTGGGATTTAGTTCCTAGACCCAAAGATTTCAAAGTCAATATAACTAAATGGGTATTCAGAAATAAATTGGATGCACAAGGAGCCATTATTAGGAACAAAGCAAGGCTGGTAGCACAAGGTTATAGAAGGGAAGAATAAGGAATTGACTATGATCAAACCTTTGCACCAGATGCAAGACTTGAAGCTATCAGAATCTTTCTTGCCTATGCAGCCTACAAAAAGTTTAAAGTCTACCAAATAGATGTCAAGAGTGCTTTCTTGAATTGTGAACTCAAAGAGTAAGTATATGTTGAACAACCACCGGGTTTTATTTCTCCAACTTATCCCTCATTTGTTTTCAAATTGCATAAAGCTCTCTATGATTTAAAGCAAGCTCCAAGAGCTTGGTATGAGACCCTACCTAGCTTTCTTGTAGAGCATAAGTTCACTAGGGGCATTATAGATAGGACTTTGTTTACTAGGCATAATAATAATAATATATTGTTAGAACAAATACATGTAGATGATATCATTTTTGGCTCTACTGATTCCAAACAATGCAAAAGGTTTTCTGACCTGATGCATTCCAAGTTTGAAATGAGTAGCATGGGTGAGCTTTCTTACTTCCTTGGTCTCCAAGTGAAGCAATCCCCTGATGGTATTTTCATCTCCCAAACTAAATATGTTAAGGAGCTAATTAAAAGATTTAGGATGACTGATGCCTCAGCTAAGAAAACACACATGACTTCCAATGCTGTGATTGATTCTTATGAACATGACAAGCCAGTTGATCAGAAAACATATAGGGCTATTGTTGGGTCCTTGTTGTATCTCACAGCTAGTAGGCTAGACATAATGTTTGCTACATGTCTTTGTGCTAGGTTCCAAGTGAACCCTAAAGAATCTCACCTTATTTTCTTAAAAAACATTTTGAGATATATAAAGGGTTGCCCAAATCTAGGACTCTTTTATCCAATAGAGTAAGAATTTGAATTAACTGGATTCTCAGATGCTGACTTTGCTGGATGTAGAGTTAAAAGGAAAAGCACATCAGGAACATGTCAGTTCCTTGGTGATAGCCTTGTGTCTTGGTTTTGTAATAAACAAACCTCTGTGTCCACTTCAACTGCAGAAGTTGAATATATTGTAGCTGGTAGTTGTTGTTCACAAATATTGTGGATTCAAAACCAACTCCTGGATTATGGATACAATCTAAATAATTCAAATATTTTTTATGATAGTACCAGTGCAATTTCCATTGCACAAAATCCAGTGCATCAGAGTAGGACCAAACATATAGAAATTAGACATCACTTCATTAGAGATTGTGTGGACAAAAAGAAAGTTAATCTTGTCTTTATCTCCACTGATTTCCAAAGATCAGACATCTTCACTAAACTTTTAGATGAGAAGAAACATCTGTTCTTTCTGAATCAGCTAGGTATGATCAATGGAGAAGGTTAATTTAATTTATGTCCATGGTCAAAGAATTGGTCATAGTTTGTCGAACGGAGATCGACGATCTGAGAACTCTTCTTAAGAAATTTCGTTGGCCTGAGATCGACAAACTCTCTGTATGAAGTTATTTTCGTCGAGCGGAGATCGACGATCTTGCTTTTGAAAAGTTTTCGTCGACCTGAGAATGACGAAAATTTTTCCCCTCTTCAAACTGAGATTGACGATACCATTTCTTCATGAAATTTTTCATCGACCTGAGAACGAAGATTTGTTTTCTTTTCGTAGGACGGAGTTTGCCGCTTCATATTCTGAAAACCTTATAACTAGGTTTTCTTTGAGCTCTATCCCGCTCTTTCTAGTTCTCTTGCACTTGATCTCTCTCTCATTTTTGCAAGAAAATAATGGCGATTCCGGCGATTGCTCTTTCAAGCATGAAATATGATACTTGTTTCGACATTGACTTCGAGTCTTTCAGTCATTCGGATCAGATCTTCACGGACATTCTACAACTATTTGAAGATCAACAACTGAAGAAGTTTATGACCACAAGGATCAAACTGCCAGCGGTAGAGATCAGGGAGTGGTTCTATACTTCTGCTTCCCCAGATGTAGAGACAATGATAGGTTCAATCGCAGGACAATAGGTTACCCTAACTCCTATTATTTTATCAGATGTTTTTGGTTTTGTGAATTGAGAAGAGGATATTGATATAGAAAGTTCTGAATATGATTCTATGTTGATTAAAATGGGTCACTCTGAAGGAAACTCTAATAAGCTACAGAAAAAGAATTTATCTGTTGAGTTTAAATTTTTGGTTAATGTAGTAGGGAAGGTATTGCTAGGAAAGCACACAGCCCATGATTATATTACCAGGCACCAATTCTTGGTGATGTGTGCCCTGGTCAATAAGAAATTAGTAAATTGGGGTAAGTTGTTATTTGTGTTGATTAAGAAGAAAAACACAAAGAAGGAAGTCTGTTTTGGGAGGATTTTAGGAATCTTTCTACAGGCAAAGGCTCCTGAATAACTTTGGTCTCCCAGACCATATTCATCAATGCTTCCAAAAGGCTAACTTCTGCCTTATTTGGTAGATGGGAGAGGACCATCTTTAATCCATTCAGGGCTTCCTCCTCTTCCAGGACATCTGAGGACACCAGGGCAGTAATAGCCACTCCCCCACCACCAGAAGAAGTTATCCCTTCCATCAGAATTCCTTCACCTCCTCCACGACAACAACAACCATCATCAATTATCCCTCCTACTTCACCTCTTCCACCTCCATCACCCTCACATTCATCAATCATCATCCATGAGGATACTCCATCTCCACCTCAGGATGAAATTATGACTGATGTCATTCCACCTCAATCTCCACTTCAAACTCATCTCTATGATATTCCATCCACCCCATTATAGCCAAACATTAACTTGCTGTCTCCTCAACCATATCCACAAAATTATCCAATCCACCATTCCCCAGTTCAATCCCCCATTCAGGAAACCACCACTACTACAATTCCTTCCACACTTCCTTCTAACCCTCCTTCCACATTCCCAGAACACATCCATACTGATCTTTACCATTCCTTCTCTGTATGTTCTAACTGTGGCCATCATACCACCCATACTTCCTCCACTCTAGAACCCCTTTATCTTAATTTCTCTGATATTACCAAAGATCTTCTAAACTTCATTACTCCATCTATTAAGCAGCTAATAGCTGAAGCCATTGTTCCTCTTTCTGCCTCCATATCCTCTCTCTACTTAAGTTGCTGCTCTCACTTCTGTCCCTTCTTTTGGGGGCCTGGCTTCAAGACCTTCTGAAACCAGGTAGGGGGAGATGTTCAATGAAGAAGCTCTAGTTCTAGCAGCAAGAGTAGTTTCTCCTCCAGCTCCTCCTCCAGCAGTAGCAGCAGTAGCAGCAGCAGTTCTAGCTCCTCCTCCAGCAGTAGTAGCAGATTTATCCCCTCCAGCAGATATTCCAGTAGCAGAGATAACTGATATTATTGATGATTCAGTTTATGATATGGTTTGTGATATAAATGATGAAATAAGCATTGTTGGTGATTTTATTATAAATCCCACAGTTGATTTGGATTCTTTACTGCACTCCTTTGATTCTTTATATAGCAACAGGCTTCCAGTTCTAAAAACATCTAAAGTCATAGTCTGTTACTCCTCCCCAATAACTCCTAATATTTTGGACCAAAACAGGATAAGCTTATCAGCTTATAATAATGTTATAGAGTCTGCAGTTGATTCAGAGCCAAAGGCTCTCTCCCATCCAACCTATAAGTGGGTTGAGTCCCCTATGCTAGACTTGGATGATATTATGTTTGAAGACATGGAATAAGAAAGCAACAAGGTTATTACAGAAATTTCTGCAGAGCCAGTAATTCAAGTACAGCCTCAGGCTGAGAAGCTCATTTCTAAAGAAGCTCTAAAAGAGATTGATGATCTTTATGCCCATCCTGCTGAAACATCTAATGATGATAAGGATGATGATTCAGATGATATAAGTTCCAAGAAATGAAAATCTAAGAAGAGAAAGGCTCCTCCTAAGGCTATTTCTAAGTCAAATCCCTCTGCTGATATACCATATTATATTCTACACAATATAAAGCTCACTCCAGAATCTCCTAATTGGATGAGATTTTCTAAGAATGAATTAAAAGAAAGGAAGAAAAAGAAAAGATACAGTTCCCCACCTAGGAAAACCAAGAGAGGACCTCCTCCTCCTCCTGCTGCAGGTGCATCAGGAAATATTTCTCAATCCTCAGGGAATGTCTCTCAGTCCCATAGGCCAGCTTCCTACAAGTCCTCTAGACCAGCTGGGAAATACAGCCAATGCAATCCTCCTAGATCATATTATCAAAGCAAACATCAACAGAGATCTACTCCAACAAATTTTCAACAGCAATTTATTCAATTCCAAAAACAAAACCAATAGCAGAAATCTTCTGAATCAGACCAGCAAGACAAATCAAGTTCTGAAAGGCCTTTATCCCCAGCATGTGATCCAGAAATGGACCCAAATTCCAGAATGGCCAGATTCAATGAACTCATAGGATTATCCCAGATCAGAAAAGTCAAAGAAGCAGGAAAAGGCACTTCTAATTTCACAACAATGTCCTCTTTCAGAAAGAAAGAACATGAAAAATATCAGGTATAGCAAAACCTTTTCAATGTTGAAACTTATATGACTCTGCATCCTGAAGCAGTTGTTTATTCTTGGAGCTGAAGATCTGAAGATGTCTAAGCAGCAAGCTGTTGATCCTAACAGATAAATCATCTTCACCAAGCCTTCTATATCTTCTCAGGATTCTTCTAAGAAAGTTTGACAGTTTCTCTTTATTCTCTGCTTTTAATCTTAACTGTTATTTTGTTGTAATATTTTTCACAAGGCACTGATGTTTATATCTGCTGAAATTTTATGATTCTGCCAGATATTACTTTTTGCTTTGTGATTTTCTTTTTTGTTGATTCATAGTGACCTCACCCAAATAGGGGAGATTTAGTTTGGATTTGGGCTAGGTTCACTATTAGTTTTTTTACCCACCATGTATAGCCTAGGGTCAATTTTGTTAGTTTTAAGGTCTAGGTCATTCTGACTAGGTTAGACATCTTTGATATAGCCCTCAGAAAAATTCAGAGATTCAGAATTTGAAGAAATGCAGTTTTTGAAGAGTTCAGAAAATCAGTTAAAGGTTCTTCGAACTAAGCTAAACGATCGTCGATCGAAGATCGACGAACTCAGAGTTTCAACTCTGAGCTGAGCTCGACGAAATACAAGCTCAGGTCGACGATTTTTCTTCTTCAACTCAGATTCTCTGGTCGACAAAAGTCTATCTCAGCTCGGCAAACTTGGAAGTCAGTATTGACAGTTATTTTCAAGAATAATAATCTCTGAGCTCAGCTCGACGAAGAAGATTTCTAAGCTCGACGAACTTGGAGTTCAGGTCAACGAAATCTGTCCTGAGTTCGACTAATTTCTTTCAGTAACAGTTTGTCGTATTCTCTCTCATTTTGACTTCAATTGTATTGTTCTAAGGCAGTAATTCTCTGATACTTAATGTTCATATTTTCAAGAATATAGTCGTTTCGTGATAGCATTAATTATGGCCTTCACAGAGTTAATTACTTGAATTATTCACTGGGACAGTTAAGGAAACACATTAAAGACAAATTCCGGCCATTCCACTCCCAAGATCTTAGTAGTAAATTTAGGATATTATTCAAAAGGCTGAAATCTCTCAAAATATAAAAAGCAATTTCTCTCTTCAATACAAGAACAACACCATTACATAAGAAACAACAACTGATATAGAGAGAAGCATTGTTATTGTTCTTACAGAAAATTGAAGAAGAACGACAAGAAAAAGATCATTAGTCTTCTTCATTTTCTGGCTTCAGGATTCTTCAGAGACAAACAACATTCATCTATCTAAAATCTTCCTGAAGAAACATCAAGCTAGTTGAAGGCCTAAACCCTGATCAAAGCATCCTTCTTTCCTGAACCATTCAACATTTCAGGGGGAGCATTGACAACAACAATCCACTTGTCTTCTCAAGTTGCTTGAGAAAGAGAAGATACCATCACTTTCTTTACCTCTCTATATAAAGGGTTTTTAACTCCCTTCAAAAGTTACTGTTGGTTGTCAAGTCTCCTTATCAAAAGACTTGGATTGGTTTTTGGATACCTGATCAAAAGCTCAAAGGGTTGTGAGATCTCCCTTGAAATAGATCTTGTGGTGGTAGGGCACCTGAGCAAAAACCTGTGGTGGTAGGGCACCTGATCAAAAACCTATTAGTGGATTCCTACCAGGGTGGTAGAAGAGTGGATGTACCCAGTTTTGGGGAACCACTATAATTTCCTCGTGTCATCTGGTTGTTCTATTTCATGTTTTGCTGTGCTATGATATTTTTGTTTTTACTTATCTTTATATACTTTGATATCACTTATTTTAATTCCGCTATAAAAACTAATCAAGTTTTCAAAATACTTTATTCACCCCCTCCCCACCCCTCTAGAGTTAGTCAGATCTATCCCCTCACTTTCATTGAGCGTCTTCAATCTCTTGGCGACGAAACTATTTTCTTTCTTCTTCCCTTTGAAGGATCTCTTCTCGTCCTTCCTAGAGCGATCCTTCTTCTTGTAAGGGCACTTTGCGATCATGTGACCTGATTTATTACAGCAGTAACAAACAACGTTAGAGGAAAACTGTTTGTTCGGTTTGGATTTGTACCTATCCTCTTTGTTGTAGCTTTTCTTGGTATGATCACCGTCACGATGTGATCTCCTGGAATCTAAAGAGAATGACTTATTTTTCATTTGTCTCCTCTTGCTCAGTAGCTTCTTGAATTGCTTATAGATGAGGGAAAATTCTCCATCTGATAGCTCGAAGCCTAACGTGCTTGGCGCTGAGTCTTCTGTTCTATTGGAGCACATGTCCTTACAGGTGACACAGCTTTAGATTTTCTCGACCCTTCCGCCTTCAAAGCACAAAACTTTTTTCTGCTAGAAGTTTTGTTGTTCTGCTCCTCCTTCTTACGAGTATTCATTTGAAGCTCATAGGAGAGCAGCTTTCTGAATAGGTTCTGAGGGTCTATCTCTGGTAGCTTCCCGAATTCTTTGATGGCAACAACTTTTGTATCCCAGTCCTTTGTCAAGGATTTGAGGAATTTGTCGTTCAGTTCACCATGAGTGAATGCACAACCATAGTTCCTAAGCCATTGACGATCTTGAAGAACTTCTCGAAGGTGTCAGCTATGGAGCATTGGCACCTTGCTTGAAAGCTTCGTACTCCTAACTCAACAATGACCTGCGATCATCTCTCACTTCTTCAGTACCTTCCATCAGGACAACAAGGCAGTCTCACATCTCTTTGGTAGATATACAGTGGAATAAGTTGGGGAGCATTGAATCGTCCACTGCACTTGCTATGATATTCTTTGTCTTCCTGTCTAGGGAGACTAAGACAATCTCATCCTTGGTGAGATCCATCATCTTTTTGGGAACCAAGATCGCTGGATTTATCGTTGAAGCCTGTGTAGGGATGTGTGGTCCTTCTTCCACAATTTGAAAAATTCTCGGATCAGCAGCTTCCATGTAAAACCATACTCGTTCTTTCCACATGAGAGAGTTTTCCTTGGTGCACACCGATAGCTTCATGGATGACATGTCTTTGCTTCAATCCATGGTGAATATGCGGAATCTCAGAACGCTAGATTAGCGATCTTGTTCAAAGTATTAGCCTTATCAAACAAAACCTCCCTCTGATACCAATTGAAAGTATCTAGCGTCTACCTAAATCACCTAGAAGAGGGTGAATAGGTGATGTTTGTGTCTTTTTGCGGAATAAAAATTATCTAATAATTCAAGCACACAAACACAGAGATTTATAGTGGTTCCCTATATTGGGTACGTCCACTATCCCGCCTCGCCTATCTACCACGAAGGGATAGATTCGGCTACTTAACCTTTCTCAGATTATCACAATCTTACACCTCGAAGCAACGCTCCTACACCTCTATCCACAACCCGGATCTACAAACTTGATCCACACACGGATCTACAAACTCGATCCACTAACGGATCTATACTGGGAAAAACAAACTTCCTACAATCTCGAAGACAAAGCTCCTACAATGTTAAAACAATTTTACAACAATAATAAAAATGTTACTCTTCCAGATCTGAAATCTTCAGAGATCTTCCTTCTTGAAAACTGAAATTATTGATGAAGAAGGTTGAGCAAGAAAACCGAGAAAACTTGATCTGAAAACCTTGGATCCAACACGATCAAATAGATGTTGAAGAATCTTGGAAACTTGGATCTATCGAATCTCTTCTCCATTCGAATCACTGGATCGAGAGAAAAGTCGCAGAGAGAAACGATGATGAAGACGGTGGCTTCTCCCGAATTTAGATATTGTGAATATGATTCTGATTGCAGTAATTATTCTGATTAGTATTATTAGGGTTTGCGATCAATTTGAAAGGATTATTTATAGAACATCTTCTAACGGTCATAAATCATTAAGGAATGATCCACGTGGACCAATCATGAAGAACTAGGATTTAAATAAGAATCCCGTCAGAAGATTTGTAAAGAAAAATCTGCAAGTCCATTTCTCGAGAAGAAATACATTTCTCGAGGAATGATTAGCTTTCTCGAGAAAAAGACATGGCTTCTCGAGAAAAGACTTGGAGAAAATTCTCTGAAGTCAAATACCTGATTTCTCGAGAGGGATATTATTTCTCGAGAAAAGTATTTAGCGCAAATTTATAACTGAAGACAGATTTCTTGAGAAGAATATGATTTCTCGAGAAATGAATTGCTTTGTCGAGAAATGGTCTGACCTTCTCGAGAGATTTACTTAACGAAAAATCAGTGAACTTAAAGACTGATTTCTCAAGAAAGAATTGATTTCTCGAGAAATGGTTTGGCCTTCTCGAGAACTACTTTGTTTTTCTCGAGAACTAACTTGGCTTCTCGAGAAATCTACAGGGCATTTCTCGAGAAATGTACTTAGAATATTTTCAGACCATTTCTCGAGAAGTTTTATGGTTTCTCGAGAATAGCTATGCTTTCTTGATAAATTTACTTAGACCTCTCGAGAAATACATGTCATTTCTCAAGAAATGGACTTAGGAAATTTTTCAGAAAAATTTTATTTTCTTCATTATTGAAACCAGCAACCCTTCCTTTCTTTCATTGCTCTAGTACTTGAAAATTAAGTGCATCTCAATAGAGAGGTTACACATGAGTTAACATCATGGATCACACAATGAGGAATTACATTGCATGGTCCTGTGTTTAGTGACTCATTGTAAACTGACATTGGTCTGCACTTCGCAATAATAACCTGCAAACACTCAACTACAGAATAACATCAAATACAAACTTAATTCATCTTAGTTCAAGGGTGACTCACACAAATCTAGGTTATTGTAGATACAATACCCAACACTATGGTACAGGAACAGAGAAATTGTAAAGGGCAATAGAATGATAGAGTTTATCCTAGGATCAATATCTATTTATACCATATTCTATCAGAGAAGGTGGAGAGACATGTACCTTGCCGAGATTTCCAATTTAGATGGATGGTTGTGATTTACCTTGATAGATTTGATGCTTTTCGACCCATTAGAATGAGTTCATCCAGTCCATTCGATGTCTAAGGTTGTTCACTCGATGCTTTCGACGCCTGGTGTTGACTCAACGCTTGACACTTCATTCAACACCAAGTCTGTTTGTCATTATCTTCTTTATGTTCTCTTTCAAAAGATTAGCCTCCAAAAGCATATATGGGGGTTTCTATTTTGAATTTTAAGAATATCTTAGGAAAAGATTACATTTAACCCATGTTTAACAACCCTATATGTTTTCCTTTTGCAAAAATTGTTAAGAATATTGAAAAGCAAGCATGTCTCCAAGCATGATATGGTGCATACAGATAATATAAATGCTTATATAATCATAGTGACGATTTAATCGAGCAAGCATGAATGGGAAAAATAGAACTTTCATTGCACGAAGAGAAGGATGAAGTATTTATCTAAACAGTTGCACAAAAAGAGGGGCACTAAAGATCATTAGATAGTGCTTTTCTTTTATTTCCATTTTCTACAAGGAATATCCTAGTTCTCCTACTCCTCTCCTCTTCTTCTAATAGCTGATGAAGCTCCATTTCACTTTTCCTCTTCCTAGCGTATGATCTGACAGATGATGGATGTATTTCCAACAGAAGTTGAAGCATGTTCTCCAAAAGATCCTTCAGATGGAGGCTTGAAAAGGGGGTAATGTGATTCTTCATCGTGTCTCTATCTTCTTCCATCAACCTCCTTGTCTGATTCACCTTGTAGTCTTCCACGTGTCATTCAGGATTAGGGAGACATTGTTAACTCTAGTCCTCAGCTAAGACAACTGAGTGGTGAATGAATCTTTGAACCATCTGCATGGTTCTGTCCATGTGAAGAATGATGGCGTTATATTGCTCTTTGAGCAATAGCCTTATGTGAGCTTCATTGGTTGATCCTTCTTCTCCATGAGTCACCATTGATTCTTAGCTAGCACTAAGTTTGAGGGTTTGAGAAGAAGTGAGAGGATGGAATTAGGCTAGCCTATAGAAACTTACCAAGTCTCATATAATGTATTTATAGGCAAGAATGTCAAACAGAGATATACATTATTATATTCAGTTTTACTTGGAATGCAAAATGTGGCCAAACTTGAGTTGTTAGATAGATTGCATTTATAAATGAAAGGATAGGATTTATTTACCCTGATTGACAAGTGTTTTGAGGGGTGATCACAATTAATGGCCAGATAACCTCTCCCATATCTGTTGAGATTTGTTAACGTTGATGATTTGACGTTCAACAAGAATCCCATGGTATTGAACCTTCACAAATCCGTCATGAAGATGAGGATGATAATATAATAACTTCTTGTTCTATATATTATGCTGGAACAATCATTGTCCAAGTACCAACATAATTTCCTATTGGTAATTGAACAAAAACGGCAATAACAATTTAATATACAATAAGAGACCAAATAATTTTGGATCCTAGGTTCTTGTTAGCATAAACAGGAATATTTCTTCCAATACTGGCCTTGGCAGGAAAGCTCATCTTTGCACTTGGCACACTAAGGTTGTGCCAACTGTCAATGACAAAGTGTCTCACCTTGTCATAACACCAGCACTCATGGATATTATATCTTTTCTTCTGAATAGACTTTTATGTATAAGGACCATCAGAATTTTTATATTCAGCAGAAAAGACAGCAACATTCTTCCTATTTCTTTCAGCTAAAATCTGGCTAAATGTTAGTCTACAAGCAGGTTCTCTTGTCTAATTCTGTTTGACAGCCAACATGTGTCTGCTTTCCAACTGACATGGTGTTGATGACATCAGAAATGATCAAGTGTGAGTTGATTGCAATCTTGTCATTTGCTTACATCTTTGCTGGATGATTCTGGGAAGAGGCAACTGCCTTACCCTTGAGTATAAGGGTTGTAGCACCAAGTACAAATGGTCTATGATGGGTCATTTGAATTTATTCATGAGGGGCTTTCAAAGCACTCAATCCTATGGCCTTTCAATTCTCCTCCCATTGTAAGGTGCACTATTGCCCTTACATGAGGAATTTCCATTCTTCTAATTACCATAAATGTTGTCATGGTCGTATATGTTAGAAGGGAATACTACCTTCTGAAAGGTGGTTTGAGGCACAATTGGAGTCTTGTCTTTCCTTTGGAATGAGCTGCTCCAACATTCCACTTGAATCCCAACCCCCATCTATTATTTTGTAAGGTGAAGGTATCAATGAGTGGCAACACTGTCTTAGGTTTGGAGAATTTCTCCACTAGCTTCCTCTCTTTGAGGAGTTTCTCTTCAAGATCATTAATGATCTTGCTATTCTGGCTAATGGTGCTCACTTGGATAATGGTGATTGTTTTTAGCTTGACTTATCTCTTTGCTCATCTGAGCTAGCTGGGAAACTGACTCAGATTACATAGATGTTCTGTCGTAGAGATGCAATATCTTCAACTTGTCTTTTGATAAGCTTTTTGCTCTTCTTCAGAGCTTCCAAAAAAACACCATATTTTTCAATCAATTGATTGACTTTCACTTTAGGTTCTAATGCATCCTCATTGGATAAAGAGGATGACTCAAAATCTAGGCCAGTTTCATAATTAAATTCTGAAGAAGACATGGTTGAAATGATTAACTCATCAGGATCAAATTTGTCCTGATTTTCTTCAGTCACGGCCATGAGGCTGTAATCTTCTTCATCTTAACAGACACTGTCAATAGAGCATAGTGGTGCCCCTATGCCCACCTGGGTAGTTGGATGATTTGTATCCTCTTCCATAGAGAATAGACCAATGTAGACATTTTTATTTTCAGATTCTGAAGTCTCAAACTCACTGTTAAATAAGCTTGATTGCTTCTTAGCCAAGAAGCTCTTGTCAACCTTTTGTCTTTATGATATTTCTTATCATCTAATCTTTTACTTTATTTTCTTTTAACAAGACAGACAGCAATGATATGTACTGACATGTTGTAGCAAGTAGTAAATAATATTAGTTTTAAAATGTCTTTTCTGCTTAGATACATACCTTTCTCCAAGCGAGTTGGTTGTAAGTGGAGAGGCGCATTAGGGTTCTATGTGATCGTAAAGTACTACTAAAACTTAAGGGCAAGTTTTATCGTACTGCAATTAGACCCGTGATTCTCTATTGGTTTTGAGTGTTAGGCAGTGAATTATGCACATGAGCAAAAAAATGGGAGTTGCGGAGATGAGAATGCTTAGGTGGATGTGTGTACACACGAGATTGAATAAAATTAGGAATGAAAGTATCAGGGATAAGACAGGAGTAGCACCAATTGCAGAGAAGATACGAGAAGCTCGTCTAAGATGGTTTGGGCACATACAAAGGAGACCATTAGAGGCACCAGTTAGGCGTTGTGAGAGTCTAGTCACTAGACATGTTAAATGAGGAAGGGATAGACCAATAAAGACTTGGAATGAAACTATAAGGAAAGACATGATGTACTTAGGCATTAGTGAGTTTATGACAAGATAGGGCATAATGGCGACAAAGGATCCATATAGCCGACCCCACTATAGTGGGATAAAAGCTTGAATGTTGTTGTAGATACATACCTTTCTTCAGTGGACTCCTTTCTGGATCTGTCATGATTGGCTTGGGGCTTTCTTGAGCTTGAGCAGGTAGTGGCCTTGTTCTTCCACTGTTTCTTTTGATCAACATCTTTTTGAAGTGCTTGGAGAACAAGATTAGTTCTCCATCAGACAGCTCAGTTTCTGATGAGCTGGGTGCAGAGCTTTCTGACTCAACAACCCTTCTTGTGGGAGGAGTCTTTTCTCTATTCCATTCTATATGTTTCAGCTTTGAAGTCCACAGACTTCTCCCTACTGGATGACTTAGCAGAATCTTCTTATGCCTTTCTGGAGTTCAGCTAAAGTTCATGTGACAGCAACTTGTCACACGGATTTTATGATAATGTGTTGACTAAGTTACCTACCTCTCTTATGACACAGATCTTGATGTCCCACTCTTTGTTGAGTGACCTCAGGAATTTGTCATTCAATTTATAGGTGGAGAATAGTCTGTCATAATTCTTCAGATCAATTACAATCCTAAAGAATTTCCCATAGCATACAACTATGGAATCCCTCTTTTCTTGACTGAAAGCCTCATATTGTTGATTTAGAAGGCATTTTTTGTCCTCCTTTACTTCCTCGGTCCCTTCTATGTAAACTATCAGAGAGTCTCACATTTCCTTTGCAATAGAGTAGTGAACAAGGTTCTGAAAGGTTGAGTCATCTATAACACAGCCAATAATGTTCTCGGCCCTCTTGTCTATGGTAGCCAAAACCACCTCATCTTTTGTCATCTCAGAGTATTTCTTAAGAGTCTTGATGTTGGAATCTCTAGCTGAGACCTTCATGAGAATGAAGGGTCCCTCTTCCACTGTAATAAAGATTCTAGGGTCTGAGGTTTCCATGAACAGCCTCACCCTTTCCTTCCATATTCCAAAGTTTTTTTTCAATAGAACTGAAGCTTCATAGATCCCAGTTCCTTGTGGTTCTCACTAGAAGTCATGATGATGGACTTTTACAACCCTTTGGAGATCTTGTTAAGACTATTTGGTCTTTACTGAACAACTTCCCTCTAATACTACTTAAAAGTCTGTTAAAGGAAGCTAAACACCAATAATGGGGGCGGTGAACATGTTTATTTTGAGTCTTTTGAACCTTTTTAAAGATTATATTTGATGTGTTGTAGTTAGTAAGTTAGCTTTCAAGAACACAAGAACACACAAGCACTTATATTGGCTCCCCTATCTAGGGTACATACACTTTCCCCCTTCACCTATCTTAGTAGTGTGCTAGATTCGGCCAACTTCTCCAAAAACTAAGATCAACTGATCTTACACCTCAGATCCTTCTCAGGATCCTATATTTCAAAGTGCTTCTCACTCGTACAACTCAGACTGCTCACAGTCCTACCTCAGAGACAACACCAAGTCTCCTACCTCAGGCTCATAAGCAAGACCTACCTCAGCCTTTATATCATAGGCTTACCTCAGATCCTCTATAGGAATCCTACCTCAGACTTTAGATAAAGTCCTACACTCTGCCTTTATAAATCAAGCTTACACTCAAATCTCAGTGAGATCATTACAAGAGTGGTTTAAAGATTGGTGCAATGACTCTGGAACAAAATTTAGGAGTCCTCTTCTCTAACTATATCACCAGAAAACTTATCTTCACCATAACAGCAACAAATGATCTTTAGAATATAAACAGGTTGTGTTGTGTGAATACTTATAGAGAGCTTCTTCTTCCTCAAGCCTATTTTAATAGTTATTCTGTAGAATTGTTAAGCTTGACATCTATCAGAATTGTTTCACTCTCTGTCGGCGACAACTTTTTTGACTTAGGGTTTCAGAAAGGTTTTTAATAAGACCAGCAAAAGTCTATCGCACTTGCTTTTATATTCCAGCATCTGGAATGGCTATCACCTATTTAGGTAAGAGGCATAGCCGACTTTAATGGTTGAATCTCCCCAAGATAGCATGCTAGAGAATTACGGTAGTTTATATCTTTTAGCACGCAATTTACGTCGATTTTTAATTTTGTATGATGTCAGCTAAATGGACAAGACGCCCTTTGACTTAGAATAATTTTTGATCTTCTATACAGGCATTGAGTGCTTGAAGCAACATGAATTAGTCAAATTTTTTTATCTTTGAAGAAGCGTTGAGAGATAGTTCTTAACTCAGCGCAAACTATTCAGCGTTAAGTGATGTCTTGTATCTCGACGCATTTGAATAGATAACTTTTTTGCTTCACTACTGAGGTATTAAGTGAATGATTTCACTCGACGCATTTGAACTTAGTTTTTAACGCTTCAATGCAAAGGCGTTGAGTGGAAGATCTTCACCCGACGCATTTGAACTTAGTATGAAATTCTGCTCTTTTTATAGAAGTGTTGAGAGAGTATCATCCAGTATGTTCCCATTAGTCTCGAGCGTCGAGTGATGTAAGATGACTCAACGCATTTATACTTGGGTAAATTCTTTGCTTCTCTTCTAAGACGCTGAATGAATAACATTGAGTCAAAGCCAACAGACCACGAGCATCGAGTGATGTGAGATGACTCGATGCAATTTGTACTTAGCAGATTTTTTTCATTATTGGAATGATCTGACTTACTTCCAAGCTATTAGTCAATCAAACATTGATTTCCTACACATAATAACTTAGAGGAAATGTTAAATACAAATTTGTGTATACCATTGACTTATGGAACCTCTTCAAATCTCGGACATTGTGGTCAATGCTCCTAACAAGATCACTTATTATCTCAATTTTAATATTTGCGCCTCTAACATAAGTTCAGCCTTCATTCCTTGAACAGATTCATTAATGTAGCTTTTTAGTGATGTAGCTTGCTCATCCAGTAGAGCTTTGAGTGAAGCAATGATGGAGCATTCAACATTGCTGGTAGAAGTTAGATGTTGGGGCATCTGGGTTGGTTGAACATCAACAGGATCAATACTTTTCCCTTGGTCTTCTTGACCATCCATCTCAACAGGAGTAGATGTCTAAGCCACTTGGGAGATAGGCACGCCTTTTTCCTAAGAAGGGACTTTAGTGTGAAGCTCCCCCTCAACTTGATTATCTATGTTTAAAAATTGTTCAAGAGGATTTTCCAGGTTACCCTCAATGGTCAGCACTTCTTGCTCCCCGTCAACTGGAGCATCAGTCTTTTCCTTAATCGGGACTTGTGAATCATCTGGGATTTGAACAATTCTTCCTTGGAGATTATCAATTATCTTGTCAATTTCTACTTGCAGATTATAAGGTGATTGGTTCATCTCCCCCTCAGCTAGGGCATCTTCCAAGTCTAGATCTTTTAGAACTTCTCCAAATTCTCCTATAGACCTCTCTAACTCCCCTGAAGTAGAGACATTGTCATCCACTTGAATTCCTTGATCTTCAAAAACATAGTCTTCTTCTTCAGATGAAGATAGATCATTTTCAAAGATGGGTGTGTTGTTAACATCATTCTGACTTTCAAAATTAGAACCAGAAGAATTTTCTTCAGCATTTTTCTTTTTGTCTTTTTCTTGTCCTTTGTCTGGACAGCTTGGCTCTTTGGCAGAACTCTGGTGAACCATTCAAGAGTCTTTACATCCATCTTCTTCATATAGTGAATTTGTACTCCTTGAGACTTGTTAAAATGCTCTAAGTAAGCATTGATCAGAAATAGGGACAGGATTATGCCTAGGTTGGGAACCTGTAGACTAGTAATCACTCTTTAAAAGACTATCAGAGCCCAATCAGTCTTTTTTTGCAGAAGTACCCTTGTAATAATTTTAAACATAGACTTTTAAATGCTATCATAGGAATCTATCTTACACAGGATGGATTTCTCAATGATATGAACTAGAAGTTTGCCTCTTTGGTTGAAGCATTTTCTTTTTAATGAGCCATATCACTCTCCATTATATCCACACCACACCAGGGCTTGTTCTATGTCTTGGGCATATACGTCATCTACTCCTTCACTAACGACAAAAGGTGGGTTTAGGGCTTTGGCCAACTTTTTAGGGTTTATCTTTATCCTCACTTCCCCTACTCTGCTCTTGATTTTAGTTCTTGATGTGGAGAGTTTATCATTATAGTAAAGCTCTAACACATCATCTTTCAGAATTGATGTTGGTTCAGACAACGGAAACTTCAGGCCGACGACCTCTAATAGTCTGATTACTTTTTAATCTCCTCAGGAGCATGTTGGAATCAATTCCTAATGACTTCATACCCATCGTGAAGTATCTTAACTGATTTTGGAGCCATTTGATCAGAGAACTTAGATGATGAGAAGCTGAGAAAGATGGAAGGTTGTCGACGGATTTCTAGGGTTTAGAGTTTAAGTTCTTAGTTTACTTGGCTTTATATAGTCTTTTAATTTCATATTTATCTAATTGATTTAAATGGGTATTGAAGCGCAATCTATTAGATTGAACATAAAGAGTTGATCTAACGACTGAGATTGATCATCCATTAACATAGAATCCCATCTCAGTGGTATCGTTAATATGTGGAGATATACCGTTGAGTATTTTCTCAGTGGTTACCACTAAATAGCTCAGCCTGACTCAGTTAGACAAATCAGTTAGGCTTCTATTCTGATTTTATCAACTAGTTTTCTTAGTCAGTGTTCTCAGCTAGCCATTGTCACCTAGTGAGATATAATAACAAAGGTGGACTATCTATTTTGCTACTAAACATTTGATTTCTAGCAGCTAATCATAAATTGAAGTATTGAACAGAATAATGTTCTACTAGCTAATCATACATTGATATATCTAAATCAATGAATGGTAACTAACAAGAATATATTTAGATAATAGAAATTTAAAACTTGATAGCAGAAAATGATATGTGAGGGATAAATTACTCTATGTTTAACATACCTAACTCAATTTGAAATGAATTAAACTTAGACTCATTCAGTGATTTTGTAAAGCTATCTGCTACTTGCTTGTCGGTAGGGACAACTTCAAGATAGATGTCTTCACTCTCAACATGTTCTATAATGAAATGATACCTTATTGGTTGTGCTTAGTCCTGCTATGTGAGACAGGATTATTAGCAATGAAATATCACTAGATGAGTCACAAAACAAGGGGGTTTTACTCACCTTAAGGTTATAGTCCTCCAATTGATGTTGAATCCATAGTAATTGTGCACATCAACTCCCTACAGATATGTATTCAGACTCAACAGTGGATATGACCACACTGGTCTACTTTTTACTACTCCAAAAAATTAATCTCCTTCCTAGGAATTGATAAGTACCACTTGTACTTTTCATGTCCTCTTTGCAACCTGAAAAATCTGCATCTAAAAATCTAGTTAGTTTAAAATCAATGTTCCTAGGGTACCACAGGTCAAGATGTTGGTTTCCCTTGAGGTATCTCAAAATCCTCTTTATAGCTGAGTAATGAGATTCCTTAGGGCATGCTTGGTACCTAGCACAAACACATGTTGCATATATAATGTTTGGTCTACTAGTAGTTAAATATAATAGGGATCCAATGATACACCTATAAATGGATTCATCAAAAGGTTTCTCCTTCTCATCCTTGTCTAGGGATACATTTGACCCATGGGAGTTTTCATGGCGGAGGATGATTCCATCCCAATCTTTTTAATAAGTTCCCTTGTGTAATTGGTCTGAGAGATGAATATTCTCTCATCAGACTATTTCACTTGGAGACCTAGAAAGTACTTGAGCCCCCCCCCCCCCCCCCCCCACATACTGGTCATTTCAAACTCCCCTTGCATAAGCTTGACAAACATTTTGCAAAGGTTGTCATCAGTAACCCAAAAATTATGTCATCAACATAAATTTGGAGACACTTACCCTTTGTTTCACTTAGGAACAATGTGTTATCTATCTCCCCCTTAAGAACTTGTTCTTAATGAGGAAGCTAGACATGGTTTCATATCAAGTCCTAGGGACTTGCTTTAACCCATACAAGGCTTTCTTAAGAAAATAGACATGAGATTTACGAGTTGGATGAACAAAACCTGGGGGCTATTTTACATACACCTCTTCCTTAAGATTACTATTTAGGAATGCAGACTTGATATCCATCTGGTGGACTTTGAATACCTTTAATGTTGCATAGGCTAAGAACATCCTAATGGCTTTTAATCTTGCAACTGGGGCAAAATTTTGATCAAAGTCAATCCCTTTCTCTAGCATATAGCCCTTAGCTACTAGTCTAGCCTTATGCTTCACAATGACACCATTCTCATCCATCTTATTTCTGTATATCCATTTGGTGTCAATGATGTTATGTCCTTTTGGCTTTGACACCAACTTCCAAACCTTACATCTCTTGAACTATTGAAGTTATTTCTGTATTGTATTGATCCAGTATGCATCTTAATTGGCATCTTCAAATCTTTTTGTTTCTACCTGAAATAGGAAGCTCAGGAATAGAGCTTCATTCTGAAGTTTACTTCTACCGGTGACACCTTGACTTGCATCTCCAATTATGAGGGTGTTGGGGTGGTCCCTCATATGCCTGGTTGCTGCAGGCATTCACCTTGCTGGCCATCTTGAAGTATTTCAGCTGGTTGTTCCTCACTAGCAATTTCCTATGTGTTGTCAACTGGTTGAATGTCTTCATAGAGCACTTCAACTTGAGAAGAACTCCTGCTTGAGCTTGGCTTGTAATGGATAGATAGATCATCTATGTTGAGCTCAGAACTTGTAACATTAGGCACACTAGACCGGCCTTTGTTTAGAAGGCTAGTCTCATCAAATATAACATGTATTGTTTCTTCTTCTACTTGGGTATTCCTTTTGAATACTCTATAAGCTCTACTATGGGAGCTATATCCAACAAGAATCCTCACATTACATTTTTAAGCAAACTTAGTTAATTGATACTTCTCATTGGTTAATATGAAGCATTTGCAACCAAAATTTTGAAGTTGGATATTGTTGGTTTTTTGCCTTTCATGAGCTCATAGGGAGTCTTTTTATGAATTTTAGTGATGGAGGCCCTAATTAGGACATGATATGCAGCATTAATTGCCTCAACCCAGAAATATTCTGGCAATGAGGAGACACTTAGCAAAGTCTTGGCAGGCTCAATCAATGTCATGTTCTTTCTCTTAGCCACCCCATTTTATTGTGGGGTTCTGAGAGAGGAGAATTCTTAGGTGATACAAAATTCTTCACACAACTTTCTCATGGCACCAGACTAAAATTTCGTTCCATGATCACTTCTCACTTTGACCACAAAACATTCCATTTCATTCTGAATAGCCTTGACAAAGGTCATGAAGACACCTAAGGTATCTGACTTCTTCATTAAGAAGGATACTCATGTAAACCTAAAGTGATCATCAACAATCACATAGGTGTACAACTTCCCTCCTAAACTCTGAATGGGCAAAGGACCAAACAAATCCATATGCAATAAATATAGAAATCTTATAGTGTTTTTGAGAGCTAAGCTTTTAAAAGTGCTCCTTGTTTGCTTGCTCATTTGGCATGCATGACATGGACCCTCTTTAACACATTTTAACTTAGGAGAGTCTCTAACTAAGTTTTCGTAAAATAGCAAACTAATTTTCTTACAGTTAATATGAGCAAGTCTTTTGTGTCATTGAACACAAAGGGATTCTTTCACATTAGCTACAAGACACACAGGAGTAGATGAATTATAACGAATGAAATTTAAACAATATGCATTCCCACTCCTAGTGTCAGAGAGGATAACCTTTAAGACAATAGACTTCTTAATTAGGCATTTATTATTCTGGAATTCAATGACATAACCCAAATCACATAGTTGACTTATGCTTACAAGGTTATGTTGCAAACCTTCAACATAAGTTACCATTCTGATAAAGAATATGCGATTGGAGATCATACCATGTACTTTGGTGACACCTCTATCTGAGCCTCCAAAGATGACTTTTGGACCATTCTTCACAGGAGTGTAGTTCTTTAGTAAGCTGTTAATCCCTATCATGTGTCTTGAACACTCACTGTCTAAGTGCCATATTTGTTTGAGATTTGTACTTGAATTATCATGCAAAATGTGATTCATTTTACCTTAGGAGCCCAATTGAACTTGGGTCCTAGGTTCTTATTAGCATAATAAGGAACATTTTTGCCAACAGCAGGCTTTGCTGGAAAGCTCTTCATTGCACTAAGCATATTAGGGTTGTGCTAACAATCTATGGTAAAATGTCCCACCTTGCCATAACACCAGCACTCATGGATGTTGCATCTTCTCTTTTGAACATTCTTTGAGGCAGATGGAGCATCAGAATTTTTTTGTTCAGTAGAAAAGATAGCAGGATTCTTCCTATTTCTCTCAGCTATAATTTGGCAGGAGTCTCGACGGTAAGAAGGCTTACTCGACGGTATCTGTTTATCAGGAATAGATATCTACTTTGCAGTTGATATGGTGTTGATAACATCAGATATGGCCTTCTAAGAGTTATTTACTATCTAGCCATCAACCATCTTCTTTGTCGGAGGTTTTTGAGAGGATTTCACTTCCTTACCCTTGAGTGTGGGGGCTAGAACACCAAACACAAATGGTCCATGATGGATCATTTGGATTTATTCATGAGGAGCTTTCAAAGAACTCAACCCAATGTCCTTTCTTCCTCTATAATGAGGAGCATTTTTGCCCTTACTATAGGTGCTTCCATTCTTCTAGTGATCATAGATGTTGTCTTGATCATACCTCTTAGAAGGAAGTAACACCTTCTGAAAGGTGGTCTAAGGCTTAGTTGGAGCCTTGCACATTCCCCTATTCCAAGCACTTGCTACCCTTTCATTGAATCTCAGTCACATCTTATTTGTTTGGGAGGTGAAAGAGTCAATGATGGGAAGCATAGATTTTGGCTTAGAGAATTGAGCCACTAAATTTTTCTCCTTGAGAAGATCATTTTTAAGCTTCTTAATAAGTTTTTCATTCTGAAATCTTATTTTAGTGTGCTTGTCAATAATCCCCTTGAGATCAATTGAGTTAGAGGCCATTTGATGGAATGCTTCCATTTTATTCTCTAACTCAGCCTTAAGGGGTCTAAGAACCTTAAGCTCTTTAGCTTGCTTCTTAGCAAGTTTTTTGCATTTACACAAGGCCTCAAGGAGTGTCCCATATTTATCAATCAATTGATTGATATCATTTTCTGAATCTGAACCATCCTTAGCTCCAAAAGAGAAGAATGTCTCAGATTCTGGGCTCGTTACATAATTAGAAGGATAGTTGGGAAGAATGATTACCTCATTAGTTTCAGGGTCATCCTGGTTGATGTCTTCTGTTATGGCCATCAGGCCACATCTATCCCATTCTTCTGCTACTTCACAGTCACTTTTAGGACTTGATAATGGAGCCTTGATCCCTATCATGATAGCAGGATAGATATCTTCTTCAGCAGTAGCAAAACAACCCAATATATGCTTCTTCTTCCTCAGAATCCGAGTCACTTGGATTCCAACTCTTCTCCTCCTTCTTGGCAATGAAAGTCTTCTCAGAATTCTTGCCCTTGTGGCGATGCCTCTTGTCACCATCATGCATGTTTTCTCTAGCACTGGCCTTTACTTTTATTTTTACTGGGCAGACAACAATGACATGTCCAGGCTTGCTACAATAATATCAAGCAACAATAGCAAAAACTTATTTACTAGAGTTAGAACCATACTATTCTCCCTTGGGGTTTTTCTTGTGATAGGATGAGGAAGAAGGCTTGTTTGTCTAGTGCTTTTTCCTGGACATCATTTTCTTGAACTGCCTAGAGAAGGCAGCAAAATCCTCATCTGACATCTCAACATCAGACGTACTGGTTTCAGAGGAATTTGAGTCAGCGGGTCTTCTGGGAGGAGAGAAAGCTCTCTCCTTATTCTTCTCCTTGTCTTTGAAGGCCATTATCTTCTCTTTCATATGGGACTTGGCAGCATTGTCCTCCTCTTTTCTAAAATTTAGCCGCATCACATAAGAGAGAAACTTTCCATGTATGGTGTGAGGAGGAATGTTGGAAATGCTCTCTATTTCCATGATAGCATAGATCTTGTTGTCCCAATCTCTAGTTACAGACCTAAGGAACTTGTCATTCAACTCATAATCTTTAAATACTCTCTCATAGGTCCTCAGCTCATTCACTATCTTGAAACATTTTTTATAGTAATCAACTATGTTATCCTTGCCTCCCTACCTGAAGGCCTCATATACCTTATTGAGGAGGGATTTCCTGTCATCCCTTACCTCTTCTGTTCCCTCCATGTAGACAATGAGAGTGTCCAACATTTTCTTTGCAGTTTGGCAGTGGACCAAGTTTTGAAAGGTGGAATCATCAATGGCACTGACAATTATATTCTTTGCTCTCTTATCCATTGTGACCAGTGCAATCTCATCCTTTGTTATATCTGTATACTTCTTAGAAACTTGTAGATTTGGATCAATGGTAGAGGCCTTCATGGGAATGAAAGTCCCCACTTCTATTGTGATGTAGACTCTGCTTCCATATGCCAAAGGTTTCCCCTTTTTACATATGAGCAATTTCATAGAGTTTATCTCCTTATGATGCTCACTGAAAGACATGGTATAAGGTTAGACTACCCTTGTAGGATTCAGGTCAGACTGTTAGGTCCCTTTTCAACCAACCTTGCTTTGATACCACTTGATAGATTATATTTAGTGGTAGTCTAACACACCTAGAGGAGGATGAATAGTTGTCTTGTAATTTTAGTGGATTATTTTCAGTTTCAGTAGTTAATTAAGAAAGAAAGCAAGCACATAGAAAACACACAGAGATTTATAATGGTTCTCCAAGGTTTGGGTACATCCACTTTTCCTCTACACCTATTTAGCTATGTGCTAGAGCAGGCATTCTCCTCCAAAACTCAGCTTAATTAGATCTTACAACACAAATCCCCCAAGATTTCTCAGGTCTCCTCCAAGACCCTACCTCAGGCACACATGCCCTACACTCAGGCTTATCAAGAAGTCCTACCTCAGAGTTCTCCAACTCCTACAGCTCAAAAACCTTCCAGGTTTCCTACCTCAGACTTGACTCAAGTCCTACCTCAGATTTCCACAGAAATCCTACCACTCGGGATGGGAGTACAGCCTTACAGTTCCGGCACAAGGACCCTACAACTCAGGCACAAGGGCCCTACAATTCAGGAACAAAAGACCTATAAAAAATGTAATGAAAGAGATTACAGCAAAAGTCTAATTTATAGTTAGACCTTGAAGATTGAGACCTTCTGTTGTTCTTGCTTTGATGGAAAGATCTAGAGTTGGTCCCTCACTGAATGATCTTCAAGTTTTGCACAGGTTAGGACAAGCTCCACCTTGATCTTCTTCTTCTTGCAGATGGAAGAAGATCAACCTTGAGTCAAATAATCAACTCCACTTGTTCTTCTGAACGCCTTCATCAAGAACTATCTTCTTTCACTTTGAGCGTCGTCAAGCTCCACCATGATCCTAATCTTGTTTGTCGGATCGAGGCCTATATTGCAGCCGATGAAGCAATTGAAGCGCATTGTCAGCAGTTCGAGAGGTGTTGGGAATAGTGCACGCAATGTTCATGAATTGAAGAAATCATCACAATATAGATAATCACATTGGTATTTTATATATGTGTGTTCATGTTGTAATGAGACAAGTACATATGTGTACAAGCCCAGTATAGAGTTAGACTTAATGTCACAAAACATAATCTTGGAAATGTAATCCCTCATTATATTGTGCAGACACCGTGCCAACCTAAGCTCTAGACTAGGATGAACTTATTAATCACCCTGAAAAGGATCTAGAAATACAATTTGAAAGTTTGGATAAAAAAGGGAACTCAATAAAAGACTTAAAAGATTGATAAGTATAAATTCGACCAGATGGTCTTGCCGAATATCCAGAGGAGACGAGTATTCTTTCGAAGGAAAATAAAATTTAACTGAGTATAAATTCGACTAGATATTGAGTCAAATGGAAAGCGGGCCTGGTCAAAGGAACAAATGATTCAAGTAGATATCTGCCTGTGCAAAATTTGCTTAAATACAAATTCGACCAGACATCCAGCCAAATGGGTTAACATTCTAATTGAATATGCTGAAATATCAAGACGAATGATCAGAAATCTTCATTAAGAAAAAGTATTTGGTTAAGTATAATTTCGACCTAACAAATTAAAATCCATTTGTACTAAATTCTCTTGAAAGCAAAAGTCTGCCTAAGTACAAAATCAGACAGAGATCAAATCACTACATCAAGACTATTCAGACTGAAGAATTTAGCTTAAAAGAGACAGTGAAGATTCGACTGAATCATGAAATTGTGTATAAGCATCAAGGCGATTCAACTGAATCATAAATCTTCGTGCATAAGCTTCAAGCTGATTCAATTGAACATATCTTGACGATTTCAACTGCTGAAAAAGTATTGTGCTAAGTCCACATTCGATTGAAAAAAGATATATCAAGCAGATTCAAGTAGACGACTTGTGAAGAAGCATGCTCAATTGAGTAAGACTGAATTCGACTTGAAAGAAACAATTTGACTGCAAAGCAGCAATTTGACTGCAAAGCAGCAGTTTGACTGCAAAGCAGCAAATTGACTTGAAAGACAGAATTTGACCGGAAAGGAAGAATTCAACTGAAAATAAGCAATTTGATTTAAAAGACAGAATTTGACTGAAAAGGAAGAATTTGACTAGAAAGAAACAATTTGACTTAAATGAGAGAAATCGACCTGATGAGAAGAATTCGACTGAATCAAGACTGTCTAGTCAAATTATTCAAAAAGGCAGGAATTCCAATCACACGATGATTTGTTGCTCAATTTGATGACATCCTAGAAGCACTAAGAGAACTCAAACAATTAGTTAATGCTCAGGCAGAGCAAATCATTTCTCTTAAGCTTGTTGAATCAGATCTTCTTAAGAAAACATATAGTTGACTCAAGCAAGGAAGGAAATCAATAAACTTAAAGAAATATCAACAGCTCAATACATCACACTAAGTCGGAAAAATATAACAATCAAAGATCTTAAAAGTAAACTTCTCAAAGAAAGAAATCTTGTGGCAAATTTCTCAAAAGCCACATACTGTTCTTCCTATTATAGATACATTTTTTGCATCATATAAAAGTGGTGCAGGGTATTCTAAAGATACTGGCAGTGGAAAATCTTCAAAAGACACAATAATTTTCAAAAAGGGAATATTGTCAACCAATTCCTATGACCTTGACCTTACCTATGGGCATTTATCCAATGAATGTTCCACCAGTAACAAAAATTGTGTCCCAATACCCAAAGATTAGTGTGGACGTTGGATAAAGTGCCTCTGAATTTCAAAGGATGGGTCAGCGACAACTAGGAAATGGATTAGTTACTACATTGAGTAAAAATAAGAAAAAGGCAACAACTCAAATATCTACTACCAAGAAAAACCAAGCAACAATGTTCCAAGCAACTATGTTGTCTCATTTCCTTCAACCACACAGTCAAAGTGATAATGACAGAAAAGTCACAAACTCTGAATACTGCTCCTTTGGTCATCCACACACTCATTCTATTTTGGACCGGAGAAGGAGATTCAACAAATCTGACTGCTGATGATGTGGTAAGGTAGAGCACTTTGTCATAGATTATTGGTTTAATCTAACAATGTCTAGGGCAAGTTATAAGAAATGGATTAATAGCTTTCATTGAAGCATTTTACATATAGAGCTAGAGAAAATCAAGGACCCAAAACTGTTTGGGTACCTAAGGAAAGGTAATTTATTTTGCAGGGATGTCTAAAGACCAATGAAAATCCAATCTGGTATTTGGGTAGTGAATGTTTCAGGCATATCACCGGAACAAGAAGACTTCTCAAGGAGTTTTTTCCTGTTGAAAACAAACCTAAGGTAATTTTTGGTGGATCTGACGGAGGAATAACAAAGGACTACGGTATGATCACAAATGGCATGGTCTCCTTGACTAGAGTAGTAGCATATGTGGAAGGGTTCCAACACAACCTCATAAGCATAATCCAACGCTACGACCTGAGCTATGTTTTTGTTTTCCATAAGGATAAGTGCCTAATTAAGAGATCTATTGACTCTAAGATTGAATTAATAGGCACTAGAAGTGGAAACATATATTATTTAAATTTCTTATGTTTAGACTCCTCTTCATCTTTATGTTTAGTGGCAAATGATTGAACATTCCTTTGTGTCCAGTGGCACAAGAGATTGGTCCATATTAACTATAAGTGTATGAGCAAATTGCTTATAGAAAATCTAATAAGAGATGGACAAAGGTAGAAATGCATCAAGGAGGGCTCATGTCGTGCATGCCAAATAGATCGACAAGCAGACAAAAGGCTCCTTTAAGGGCATTGACTCCACAAGATGTTTGTATCTGTTGCGCAAGAATCTATTTGGTCTTATGCCAATTTCAAGCTTAGGAGGGAAGCTATACACCTTTGTAATTATTGATGATTTCTCTAGGTTTGCATGAGTGTTCTTTCGGAAAAGAAAGTTAGATACTTTGGACATTGTCAAGTCATTTTTCAAGCAGATCCAGAATGAAATAAACTGTTTTGTGATCAAAATCAGAAGTGACCATAGTACAGAATTTCAATCAGGTACTATAACAAATTTTTGTGAAGATCTAGGTATCTTACAAGAATTCTCATCTCCTAGAACTCCACAATAAAATGAAATGGCTGGGAGAAAGAACATAACATTTATAGAGACTGGCAGAACTATGTTGAGTGACTCCTCATTGCCAGAATACTTGTGAACTGAGGTAGTTAACACATCATGCTATGTGCAAAATAGAGTCTTAATCAACAAAAATCACAACAAGACTCCATATGAGTTAATGAAAGATAGAAAACCTACATTGTCCTACTTCAAGATTTTTGAGAGTAAATGTTTTGTATTGAACAATGGAAAATCATATCTTACTAAATTTGCTTGTCTAGTTCCTCAAATGTTGCAAATTTAAACTCAAGGATGAGAGAGATTGTCATTGGTGAAAATAAAGATATCACAAATTTCATCTCACTAGATGCATCTGTTGAAGAAAATGATCAAATACCAGAAAGAGGACAATTTGCAGCAGCCCCAAGGGTGCAAGACTTGACTGCAGCAGATCAACAAGCTAAAGCTGGAGAATCAAAGTTATGGCAAGACTGTAGACAGCCACAAGACACCTAAGAGATCATCCTTCACATCAAATTATCGGAGATTCCTCTCTGGGTGTGAAAACAAGGAGAACATCCATAAATGAGGCGTTGCATCTAAGCTTCTTATCACAAATCGAGCCCAAGAAATTTGAAGAAGCAAATGTTGAACAAGCTTGGATTGTGGTAATGCAAGAAGAGCTAAACCAATTTATGAGATGTTGAGTGTGGACTCTTATTCCTAGACCTCCAACATCAAAATGTGATTGGAACTAAATGGGTGTACAAAAATAAGATGGATGAGCAAGGGATAATCATTAAGAACAAGGCGCAACGGGAAGCCAAGGGTTATAAGCAAGAAGAAGGAATTGACTTCTATCAGACTTTTGCATTAGTGGCCAGATTGGAGGCTATCATACTATTCTTAGCTTATAAATGCAACGCATAAAAGTTTTAAAGTTTATCAAATGAATGTGAAATCTATTTTTTTAAATAGAAATCTTAAAGATGAAGTATATGTTGAGTAACCCCCAAGTTTTGTCATTCCTACTCTTCCTAATCATATTTATTTTCTAAGAAAAGCACTATATAGGCTAAAACAAAAGCCTAGGGCTTGGTATGAGACTTTGTCTACATATCTCATTGAAAACAAATTTTCAAAGAAAAAGATACACAAGACATTGTTCCAAGGGAATTAAAGGGGAAGACTCTGCTAATCTAGATATAGCGTTGTCATTATTTCATGTTGTGATCTAAGACCATCTAGGGCAAAGGAAAAATAGTTATCCTTTCATACCTCTGTGCCTACTATTTTGGAATCATGGTTTTTCTTTCTAGTGACACTTCTCTGTCTCACGACAAAGGATATTGAAGATTTTTTTCTTATATGAGTTTTTTTCATGCTTCAATGTTGGGATTAGTTACAAGTTCCAATTTGATACAAATTTCTCTTTTTGGGACTCGTGGGGATGTGTTTGTCTTTCTTGATATGATAGGTTTTTGGTTCACACAACCTGTTGTAGGAAGTGCTTGTTAAAAAGCATTTGTAACTAATCGTATAGGAGATTTTGGTTTCTTATTCCGAACCTCAGGATCCTGAATAACTGGTAGTTTCGAATTTCGGGATTTCTTCCAGCCCGATACCTTGTGATCCGGGTCAATTCTTTCTTTGCTACTTTATGTGCCCTTTTCTTCTTTGTAGGTGCAATTGCTAAATCCGCACAATTCCCCCTTCACGTATGGTTACCTGATTGCATGGAAGGTCTCACTCCTATTTAGACTCTTTTACACGCTGTTATTATCGTAGCAGCAGGTCTTTTTCTTGTAGCTCAGCTTCTTCCTCTTTCCATAGTTCTACCTTACATAATGAATCTCATTTGTTTAGTAGGTATACGAACAGTACTTTTAGGAGCTACTTTGGCTCTTGCCCAAAGATACATTAAAAGAAGTTTAGCTTCTTCTACAATGTCTCAATTGGGTTAGATTATGTTAGCTTTAGGTATAGGTTCTTATCGAGCTGCTTTATTCCATTTGATCATCCATGCCTCTTCTAAAGCTTTCTTGTTTTAGGGATCCGGAACTATTGTTGTCAGAGAAAAGTCAGAATATGGTTATTATGGTGACAAACTATTTTTTTTAGGTACACTTTCTCTTTGTGGTATTCTACCTCTTGCTTGTTTTTGGTCTAAAGATTCAATTCTTTGCGATAGTTGGTTGTACTCGCCCATTTTTGCACTAATAGCTTGGTTCACAACAGGATTAACCGCGTTTTATATGCTTCGGATGTACTTACTGACCTTTGATGGGTATTTGCGCATTTCTTTTCAAGATTACAGTAGATTGAGTAGTACAAAAAAGAGCTTTGGAATTTCCTTTTTTCAAAAATGAAGAGTTTTGGTTTTTTTCAAAAGATCTATCTAAAATTGACAAGAATATCATAAGATACGAGACTTTAGTTACATATGAACGGGCCGAAGTGAAACAAGTTCTTCTATAGAGAGATATGAGCTGCCATCGAATCAAAGAGGTGCAAGTGTAGTACCAAAAAAGTCAAGCAAGTGGACCATCGCTACGCGACCTTATCTCATTATGATCGCTAACGCGATCCACAGCGAAAGCGTTGGACATGGATGAGTCTTTGAAGGGGATTGAGCGAAGTGTTCAGTAGGGGTTTCGAGACAGAGACAAGGGTTGGGATGCAGTAGACTGAACACCCACCCAATCTCGATTTGACACAGACAATTCTCAAAGAAAAAATGGAAAGGGGAGAAGAGCAATGGGAACTAGAAATTTTGAAGGTTTATGCCTTCTGCCTTCATATTGAATATATATGCAAAGAGTTTCCACAACAAAAAAATGTGTCACCAGCCAAACATACACAACCAACTGAAATCGCTTGCCCTGAATAAATTGCGCGACCGGCGGAAAACTCGCGCTAGACTGAAAACGCGGGACTGGACAAAAACGTGCACCAGATCAAAAATATGTCCGACCGAAAATGCACGCCCGACCGAAAACGCGCTCTCTGGGGCCCGAGAAAATCCGCATGCCCGGGTGAACACACGCTCCTGCGCAAAAATACGCGTCCACTCGAAAACCCACGCTCGAGCAAAAAATGCTTGATTCAAAAGTAAATTGTAAAAAGCACAAAAAATAGTGAAAGTATTAATCAAATTTTGTGAATTGATATGTAGCAAACTGTAATTAATAAAAAGAAAAAGCTAAAAACAGAGAACAATTTTTAGCAAGAAAAGCATCTAAAACATTTTTCTTGAAGAAGCTCTTTTGAAAAAAGCTCCGCATTCAAATAACCTAAAAACAGCTTTTCCTATTTGAATAGAACTATCTGAATAAAAAGAACCCCAAACAAAGCCTATCTGGAAGGATTCAAGGTTGCAACTTACAGGCATAAGCAAATATAAGCTTTTATGTTTGCCATGCAGGATAATAATTTATATGTAGAATTATGCAGAACGTGTTTAATTATTTGCAATAATTTCCATGATAGAGATCTGTGTAACCAATTTTATACATGATAGTTCCAGAATATTTTATAACTGATTTAGGCTCCGTTTGGCACGGTGATGGTGGTCGTAAACGCATGGGTTAAACCGTCATTTGTTAAGGATCACCTAACAAACATTATCCGTTTGAACAAACCGCTTACCTAAGGAATTTCATCCACTTTTATGTTTAAAGGGATGATGTTTGTAAGATGATCCTTAACAAATAACGGTTTAACCCATGCATTTACGACCGCCACCACCGTGCCAAACGAAGCCTTAAAGACCTCCGCATATAAAGCAGTTTTGTCATTTTGATTAAACTGCCACACCGCTATTTTATCAGACGGAAAAAAGTTCTCCATTCCAAACACACCAAAAACGAAGTTCTTTCTAAGGCTCCGGGTGGCACGGTGGTGGCGGTCAAGAACATGGGGATTAAATTGTCATTCGTTAACGCCCACCTAAGGAACTTCATACAGTTTTATGTTCAAGCAAATGATGTTTGTTAGGTGATCCTTAACAAATAATGTTTTAACTCATACATTTACGACCGCCACCACCGTGCCAAATGGAGCCTAAACAGATACAATTTCCCAATTTCTCCGGTCACAATTTCTCACTGCGTATTTTCTTCCCACAATTTTTTCTAAGCAGTCTCTTGTTTTAGAGGCATCTGTTAGGCATTGTGAGAGTCTGGTCACTAAGCACGTTAGACGAGGGAGGGGAAAGACTTGGAATGAAACTATAAAGAAAAACATGATGTACTTAGGCATTAGTGAGATTATGACAAAAAATAGGGCACAATGGTGACAAAGGATCCATATAGCTGTCCCCACTATAGTGGGATAAAAGCTTGAGTGTTGTAGTCTTTTGTTTTGGAGTTTCAGAGATTCAAATCACCGATCTCCTCTTAGGGCTATCATATCAGAACACAAGTATCGAACCAAGAACTAATTGGTATTAGGTGAAAAGGCCTATGAACATATAAATTGCACAAGCAATATGAGCTTCTCAATGTGGGACCATGGCTTAATTTGGCACGGCTTTTTTGTTCCGGTGAGTTTGGACAAAAACGTCACCGCCATAGAATGAATGTTTGGCATGACAACAGTTATGAACACCACGTCACAAAGAAAACAAACTAGTTTTGAACATAAAAGTGGATGAAGTTTCGTAGGTGAGGTCGGGCGTTCACGAATGACAGTTCATAACCACCACGCTCACGACCGCCGCCGCCACCGCACCAAACGGAGTCTATGTTTCCAACCTACATGTCACACGAGCAATTGCTCTTTTGAAATATGTTGAACAGTTCTTATAATCTATCCAACTATTGATTTGATTGATAAGTTCAACTATGAAACTCTAGTAGCTTTTTCCTCTCTAAGGAACTTTTCCTTTATAAACAAACATTCAGGTCACAGCTATGCTAGCTTGAGATACAAAAAGACATGTTTATACAACGGTACAGTTCTTCACCAAGAGAACATTGGACCAACCATACACTGATATGAACATTAGTAAGAAGTAACTAGGAACCAAGACCCATATCACTGGATTACTAATAGATCCCATGGCATTTAATTGAAATAAGGATTATGGATTTGTGACCTGATTAGCCTTGGCGAAACGTCCCTTAATTCTCACCCTGCTGTCGGCCCGAGTCTTCCTCGATTCATATCGTATGAGCTTATCATATCTGCTTGAAATAAAGGAAAAATATATCATCTACTCATGGAAATTGTGAATGTTCTAAAAGCAACTGCCCAGTTTACCTTCTCGCCTTCCTCTTCTCCTTGTACCTCGAAATAAATGAGCTCCGGTCGGGTACTTCATATTTAAGTGAAATTGAGGATAGATTTTCTTTGTCGCAGACAGGTGGTAAGCTTACATGGGATCCTGCTTCCATGGTACTATCTGTGAATGTCGTATTCGACAACGAGGAGCTTCCTATCTTCAGTTCTTGCGAAGACGCTGCTGCTGAATTCTGAACAGCCATCTGATTGTCATTGAGGTTGCATTGTATGAAACTGACCTGCAAAAAAGATATTCAATTTATGTTGATGGATGCACTTTTTCCACGACAAGCATTAGAAGGAAAATATATTATAAATCACTGTTTTGATATCCTCCGACATGGCCGACATGTCAGCAAACATAAAAGTTTCATTGACAAAACAACACGTTTCCTTTTTTTTGCAAAATATTGTTTTGGAATATATCCTCTGATATGTCTAATATTAACTGATATATTTGCCGATATATCGGCCAATATATCCGGACATTTTATCGACTGTTTTTTTTTCAATTTATTTTCATTGTTTAGGTTGTTTTTCCCCCGATATATCCCGACATTTTATCGGCTATTTTTTTTTCAATTTTTTTTCATTGTTTAGGTTATTTTTCCCCTTCCTTTGTCTTTTCTCCTTGTTCAAGTCTGTCATCGACTTCATTTATGCATGGTATTTGAATTATAAACTAAAGGTTTCTTATCTTTCATTGTCATCGATAACTTCCTGACATTCTGCTTGCTTTTGTTTATTTCACGTGTTATACTGTTATTATCAGTGTGACACAAAATGTTTATATTAGTTTGATAAATTTAGGAGTTCAATAAATATCAAATTATTAATATATTAATATATATAAATTTTAAAAAATTAAATTTATAAATGATTACTCATATAAATAATTAAATATTAAATCCTGATATATGAAATATCCACGATATATCCCCCGACATATTAAAACTAACATGAAAAATCTAAACCGACGTGTCCCCAATATCCGATATCTACAACCTTATTATAAATACTTAAGCTCGCTAATAATCAAGGCGGACATTTAATCAAATAAATATCAGCCCAGATGATGGAGATTGCTGCACAACAATGAAAACAATGATTTGATCGACGTTTTTGGATAGTCAAATGGAAGATCAGAATATGCGATCGCGTCGGGCACATTTTTCTACATTTTTTCATGTATTTGTTTTTATGCTTCAAACATATATTTTGTGAATTCATTCAAGTAATCCAATCAGCGATTTAGACTATCGGATCATTTAACCAACCCACCCACCCCCCTCTATATCAAGATAGTAGCTGGCCCATGACAGGTATCAAGGATTTAGGTTTTTTTCAGAGGAGAACGCTGCTCAATCTTGCTCTCGGTATGACACAAAAAGCCACCTACGGTGCGACGTCGTGGGTTCCAACCTCTGGGGGGTGTTGACGCCCCAGATTCCCACCTTCCTTGCCTCTGGCGTCCTATTCCGAGCTCGCTTCCATCTTCCACGTCCCCCCTCAACGCCAACAGTCCACAATCCCATCCACGGGAACCCTTCCCACTGTCGATCCCCTCTTTGAATTCGCCTCTTTCAACCTTCTCCGTCTACAAGAGCACTTCCAGCCGCCACCAGCCTTCCTACAATCCTCTTCCACTCAGACACCTCGTCTTTGCACCCTCTACAGCCGCCGCCAACCCTCCCCAAGTCCTCCACCCTTGCCAAACCACCTGACCCTCCATCCACCCTTCCAGCACCACAACACCCTCTCCAACAGCCAACTCCGGCCGGCCACCCTCTCTCATTTCCTAGCACCCTGTTGACCACCCCCTCCTTTGCAATCCCCATTTCAGCTCCTTCATACAGCCACCCATACTCTCTAGCCTACTCGACCCCCTCCAAGCCACTTTCCAGCCAATACCAACCCAACAAGCCCGTTCTCCCCTCTCACAGTCGCATGCATCAAAATTCTCCTCCCGAACAACCACCGCCGCCGCCGGATCTTCCCCTTTTGCACCAGTATTGATTACTCAATGAGTTTACATTTTAGTTTCATTTGTCTTTATATTGGTCGAGAACTCTTAAATATTTCTAGTGATATTTTGCCCCGATTGATTTGACTATTAGATTTCTCTATAAACGTGCAACACTTATTCGCAGGCATTTAATTTTTTGTGCACTATCTTAATTACAATTATTATCCGCTTACATACACTGATAAATTTGCAATCAATTATGACATTTCTGCAAATTAACATTGATTAGTCAATTGTGTGTCGAAAGTAATAGTATGATTGTGATATTGCATTCGCACTAAGGTTATGGTTTTTTGTTGTGAGCTTTCAATTCACCGGTCGCGCGTTATATACTTGTTCGCATCTGCGTTATCATTTTAGGGTTTGATGTAGATTTTTGCATTTGTTTGTAGTTGCTTGCATCTAGGAATAGGTCATCGTGCGCCCGTCAACTATAGATTTGTCCTACGTTCAAATTGGTATCAGAACCTCAAGTTCAGGCATTAGTTTGATACACGATGGTAGAATCTAAAGGTTCACTAATGGCTAAATATCGTGGTCATCCCTACGTCCAAATTGGTATCAGAACCCCAAGTTCAGGCATTAGTTTGATACACGATGGTAGAATCTAAAGGTTCACTAATGGCTAAATATCATGGTCATCCCTACTCTCTATTTGAGGATCCCGTTTCGATCTATAATCGACCCCATAATGCTCCTTCAAAGAGATTCATATTCTTATGGTGATTATGCTCGTCCTCGATCCATCACTCAGAGAGATCGTGTTGACCCTTCGATATGACTTGATTATGGTAGGCGTGACTGCTACGATGATCATGATTTTGAGGAGAGTCTCGAGTATAGGTTTTGTAGAGTTGTCCCACTGTTTAATGGTTTGTCAAGTCCCAAGCCTTTAGTTATTGGCTTGTGGACATGGGATATTATCTAAATTGCTTTAGGTGAGCATCACATCAAAATTTCAGAAGCTTAGGATGCTAGGCTAGGAGAGAGTATCGAGATAGCATTGAGAGGACCCTTGTGAGAGGTCGTAGTCACCCCCATCACCAGTTAGGTGGAGATGAAGAGGAGATTGTGCTATAGGTATCTTCTCCTCGATCAATTATTTACCCTCCAACGAGGATCCATGTATGTTACCAAGTATAGGATTATTTTGAAACAAGAAACCAGCTTCTGAGGAGTTCGGACCCTAAGAAGGGGTAACCGCACACCTACTTCTCCTGATGAGCTCACTCAACCAGAAGCTTAGGATTGGAGAATGCCCACGGCCGCAGCAAGGAGGTCTCACTACACACCCGAAAGATCTTAAAGCGTTTCCCCTCCTTAGCCAATGTTGAGCTAAGTGCACCTCAGAAAGCGCTACAAGACCAGAAAATGACAAGGCTTCCCTACTGAGGTACCCCTATGGGTCTATTTATAGATTTCTGAGTCTGGCCTGCAAATAGCGCAACTCCGCCTTTTTATTTCACTATACGCAACCCAAGGTGGATCTGCCAACAGCAAAACTCCGTTGTTTGAAGAGCTTACTGGCAGACCAAATTACATTAAATACATGCAATTAGCACCTCATACACGGGAGGGAGCTCGAGCCAGCTCGCAAGTCCCCTGGGTGGGTGCGGCCCTGCTCCCGCGACTCACCTGCCTCTTAGGCGAGCGCGAGTCGGGTTCCTGCAGGCTCGCCCGCCTCCTAGACGGGTGTGGTTCGGCAGCCCTGGCTCGCGCGCCTGCGGAGTTGATGGGGTCGGCTGCTCCGGCTCGCCCGCCTGCTTTGGCGGATGCGGGTCGGCTGCCCCTGGCTCGCCCACCCGCCGAGCTAATGGGGTCGGCTCCTCCGGTTCGCACGCCTGTCGAGCTGATGGGGTCGGCTGCTCCGGCTCGCCCGCCTGCCGAGCTGATGGGGCCGGCTGCTTCGGCACGCCCGCCTGCCGGGCTGATGAGGGCCGGCTGCCCCGATTCGCCTAGGACTCGTGATCTCATGGCCTATCCCGAGGACTTCACTTCGCTCTGTCGTGTTGGGTCCACTCGACGAACACGGGGTTGTACAATGTGCACATGATTAGCTCAAAATAGGTTTACACCTCGTGAAGCATCCAACATGAACGAATGGAGAAAAAAATGTGTACCTCAAATACTTGGGATAAGGCTAGTGACAAAATATTATTCCTCTTTTTCCCCTTAAATCCATTTATAAGTAGTTATACATCACTCCTAGTTATTTACAAATAATATCTGCATAAATTAGTAATAATTTTCATTACAAAATCAGGACATGACCATGATTTACATATTGAAGCAAACAAAGCTTTAGGATTAGAAACTGGAAAATATTAAAATCAGTTTACGAGTAAAAATGAACTCATGAAACTCAGTTGTAGTTTAGGACCTTAGGTGAAATATAAAAGCAAAGAAATAAGGATCAATAACAATTCATACTTTAAATATTCACATTGTGCGCCATAATTTCCGTGTGAGCACCAACATGTGCTAATGCAAATTATCTGATATGCATTTAACAAAACCAAACATCTAAAAATTTAAAAAAAAAAAACTGCTCATAGTACGTACTAAACTTAGGCTCTGTTTGAGAGGACTTATTTTCACCGGTCAAGCGGTCATGACCGCATGAATCGGGACTTAAATAAGACCCGATTCATGCGGTCATGACCGCTTGACCGGTGAAAATAAGTCCCCCCAAACCGAGCCTTAATTGCAATAAGAAAAGACAGATCCAAGATATTATGCAAAAATAAAATAGTTATAAGTAGACCTCAAAGCTAGGTGCTGCTATAAACCCGGAGTGGAACCATTTTGTGGTGGACAATTCTCTGGTGGCAACAATCTCGATTCCACAATTGGCTCGATCTCCTCTCTGTCATCAACCTCAGCAGTCTCACCTATGATTAGTTGTTGAATTTGACGGCATATCTCCTCCTTGCGTTTCCCACAAGATGAATTACTAACCTGGTGAATGGACAGACAGTCCAAGATATTAAGAATAGTGGCACACTTTAAAGAGTGGCGTCATCAGCAGTTCCATAAAAAGAGACAAAAAGTAGAACACCCACAAACAATACAAATCATCCAATGCATGCAGGATATCATAACAACACATGTACTAGACTTCAAATAATTTGAAAGTCTCACTTAAAAATCATAATCATCATCACATACAATTAGATTAGAGTGGTTTAGTATAAAAATATGAAGCATCAAATTAATGATAAATGACCATAACCTTTTTGACATTGTGTGTGACACTAGTTTAATTTATATAACACTTATTATATGATATTAAATTTGCATCGGAAGGTCATACATCAAAACTATAATTGGGTGAATAGTGGTAATTTTCCTATTAGGAGGGGAGACGTCCATATACATATGCATATATGTGTGCGTGTATACCAGAGGCAGCGCACGGAATCATCCATGTGCAGTGTCCGGTTGATAGACTCGGTTACCACCCAATTGTTGGGTTTTCTATGGAGGTTGGCACAACACTTGTGCACGCAGCGGAAGGAATAAAACAAGAACAACCCAAAGAGAAATGGATCGGGTCATGAATGTTGAATCAAGAAGTTATCAAAATAACAAGGCAAAATTACCTCTTCGGTGTTGAGTCACAACTCAACAAAGATGCTCCAAGATCTGAGTCCTGTCGGTGGGGAGTTTCACGTAGAATAATGACTACGTTTCTGCAGAAATTCACACGAGCGGGAGAACACCTAGCTTCGTCACACGAAGGGTCGGGAGGAAGATCGGCCGCACCTTGCGATTCCACAGACTGCTAGGTCCGCGCCAGGAAAGGCAATACCGACGACGATCGTCGGAGAGGAGGAGGTCGGCGGAGCAAACACGGCGGCGGAACACTTCCGTCCGGCGGGGTTCGGGATTCGGCGGATCGGTAGAACGGAGGAACGCTTCCGTCGGGTTCTATTCGGCCGCAGGAAAAATCGCCTCATCTTCCCAAAACCCTAAGTCCCTATTTATACTAAAAGTATAAACAGACCTAAAAGCATCGCTATCCGTAGACCACACAGTGTAGGGTCATCGAATCGTTCGGCGAGAAACAGCGGATGGATTCGGCGAGAATCACCCGCAGAATCGTCGAGAATCAGGGACGACTCTCGACGAATGGCCTCAGTCGTCGAGTCATACTCGACGACACTCGACGATTCTCGTCGATCGGCGGTCGACGACAATCGTCGAACCCCGGTCGATGATATTCGTCGACCCGCGTTCGACGACAATCGTCGAACGGCGGTCGACGATATTCGTCAACCCGCGTTCGACGACAATCGTCGAACGGCGGTCGACGATATTCGTCAATCGGCGGTCGACGATATTCGTCGACCCGCGTTCGACGACAATCGTCGAACGGCGGTCGACGATATTCGTCGACCCTGCTTCAGTCGTCGAGTCATACTCGACGACTCTCATCGACTCAGCCTCAGTCGTCAAGTCATACTCGACGACTCTCGTCGAAACAGCCTTAGTCGTCGACTATCCATTCTCAATGAACTTTCTTGGCAACGATTGTCTGACCCCCATACACTATGGTGATTGGTAACCATTACCAACACAGTCAATCTTCCAACTTATCCACAACTCTTATGTGCGACCCTACAGGCTCATATCGCGTTGGCAGTAAGATCACATGTTTGACCACTTCTAGATCACCATGGTAACTCCAACAGTCTCCCACTTGATCTTGAAAGTATCAAACCAAAAACCTCACAAACAGTGAGTGGCATCTAGCAATGCATCACTGCTCCCCAAGCAATAAGAGTTTACAACTCACAAGCCTTTATGACCAATGTTCCAGCGTTGTCTTTGTCCCTTTGTCCCTTACATCCGGAAAGAACTAGAGGCATGGACCGTGTCACCCACATAATAGCTCAATCCAAGTTTCTTGATCTAGAACGGACTTCCAGAGAATAGTGAGTCTAATATCACATATTGACTCAACCAAGCATGACCATGCATTTCTCAGTCCAGTTCCATCAAGGGGGCCATGGATGCAACTCTTGTCATATAGGAGGACAAATCTCATATCTACTCACACACAAACACCCAAATGATTCGTAACGTGCCCAACAACCACCTTTATCATCAACCTTTCTCAAGGAAGACTTTAGATGGCATCAAAGCACGCTCTTCCTCACTTGATGAATATTGTGACGTCAGGTCAAAGGACCACAACACTATTGCCAATTGAGACCTACTCGTGACACGTTTAGATAACAATCCACAGAGTAGTCTCAGGTTGGGTCTCTCCAGTACAACTTGTTCATTAACAAGTACCCACGTGATGACTTGATATCACAATATCATGACCTGTGAGAACTGGTCATCAGTCAACGCACGTGCTAGTCTTAAGGCATCATCATCACCCTTAGCTTCTATGATGATACAACGACCAGGGACCTTTTAAGAATGAAGCTTCAAATAAATCATAGGCTCTCACATTCAAGTCCCGTACTTGATGTCATATGGAAGCGAACACTCTAAGGGTATTTATTATGTTACAATTAAACTATCACATAGGAAAATCATAATAAAAGAACTTATCATTAATGGTAAAAAGTAACATTTAGTACACAATTCATCATATGAATAAACAATAAACAGCCAACAGAATATATGTTTACTTGCAACACACAAGACTCCCACTAGAGTTGATCACTTAGGTATCGTATACCCATTGATCTAGTATGACCATCATGCTTTCTCTGCGCGAGAGGCTTTGTCAGTGGATCCGCAATATTCTCCTCAGTCGGCACTCTGCAAATGTTCACATATCCTCGTTCGACAATCTCACGAATAAGATGGAACTGCCGAAGTATGTGCTTGGAGCGCTGATGGGATCTAGGTTCCTTAGATTGTTCAATTGCACCATTGTTATCACAGTAGAGAACTACGGGACCAACAATGCTAGGAACTACATCAAACTCGCCGATGAATTTCCTAATCCATACAGCCTCCTTCGTTGCGTTAGCTGCAGCGATATACTCGACCTCTGTTGTAGAATCAGCAACTGTCTCTTGCTTGGAACTCTTCCAGCTCACAGCTCCTCCATTAAGGCAAAACACAAACCCTGACTGAGACTTTTAATCGTCTCTATCAGTTTGGAAGCTAGCATCCGTGTAACCACTTACAACGAGCTCTTCCTCTCCATCATACACCAAGAACACATCCTTAGTCCTTCTCAAGTACTTCAGGATATTCTTGACTGCAATCCAGTGACACTCACCGGGGTCTGACTGATACCTGCTAGTCATGCTCAAAGCAAAGGAGACATCGGGTCGAGTACACAACATTGCATACATGATTGATCCAATTGCCGAAGCATATGGAATCAACTTCATGCGGTCCTTATCTTCACAAGATTTTGAACACTAGTCCTTAGAGAGATTCACACCATGAGACATGGGTAAAAATCCTTTCTTGGACTCAAGCATGTTGAACCGCTTCAACACCTTCTCAATGTATGTACTATGGGTCAAACCCAGCAACTTCTTCGATCTATCTCTATAGACCTTAATACCGAGTATATAAATCGCTTCACCCAAGTCCTTCATAGAAAAGCAGTTCCCTAGGTTGTTCTTAACAACTTTCAGGGTAGGAATGTCATTCCCAATCAACAGTATGTCATCTACATACAATATCAGGAAGACAACAATGCTCCCACTGATTCGCTTGTAAACACAAGACTCATCTTCATTCTTGATGAAACCAAACTCTTTGATTTTCTCATCAAAACGAAGATTCCAACTTCGAGAGGCCTGTTTCAGTCCATAGATGGACTTATTCAGCTTGCATATTTTAGTGGCTTCATTTGGGGATACAAAACCCTCGGGTTGTGTCATGTACACTTTTTCAAGGAGGTTTCCATTAAGGAAAGCCGTTTTGACATCCATCTGCCAGATCTCGTAGTCATAATACGCAGCAATAGCAAGTAATATCCTTATGGACTTTACCATGGCAACAGGGGAAAAGGTCTCATCATAGTCAATACCATGAATTTGCTTGAAATCCTTAGCCACCAGTCGCCCTTTAAATGTCTGTACATTCCCATCCATGTCGGTCTTCTTCTTGAAGACCCATTTGCACCCTATGGGTCGTACCCCTTCAGGTGGTTCCACCAAATTCCAAACTTGGTTTGCATACATGGAGTCCATTTCGGATTTCATAACCTCAAGTCCATTTGTCGGAGTCCGGTCCATTCATAGCCTCTTGGTAGGTTGGTGGTTCATCATCATGATCCATAAACAACACATTACCTATTTGAGACATGAGAAATCCATATCTCTCAGGCTCAAACCTCGGTCTACCAGATCTACGTAGGACTTGTGCTTCTTGAGCAGGTTTTCTAGCTACAACATCTTGTAGTCCTATCTCAGAATCCAATTCTGCTTCATTCACTACTTGTGGTTCTTGAACTTCTTCAAGTTCTACCTTTTCAGTCTTTCTTGATAAGAACACTTTCTCCAAGAAGACGTCAGTCCTTACGACAAACACTTTGCCCTCGGACGGTAGGTAAAAGTAATACCCTTTCGTTTCCTTAGGATATCCCACCAGATAACATTTATCCGATTTGGGTTCCAGCTTGTCAGGCATTTGACGTCGCACGTATGCCTCACAGCCCCAAATTTTAATGAACGACATACTAGGACGCTTCCCAGTCCATATCTCATATGGTGTCTTCAGAACCGTTTTCGTTGGAGCGCGATTCAGTGTCATTGCAGCAGTCTCTAAAGCAAAACCCCAGAAGGAAACAGGCAAGTCTGCATGACTCATCATCGAACGTAACATGTCTAACAAAATATGATTTCTCCTCTCAGACACATCATTATGATGTGTTGTTCTAGGTGGAGTGATCTGTGATACAATACCACACTCTTTCAGATGATCACGAAACTCATGACTCAGGTATTCGCCACCTCGATCAGATCGGAGTGCTTTAACCCTTTTTCCCAACTGGTTTTCTACTTCATTTTTGAACTCTTTGAACTTTTCAAAGGTCTCGGATTTGCACTTCATAAGATACACATATCTGTATCTACTGAAATCATCAGTAAATGTAACGAAGTAGAAATACCCACCTCTAGCCATGGAGCTCATGGGTCCACATACATCACTATGTACAACGCCCAAGAGATCCTCAGCCCTCTCAGTATAACCAGTGAAAGGGACTTTAGTCATTTTGCCTAACAAACAAGATTCGCATCGCTCAAATGATTCATAATCAAATGAGTCCAAAAGTCCATCTTTATGGAGCTTGGATATGCGCTTCTCGTTTATATGGCCCAAAAGACAATGTCAGAGATATGTAGGGTTTGAGTCATTTGTTCTTAGTCTTTTATTATTTTCTACATTATAGATCTGATGGTCCAAGTTCAAAACGTAAAGACCATTAAACAATTGGGCTACAGCATAACAAACATCATTCTTAAATATAGAACAACAGTTGTTCTTAATTATAAAAGAAAATCCAATCATGTCCAAGCATGAAATGGATATAATGTTTCTAGTTATTGCCGGAACAAAATAACAGTTATCTAGTTCTATTACAAGCCCACTGGGCAAAGAAAGACGGTAAACCCCTACGGCTACAGCAGCAACTCTTGCTCCATTGCCGACGCGCAGGTCCACCTCCCCTTTACTCAGCAATCTTCTTCTTCCCAGTTCCTGCACATTTGTACAAATGTGTGAACCACATCCGGTATCCAATACCCAAGATGAAGGAGCAGAAAGGTTTAACTCTATAACGTAAATATTTGAAGCGGAAGTCATACCTCCCTTCATTTTCTGCAGACCCTCAATGTACGAAGGACAGTTCCTCCTCCAATGACCAGCCTTGCCACAGTGGTGGCATTTCCCCTCCTTCACCGTGCTCTTCTTTTTCATCAGTGCAGCAGACTTGGGCTCGAGATGTGACTTGGGTCCCACCTTCGTCTTCTTAGAGCCCTTGGCCTTGCCCTTACCCTTATGCACCATCAGTATGGGGCTGGCAGGCTTGGCCTTCTTCATATTGATCTCGGTAGTTCTTAACATGCCTAGGAGCTCGGGCAGTGTCTTGTCTATTTCATTCATGTTGTAGTTCAAGACAAACTGCTCGTAACTGTCCGGCAACGATTGCAGGATCAGATTTGTGGTCAACTCTTGACCCAGAGGAAAACCCAGTCTTTCAAGGTTCTCTATATACTCAATCATCTTGAGTACGTGAGTCCCTACTGAGTCTCGAACTCCCATCTTGCACTGAACAACGCTTTGGTGACGTCAAACCTCTCTTGACGAGCTTGCCCTTGAAACATTTTCTTGAGATGCTCGTCAATCTCCTTGCACCCCATGTTCTCATGTTGCTTCTGAAGCTCAGAGTTCATGGTGGCAAGCATAAGGCATTCGACGTCCAAGGCGTCATCAGTATACTTTTTATAAGTATCTTTATCAGCACGGGAAGAATTTCCGGTCGGCACCTCGGGGGCTTCTTCTTCCAAGACATAGAGCTTTCGCTCTTGCCTGAGAACAATTCTCAGGTTCCTGTACCAGTCCATGTAGTTAGTCCCACTGAGCTTATCCTTCTCAAGGATGGCTCTCAGAGACAGAGTGGAGTGTGAACCACTTGCCATGGAATTCTACAAGAATTCATGCAGAATAAATCAGTACCAAAATTTCAAGATACAATTATTTTCTTAATTTGGACTTCAATTAAAACTCCCACTATTTTATTCGAAATAATAGCCCTCACTATCAATTCGGAGAGTTCATGCGAGCTACTCTCTTAGTGGACAAGATCCGTATTTCACCAACACTATGAGTCAGCTTTGGCTTTCCTCTCACAATGCGGTTATTTAGGTAGTCAACGCTTGCCAATTGCATCCTCATGCAATTCTTGTATGGTTGATGAATAACTCCTTATTCGCATCCATCATATGGTGCATGCCAACCCTATGCCTCTAGGCACTCAACTTTTGAGGTCACCTAGTTAAGATGGACCCGATGTCGACAGTGGGATATCACAATTATCCGCTCGCACCCTTACAAAGATAGATTAATGCACCTTGCTTTGGCAAGCCCACACTTCATCGATCGAGGCAGGAAGAGTGTCATCCATCGGAAGGCATCCGAACACTTAATATTAGAGGAAGGGATTTTAATTATAGGTTAACAATTAACCACGATCAACATTTGATCAATGTGCACATCCACAGAAGAACAATTCTAAAATACACATGCATTCCTTATGTGCACAACCTGACATTATCAACATTTGATAGAAAGGAAGGGTTAAATCTGAACATCCGGACTCTTCCAAATCTTCAGATTTACATGCATTGGACAAAAACAAAGACAACTAAACTTAAAGCAGTAGACAAGCTCGTCTCTCATTGTTGGATACAAAATCCAAAACAATACATTGGTTCACTAACCATTCGAGGGACGGTTACTGCTAAGGAGACAACAATTTCTAACAATAAGAAATAACCACGAAATTCCAGACGTTCCTAGCAGGGGTCTAAGATTAAATCTAGACATTTAGAACACTTCTAAATCCATAGGTTTACACGTACTGGAATAACCTAACTTCCAATACAACAATCATGGATGGAACCTCCCTTTGATACCACTGTTGGGTTTTCTATGGAGGTTGGCACAACACTTGTGCACGCAGCGGAAGGAATAAAACAAGAACAACCCAAAGAGAAATGGATCGGGCCATGAATGTTGAATCAAGAAGTTATCAAAATAACAAGGCAAAATTACCTCTTCGGTGTTGAGTCACAACTCAACAAAGATGCTCCAAGATCTGAGTCCTGTCGGTGGGGAGTTTCACGTAGAATAATGTCTACGTTTCTGTAGAAATCCACACGAGCAGGAGAACACCTAGCTTCGTCGCACGAAGGGTCGGGAGGAAGATCGGCCGCACCTTGCGATTCCACAGACTGCTAGGTCCGCGCCAGGAAAGGCAATACCGACGACGATCGTCGGAGAGGAGGAGGTCGACGGAGCAAACACGGCGGCGGAACACTTCCGTCCGGCGGGGTTCGGGATTCGGCGGAACGCTTCCGTCGGGTTCTATTCGGCCGCAGGAAAAATCGCCTCATCTTCCCAAAACCCTAAGTCCCTATTTATACTAAAAGTATAAACAGACCTAAAAGCATCGCTATCCGCAGACCACACAGTGTAGGGTCATCGAATCGTTCGGCGAGAAACAGCGGATGGATTCGGCGAGAATCACCCGCAGAATCATCGAGAATCAGGGACGACTCTCGACGAATGGCCTCAGTCGTCGAGTCATACTCGACGACACTCGACGATTCTCGTCGATCGGCGGTCGACGACAATCGTCGAACCCCGGTCGACGATATTCGTCGACCCGCGTTCGACGACAATCGTCGAACGGCGGTCGACGATATTCGTCAACCCGCGTTCGACGACAATCGTCGAATGGCGGTCGACGATATTCGTCGATCGGCGGTCGACGATATTCGTCGACCCGCGTTCGACGACAATCGTCGAACGGCGGTCGACGACAATCGTCGAACGGCGGTCGACGATATTCTTCGACCCTGCTTCAGTCGTCGAGTCATACTCGACGACTCTCATCGACTCAGCCTCAGTCGTCGAGTCATACTCGACGACTCTCGTCGAAACAGCTTTAGTCGTCGACTATCCATTCTCAATGAACTTTCTTGGCAACGATTGCCTGACCCCCATACACTATGGTGATTGGTAACCATTACCAACACAGTCAATCTTCCAACTTATCCACAGCTCTTATGTGCGACCCTGCAGGCTCATATCGCGTTGGCAGTGAGATCACATGTTTGACCACTTCTAGATCACCATGGTAACTCCAACACCAATGTCCCCCAAACAAAATCTTGTTTTGCCGCACACATTACAAAGTATATCTAGCGGCGCTCGAGGAACACAAGAATAGATAAGACTAATGAAATATTTAATTTATAATTATAATAATTGATTATTATAATGCTACACCATTATAAAACTTAATTGAAAGTGATACTGATGTCTGTTATCTAATCATCACAGAATTGAGAAATGGAAATATATCAACAACACTCAAGCCTTTATCCCAGTATAGTGGGGTCGGCTATATGCATCCTTTATCACCATTGTGACCTATCTTTTGTCATAATCTCACTAACACCTAGGTACACCATGTCTTTCCTTGTAGTTTCATTCCAAATCTTTATTGACCCCTCCCTCATTTAATATGCCTAGTGACTAGACTCTCTAGTGGAGACCAACCAGATCAGGTCGTCGCAAAAGTGCCTGACGTCACACCCGTCCGGACCGTTATCGATCCTGATTGTTGCATTGTGTTATTTTGAAATTTATGTATTTTTATACAAATATATATGTATATGTAGATCTATGAATGAATATATACATATATATTTGAATACTAGTTATCACATTATATGTTATATATATATATATTAATATTGTTAAAATAGCCCATGTAAAGGGCCCATTATTGGGCCCTCTTTTATTGTTGTATCTTCTCTCCTCCTTTAGTCCCACACCTTGTATAGGATTATCTTCTCTCTTCTTCCTCCTATATATTTGTATTCTCTCCTTGTTTTTAGATACACAAGCAATACATACAAGTTTTGAGCTCTCTCAACATGGTATCAGAGGGAGCGGTCTCTCCTCTGCGGTCTCATATCTCTTAACCGCCCAGCCCGCCCGCCTCTCCTATCCGCTCCGGTCTCCTATCCGCTCCGGTCTCCTATCTGCGGGCTCTGCGGTTTGCAACTCTGCATACCGCTTCTCCTCTCCCTCTCCGTGGTTCCACCCCCTTCAGGCTTCTTATAGTCATCATTCTCTCTACCTCGTGGGGTCCACCTCTTGTCTATCCGCTGCGGATTCGTCGTCTGTCCGCCGCGAGCTAAACTCCTCTATTGCTTGCTTCCTATGCCCTCCTCGCCTTCTCGTCTGTCCGCTCGAGCATCCCTGCTTCGCGCAACTTCTACCTCTCTTTGCTTGCCGCGCGGTCTCTGTCAAACCGCTGCGGATTCTCTCTGTCCAACTGTGCGGACTGCTCGTATCCGTGCGGTCTCTCTCTCTCACACACGCAGTTGTTTTTCTTTTCTATCCGCGCGGACTGCTTGTATCCGCTCTCTGACTGCTGCTGGCTTCACCTTGACCTGGTGGTTCTCTGTTGTGTTTCCGCCCTCTGGTCGCGAACTGACTACTCGCTGGTGTCCGGCTTGACCGTGCGGACTGCTGCCTATCCGCATTTTGGTCGCGGTCTTCCTCAGTCATTCTCGCGGCTTGACCGTGCGAGCTGCCTCCTATCCACATATTCTGGTTTCCGCCTATTTGGTCGGCGGTCTCCTTGTCTTCTCGCCAGGGGTTTTTCTCCTTCTGGTCGCGGCCTTGCTGCCCTACTCGCGGCGACCTCGACGGTCTGCCTATGCGGTCTGACCTTATGGGCTCGTCCGGTAACTCCTCTGGCTCGGCAGCCATCCCGCCTGCTGACCGCCAGGCTTCTCCGCCTGACCGCCCGGTTTACCCTCCAGAAATTTGTGACGAGCTGCGTATCACTACCATCTCTCTTACAGGAAAGAAGAACTTCGTTCCTTGGGTCCATTCGGTTAGACGGGTTCTTCAGGCCAAGGGCCTTCTCCATCACCTGACTCAGACTCCTCCCACCCCTCCTACCGATGACTGGCTCCGCAATGATGGCCGAGTTCAGACCTGGATCTTCAATTCTTTAGATTGTGAGCCATATCAAATGGCTATGTATCATGAGACTGTCAAAGATATGTGGACTGAACTACACTCCTTATATTCTGGACGGGACAGCCTCCAGCATCTCTACGACATCCTCACTGACCTTTTTGCTCTTGACACTGGAGGGGCTTCGGATATGACCTCATTTGTTGCTCGTGCGAAGACACTTGCTGAAGCATGGATCCAGCATCAGCCATTCACCAATGACGCTGCTGCTCAGCGCGCTCAGAAGGAAGCCGCATGTACTTCCATCCTCATGGCCCGTCTTCCCCCTCACCTTCAGAGCATTCGTGCTCAGGTCCTGGCTTCCTCTACCACACCATCTTTTTCTGATGTGTGTTACATGATTATCCGTGTTTCACCTCCTCCAGATACTACGGCTCCATCTCCTCCAGCCCTTCTTCAGCAGGCACCTCCACTTCTACCCTTCCCTCCCTCTCCTCGAGGGGGTCGTTCGGGAACTCGCGGCCGTGGTCGTGGTGGCCGAGGTCGGCCGAAGTGTTCCTTCTGCGGGAAAGATGGTCATCTCGAGGCCACATGTTACAAGAAAATTGGTTATCCTCCTCGCCTGACGGCTTCTGTTGCTACCGACGTAGGTCCTCCTTATCTTGAAACTGTCTGTCTTAAGCTCCAGCATCTCCAGGGTTTGCTCAACCCACCATTTGCCTCCGTTGCCTCCGTCTCGAACACAGGTACTGCTTGTCTCTCCACCGGCTTGGGCTGGATTGTGGACTCTGACGCCACTCATCACATTACTCCACATCGGCCTTCCCAGTACCTGAATTCCCCTTATCCACCGTCCATTACTGTGGCCAATGGAGCCACTGTTCCCGTCTCAGGCTCGGCAGATCTTCCTCTCACCTCATCCATCTCCCTTCGCTCGGCTCTGCATGTCCCGAGTTCCCCGTTCAATTTACTTTCTGTGGGACGGCATACTAATGATTTGGATTGTTCTGTTATATTCACGTCCTCTTCTTTTGTTATACAGGATCGGCGGACGCAGACAACCATTGGTAAAGGCCGGGTGCGGAATGGGCTCTACCTTCTCGACGACTCTCCCATCATCTTCTCTTCCGTCTCTTCAACTGATTGGCATCGTCGCCTTGGGCATGCTCCTCTGTCCGGTCCTCCAGCGGGCTCTCCCGGATGTTTCTTTTACCCCCTTTCAGTGTGACTCATGTATCCTCGACAAGCAGACTCGTTCCTCTTTTTTTTAACATTGTACTCGGAGCGCTGCTCCTTTTGATTTAGTGCATTCGGATATTTGGGGACCATTTAAAATTACTAGTATTTCCGGTTTCCGGTATTTTATAACGTTTATTGATGATCACTCTCGCACTACCTGACTATACTTACTTCGTGATCGCTCCGAGCTTCCCCGTGTCTTTCGGGCATTTGTCCTCGAAACCCGTACGCAATTCCACACGACCATCAAAGTACTACGAACTGACAATGCTCGTGAGTACACTAGTCACGAATTTACTAGTTTATGTTCTGAGTTCGGGATTCTACATCAAACTTCTTGCGCTTACACGCCGCAACAAAACGGTGTTACCGAACGCAAGAATCGTCACTTACTCGATGTTCCTCATTCCCTCATGCTTCAAATGCATGTCCCTAAACGATATTGAAACTTTGCGGTTTCGACCGCCTGTTTTCTCATTAACCGTCTCCCTTCCTCCATTCTCAACTATGCTACTCCGTTTAGCATACTCTTTCCCTCCACTCCGGCCTTTCCTCTCCCACCTCGTGTATTTGGTAGCCTCTGCTACGTCCACCGTTTGGGGCCTTCCTCGGATAAGTTGGATCCCCGAGCGGCTAAGCATATCTTTGTTGGTTATTCACGCACCCAAAAGGGGTATGTGTGTTATTCTCCTGCTACACGCAAGATCTCCGTTTCTGCTGATGTCACTTTCCGCGAGGATCAACCATTCTTTCCTGCTCCCTTACCCGACCATCTACCACCCACACCTCCTCCATCCATCCCACGCCCGGTCATTCCCGCAACTACTCCACCTCTGCCGGTTCCCTCTGAACCGACTGTCATTCCCTCTGAACCGACTGTCGTTCCCTCCAAACCACCAGTTATCCGTGTCTACACTCGTCGCTCTACCACTTCCGTTGCCCCTCTGTCGTCGGTCTCTACCATGGATACTCCGCGTCCAAATGATCAGGTACCACCTTCCACTGCTCATCCTCTGGCAAACTACATCTCTCTTCATCGCCTCTCTCCCCATTTATACACTTTGGCTACTTCTCTCTCTTCGGTTGCTATTCCAAATTCTGTGCAGGAGGCACTTCAACATCCAGGATGGCGAGCGGCCATGGAGGAAGAAATGTCTGCTCTCTGGTCTAACCAGACATGGTCTATTGTTCCCCTTCCACCGGGTCAGAAACCAGTTGGGTGCAAGTGGGTCTTTGTCATCAAACATGCTGCCGATGGGACAATTGACCGTCTAAAGGCCCGTCTTGTGGCTAGAGGTTTCACTCAACAGGAGGGGCTAGATTATGAGGAAACGTTCTCTCCGGTAGCGATGCTTAATAGTGTTCGCATCCTAATCTCTGTTGATGTCAATCGCCGGTGGCCTCTTTTTCAGATGGATATCAAGAATGTTTTCTTGAATGGGGATCTCTAGGAAACTGTCTACATGCAACAACCACCCAGATTTGAGACCACGAGGGAGTCTCAGGTCTGCCATCTTAAAAAGGCTCTATATGGTCTCAAACAATCTCCACGGGCATGGTTTGAAAAATTCAGCAAGGTCCTCCGTGAGATTGGCTTTACTCGGAGCTCGGCCGACTTCTCGCTCTTTACTCGTCACCAACCAACAGGAACGGTTATTCTGTTAGTATACGTCGACGATATTATCATTACTGGAGATGACTCTCAAGGGATACAGGCAATCAAAGTCCATCTAAACTCAGTCTTTCAGACAAAGGATTTGGGACCTCTTCGCTATTTTTTGGGTCTTGAGATTGCCAGAAGTCCGAATGGGCTCACTCTCTCTCAACGGAAATATTGTCTTGACCTTCTTCATGATGCGGGTCAGTCCGGCTGCAAGCCAAGTGATACTCCTATGGATGTGAACCACAAACTGTGTGCCCAGGGATCTGACTCGGACCTTCTTCTCCAGAATCCTGAATATTATCGTCGTCTTGTTGGAAAACTAATATATCTCACGGTTACCAGACCGGATATTTCTTTTGCTGTTGGACTTGTCAGCAGATACATGCACTCTCCTCGAAAATCTCATCTTCAAGCGGTGGAACGAATTCTCAGGTACCTTAAACCCGCTCCTGGTCAGGTACTTGTCTACAGGACCTCCTCTTCTGCTCCAACTTTGGTGGCATATTCAGATGCCGATTATGTTGGCTCTCTTGATGACCGGCGATCTACGAGTGATTTTTGCACTTACCTTAGAGGACATCTTGTCACTTGGCGAAGCAAGAAACAAGCGGTCGTTGCTCGATCTTCAGCCGAGGAAGAGTACCGGGCAATGGCATCGGTTGTATCTGAATTGACATGGCTTGAGAGTCTTCTTACTGATCTGGGTGTAAAATTACCATCACCGGCTCTTCTCCTTTGTGACAGTCAAGCCGTCATACACATCGCCAAGAACCCGGTCTTTCACGAAAGAACGAAGCATATTGAGGTCGATTGTCACTTCGTTCGAGAAAAGGTTCAGATGAAGAAGCTTGACCTAAAGCATGTCCCGGGATCGGAACAAGTTGCGGATGTCCTCACGAAGGCTCTCTCCAAGGCACTCTTCTATCAATGTTTGTCCAAGCTTGGCGCATACGATTTTTACGCTCCAGCTTGCGGGGGAGTGTTAAAATAGCCCATTTAAAGGGCCCATTATTGGGCCCTCTTTTATTGTTTTATCTTCTCTCCTCCTTTAGTCCCACACCTTGTATAGGATTATCTTCTCTCTTCTTCCTCATATATATTTGTATTCTCTCCTTGTTTTTAGATACACAAGCAATACATATAAGTTTTGAGCTCTCTCAACAAATATAAACATATATATAATGATTAGGGTAAAAATATAAGCATTCCGCTGTTCATCTTTCCCCGACCCAGAGCCGCAGAAGAAAAGAGAAATGGCGAAAGTGCCTCGCCCGATCTTCCCACGCCCAGTCCCCACGATCCAGTCGCACGCCTCCTTCCCCAAAATCAACGCTGGGCTAGTAGTAGCTTCCCCCACGACAAGCCACAACAAGCCACGACGCCCTCAAAATTCTGCAGTTTCCGCCATGGCCGCACCTTCAAGCTTCGGCCAGTTCCGCCATGGCCGTGTGCAGGTTTTCTTGTTTTTTGGCTTCTTCTCTGTTGTAACCCTATAAAAGGGGATGTGTTGTGTATTTTAGTTTGGTGATTAATGTTGAATGAAATTTTTGCTGAAATTTGAACTGGAACTTCCTGTGTTGCCGCTGCCTTCTGGAGAAGAAGATGAACGGTGTGACGCCTGTACCTATGTGGTTGTTGTGAGTCTAGAAATAGGAATTGATTACTGTTTGATCTCTAGTTAGGCATGCTGTAGTGTGATTGATAAAATGAAATTTGGAGATTTGCTGTGAAATGAAATCCCGATTGAGTTAGGAATTAGTTGCTGCTTGTTCTTGTTTTCCTGTTGCCGTTCAGGATTGTAATTGAATGTATGGAGTTAATGTTTTTTTTTTTGAGATAGTTAGGAGTTAATTGAATGTATGTGGTTGTTGTGAGTCTAGAAATAGGAATTGATTACTGTTTGATCTCTAGTTAGGCATGCTGTAGTGTGATTGATAAAATGAAATTTGGAGATTTGCTGTGAAATGAATTGCTGATTGAGTCAGGAATTAGTTGCTGCTTGTTCTTGTTTTCCTGTTGCCGTTCAGAATTGTAATTGAATGTATAGAGTTAATGTTTTTTTTTTGAGATAGTTAGGAGTTTAGCAGTAGTCCAATTAAGGTAAGAAACTTAGGATTAATTTTAGGTCTTAGTTTGATTCCCGTGGATCCACCTTGAGCGATTGAGATTTCGTGGAACCACCTTAAGTGTGAAGAGCGAGTGAATTTAGGTTGTTAGGTTTGTGACATCTCTAGAGTGTTTGAGATTTCGTGGAACTACTTTTGTGTGAGAGTGAGCGGGCTTGGTCGCCGTGTGTGATAGCGGCCGACCTCGGAGCGGGAAATCGAAGGTGACGAGGAGTTTCTCCCGTGATCGCCATCGACTTCGAATACGGAAGATGTCACTTCCGTGGGTAATTGTTTCTATCTTTTCCTTTGTGTGCCTCAATATTTTCTCATAGAATAATAGACTTTTTGCTGGATTTTCGCCCGAGTTTTGTCAGCGAACACTACGTTGAAAACTCCAAACGGAAACGTATTTGGAGTTCATGATTTCCGTTTTGCTACGACAAGGGGAACGGAACGAAAAGTTGCGAATTTTCTTCCCCAGATTTAGAATTGAACCACTATGTAAGAAAATTCATTTTTTTGAAATGAAAAAGTAATTTTGTGCTTTCAAAAATCCAAGTTGTGTAATTTCTTAAGTGCTACACCCGCTCTAAAAATTAGCATAATTAATTTATCCATCGTTTGCATTTAGGGTTTCCTAGAAAAGCCGACAGGCGCGCAAACCCTACGCGCCGTCCTGCATCAATTTGGTATCAGAGGGAGGTTCCGAAATTTTTCTAAGTTTTGGGATCCGCTCTGTGTAGAATAGGAACCCGCATATCATTCTAAAATTTTCAAAAAAAGAGAAAATTTTTTAGCATCATAATTGCATTTAACCTGTGTGTTTGCATGCATCGGCGTAGTGATAGGATGCGTCAAGTTGAACATGGTCATCCGAGTCGTGGACACGAAGGGAATGAACCACCCCAGTGGTTTTTATCTTTCGTCCACCAAATGACGGTATTAACTGAGAGTACCTATCAAATGCGTGAATGGTTAGAAAGCCTTAGAGGTAGGGTGAATAGTTTAGAAATGCCCTCTCGAGCGTCAATGCTGCCTCAAATTCGAGATAAGCATTCGGTCCATGCACATTACGATGTTCCTCATCATTACGTTGAAAGGTCTACCTTTAGGAGAAATCCTTTATTTGAGAATCACGATTTCACTTATACTCATTCACATAGTACCTCATCACAGAGATCTGTGTGATACTTTGATGATTATCCTCGATCACCGTATACCACTTCCAGAGATCGTGTTGACCCACCAACACGTTCTCATTATAGAGACGACCAGTACGATGACTATCGTCGATTTTATCCTTGTACTCGAGTGGATCATACTGGTCCTGCACCATATTATGAGGATAGAGTTTGGTATGACGCCCGTTATCGATACTATATGTCACCTCTATATGAGGAATCTGAGTCTGTACATATGTGACCACCACCACACGATCGTAGGACTCATGTCTACCCACGAGTACGTCATGATTATGTTATGGACACTCATCATGATTACCCTTGAAATACTTATAGAGGTCACTTTCATCAAGAGTACATCACACCTAGTGATCATCCTAGTGTTCCGAAGGTAAACAAGACGATAAACATTAAGGGTCAGCAAGAGCATTCCACTGCCCAAAGCAGGGAGACATCACCCACTCTATCTGATATTCTAGTACAGGATGTGTGGAGTCAACCCCCATGTGAATCTGCTCCACTTAGTGAACCCGCCCTTGATTCTATATCTACTAGCTCTCTTTTGAGTGTAGATTCCTTGCACATCTCACCTAGTGGTGCACCGAGTAACATCACCACACCCGAGGGCACATCGAGTCACATCACTACACCTGATGGCGCACCGACTGACATTACGATCAGGAGTCAAGAGTTTAGTAGTGATCTCGATGTAGTCACGTCTACCCTATCTGGGAGTATGACCCCTTCTGATGATTTGTCACTGGAGGACCATCACTCTACTGATGGGTCATTTGACGACCCTCCTATTGAGCCTCCAGATGAACTACCTCGTTCTTGTGTGGATGAGTTTTATCTGAGTAGTACACTTGTGAATTTTAAGATATGGATACCTGCTCCATATTCATCTTTGATGTCAATAGTGCTTCAGAGAGATGATTTTGAGTGTGACATCCACATAATAGGGATTGATTGTAGCCATCTGATCACTCTCCCTCTAGATGAGTTTTCAGATATCCCACCTGATGAGCCTCCTGATGCCTCACTTTCCCTTAGTATACTTATCACAATTGACACACTTCGTGCACATTATCATTTTTATGAGAGCACTTCCTGTGTTTTTGGAGCCTACATCTGTACGCGTCGCATTTACGATGAATTTTATTATACCCCTCTCGGTGAACCCCCAAATGAACCACATATGGGTTCACCGCGCATTTGGGAAGTATCTATCCTTTGTTGCACAATCGAGTTTGAGGGTGCACTCATTGATTCGTTGATACTTGTCACCCGCACTTGCAGAGACAGTTCGCACACCATGTTGACACATCTGATCACTGATGTCTCTGATTTGCACTTGAGTGTTCATCACCTCCGCGATAAATTCTTTTATGATCCACCCTCTGAGCCTCCTGATCATGTACCTCTTTCAGGAGTTGCTCTTGGTATCTGAAACCATCGGTTTGTGACATTAGTCATATTAGTAGTTCATTTATTGCATTTGCATGATTTGCATAAATTTTTTGAGCGAAAAATTGCATAGTACAATTGATTTTTATACAACTCAAGTTAACAAGCATAAAAGAGCTACTAGTTTACAAACGAATGACTTGGTAATGGTTCGGCTAAATCCTGAACGGTTACCATCAGGTACCGTGAAGAAGCTAGCTGACCGTACAACTAGACCCTTTCAAGTAGTGAAGCGGATTGGGCAAAAATGCATATGAACTTGAGATGTCTTCCGTTTGGGGAGCAAATCCTGTTTTTAACGTAGCCAATCTGACGTAATTCTACGACTATTCGCATAAGTCATTAGATTTTCCCCTTGCCTTATCCTCCATTTGATTCTTCTGGGTTGGTGAGTGAGAGTGAGGTCACATTCAGGACATACTGACGTTCATTCCGCTGCTGACACTTCCATCGTAGTTCCTTCTGTTTTCACTGTCAGTTTCAGGTTGAGCATGGGTACCAGGAGATTATTCTATTCTAGTTCCCGAGTACATATTGGACAGTGACCACTACTGATGGTGGTTTTCAGAGATATTTGGTTCGTTGTCATGGCAGACCAGAGACTGAGACCAGTTGAATCTTGTCCGAGGCGATACAGTATGGATGATGATCTTCCACGTACTACCACTCGGAGTACTCATCAGAGATGAGTGATTTCGAGAGGGGGAGAGTTGGTGGAGACCAATCAGATCAGATCGTCGCAAAAGTGTCCAACGCCACACTCGTCGGGACCGTTATCGGCTCTGATTGTTGCATTGTGTTGTTTTGAAATTTATGTATTTTTATGTATTTTTATACAAATATATATGTATATGTAGATCTATGAATATATACAAATATATTTGAATACTAGTTATCACATTATACGTTATATATATTAATATAAAACATATATATATAATGATTAGAGTAAAAATATAAGCATTCGGCTGTTCATCTTTCCCCGACCCAGAGCCGCAGAAGAAAAGAGAAATGGCGGAAGTGCCTCGCCCGATCTTCCCACACCCAGTCCCCACGATCCAGTCGCACGCCTCCTTCCCCGAAATCAACACTGGGCCAGGAGTAGCTTCCCCCACAACGAGCCACGACACCCTCAAACTTCTGCGGTTTCCGTCATGGCCGCACCTTCAAGCTTCGGCCAGTTCCGCCATGGTCCGTGTGCAGGTTTTCTTGTTTTTTGGCTTCTTCTCTGTAGTAACCCTATAAAAGGGATGTGTTGTGTATTTTAGTTTGGTGATTAATGTTGAATGAAATTTTTGCTAAAATTTGAACTGGAACTTCCTGTGTTGCCGCTGCCTTTTGGAGAAGAAGATGAACAGTGCGATGCTTGTAGCTGTGTGGTTGTTGTTGTCAGTCTAGAAATAGGAATTGATTATCGTTTGATCTCTAGTTAGGCATGTTATAGTGTGATTGATAAAATGAAATTTGGAGATTTGTTGTGAAATGAATTCCCGATTGAGTTAGGAATTAGCTGCTGCTTGTTCTTGTTTTCCTGTTGCCGTTCAGGATGATAATTGAATGTATGAAGTTAATGTTTTTTTTTTGAGATAGTTAGGAGTTTAGTAGTAGTCCGATTAAGGTAAGAAACTTAGGATTAATTTTAGGTCTTAGTTTGATTCCTGTGGATCCACCTTGAGCGATTGAGATTTCGTGGAACCACCTTAAGTGTGAAGAGCGAGTGAATTTAGGTTATTAGGTTTGTGGCTTCTATAGAGTGTTTGAGATTTCGTGGAACAACTTTTGTGTGAGTGTACGAAATCTCTCCTTGGTGCCCGTGTGTGATAGCGATCGGACTCGGAGCGGGAAATCGAAGGTGACGAGGAGTTACTCGCGTGATCGTCATCGACTTTGAATATAGAAGACGTCTCTTCCGTGGGTAATTGTTTCTATATTTTCCTTTGTGTGTGTCTCAATATTTTCTCGTAGGATAATAGACTTTTTGCTGGTTTTTCACCCGAGTTTTGTCAGTGAACGCTACGTCGAAAACTCCAAACGGAAACGTATTTGGAGTTCACGATTTCCGTTTTGCTACGACAAGGGGAACGGAACGAAAGTTGCGAATTTCTTTCCCCGGATTTAGAATTGAACCATTATGTAAGAAAATTCATTTTGAAATTAAAAAGTAATTTTGTGTTTTCAAAAATCCAAGTTGCGTAATTTCTTAAGTGTTGCGTCAGCTCTAAAAATTGGCATAATTAATTTATCCATCGCTTGCATTTAGGGTTTCCTAGAAAAGCCGACAGGCGCGCAAACCCTACGCGCGGTCCTATATCACTCTCACAACGCCTAACAGGTGCCTCTAATGGCATCCTTTGTACGTGTCCAAACCATCTTAGTCGAGCTTCTCGCATCTTCTCTGTAATTGGTGTTACTCATGTCTTATCCCTGATACATTCATTCCTAATTTTATCCAGTCTCGTGTGTCCACACATCCACCTAAGCATTCTCATCTCCGCAACCCCCATTTTTTGCTCATGTACATAATTCACTGCCCAACACTCAGAACAATAAAGCATCGCGGGTCTAATTACAGTACGGTAAAACTTGCCCTTAAGTTTTAGTGGTACTTTACGATCATATAAGATCCCAGACGCGTCTCTGCATTTCAAACAACCCGCTTAGATTATATGTGTCACATCTTTATCAATACTTCGTTTTTTTGAACTATCGATCCAAGATATTTAAAACACTCACTACGGGAAATATCTTGATCACCCAACTTAATAACGAAGTCATCCGTCCTTCTTGTACTGCTAAATTTAAGCTTTGTATCCTCTTTTGTCTTGCTCAACCTAAAACCCTTATTTTCTAAAGTATCTCGCCAAAATTCAGGTTTTGTGTTTACACTCTTGCGCGTCTCATCAGCCAAAACAATATCATCCGCAAACAATATCAACCTTGATGTAAGCCAACAGTGATAGGGAATTCCTATGTTAATCCTTCAAATGTCCTCACCCTTGTCACTGAATTTGTTTACATATCTTTGATTATGTTAATATATGATACATTTACACCTTTCTTTTCTATGACTCTCTATAAGATCTCTCTTGGAACTCTATCATAAGCCTTCCCAAGATCAATAAACAGCATATGCAAATCTTGTTTTCTTTCTCTATAGTTGTCAATGAGTCTCCTCAGGAGATGTATAGCTTTTATGGTCGACCTCCCTGGCACGAATCCAAATTGATTCTCCGAGATGTTAGTCTCCCGCCTTACTCTTCCTTCAATTACTCGTTCTCATAATTTCATGGTATGACTCATCAATTTAATTCCTCTGTAATTAACACAATTTTGCATATCTCATTTATTATTATACAAAGGTATCAAGATATTTTCTCTCATTTGGTCTGGCATGCTCTTTGACTTCAGTATCTTATTGAAAAAACATGTAAGACATAAAATTCATTTATTTCCTAGACATTTTCATATTACGATAGACATATCGTCTGTCACAACAGTCTTTTCATTTTTCATCTTATTTAGAGCATCATACCTTTAATTCTTGAATTTTACGACAAAACGTTATGTTTTTATACTTCTCTGATTTACTTAACTCTTCCAAGTTCAATTCATAGTTTTTTGTTTCATTATAGAGTTGATAAAAGTATCTTTTTCATCGCTCTTTAATATCCACATCACCCGTCAAAACTGTATTTGTCTCATTCTTTATGCATTTTACTTGACTTAAATCTTTTTTCTTATTTTCTCTAGCTCGAGCAATTTTATATATGTCACGCTCTCCACATTTGGTATTCAGTCGATTATAAAATTTTTCATAAGCTTGACTTATTGTTTTACTTAATGTCTGGTTAGCTTCTTTTTTGACAACTTTATACCTGGCTAAATTTTAATCATTCCTACAAGCGTAAGGTGATTTATAGTTGACCCTCTTTGCCCTCAATTTGTCTTGCACTTCCTCTTTCCATCACCAAGATTATTTATTTGGGAGCGCACGACCTTTTGATACTTCAAGTACGTTCTTTCCACTTATCCTTAAATGTGAAGACATAACTTCTCATGAGACATTAAGATCAACATAAGAGTCATCAACTAGTTATTTCATAACTGTTGTTTTGAAAGCAATTTGTTTTTCCATCTCCAAGTTCCCCCACCGAATTGTTTGCAACATTTTTATTTGTCTTAAAATTATTACATTTAATTTGTACATCTAACACCACTAATCTATATTGTGTTATCAAACTTTCTCTTGTTATGATATTGCAATCCTTACAAATCATTTTATCCATTTTGCGAGTCATAAAATAATCAATTTATGACTTATTTGGTCCGTTTTTAAACGTAATTAAATGTTAATCCCTATTTATGAAAGACGTATTTGATATAATTAGCTCGTGTGCTACGAAAAGTCTAAAATGATTTGTCCTTTATTTTTTTCTCAATATTCATATCCTTCATTAACGGTTGTGTAATCTATATTTTCTTCCATATATGTCCATTTAAATCTCCTCCTATGAAAATCTTCTCTTTGTGGAATTTCTCTTACTAAATCATTTAAGTCTTCTCAAAATTACAGTTTAATAGTTTCACTTAATCCTACTTGTAGCGCGTAAGCACTGACCACATTAATAGATTCATTTCAATGACCAATTTAAGAGCTAAGATTTTATTACTTTTTCTATTTACCCCAACAACTTCATCCTTCTAAGTAGTATCCAAAATAATACCGACTTTAGTGTCTGTTTTATTTTTTCCTGTATACCATAATTTAAAACTTGAATTATCTAAAATTTTTGCTTTCTCACCTCCCCATCTAGTCTCTTGCAGACATAAAATATTTATCTTTCTCGTAATCATTGTATCCACTACTTCCATCGCTTTCTCCGTTAGCGTGCATATATTCCAACTTCCAAACCTATGTGGATCACAATTCCTATGATATACTTTCCTAGGACGTCTAATATGTGAGGACTTTTGTCTATTTAACACTACACCCAAGTTCTCTTGGAGGTGCAGTGGTCCTTGTCAAGACCTCGCATTCGGACCATACGACGAAGACTCTTGCATATTTAACACTACACCCAAGTCCTGGAGATGCAACGGTCCTTGCCAAGACCCCACATTCAGACCATGCGACGCGTTTCTTAAGGGGAACAATCTAATTTTTGCACAATTTCTCAAATGATTCATATTCATGAGGGTGACTAAATTTTACGTTGGTCGTCTACGTAACACAACCCTTGTCATTTTTCATCCGAGCTTGGGACCGACATAGGCTGTTTTGAAATGGAAATATATAGTATATTCAATTTAAAGGATAAACATTACATAATACAATTAAATATGCATAAAGGGAGGCAAACTCAAACTAATATTAGGGTTCTGGGACAAACAATAAGAAGAAATAAATTGATCTCTATAATTAACATTTACAGTGGGCTTTGAGCTTTAATTCAACTCTCCCCCACAAGATGGGAGTATGTGTGCACCTTTGAGATATTATCGGTGCAGGTATAGCAGTTCGGGCTCATGGTAAAGATATAAGACAACCGATCTTGAGATTGGAAGAATGGTGTGGAGATGTCACACTTCTCCAAGTGATTATTGATGAAATGTCTATCAATTTCATTATGATTTGGTTTGTCATGTTGAACGGGAGTATGAGCAATGCTAATATCCGTTTTATTGTCGTAATACAGGCATGTGAATTTTCCTCTTGTGTCCCTAGATCCAGTATCATAGACTGAAATCATAGTTCCTCGCATATCCTTGTGGCATTGTTCTGTATTCTATTTTTTCACTGAACCTTGGTACCACATTTTGCAACTTATTTGTCCATGACACGAGATTCCCCCTAACAAAGAAATAATATCTGGTAAAAGATTTTTGATCATCTTGGCTTCCAAAGTCGGCATTCGTGTATACTTCAACATTTGCATGCATATTCTTAGAGAATAGGATTCCACATCCAGGAGAATTCTTCAGGTACTGTAGCACTCTTATAGCAGCTTCCTATTTCCTAATATCTCAATCAGAGAAAATGGATGTACTGCTGAGGATCTCAATTGCATAGGTGATGTTAAAACGAGTGTGTGTGAGGTAGATAAGTGATGTAGGGTAGGTTACGCGACGGGGGAATTGAACGTGCGGATGAGTGTGACTATGACCTAATGGAACCGCGGGTGGAAACAAAACCCCCAAGTGCAATCTGTATAAAAATAACACAACTATGCAAAACAATGATAATCTTAATTTGATTAGTTGTAAGCAACACAAATATTCAAAGAAGAACTACTTTGGGCGGCCTCCGTTTTAGAGAGGCAAACTAGAGCCCGCAAGCAAACATGTCCCCGCAAGTCACGATTAGTCACAAGAACAAACCCACGCAAGCAATACTTAAAGAGATAAACAAGCATGCTAATATTCAATAAAAAGAACTGTAACAAATAACCAAAACAAGTCTTAGCCATAAAAATGGTTGGGGCTGCTGTGGGAGAGATCGGCGAAATCCGCGATGGAGGAAGCCGGCCTGACGGGATCTGTCCAAGACGTAGCTGATATGTGCTTGTGGTGAAGGTGGGGGTCGGGATCTGGAACAGGAGAAGGTAGGGGCGGAATAGTGTGGTGGTGGCTGGAACTGCAGTCAAGGAAGGGAGGGTTGCCGGATCTGGAGGGGAAAGTGGCTGGCCGGCGGGATGTTGGGTTTGGGAGGGATCGGTGGCCGACTGTGGGCTAGGAACGATCGAAGGATGTCGGATCTGGAACAGGGGGAAAGTTGGATGTTGGATCAGGAGTTAGAGGAGGGCGGCGGTGCGATTAAAGGGTCGAGCGTCGGTTCGTGGCTGGGGTCGTGGAGCAGGGAGGGAGAGCTCGGGACTTTTGAATAGGGAGGAGGCAGGCTTTTGGCGCTGTGGAGAACAGGCGAAGGTGTTGGCGCAAGTAGCAGGGCTTCATAGCATATGACTGCAACGGGAAAAGGAAGGGGATGGAAGATGAAAACTCACCTAGGACTCAACACCTAGGGTTGTGATGTAGGCGCCGCGAATGATCACCTAGATTGGAGGAGTTCTCCAAAGTTCAGCAATGCCTTAAACAGCAGCCCCGACATATAAATAAAAAGCACGTAGGGCATCCTAATATTGACGACTATGATGGGTCGAAGATATTAGGATCCGATGCTCCTAAAATAAAACATAAAATACAAAAATAGTACATCAAATCGGGCGCAAACGTAGATCCGGACACATCCGCAGAGTCGGATCAATGATCCGATCAAGTCCTCCTGCATGAGTAGAAAAAAGGAGGTCCCGCCCTTCGGCGGATAGATGTGGTGACGACAGATCCCCATCAACTCCCCCCGACTGAAACGTCTTCATCTCCGATGAATCGAGACGGTCATACTGTAGTCGAAGTCCGGGGGCGAGTCGATCAAGCGCCTCGGGCGCTATCCAAGTGTCATCGGTGTGTGATCGCCCGGCCAAATGAACCAAGTAGCGGCAAACTGGAGGGTCGGCATAAATCACATGCTTATGCTTCAAAATCTCTTGAATGCTCTCATATCTCTCCTCACAGGTAATTGGAACCGATGATGCAGTAGGTGCCAACGAAGAAACCTGGGGTACCTGACTCAAAGGTGTGTGGGAATATGGGGAGGCCTGAATGGGAGGGCAACGTTGTAGTGAGTAGGGCTCAGGTGGGGTCGGGTTGTAAGGGTTCACATAGCTGTGAGGCCCGTAATGGGATGTAAAGTTTTCAATATTAAATATATAGTGAATGTCCACACTCTTCGGAATATCAACCTCATAAGCATTGGTGTGTGGACCCATTCACTTGGCACTTAATTTTTTTAATGGACCCTTGGGGAGCCTCTCTGCACAGATTTTGGCATAACTTATTCGCCAACCTGAAATATTTGTTCACGCCCCTGCGACTATCAGCATAAGATGTATATAGTTCATTGTTAGCTGTGATCTTTCTACGGATTGACTCATGGAGTTCATGTAAGTGATGTGTGAAGGATGTTTTGTTGCACGCGATGAAGTGCGGCATCTTCAAAAATCGATCTATTACAACAAAGATAGAATCATGCCAGCGCACCGTACGAGGGAGTCACAACATAAAGTTCATGCTAACATCTACCCAAGGTGGATGTGGGACGGAGGGGTGTGTAAAGGCTTGTGTTCTTAACCCCTTTTGTCGTTTGGCAAGTGAGACAGTGCCAAACTACTCAAGCAACGTCCTAAACAAGTGAGGTAGTCTTGTCCCGACTGAAGTGGCAAGTGACACCTCCCGCGTGTAGCTCTCAAATTAAGAAATCTCGATATGAAGTACTGGGTATACAAAGCATGAACCCACGGAATAAATAACCCTCAGACAGTTGGAACCCCTCAGTGGGTTCCGGGGGATCAAGCAGAAAGGCCAAGTATATTTCCCCAAAATTGGGGCACGAACTATAGTCCTCAATTAAATGCTCAAACGAGTCACATACGCTCTCATCGTCTGTAGGAGGGTAACCGGACGACTCAAGGCATTTGTGAGTTTGTTCTCAACACCAGTTCGGTGCTTCAGAACATAATGAAAATCCTGCATGTACTCGATCCATTTAGCAAGGCGATGACTCAACTTTCTCTGAGAATCTAGATAACGTAGGGCTTGATGGTCGGAATATAGGACGAACTCGCGGGGGAGGAGGTAGTGCCTCCAATAGCGCAGGGGCTGAACTATCGCATAAAATTCTCGATCATAATTTGAGTACTTTTGTCTAGCCTTATTAAGCTTCTCACTGAAATAAGATACGGGGTGGCCCTCCTGGCTAAGAACTCCACCAATACCAACCCCGGCGCATCACACGCCACCTCAAATGCCTTACTGAAGTTAGACAACCTCAGTACGAGCACAGTGGTCAAATTCTACTTGATATCCTCAAAGGCTCTTGTGGCAAACTCCATTCATACAAAATTTCCCTTAAGAATGCAGCTCGTTGATACGCAAAATGGCAAGTGCATTGGTCACTCAATTAATATAAAATGAGATGTTATCCCCAAGTATTGATCTCACAAGAAACACAGCAAGGTGGAGTTATCTTTTGAGGAAGAACTTAAGATTGAAGTCCAAATGGTCGGAAGGGTTATGGGAGTTGATTTGTGTTGTAGAAACAAAACAAAAGAAACCTAAATTAACAATGTGGGTCGCCGGCACCGCTTCACGACATGGGGGATTACATGTAACACCCCTTCCCAGTTTTACAATAATCAGCCATCCGGCCGGGTCAGCGATATAAAGAGAACTAGGAAACAGTATTAAAACTAGCATGCAGCAGGTAAAAAGAAACAACCACTAAGGATTAAAAACTTACAACGGAAGCTAAGAAAGTAAACTAAGGGTAACCACATACCTCATATCTGGATTCGCAGAGCCACTAAACATGAAAAAAATTGAAACGACTGAAAATCTGTAATAACATTATGAGTCTGATACAAGGCATATAAAACATTAACAAGGTAAATTGTCCACAACTACAAGTATATGTTGAAGGTAAAGACAAACAGAATGGGAAAACACTACAAATTGATGCCACCATAACGCTCATCCTAGGCGTAATTTCTCACCTGGGTCACCTGTAAAAACATTGCCCACGATGGGTCAGAGTAAGGAAAAATAACTCCTCCTAGTGATACTAAAAACATTTTCTCATATGATAAATGCATGTCTTTAAAAAATGATTTTGTGCATTAAAAATCATTTATGTTATATGTTATGCATGGCTTCACAACACTTCCTGGTCAATACATCAACTTGTTCTATGTTCGTGACATTCAGTTCAATAACTCAAGTCTCGGCATTTACTAACTAGTGTATTGTCTCACGTCAGGTTTATACTCGAGTTCTAGGTGGCTTCTAGCCTACACATCTACTTGGAAGGCTCTAGACAGAGTAGCTCCTAACGCGCATCTGAAACTGACGACCCGAGACCATCTTACGAACTCAATTGTTCTAGTGTCGCGCAGACACGGTCTCGAATCTACTAACTGTCTCAAAGGGGAGTCAACTCCCAAGACTATACTGCTCATAGGGTACCATATGCCTTATGAGAAAGGTAGTGCGTCTCTACCTAGCACGAAAAGACTTGTGTGCTTACTGACCTTTTGGTCTGATGCTACTCTGCTTGGGACATCTCTTTTGGTGTACTACTGAGCGACCCTTGACTTTCTCGTGGTCGACTAGAAGGGACCTTCACGCTCTTGGTTGGACAAATTTCAAGCTTACGTACACAGGTAAAGGTTTCGTACCTAACATTATTGTTCATGATCTGACTACTTTGGTCTTGGAGAAGGGTGTCATCCTACACATTTTCCGCGACCGTTTTCCTACCACCACACTTTTCTATGCATGGTCATGATATTTGTACAAAACATACACATGCGTATACAAAAATATATTTCTTGCTATGTCTAATTAGCAGGAATTAGGTTTCCTTACAGTGGTAGTGCGGCGCTCGTACACTCGGCGCGGCGACATCTGTTTTCCCGAAGGAAATCCGATTGTTAGGGACTTTCAGAACCTTGCCCCGAGGCCACCAAAATCCTGCAATCCAATACAAACCTACTTTAATTATTTTCTCCTTAAGGTTTTGTTGGAAAAATTCCAATAAACTAGGGTAACCAAAAACAAGAGGCTAACTTAGCGAATTACCTTTACGAGGGAGTGATTGAGGCTCTCAACGCGCCCAACTCCAATTTCGCGGTGGATTCCGTACTCCAAAACCTATTTAGGGCAACAGGACGAAAACCTAGGTTAGACTAACTTCCAAATCGAAAGATTTTCATGAAGGAATAGAAATAAGAGAGAAATAAAACTCACCGGAAACAAACATTTACAACTTCCACCGGTTAGGGTTGAATCCGGCTCTTCCACGGCCAAGGAAGGAAAAGGAACACCCACCGGCGCTCGTAGAGGAAGGAGGAGAAGTCGGAATTGATTTCTGGAGGGGGATCGGCCGGCGGAAAGCAGCGGGAGGGGCGTCGGCTCGTGCGGAAGGCGGTCGTCGGGTTGCGGCTCTTGCGGAAAACGAAAGGAAAGTCGGCCTGCAGTTTATCCTTTTCTCCCGTAAAAAGAATGAGGCGTGCGGGTATGCGGTTTTGTATTGCGGGCTTTGCGGTTTTTCTTATTAACCGTATTAAGAGAGGGAGTTAAAACTGCTATTGGCACCCCATTTTTATTTATTCCTTCTAAAGCAACCCATACCACACTAACTCCTTTGAACTAAACGATTTCTTGTCGCGCTTCGATACTAAAATTAAAATGCGTTACACTAAAATTATGACCAACATAAATCACGAATTAATGATTGCGACCTTTAGGAATAGTAGCATTGTACCTTGACGACGCGCTGCCTCGATCAAAAACCGTCGCGACACGACCCTACAATTAAAATTAAATTTCGCGTCAAAACTATGGATGCTACAAATCTCCACTCCTAACAAAAATTTTTGTCCTCGAAAATTGTAACTATACCTAAATCGAAGAGGAATGAATAGTCTGCATTGCTCTTAAGCTCATTCTCTCGCTCCCAAGTATACTCTAGACGGCCACAGTTCATCCAAAGGACTTTGACAATGCGAATCTCTCTATTCCAGAGCTTCTGTATCCTTGAATCCACGATTCTGACTGGTCTAACCCCAATACTAAGATCTGTCTCGATTGGTGCTTCCTCGGTACTGATGATCTGACTAGAATCTCTGTCTGCTCTCCTCAAATAGGAGACGTGGAATACATCATGTACACCACTCATTTTCTCAGGTAAGGCCAACCTATATGCAACCTCACCAACTCTTTCCAGCACCTCAAAAGGACCAACAAATCTGGAGCTCAGTTTCTTCATCCGCTTTATTCTAGAGACTCCTCTGACTGGTCTGACCTTCAGATAAACGTAGTCTCCAACACTGAACTCTACTGACTTGTGCTTCTGATCATGATACTTGGTCTGGCGATCCTGAGCTGTCTTCATACGCTCTTGAATGAGCTTGATTCTATCAGTGGTTTTATCAATCCAAGATTCTCTGATGGTAGATCTTTCCTCACTTTCTGTCCAACACAACGGTGTACGACAACGTCTACCATAGAGGGCCTCGAACGGTGTCATCTCAATACTCGTCTGAAAACTGTTGTTGTAGGAGAACTCTACAAGAGTAACATACTTCTTCAACTTTCCTCCAAAGTCCAAAATGCACATCCGTAGCAGATCCTCCAAAGTCCTATTTGTGCGCTCAGTCTGTCCATCTGTCTGGGGATGGAATGCGGTGCTGAAATATAATCTGCTACCCAACCGCTCTTGTACATATCTCCACTCCTTGGAGGTAAATCTGTCATCTCGGTCTGAAACTATAGTCTTGGGAACACCGTGAAGTCGAACTATCTCGTCTATATATAACTGTGTCAGCTTCGAACCTTGATCCGTCTTCTTAAGAGGAATGAAATGGGCGACCTTAGAAAGACGATCAACTATAACCCATAAAGAATCATTCCCACTCTGCGATCTCGGCAGACCATGGATGAAATCCATGGATATATCCTCAAAAGTCCACTCAGGAATGGGAAGTGGCTGCAACTTGCCTCCAAACCTTTGACACTCGGCCTTAACTAACTTGCATGTCTCGCACTTCCCCACATAATCTGCAACATCACCCTTCAAGTCTGGCCACCAGACTACCTTCTTGAGATCTGCATACATCTTTGTGCTGCCCGGATATATAGAATATCTGGAATTGTGTGCCTCAAATAGAATGTCCTCGCGAAGGTGACTAACAACGGGGATACACAATCTGTTATCATGTAATAATAAATCATCCTGAATAGAGAATCTCTCTTTCTGACCCGTCTGCACCGAGGTCCAAATCTCTGTCATCTTTGGATCCAATGGTAGAGCTGTCCTGATTCTATCCTTAATGTCGCAAGTAAAATCTTCATCCAACTCAAACTTGCAGAACCAAAACTACAACGGGGCACAACGATGATGTTCATTCTCTCTAGTTCCCGCACCAACTCCTTCTGCAGAGTGGGAAGGGAAAAACACGAACCTCTCCGGCTAAGGGCGTCAGCTACCACGTTTGTCTTTCCTGGATGGTACTGAATGTCTACGTCGTAGTCTAATAGAAACTCTAACCGTCTGCGCTGCCTCAAATTGAGCTGCCGCTGATCAAAGATATACTTGAGGCTCTTATGATCAGTGAAGATCTCGCAACGCACTCCATAGAGATAGTGTCTCCATATCTTCAGGACATGTATGACTGTTGCAAGCTCCAAGTCATGCACGGGATAGTTCCTCTCATGAACCTTTAACTGTCTCGAGGCATAGGCTACGACCTTTCCACGCTGCATGAGAACACAGCTCAAATCCTGACCTGACGCATCGCTATAAATCTGAAACCCGTCAGGCCCTGAAGGTAAACTCAAGATCGGTGCGGTCATTAACCTGTCCTTCAAGTCCTCAAAAGTCAACTCGCACTCAACTGTCCAAACCAAGACTTTACCCTTCCTGGTGAAGGAAGTCAGTGGTAAAGCTATCTTTGAGAAATCCTTGATGAATCTCCTGTAGTAACCAGCTAGACGCAAAAGCTGCGAACCTCTGAAACTGTCGTCGGCCTTGGCCAATTCTTAATGGTCTCTATCTTCTTCGGATCAACACTAACCCCTTTCTGACTGATGACGTGGCCTAAGAATGCAATCTCTGAAAGCCAAAACTCGCATTTTGAAAACTTGGCATACAACTGGTTCTTCCTGAAGGTGATCAAAATAATCCTGAGGTGTGAGGCAAAATCTTCTGCACTCTTAGAGAACACCAAGATATCATCGATAAAGACGATAGCAAAACGATCCAAGTACTCCCGAAATACCCTGTTCATCAGGTCCATAAATACTGAAGGGGCATTGGTCAGCCCGAACGGCATGACCACGAACTCGAAGTGTCCATATCTGGTACTGAAAGTCGTCTTCTGTATATCCACGTCTCGAATCTTTAACTGATGATAACCCGACCTCAAATCTAACTTGGAAAAGGTGTTCGATCCCACTAACTGGTCGAACAAATCATCAATCCTGGGAATCGGGTATTTGTTCTTTACTGTCAGTTTGTTCAATTCACGGTAATCTATGCACAGTCTAAGACCACCATCCTTCTTCTTCACGAATAGTACTGGAGCACTCCAAGGTGAAGTATTGAGGCGTATAAAGCCCAAATCAAGCAACTCCTGCAACTGCCTCTTCAACTCCGCTAGTTCCCTTGGAGCCATCTGGTAGGGGGATTTGGCTACCGGTGTAGCCCCAGGCTGCAAGTCTATCGGGAACTCAATCTCTCTATCCGGAGGGGCACCAGGGAGCTCTTCCGGGAAAGCATCGGGGAACTTCTGCACTACTGGTACCTCTGTCAAGTCAGCCTTTGCCTCCGCGTTTATTAGTACTACGAAGGTTTCACAACCCTTACTGATGCACCTTCTCGCTTGGACTGCGGAGATGATCATCTTCACTACTCCCTTCAAGCCCTGAAAAGAAAATGCAGTCTAGTTGGGGCCCTCAAACTGTATCTGCTTCGCCCTACAGCAAATCCTGGCGTTGACTGTCGAAAGCCAGTTTATTCCAAAGATCAAGTCAAATCCTGCAATAGGTAGCTGCAACGCTTCCACTATAATCTCGGTATCACCAAACTGCACTGGTACCCTGCACTTATCTCTGGTCTGCAGAAGGGATCCATTCGGCATCATGACTTCTAGCGGTACTGTCTCTGGAAATACTTCTAAATTCAGCTTACGCACTAGAGATTACGCGATAAACGAGTGTGAGGCAGCCGTATCAAACAGAATCTTGGAGAGTAAATTACAAATCATAAGAATGCTTACATGAATGATTTACAAAGATGAAAAGAGTGTCACTACGGAGGATTAAATAAACTTGTTAAGCAAATTAAACACTTACCAGTCACTACATCCTCCTGATCCTTTGCCTCCTGCTGACCAAGCTCATACGCTCTGCGATGCACTAAATATCGACCCTGCTGTGGTCTCCCATCAGTGATCATCAACGTTTTGCCCTTGTCTACCCTGCTTGAGCCACCAACCTCATACTTCGACTGCAAGAACAAATTACACTTGTCATCGACAGTAATTACATAAATGTAATGAATAAAACTATGTTTGGATTACCTGATTCGCACCAACTTCCTGACAGTAGCGAGCTGTGTCAAGGTTGACGGCACTTGTAACACACGCCTGCGTTGGCCAAACACTCTCCTGGATGGCGACACTGACACTTGGGACAAGTGGGGTAGTCCTTGCTCCTGTCACCAGACTGACCACTCTTCTTAGCATCAGGCTTCGGCTTCTTGTTCCAGTTCTTCCCTTGGTCGTTCGTGCTCTGTTGCGGCTGATGCGAGTCCTGAGATCGCTTCATTTAGAAACTACTTCGCTTCTGAACCTTCTGCTGATCAGCCTCCAGCCTGTGAGCCGTATCCACTAAGCTCCTGTAGTCAGCGTTGACCATGGTCATCAACGGCTGCCTCAACGAGTCACGCAAGCCATCCACAAAGCGGCTGCACTTCTCAGCCTGATCTCCCTGCATCACGCCCGTATATCGAGCCAAATTGGTAAGCTCTCGTTCGTACTCAGTAACGGTCCTGTCCTCCTGAAAAGGCCTAAGATATTTCTCCCGGAGACCTCGTCGTGCGGAAGGAGACACGAACCAACTTGCAAGGGCTCTAGAAAAATCGCCCCACATAAACATGTCTGGCGTACGACCTGGCCAAAAATATGGTCATATTATTAAACAGAACGCATCACTTCCAAAAATAAGAGGAAATTTCATAACAATTTACCTGCAGGATCATCTGCCCGGTACTTGTCCCACCAGACCTTTGCCTCATCCTCGGAGGAGGAAAACTGCCAGAGGAACCTTCTTGTTCTCCGGGCACCCCAAAACGTTCAACATGTCTCTGGTGTTTGCTATCCAATCGTCTGAGTCCATTGGGGTCTCATCCCCATTGTAATTCGAGGGTTGAAGCTCTCTAAAGTTCCTCAAATAACGTTCCAGGGTCACCTCTACGGGTGCTGGCGCAGGAGCTGGTGCAAGGGTTGGTACTTGCACTGGAGCTAGAAACCCTGCAGTCAGTCCTCACTAAAACTCCATCAAGGCAACAGTGACCGTCTTGGCAATCTGAGATGCTATGTCAGTGCCCTTTGGTGCTACTGGAACTGGTGGTACCTGTGGCACGGCAGCGTCTCCCATAGTCGCGTTAGGCACAGGGTCCTGACGTGAAGATTCACCCAGTTCACTGACTCGTGGTGCCTAATAGAACATATAAAAGAAATCTGATTATTTATCATGCATCTGTGAAATCTGGCTTAGCACTTTATTTCGTACTCTTGCAAACACTAGGGCTTAAACGTACTTAAAATACTCTACTGACAAGAGTTTACTCTTACACATTCCTATGACTCTGTGAATCTTTCTTGGGTCCAGGGATCCTAAACCTCCTCTGATACCAATTTGTAACACCCCTTCCCAGTTTTACAATAATCAGTCATCCGGCCGGGTCAGCGATATAAAGAGAACTAGGAAACAGTATTAAAACTAGCATGTAGCAGGTAAAAAGAAACAACTACTAAGGATTTAAAACTTACAACGGAAGCTTAGAAAGTAAACTAAGGGTAACCACATACCTCATATCTGGATTCACAGAGCCACTAAGCATGAAAAGAATTGAAACGACTGAAAATCTGTAATAACATTATGAGTCTGATACAAGGCATATAAAACATTAACAAGGTACATTATCCACAACTACAAGTATATGCTGAAGGTAAAGACAAACAGAATGGGAAAACACTACAAATTGACGTCACCATAACGCTCATCCTAGGCGTAGTTTCTCACCTGGGTCACCTGTAAAAACATTGCCCTCGAGGGGTCAGAGTAAGGAAAAATAACTTTTCCTAGTGACACTAAAAAAATTTTCTCATATGATAAATGCATGTCTTTAGAAAATAGTTTTGTGCATTAAAAATCATTTATGTTATATGTTATGCATTTCTTCACAACACTTCCTGGTCAATACATCAACTTGTTCTATGTTCGTGACTTTTAGTTCAATAACTCAAGTCCCGGCGTTCACTAACTAGAGTACTGTCTCACGTCAGGTCTATACTCGAGTTCTAGGTGGCTTCTAGCCTACACATCTACTTGGAAGGCTCTAGGCATAGTAGCTCCTAACGCGCATCTGAAACTGACGACCCGAGACCATCTTACGAACTCAATTGTTCAAGTGTCGCGCAGACACGGTCTCGAATCTACTAACTATCTCAAAGGGTAGACAACTCCCAAGACTATACTGCTCATAGGGTACCATATGCCTTATGAGAAAGGTAGTACGCCTCTACCTAGCACGAAAAGACTTGTGTGCTTACTGATCTTTTGGTCTGATGTTACTCTGCTTGGGATATCTCTTTTGGTGTACTACTGAGCGACCCTTGACTTTCTCGTGGTCGACTAGAAGGGACCTTCACGCTCTTGGTTGGACAAATTCCAAGCTTACGTACACAGGTAAAGGTTTCGTACCTAACATTATTGTTCATGATCTGACTACTTTTGTCTTGGAGAAGGGTGTCATCCTACACATTTTTCGCGACCATTTTCCTACCACCACACCTTTCTTTGCATGGTCATGATATTTGTACAAAACCTACACATGCGTATACAAAAATATATTTCTTGCTATGTCTAATTAGCAGTAATTAGGTTTCCTTACAGTGGTGGTGCGGCGCTCATACACTCGGCGCGGCGACATCTGTTTTCCCGAAGGAAATCCGACTGCTAGGGACTTTCAGAACCTTGCACCGAGGCAACCAAAATCCTGCAATCCAATACAACCCTACTTAACATATTTTCTCCTTAGGGTTTTGTTGGAAAAATTCCAATAAACTAGGGTAACCAAAAACAAGAGGCTAACTTAGCGTATTACCTTTACGAGAGAGTGATTGAGACTCTCAACGCGCCCAACTCTAATTTCGTGGTGGATTCCATACTCCAAAACTTATTTAGGGCAACAGGACGAAAACCTAGGTTAGACTAACTTCCAAATCGAAGGATTTCCATAAAGGAATAAAGATAAGGGAGAAATAAAACTCATCGAAAACAAACGTTTACAACTTCCACCGATTAGGGTTGAATCCGACTCTTCCACGGCCAAGGAAGAAAAAGGAACACCCACCGGCGCTCGTAGAGGAAGGAGGAGAAGTCGGAGTTGATTTCTGGAGGGGGATCCGCCGGCGGAAAGCAGCGGGAGGGGCGTCGACTCGTGCGGAAGGCGGTCGTCGGGTTGCGGCTCTTGCGGGAAACGAAAGGAAAGTCGGCATGCGGTTTATCCTTTTCTCCCGTAAAAAGAATGAGCGTACGGGTATGCGGTTTTGTATTGCGGGCTTTGCGGTTTTTCTTATTAACCATATTAAGAGAGGGGGTTAAAACTGCTATTGGCACCACATTTTTATTTATTCTTGCTAAAGCAACCCTTACCACACTAACTCCTTTGAACTAAACGATTTCTTGTCGCGCTTCGATATTAAAATTAAAATGCGTTACACTAAAATTATGACTAACATAAATCACGAATTAATGATTGCGACCTTTAGGAATAGTAGCATTGTACCTTGACGACGCGCTGCCTCGATCAAAAACCGTCGTGACACGACCCTACAATTAAAATTAAATTTCGCGTCAAAACTATGGATGTTACATTACACGGGCTATTAGCACCACTTCGCTTGGAGGGTAGAAGAGTAGGCTCGCGGAATGGAAGAGTAGGCTTGCGGAATGGAAGAGTAGGCTTGCGGAATGGAAGAGTAGACTTGCGGAATTGAATGGAGGGTGATGGTGGAATCGACGCACTTCAAGCACAATCTAAACTAACCAAATATTTCATATAATGAAAATAGAATTACACAACAAATGTTTAGAAGGGCATTCATCATCATAAAATGAGGATTATATTCAACAATAAGAGAAGAAAAAAGTAAAAGATACAACAGAATCCGGAAGCTTGTTGTAGATTCACGGTAGGAATCATCGGCTTATCAATCCGCGTCTTAGCTCGGTCCCAACTATCGTCCAGGGTAGAGGAGGGTTGTCGCATCCCCCCAATTGACCCGTCTTCTCTTGTAAACTACAATCCGGCCACGTCCAATGCTAATAACACCTTGCTTTGTGATGAAGAAGAGCGTAGATTCCTCTTCTTGAAGCATTTGGATGATGTGAAGCGGCCTAGGGAAAAGCTCTAACGAGTGGTGGAGGAAGGAGTCGAGGCTCTCCCCTAAGGGTTTTGCAACGGAACGGTGCAAAAATGAAGTTGTAATCCGAAAACAACGACAATTTGCGCTTAAATAGAAAATCGTGAGAGAAAATGAACTCGCACAGTCGTGCACTCGTGCGTTCGAACCGTGTGATATTTACGAGAAAATTTCACTCCATGCCAAGGATCCGCCCATGCGATTTCTCCTCACGCACGGATACAACAACCGTGCCCAAACAAAAACGCACGAGCAGAGACAGAACTTTGATTTTCAAGTCAAACACCAACTCGTGCAATTTTCTTCTCGTACGGTTGAATCCAACCGTACGTAAAGGAAACGCACGAGTAATAAAAACATAATTTTTTTAGACAAAACAGGTCGCTTGTGCGATTTGTTCTCGTACGGTTGGATTCAACCGTGCGTGACCAAATCGCACGAGCAGAGACAAAATATAAAATTTCAGCACAATAGTCTCGCATGGTCAAAACAGCCTGTGCGCGAAGAAAATCACACAGTCGTGCAATATACGATCAAGACGATCAAGCCGATAAAAGAAAACGCACAGGCAGAATGCTCGTGCGCGGATAAAAATCGCTCGAAACGTGCGAAATACACAAATTTCCCAAAAGGGTTTAAGCTCCCTCGCACGTCCAAAGCTGCAATGAGAGCAACAAAACACATCGGATAGAACCATGTGCTTACCCCCAGCAAAATAGAGCACAATTGTGTACCACAACGGGTAAATTGTACACTTCATGTACAAATGAAAATCAAGTAAAATATAAGCGATTATGAGCTATAAGTGAAGTGTGGGTGCGTGAAAACGAGCTCAGATGAGTCCGAAAAACCATATATGAATCAGACTCATCACACCCCCAGACTTACTCGTTTGCTCGTCTCAAGTAAACTATCTCTCATGCGGACGAGAAAAACAAATCCTGGCATAAAAACTGAAAAGCAGAGTAACATGTGAAGTCGCATACTCGCGCGCATAGAAATCTAGTAGGAAAAACTTTTAATTATACTGAATAGATTATAGATTTCTAAGATGTGTATCTATATATTATTTCTACTCATAATCAGAATTACAGTGAATCCTCGAGTATTGCTTAAGGAGAAAGTAGATCAATCACTAAGATGTGCATTGCCAAAGACCGAGACTCAAGACAACCTCCAAATAAATTCATCAATGTCGATCATCATAAGCTCACCCGTTCACACTCTCTCCACGACACTGGCTTGGATCAACGTGTGAATCAATAGGACTTAACGATTTAAGATGGGGCTCGAGTTAAGGTTGCGATAAACAAAGATAAACTCGAGGGCTCGGAACACCTAACGCAAACGAGCTCGCAAAATAAAACTATCCACGTACAAATACAAAAGACGGGTTCACACACCCACAGACTTGAACTTGAAACTATGGGTGTGTCTACCGCCTACTCTCAAATATTCTTCACCCACATTGTCACTACGAATGACACAAATAGTGCCGCCAAATTGAGTTGCTCTCATTTTATGAATATTGCGAAAGCAGACAAAACCTTCATGTTTCTGTTTGAGTAAGTGTACCCAATAGAACAAGAAAAACAATCAATACAAGTCATAAACCAGCGATAACCAGAAAGAGAAACAACTTGGGAAGGTCCTCATACTTTAGTATGAATAACATCAAACGGTACCATACTTGGACTAGAAATATGGTTCGAACTATGTCGTACATCAGTACGTGTTTGAAAAGAGAGCAATCATTACAGACAAAAGTGCTCAGAGAGCTCGGAAACATAGGAAATAACTTAAGAAGATAACTGATGAAAGAGTGCCCAAGATGTTGATGTCATCAGCGCACATCAGCAAGAGAGGTACGAGGAGGTCTAGAGAGGTGCGACAGAGCTTGAGTAGGTGGCTGGTCCAAGATGTACAGTCCCTCAGAGTTCCTACCACTGCCAAGATGTCGCTTTGTGGTAAAATTTTAAAAGACAACCATCAGGAGAAAAGTGACAAAGCAATTAAGGGCGGTGGTTAAGCGACTAATAAATAATAAATTGCGAGGAAAAGCAGTAATATGCAGCACTGAAGTGAGTGGCAGGTCAGAGGAGTAATGGATAGTCCCCTTTCCAGCAATCGAGGAGAGAAAATCATTGACGGTAACAACTTTATCACGCTCAAAAAGAGGAGTGTAAGAGGTAAAACCTGACGCAGCTCCCATCATGTGGTCAGTTGCTCCAGAGTTAATAATCCACGCAGAGGGAGTCACAGAGGCAACTTGGGCACAGGGGAGCCGGTAGTGTCAAATGCAGCCATAGGAGATGGAAGTTCAGTACGCATAAGGCGGCGCAAGAAATCCAATTTCTCAGAGGAGAGACTATCAGATGGAAAGCGTCCAGGGACGACTTTAGAGGAGTGCACAACAGGAGGAGAGGAGGGTGGGAGAGAGTTACTATGTTTACAACCATGACCAGGAGTGCCTTTAGGAGTAAGAGGAGTGCCTTTAGGAGCAAGATGAGAATGAACATGAAAGCAACAGTCAAGGGAATGGCCCTGTCTGCCACGGTAGTCACACATTTTGATTAACATGGAGGAAGGAGCTCGAAGAATGTTCGCAAGAGAAGAATGATTTGTGCCACGATATGAGTAGAGTGAGCGTTGATGATCTTCATCACCTAATATCATGTTGAAGGCTTCGCGGAGACCGGGTAGGGGTTGTCGATTCAAATCATGGGTGTGCACCGTGTCGAACTTCATATTAAGACCCATGAGGAAAACATGTAATCAATAGCAGTCTTCTTTAGTTTCCAGAGTCGTAGCATCAACAATGCAAGTGAGGGTGAAGTGGTCAAAGTATTCACGCTCCTGATAGAGGTGTTCGAACTCGGAGAAGTAGCAACAGAGGAGGGGCCTTGCTTAAGTTTGAGAAGACGTTGAATAAGCTCATACACCTAGGTGGAGATACCAATTTGAGAATAAGTATCGCGCGCAAGAGTTCAGATTTCAAAATCGGAGTCCATCAACATATAGCTACGGTAGAAATAGTCAACTATATAGATATCAAGGGCGACATAAATCAACATTGGCCAATTGCACCTCATTGGAAGGAACCTTGGCGAAGCAAAAAAAAAAAGTAGTTTCTAAATTGAGTGTTTAGACTAATATTGTAGTATGACACAAACAGCGTGTGAATTAAAATGAATGAAGACTTTTTAAAAGACAATGATGAAATATACCCTATATCTATGTCTATGTATTGTAACAACAAAGTTATCATATACATTATCAAAAATCCAATATTTCATCAGAGGACAAAACATGGATAAGTCGACTGTAATTTCATTCAAAAGAAATTATCGGTGGGCATGTGTGCACTCTATTTGTTGTTTCTTATAAGGAACTTGCAAAATCTTTACCAAACCACTTCCAATCTTATTTGCTAATATGCATATCAAGCTAGGCATATTTGGCATTTATGCTTCAGGTTAATAGAAATGTTAGCATTATTATTATCAACTTTTATTTCTTGTATATTATTTTACTTCATTGCATACAAGTCATTGTCCTCTTTAGTTTATATAAGGTAGGGTATAGCATCAATAAGATTAAGCATCACAATCAACTTCAGTAGTTATGTTGGCAAACATAAGGATATATTATGAACTACCAGCATGCTTGCTCACTCACATGCACCGCACCGAACTCAATCAAGGTTGGGATTTGGGCTTGGAGATTACTGAATTGGAGTCTATTTTAAACAAAAGTTGTTTTTCTAGCCAATTATTTCTCGTCGAACATATTTTTTAGACAACTGATTTTCACTGAACGAAGGTCAAAAAACTCATTTTTTAATCGACCACATTTTATGCCCAACGGAGGTCAACAAAGAGTTATTCATTTAGTCGAATATCAACGTTGGTTGAAGAAGACCTATTTATTAGTCAACCGTCGAGTGGTTGTCGAAGAGGATGTATTCATTAGTGGTCAACAAATTCTTCTTGTCATCGAATGATGGTCAATGAGCCAGTATTTATCATTATAATTTTGATTTATTATTATAATAACACTCTCCCACTCTCTCTCAAATTCTTTAGTTCTCGGCCCACCAAATTTTTTTCATCTTTCAAGTTTGCTTCATGTACTCGTTTAGATTCTATGTGCTTCTCTAGTGTCTAAACGCATCGGAATTTAGAGATCTAGTCAAGAATGATACCTTGGAGAAGTGAGCAGCAATCTTGTCCGAGAGTGGTACTACTCCTTTAACACAGTATTTACACATCTTACCTAAGCTCGACTTTTATCTTCCTTTCATTATTGCATTGTTATAGTAATTGATCATAATTGTGAAAATTTATAAAGGAAGCCGAGAAAGGTCGCAGGCACGCTCAACCAAAACCAAGTCAAGTAGAAATCAGCAACAATAGAAGTACAAGAGTCTCAATTTGGAATTAACTTCTTCTTTACAAGACGAGATATACATTGCGAGACATGATTCACAATTTACCCGATGGAAACAAAAACGACTACAGGCAGAGAAGAAACCGCGTGGTCAGAAAACTGAAGCTGCACAAGACGCTAACCGCAAGCTTTGTCCGCTGAACCTTCCAAGTCATTATAATTTTGATTTATTATTATAATAATACTCTCCCACTCTCTCTCAAATTCTTTAGTTTTTGGCCCACCAAATTTTTTCATCTTTCAAGTTTGCTTCATGTACTCGTTTGGATTCTATGAGCTTCTTTAGTGTCTAAATGCATCGGAATTTAGAGATCTAGTCAAGAATGATAACTTGTAGAAGTGAGCAGCAGTGAAAAATCTGGTCGGGGAGTGGTACTACTCCTTTAACACAGTATTTACACATCTTACCTAAGCTCGATTTTTATCTTCCTTTCATTATTGCATTGTTATAACAATTGATCATAATTGTGAAAATTTATAAAGCAAGCCAAGAAAGATCACAGGAACGCTCAATCAAAACCAAGTCAAGTAGAAATCAGCAACAATAGAAGCACAAGAGTCTCAATTTGAAATTAGCTTCTTCTTTACAAGGCGAGGTATACATTGCGAGACATGATTCACAATGTACCCGATGGAAACAAAAACGACTACAGGCAAAGAAGAAACTGTGCGGTTAGAAAACTGAAGTCGCACAAGCCGCTAACCGTCAGCCTTGTCCGCTGAACCCGCCTAGTCGTCAAACCGCAATCAAGTTGTGTGGACAACCTGTTATTGAATGATGATGAAATGAAAACAGAACCCGTTGATAGACCGGGCAAACTCCTCGAACTATTCGCAACCCGGAGGAAGTGACTTCAAGCCGCCTAGTCGTGACCTGTTGTAAACCGCGAACTGTTTCGCACTGAGCCTTCCAACTAGTTACCTAGTAGCTCAGTATTAGCCGCACAGCCTGCACAGATCAAATCAACTTCACTTAGACGCGTCGATTAGAAAAACCTAACCGCAAGTTCAAAACGCGAATTGAGTTCTCACTATTCTCATTATATATGACGAGTCGGGGACCCCTATTTATAAGTGATAGGGAGAATGTGATCACCGCATATAACGATAGGATAACCGGATGTCATCCTACAGCTAGCACTACCTATCCGCGCAAGTGCGTATACCGGAGTCAGACCGCGTGCGACAATAACTAACCGCGCATGCGGTACCAGTCTGCATAACCGAGCGGACAACCACCTCAGTCCGCGTGAACTTGAGCAATCCAACCATGCGTACTGAGTAAAGTCCGCTCTTATGAAGATTTGTCGGACTCCGACACCAGACCGCGCAGTTCTGCGGTCTCCGCTTCCAGATCATGCAACACTGCAGCTCGCGACTAGGCAACCAACCAGACTTGTTACAACACCGCCAATAAGTCAACACAACCCAGTAAACTCTGGCATTAACCCGCGCAAGAAGGCTCCAGTGAACTGTGCGGTTAGCCTCCGCAGACCGCTCTAACCGCCTGCCTTCACGCGAACCAGAGAGCCTGAAAGCTCCAAACAGACTGTGCGGTCTCGCAGACAAGACCGCAAAAGTCGTGGTTAGCCTAATGCTAACCGCCTGGTTACCTCCCATGGTGCTTGCTGAACCAGACCGTAAGAGAGAACAACAACCGAAACCCGACTATCCGTCAACACTTATCTGTCAGGCCGTCGGCGATCTCTACGGTCTGTGAGGTCAACCCAATCAGACCGCCCACTTCCAATTCAACAATTTCAACACTCCTCCTTGAAGTGGGAAGTGGAAACCAGCCCGAGCAAACCTTGTAACCGTGTAAACGCTACCTTCGACAACGGCTTCGTGAAGATATTTGCGATGTTATCCTGACTCTGCACATATTCAACCATAAAAGACCTCCAGCACCTTCTCCTGAACGAAATGATGGTCAATCTCGATGTGCTTCGTTCGCGCGTGAAAAACTGGATTATTGCCTAAAAAACTGTCCCTTCCTTCGATATAGCTTGCACGACATCATTAGCAATATTAATAGCAACATTACCTTTGTAATTCTGTATGGAAGAGAACTTCGACTCATCCCCGGTGAGGTGATGACCACACCCTGAGTTCATGCCTCGACTGAAGATTGACTTTGCAGTCCTTCTGAATGTGACCAACCTTGTTGCACCTGTAGCATTGTGGCTCTCCTCTCTTCTTCTCATCATCTTGCCTAGAAAGTTTGCTCCTCTCTGTTGTGATGAAGAAGACGGACCATCGCTAACAGATGTCTTCTTCCTTTCACATCTCTTATTTTTGCCACAGAAGAGAACTTCGTCATCTCCCCATGAGATAGAGACTCCAGTCATCTGCCTCGCTAAGCTTTCCTGCGAAGCCAGCAGGTTTTTCAGCTCGAGCAATGATGACTGATTGGCTCAGCCCTGCACATAAGTAACGAAGGCAATATACTTCTTTCGCAGCCCGCGAATGATATGTCTCTTCAGCTTCCCCTCTGAGATAGGCTCTTCCGGGTCCAATGCCGAAATCTCAGCGCGGAGATTTTTCATCTTCAAAAAGAATGATGATATGGACAGATCACTCTGAGTGACCTTTGTCAACTTATTCTCCAAGAATTGTAGACGAGTTATATTCTTCTTAATGAACAAGTCATCCAAGGCCGTCCAAATCTCAGCAACCGACCGACATCTAATGTAGTTGAAAACCTCCGGTAAGATTGTCCGCTTCAGAGTGAACTCTGCATTCGCATTTGTCCTCTTCCAAGCTCTCACCAGCTCAACATTCCCGGCAGCAGCTACCATCTCTTGTCTGTCGTCTCCACTGACGACCTCTCAAAGGTCCTCGCCCAAAAGATAACTCTTCATGCACGACCGCCACTTCTTGAAGATGGTCTGCATCAAGAGCGCAATTCCAAGAACTCTTGCATAACCGGCTTCCATTGCTTAAACCTAAGTTACTTGAACTTCCAAGAAATAGCAAACCTTTAAGGTTGATGAACTGCTAACTTCTCAACACACCTCTGATACCATGTAAAAATTTATAAAGGAACCAGAGAAAGGTCACAGAAACACTCAACTAAAACCAAGTCAACTAGAAATCCGCAATAATAGAAGCACAAGAGTCTCAATTTGGAATTAACTTCTTTACAGGGTGAGGTATACATTGCGAGACATGATTCACAATGTACCTGATGGAAAAAAATGACTACAGGTAGAGAAAAAACCGCGCGGTCAGAAAATTGAAGTCGTGCATGCCGCTAACCGCCAGCCTTGTCCGCTGAACTCGCCAAGTCGTCAAACCAAAATCAAGCCGCGTGGGCTGCCTGTTATTGAATGTTGATGAACTAAAAATAGAACCGTTGATAGACCGGGCAAACTTCTCGAACTATCGGCAACCCGGAAGAAGTGACTTCAAGCCGCCTAATCGCAACCTATTATATACCACTGACTGTAAACAGTGAATTGTTCCAAACAAAGCCTTCCAACTAGTTGTCTACTCATCAGGTGTTAGCCGCACATCCTACACAAATCAAGTTAACTTCACTTAGTCGCACCGATTATAAAAACTTAACCGCAAGTTCAAAACGCGAGTTGAGTTTTCATTATTTTTGCTATATATGATGAGCCGAGGACCCATATTTATAGGCAACAGGGGGAGTGTGATCACCGCTCATAGAGATAGGATAAACGTCTGTCATTCCACAGCTAGCACCACCTATCCGCACAAGTATGGATACCAGAGTCAGACCGCGTGCGACAATAACTAACCGCACACGTGACATCAGTCCGCATAACCGAGCGGACAGTCAACTCAGTCTGCATGGACTTGAGCAATCCAGCCACGCGTCCTGAGTCAAGTCCGCTCTAATGAAGATTTATCGGACTCCGACACTAGACCGCGCAGTTTTGCGGTCTCTGCTTCCAGACCACGCAACACTGCAGCCCGCGACTAGGCAACCAACTATACTTGTTACAACACCATGAACAAGTCAACACAACCCAGCGAACTCTGGCATCAACCCACGCAAGAAGGCTCCAGCAAACTATGCGGTTAGCCTCCGCAGACCGCTCTAACGGCCTGCCTTCACGCAAACCAGAAAGCCTGAAAGCTCTAAGCGGACTGTGCAGGCTCACAGACCAAACCGTAAAAGTCGCAGTTAGCCCAATGCTAACCGTCTGGTTACCTCCCAGGGTGTTTGCTGAACCAGACCGCAAGAGAAGAGAACAACAGCTGAAACTCGGCTATCCACCAACACCTATCTGTCAGGTTGTCGGCTATCTCTGCAGTCTGTGCGGTCTGCCCAATCAAACCGCCCACTTTCACTTCAACAATTTCAACAATCATTGTTGTTTATAAAAACAATATATATTCTAGTTTAGTTTTTAACAAATTATATTCATCAATCTGCACATAGGCATGGGCGGATCTACAGGGGGGCCACAGGGACACGTGCCCCCCCCCCAAATTTGTTGGAAAGTTTGATTAGGCTTGGTTCGCCCAGACCGGTGCCCCCCCAAATTTTTTTTTAATCCGCGATTTTCACCATCCGCCATTCCCGTGCGGTCGTGCCCTAGCTGCTCCCGTGCCAGGCGCAGATCGTCGATCGCCGATCGTCATTCCCGTGTGGCTGATATCTTTCTTCTTCTGCTGCTGTTAAACACTTAAACCCATTTTTAGTCCTGATTTCTGGACTGGAATTTCAGTCCAGAAATCTGTCCACATTTCTGGACTGAATTTCAGTCCAGAAATCAGATTAATGCATATTATTTCATTATATCCTGATATGATCGCTACACTTTTGACAATTGGGAAGAGTAAAGCAAATGATCGAGTGAAGGCACAGGGTATGTTGTTTGCATTGGAATCATTTGACTTTGTGTTAATGCTTCACGTAATGACCACTATATTTGGGTACACTCATGAGTTAAATCTAGCTCTTCAAAGAAAGGATCAAGACATTGTTAATGCAATGTCTTTTGTTAATTTGACAAAAAAACAGTTGCAAACCTTAAGAGATGATGGATGGGACACATTATTAAATAAGATCTTGTTTTTTTGCGGCAAACATAAGATTCATATTCCCAATATGGATGATCAGTATATACCTTGAGGAAGATCAAGACAGTTTGTTGAAGACTACACAAATTTACATCATTATCGAGTACAAATATTCTTAAAAGTCGTCGATCTACAACTACAAGAGCTTAACAATCGGTTTGATGAAGTGAGCATGGAGTTGCTTCATTGTATGACTTGCTTAAATCCAATTAACTCGTTTGATAGTTTTGACAAGCAAAAAGTGATAAGACTTGCTGAATTTTATCCTAATGATTTTTCAAGTTTGGAGATGTTTATTTTAAATTTTCAGCTCGACAACTTCATTGCCGACATGAGAAGCGATGAGAGATTTTTTTATTTGAAGGATCTTGGTCATCTATCCACGAAGCTTGTTGAAACTGGTAAACATATTGCTTATCAACCGATCTACAAGCTTTTGAAGTTTGCATTAATTCTTCTGATGGCTACTGCAAGTGTAGAAAGAGTGTTCTCGGGCATGAACTACGTCAAGAACAAGTTGCGCAACAGTATGGGCGATCAAATGTTGAATGATTGTCTAGTTACTTTTATTGAGAGAGATGCATTTTTGAAAGTCCGTGACGATGATGTTATCGATCGTTTTCAAAAAATGAAGACTCGTCGTGAACAAATGTAATTTTCTTGTGTAATTTTGTATTTTCTGATTTGGTGAATTAAATGTAATTTTGTATGAATTTGCAATGTCAAAAATTTTACATTATCTTGTTGTTTCATTTAAAAAAAAATTTATGCCCCCCATTGCAAAATTCCTGGATCCGCCACTGCACATAGGCATGCCTACTGAACCTCTGCGACATCCCAATCTATGGGGCATAAGCCTCGGAGACTAAGCACTAAACATATCTATATAAATAGCAAAAACTTAACACCTTTTATATATCAATCAGCAAACCTTCAGGGGCGGAGGGATCCCCATAGCCTGATAACCATGGAAAGGAGTAGTTGAAGGAGATAAGATCAGATCCTCCCAACAAAACACATGGGGAGTCTCCCAATCCCAGTCCTCCTCCACCTGACTGGGAATAGTATCCTTTCCATCTCCAACCCCGAGGGCGGCAGCAAGGAAAACGCCGGAGGGACAGCCTGAGAAGGGGTCAAGGGCGTGGCGATCGTAGCGTTGGTTGTCGGCTTGGTGAGCGTTGAAGTCGCAGTTGGAGCAGAGGACGAGGCGGTGCGGAGGGGAAGGGCAGAATATGGCGGCCGGGGCGGCAGCGCAATGGTCGCATAGAAGGGAGCGGCTGTGGCCGGAGGAGACTGTGTTAGCGGCGTGGACCTCGCGATCGCAGGAGAGGCAGAGGCGAGCGGAATCGGCGCGGCAGTAGACAACCGCAGGCTCGGAGGAGCAAAAGTCGCAGAGGACGGCGTCGGAGTCGACGTCGGCGTCACAGTAGGACACCATGGTTTGGCAATCGGTGACTTTAGCACCTGATACTATAATGGTGGAAGATTAGCGTGGCTACGAAGATGATACGTGGAGCGTGAGCGTAGAAAATAGACTCGGCTGGAAGGTTCACGCATGTGAAGGATATTTTTTTGAGCATCCTTATTTTTAATAAGGAATTGTTAAGGGCCGCTCACTAAGGCTAACGGTAGCCCAAATTTTTTAATTAAGGGTATTGTTATTATCAAATTTGATTTAACTTCTACCAAATCAAATAAGTTTTGGATGGAATTTTGATTTGCTAGAAGTCATTTAGATTTGTTAGTAACAGCACTTTTAATTAATTGTTGTTTTTTCTCAGGTCAAATATTTTAACCTAATGGCCTCCCCTTTTTCTCCTGATTCTCCCTCCCCATAATTTTTTTCGCCTGATACCTACTGCTCGCCCTAGCCACCCGACTATTTCAGCGCCTCCTCTATCGTCATCACTGCCGCTGGAGGTGATGGCCAAGCAGCATTTTTATCCTCACGCCCTACCCGATCTATCCTGGTGCGGCGACATCCTCTATTTTTCTCCTCTTCCAGTCCTACTCGAGCGATCGGAACCAGGTTTTTCCTCTTCCGTCGTCGCCTCTCCCACCGCTGGATATCTGACTCCTGGAGATTCAGTGCAAATAGCATCCTCTCCTCCTAAGCACTCTCATCCTGATTTGTGATTTGGTATTGGATATTGTATTTACAATAACCCTGATTTGAAGGAGGGTTCAGTCAAGCTAAGATGAATTGTGATTGTATTTGATATTGTATTTTTTGTTATATACTTGCAGGTCTACATTGCTAAGTGCACACAATGTCAGATACAGTGGGTCAGTAAACACAGGACTAAACATTGTAATCCTTCATTGTGTAGGTCAATGTGTTGACTTGCGTGTAATCTATCTATTGGGGTGTACTTCTATGTCAAGTGCATGAGGAGGATTAAGGAAGAAGAAGAACTTGAATTCATAAGAACAGAAATTTTACCCAAGTAAAATTCTTCAAGTATTGTAAGGGATGTTCGTCGAACTCGTCGAGTATGTTCACTAATACTCGTTTAATTTTTCGTATATACTTACTAGCACCCGTCGAATTCATCATATGTACTTGTGGTAGAATATCTGAAAAGTTGGAAAAACGGTTAAGTAAAATTCGTCGAGTATCATCAAGTATACTCATCGAAATCGTCGAATGTATCTAACGATACTCGCCGAATTCGTCGAATATACATGTCGATACACGCCAAATTTGTCGAATCATCTCGACGCTACTTCTCTGGATTTTCCTAAGGCAAATTCGTCGACTATCTCAGCGTCGTGTGCGTCGATGACATCGAGTGCGTCGATGACGTCGAGTCAGATGGCCTATACTTGTCGAATTCGTCGAGTATGACTTCAGCGTGGCATTGAGTGGCAAGTTGGTTTAAGCTGAATTTTTCTAAGTCAATTTCGTCGTATAATAATATTGTTCGACGAGTATACTCAGTTATACTCAACGATACTCGACGAAAATGACTTAGGTTATTTTTCTTCTATTTTTCAAAACAACGGCTCGGGTTCATGATGGACATGTAAATTTCGCAGTTCTGTTTTGGAAATTCTTTTATAGCCGTTATTATTGAGGATGCCTATAAATACTTAGGGTAGATTTTTCATCAACCTTAATCTTACTATCATGCTAATTGTCCAAAGATTTCAAATCGCAAGATTTTCCAAAAATGAAAACTGTTGGGGCACGTACTGTTCACGACATCCGATCGGACGATGACAACTAAGTGCACGATTCGATATTCATCTTCCGATTCGACTGGATCTTTGTTTTTTGAAGATCTCTACTCCTTCAGATCTAGTCTATTCGAGATTCAAGGTCCAAGTCTTCAAAGCTTCAAGATTTTCCGAGTTCTCCAAGGTTTTTTAAGATCAACATTTTTCGAAGAACGACGAATAGAAGACACCAAATCTTGTGAAGATTGCATACTATTATTGTGTAATATTCTTTTAAATTTGTAGGAGATTTTATCTCCAAGTTGTAGATTCGTTTGTGGATCTATTGGTAGATCTGTTTGTGGATCGAGTCATAGATCTGGTTGTGAATCAAGTTGTACGAGAGGTTGTTCTCCGAGAGGTAGGAGTGTCGTCTCCGAGTTGTAGGAGTAGCGGCTCCGAGGTATAAGATTTGTTGAAATCTGAGAAAGGCGAAGTAGCCGAATCTAACCCTTCATGATAGATAGGCGAGGAGAGATAGTGGATGTACCCAACACAGGGAACCACTATAGATCTTTGTGTTATATGTGCTTGCATTTTTTAAGTAATTGTTATTTCGCGAAAAGACACAGACATCACTTATTCACCCCCCTCTAGGTGATTTAGGTAGACGCTAGATACTTTCAATTAGTATCAGAGGGGTGTTTTGTTCGATATAAGGTTAATACCTTGAACAAGATTCCAGATCTAGCGTCAAGAGATTCCCCTCAGTAGTCATGGATAGAAGTAAGGGCATGTCTTCTATGAAGTTACCGTTGTGCACCAAAGAGAACTTTTCCATGTGGAAAAGAGCGAGTCTGATTCTTCATGGAAGCAGCAGATCCGAGAATTTTTTAGATTGTGGAAGAAGGACCTCACATACCTACACAAGCCTCAGCTCTGAATCTGGTAGTCTTGATTCCAAAGAAAATGATGGACTTGACCAAAGATGAAATTTCCCTAGTCTCCTTAGACAAAAAGGCTAAGAATATTATCGTAAGTGTAGTGGACGACTCAATGCTTCAAAACCTATTCCACTGCAAATCTGCCAAGGAGATGTGGGACTGTCTTGTAGTTCTCATGGAAGGAACCGAAGAAGTCAGAGACGATCATAGAGCATTGTTGAATCAAGAGTACGAAGCATTAAGGCAAGGATCAAGTGATAATATTGTAGACAGCTTCGAGAAATTCTTTAAGATTGTCAACGGTCTCAGAAACTACGGTCGTACCTTCACTAATGGTGAACTAAATGACAAATTCCTCAGATCCTTGATAAAGGACTGGGATACTAAAGTTGTAGCCATTAGGGAGTTTGGGAAGTTACCGGAGATTGACCCCTAGAACCTCTTCGAAAAGCTGCTCTCCTACGAGCTTCGAATGAACACTAGAAAGAAGGAGAAGCAAAGCAGCAGGACTTCAAGCAGAGAAAAGTCAGTTGCTCTGAAGACTGAAGGTTCGAGGAAATCTAAAATCGTGTCACCAGTAAGGACACGAGCTCCATACACCCCAGAAGACTCTAAGCCAAGCACGTCATGCTCTGAGCTATCTAACGGAGAGTTCTCACTCATCTCTAAGCAGTTCAAGAAACAGATCAACAAGAGGAGACAGATGAAGAATCAGTCATCCTCCTCTGGCTTTAGAAGATCACATCGTGATGGTGATCGCTCCAATAAAAGCTACAACCGAGAGGACAGGTACAAATCTAAACAGAACAAACATTCTTTATCTGACGTTGTGTGTTATTACTATAATAAGATAGGACACATGATTGCGGAGTGCCCATACAAAAATAAGGAAGGATCTAAGAAAGAGGAGAAGAGATCCTTCAAGGGAAAGAGGAAAGAAGAAAAGAGCTTCGTCGCAAAGAAGTCCAAGACTCTCAGCGACAGTGACTCGAGCGAGTCAAGTTCAGAGAATGAGGAAGCTTACTTTGGGATTATGGCTCGATCAGACGAGGAAGTTGGCGACTCTGAGTATCACGGGAAGGTAAACTCATACACAATACTCTCTGACTCAGAAACGTCAACTAATGGTCATGAAGGCTATTCTTCTGAGGAAGACGATTCTGAATTGATGGCTCAGTATGAGAACCTTTTGAAAGTTTTTGACAAATGTCGCAAGGTAGTCAAAAAGCAAGCAAAAGAGTTTGCCTCTCTCAAGGCAGTGGAAACAAGTCTGGAGGAAAAACTTGCAAAATTACTTCCTCTTAGAGATGAAGTTCACTCTTTGAAAGAGGAATTGAAAAGCTTAGCTGAGACATTAAGACAGAAGGAGAAATACCTAGATGAGCTAGAAGAAAAGCTCGTGGTGGAAAGGAAGCTAGTTTAAAGCTACTCGAAGTCAAAGACCGTTCTTCCTCTCATCGATGAGTTTTTTGCTCCAAAAAAGGGCAGTGGTCTTGGCTACATAGTTGAGAAAGATAAGGCTGCTAAGAGAGCCGTCACCAAAGATAAAGGGAAGGCACCTTAGAGTCAACCCTCTTTTAAGAGAGTTATTTTCCCCACAAACAAATATGACTCTGAGACATCCTATGGGCACTTTGTCAGGCCTACCTATGTAGAGCCTAAGAAGAGCTATCAAGGATGGAACCATCCCCAAGACTTTGGGGCTAGTGTTTTCAAGGCTCCTTATAAAGAGATAACTCTATAAGAGTATAGTCCTTATATTCATGGACATGATTATATGAAGGCATTGAAAGCCAAAACTTTTGTACCCAAGGCTAAGGAGATTGAGAAGCCTTGTGTATGTTACAATCATGAGATTTCCACCTCCAAGTATGTTTCCCCTACTAGACCTCAAATTCAAAAGGTAAAGCAGGAGTACAAGAAAAGGTAAAACAGGTTTGTCTTGTATGTGTTGCGGCAAAATTGATCATTTTGGCGCAGATTGTTGGTTTAACCCAGCAATTTTGAAACTCCACGAGTTAACAGTGTGAGACAGACCACTCACAAAGTTAATGTTCCTAGTGGTGTTAAGCTGACAAGGAACCAAGGAACCAAATATGTTTGGGTTCTTAAGGTAAAATGATTTATAATTATAGGTATATTCAAAGGCCAACAAAAATCTAATTTGGTATTTGAACAGCCGATGCTCTCAGCATATGACCGGGACACGAAGCCTTCTACGAGAATTTACCCCAGTCGAAGACTGACCAAAAGTTATATTTGGAGGGTCAGACAAGGGAATCACAAAAGGATACGGTATGATTTCCAACAGCATAGTTTCTTTCATATATGTGGCTTATGTTGAAGGATTACAACATAATCTGATAAGCATAAGTCAACTATGTGACAAAGGTTATATTATTGAGTTCTACAAAGACAAGTGTCTGATAAATTCGCCTGCTAATTTGGAAATGATCTTAATAGACACTCGGAGTAGAAATATATTTTATTTAAATTTTCTATGTTTAGACAATTCTACACCACTGTGCTTTTTGGCTAAAGATAGTGCGTCTCTATGTGACTAATAGTACAAGAGATTAACACATATTAATTTCAAAACCATAAATCTGTTATTTTCTTATAACTTAGTGTGTGATACTCGCAACATTAAGTGCCTTAAAGTGTTTGTGTCACGCATGTCAAATGGGTAAGCAGACAAGGGCTACCTTCAAGGGTATTGCTGAAAAAGATTCTTCGAGAAGTCTGTAATTACTTCATATGGACTTATTTGGTCTCATGCCAATTTACAGTTTAGGAGGTAAAGTATATACGTTGGTAATTGTTGATGACTATTCTCGTTTTACTTGGGTGTTCTTTCTGAAACACAAGTCAGACACCTTTGACTCTTTCACCAATTTTGTCCGGCAAATTCAGAACGAACTGAACTACTCAGTGGTCAAAATCAGAAGTGACCACGGAACAGAATTTAAGTCTGGTGTCATGACAAAATTTTGTGAAATTCAAGGTATCTTTCATGAGTTTTCCTCCCTGCATACTCCATAGCAAAATGGAGTTGCTGAGAGAAGGAATAGAACCCTCAATGAAGCTTGTACAACTATGTTAAACGACGCTTCACTTCTAGAGTACTTTTGGGCTGAAGTAGTCAACACAGCTTGTCACGTGCAAAACAAAGCCCAAATCAACAAGAACCATCGTATGACTCCCTATGAACTATTGAAAGGCTGAAAATTGGTTGTGCCCTACTTTAGAATCTTTGGAAGTAAATGCTTTGTACTTAATAATAGGAAGTATTATCGCACGAAGTTTAATGACAAATGTTTTGAAGGTATTTTTGTGTGGTATAGTAGCCATAGCAAGGCATATAGAATTTTTAATAAGAAAACCCTGGTGGTAGAGGAGTCTATTAATGTTATATTTGATGAGAAAAACATGCTCCATAGCAGTTCGTCTAGTATTGTTGGTGCAGATGCAGGTATCAGGTTCAAGGAACTAAGCTTGGATGAAGTAGTCAAGGAAGATGCTCCAAGCTCAGTCAAGGTCATCGATCCAAGCATAGTGGATGAAGAAAAACTAGATGAAGCAACCACAGAGGATGCGCCTGATGCGATAGAACCTACTGGTGGAAGAGGAAGAAACCTAGTTGTTGAAACCGAAAATTGGTCTCTTGTGGAGTTCGCCCCCGGGGAAGGGGTGGTCGCGCACCTACTTCGCTCCTGCAAGAAAAACAACAAGGAAAAGAGTGCAAAGGACTAGACCAAGGGCTCGGCGCGGAGGTCCCACCACAAACCCGGAAGATCACCGAGCGATTCCCCTCCTTAGCCAAATGTCGGGCTAAAGTACCTCAGAAAGCGCTAGGAGACTGGGAGACAAGTAAGCGTGCCTTCTGAGGTACCCCTTGGGTCCTATTTATAGATTTTCAAAGATGATCTGCGAATAACTAACCTCTGCTGTCCTGAAATTACTGAAAACCCCTTGGGCTGGCCTGCCAACAGCCAAACTCCGCTGTCCTGACCAGCTATGCGCAGTCCACCCAGGTCTGCCAACAGCGAGATTCCACTATTCTAGCTGGCTAAGAGCAGGCCTGTAGGGACAAAATTGTAAGGAATCCCCTCCCCCCACTGGGGACTGGGCGAGTAGCCCTTCAATGCCTCTACTCGGTGGGAGGCGCAGGCCGGACCTGGCTCGCCTAGGGGACGCAGGTTGGAGGCGGCCTGCCTAGGAAGGCGCGGGCCGAGGCTGACCTGCCTGGGAGGGTGCTGGTCGGAGGGCGACCAGGGGCCGACCTGCCTAGGAGAGGCGAGTAGGGCTGACCCGCCTAAGGGGCGCGGGTCGGAGGGTGACCCGTCTGGGAGGGCGCGGGCCAGGTCGACCCGCCTGGATGACCCTTGGAGGCGCGGATCGGGGTCGACCCTCCTGCTTTCCTAAGTCCTTTCGGCGAACACGGGGTTGTACACTAGTGTTCAGACACTTCAAAGATCACCGAGCTGATCAGATCATTGGGCGACAGAGTTAGAACCAAAAGAGGTGCAACTAATGAGATTTTTCATCTTATCTTTCTGTCTCAGGTTGAGCCAAAGATGTTTGAAGAAGCAAACAAGGATGCCTCTTGGATCATGATAATGCAAGAGGAGCTCAACCAGTTTGAAAGGTGTAAAGTTTGGGAGTTGGTGCCTAGAACCAAAGGACAGAACGTGATCGGCACCAAATGGATTTTCAGAAACAAGCTGGATGAACATGAAGTTATTATCAAGAACAAAGCCAGGCTTGTAGCTCAAGGATATAGACAAGAAGAAGGGACCGACTTTGACTAGACCTTTGATCCAGTGGCCAGGCTCGAGGCGATCAGGTTATTTCTTGCGTCTGCTGCCCTCGAAGGATTCAAAGTATATCAAATAGACGCAAAATCATCATTCCTCAACGTGAATTTGAAGAAGGAAGTATACGTAGCGCAACCCCCAGGTTTTGTCAACTCTACTTTCCCTGAATACGTTTATTTTCTTAATAAAACTCTATATGGCTTAAAACAAGCTCCCCGAGCTTGGTATGTGACCTTCTCTAGCTTTTTACTTGAGAACAAGTTTATGAAAGGAAAGAAATACAAAATATTATTTCTTAGAGAAGTAAAAGGCAAGATTCTGCTTGTGCAAATCTATGTCGACGACATTATATTTTGCTCTACGGAAGACAATCTTTGCAAGAAGTTCTCCAAACTTATGCAAGAGAAGTTTGAAATGAGCAAAATGAGAGAGATGAAGTATTTCTTAGGACTTTCAGGTGAAGCAATCTGAAGATGAAATTTTCATCTATCAGACGAAATTCACCAAAGAGTTACTAAATAAATTCGGAATGGAGAATGCAACCTCAATGAGGACTCCAATGAGTTCAACTATGTCTCTGGACAAGGATGAGAAAGGGAAAACTTTTGATGAAACCAAGTATAGAAGCATAATTGGATCATTGCTCTACCTCACTACTAGTAGACCCAAAATAATGTTCTCAACATGCGTCTGTGCGAGATTTCAGGTGAACTCTAAGGAATCTCATTACGTTGCCGCAAAGAGAATTTTAAGATACCTTAAGGGTACACTCAATCTTAGCTTATGGTACCAGAGAAGTGATGAGTCCGATTTATATAGGGATTTTCGGACTCATCTGGGCTTGTTTTCTCATGTGTGCACTGCATTTTAACTGGATATCAGTTATATTTGCATCGTTCGGTCTTTGACCTCATTGTGCACAACTTTGGGCCCGAGGGTGTGCACTTGCGCATTCTGTTGATGGGGGTAAGCACTTGGCGCTCCCCGTGTTTCTTTCTGCTGCTTTGATGGTTTTTCTATGCTGTTGGAGGGTCCTTCTTTGCTATGTTTGTTGATTGCAGGTGGTCAGTTTTCCTCTTTTCATAGTTCTAATTTGAGGAAAATGCATGGTCATGCGTTTTCTTAGCGCATGGTTACTTCTGGTCGTGCGTTTTCTGTAAGTTATTCTGGAAGGATTGATCGGCCCGTGTGATTCCTTCACGCAGGGTTTCTTCGGAACCGTGCGCGAAGAAAACACACGATTTTCCTATAGCTTTTGTTTTTAGGCCGTTCTGTGGTTAATCGTGTGTTTTCCTTCACGCACGTGCGGAAGCGCCCGTGCGCGAGTTAAACGCACGATTCCACCCGGTTGCCTGCATTTGTGCATTCTGTCGTTACCTGTGCGATTTCCTTAGCGCATGAGCGGAATCGCCTGTGCGTGAGTAAAACGCGCGGGTCAATGCTTCTTCTTCCTCAGGCGTTTTCTGGAGATTAATATCGCATGGTTCACGCACGGTTGTGCGCCAGACCGTGCGTGACCATTTTTTCTGACTTTTACTATTTAAGACGCAGATTTCTTCTGGACCAGGGAACTCCGATTTCACCCGCCATTTCCGCTCCTTTGAGCGGGAAATCGCCCCTCCAGCATTCACTCTCTCTCTCCTCCGTGGTAAGCTCCTCCGGCCACCATTTCTCCTCTGAAAGCTTATGAAAGTTCCGTCTCTGGCCATCTTCATCTTCTCTGACCTCCAAGCTACCATTAGAGCTACTTGTTGTTGCACTTGAGACGTTCTCCATTCAGATCCGACTTAGCGACTCGACACGAAGAGGATGGGTTTTAAGAAGGAAGTGACAGCCCTTCTACATCCCATACGCCTTCCGAAGACTGAGCTAGGACGAGGATTGACAACCTTCGCTTCCGACCGAGAATCTTGGAGAGATTTCGTACGCTAAGTTGTATTTCTCCACTTTTATTAAGCTTGTTATGCTCTGAACTGCTATTGATAAACTAGTAACTTGATAAAACTATTTTTGCTTGAGTTTCATTAAGGTTTGGTTGTTGATGTTTTCATCTTGGCTTGTGTTTGAGTCGTTCTTGAGATTGCTAGAAGCGCGCGCTGCGAAGAGGTGTTTGCGACCCTCAATAGTTCGTTCATCTCCATTATTACTCGTTGGAGTAATCCACCCGTACGACACGGTGAAGGCGACCCGCAATAGTTTAATCATGCTTAGCGTAGGAACCCAAAACCAAACCCCCCCTTTTTTTATAGTTGCACTTGCATTCATTTTTCCAAAAGCAAAGTTCCATGCTCCCTACTTGCACTCCGCGTGAGATCGATATCTTGGGAAGCTACTCCTCATCTTTATTACTTGACCGTGATCGGTAAACTTACCGAGAGCGCATCAAGTTTTTGGCGCCGTTGCCGGGGAGTGCAACCGTTGCGTGCGATTTTTTGTTTCTTTTGGAAAAAGTTGTAAGTGTTAGGTGTTTTAATTTTTTTTGTGTGAGCTGTATGACAGATCTGAACCCTGGTGGTGGGATTGAAGATTTGGGTGCTGATCCTGAGACCGTACGAGCAAGGAGAGCTCAGGTGTGTGTTGCTGCTGCAGAAGAAAGGATGGAAGACTTGGGCTGTGGTGGAAATGGCCAAGGAGAAAGAGTAGTTGAAGGACAGGAGGTGGTCTAACCTCGTGTCAGGACGATGCAAAACTTAACTACCCCTATGGCAGGGAGTGTCTATCCCGGGTTCGGACCGGAAATTGCCAACCCTCACTTCGAGATAAAGCCTGCGATCATGAACATGATCAGAAACAACACGCAGCACTCGGGTTTGCCGAGCGAAGACCCTCAACTCCATTTGGCGGAGTTTTCTTAGATATGCGGTACACTCCGCTATGTTGGCATCTCAGATGATGTGGTAAAGCTGAAGTTATTCCTATTCTCGCTGCGAGATAAGGCGAAGACATGGCTTCATACGATTGCCCCTAGCACAGCAACTACCTGAGAAATTTTATCTTCTATGTTTTTAGCTAAGTTCCACCGAGTAGATAAAATTGTTAATGCTCGCAGGGAAATCGCTACATTCAAATAGCTGGACCAAGAGACCTTATCAGAGGCATGGGAGCGTTTCGCTGATCTGCAGCATCATTGTCCCCAACACGGTTGCGAGCCATGGAACCTCATCGAAATATTCTATTTTGGTGTCGAACCGAACTACCGGGCTATGATTGATGCGGCGGTCGGCGACACTATTATGAACCTGTTTCCCGAAGAGGCTATGCGGCTCCTTAGAGACACGGCTTCCCACATCACGTACTGTACGTCAGGCAGGAATGCTCTAAGAGGGGAAAGAAATCTATTTGATGTAAATGCAGCGGGGCAAAAAGCAGAATCAATCCACCTTATGATGGAGGGATGAAGGATTCTAACCAGATCGACTACTCCTCTGGCTCCGGTTGGAGGCATATCGTGTCAAGGATGTGGAAATCCCGGCCACCACGCTTTTGAATGCCCAGCTAGAGAGTCATTTGTGGAACCGGCAAGTATAACCTTTGATGAAAATGTTAATTTCATAAGCAATCAAAACCGCGTTGTTCCCTATAATAATGTTTATAACCCAAACGCGAGAAATCATACGAATTTCTCGTGGAATCAAAATTCCCCAGGTCAAAGATGGCAGGGGGGCCAGCATCAATATGATGCTCAAGCCTCCAATAGCCAACTGCAACCACCGCAGCCGGTTTATAATCAAAGCGGGCAAGGGGCACGTAAGAGTGCTTTAGAGGAGATGATGGAAAGGTTTGTTGAGATTGCCCAATCTAACATGACCACTCAAACTACTTCTTTAAGAAACTTAGAGACACAGCTAGGGCAGCTTGCCCAAGTGTTCTCCGAGCGCACTCGCGGTACGCTCCCAAGTGACACGGAAAAGAATCCCTGTGAGCAAAGGAAGAGCGCTGGGGAAGTAGAGGAGTGCAATGTTAATGATGTGGCTGTCAAGTGCGTGATTAATGAGATTGAAACGGTGACACTTTATGATTCAGGTTCGTCATACAACATTCTTGCTCTGCAAGATGTTGAGAAGCTTAATCTAAATGTCGAAACTGATACCCAGAAATCGCTAGTGTTAGCTGATGGATCGGTGGTTAAAACTGATGGGGTGATTAGAAAGGTGGAAGTGAAACTTAACGGGGCTATGGTTGTCACCGACTTTCAAGTGTTGGGTCCAATAGGTAATAATTAAAAGCCTATTCTTGGGGTTCCATTCCTGAAAGCCAGTGAAGCGACGTTGAGCTTTAACGCATGCTGTATAACCTTGGCTTCCAAGGTCGATTTGCCGTTATCATCATCACTTCCCACTCTAATCCCGAGTGAATCAGAAAATCTGCTGGAATTAAATATTTTATTATCTGATGATTTATCTAGCACTGATGAGATAGATGTTGTGCTGAATAAGAAAGACCAGGCTATGCAAGAAAAAGATGTGTTGCTGATTACTAAAGGAGAAGTGAAGGAATTGTTTGACGTGGAACAAGTTACGAAAGAGAAGAAACGAGGGCTGGGCATGGCTATTGGGAGCGTGCAGGAAATAGATTTGAAAACTTCTATTAAGTTGAATGAATGCTGTAAAACCGTTAAACAGGTGACATGGGATGATCTTTCACCCGTCGCGGGTGAGGAAAGGATGCCCCCTGATGAAAAAGATAGGCATGTTGCTGATAAGGTTGGGGTGGGTGTACCACCATGGCTATCCCCGTCGGTTACTCTTAAAAGAAAAGAGCTTCTTATGCGCAAAGCATCGGATTTTGCCCACCAACGCGGGAAGGAGGAGGCTAGGGGAAGGGGAGTTTTGTCTTCCTTGGGCCCTAAAGCCTTCACCTCTTCCTCATCCCGTGCATTCGGGGGGATCTATCACAAATCAGCGTTTAGCTGAGGAGTGCGGGATCTCCGAGGTCGTCTACCTTTTTCTTGTTGCTTCTAGTATTTGATTTGCTTCGTGTTGTGTGTGGCTCTGAAGTTTTTCGTGCATTCTACTTTTGCTTATGAACATTATATAAAACTGTTAATACAGGTATTTGGTCCACCTTAAGGACGGTAAAGAAAAGGGCTTATAAGAGACAACCCAATGTTGCTGCTTTAAATTTATGCAATCTAGTCATGTGCTTATATTTGTATAGCTTTTTGTGGTTGGAGACATGCTTTTTGCAGGTGGATTTCGCTTGGGCCGTAGGCTTATTGCTGAAGTTTAACGCAAATCTTCTGGTATGCTCATTTGTTGAGCATTGGTAACCTCTTCCCCAACTTTCATTTCATTGATTTTATTACAAATATTTGATAGGTTTTTAGAGTAAGTATGGTGTGGGAGAGTCATATACGTTACCTTTGCACATGCACTTCTTTCGCTAGCATGCCAAAAGTATATTTTCATTTTATTATATCACGTCCGCATTGTGCACCTTCACCCACTTGAGCGCGAACTTAAACAAGCGCTTAGGTCGAGTCAAACACGTTTCTTTTGTGTCTACTTTAAGATAGGGTGTTGGCTTAGGATTTTAAGATAGAGTAGCTCGAAACTAGTACAGTGCTCCTAATCGAGTACTCATGGTGTGTAGAAATAACATCAATTCAATTTTTCTTTATGCTCGTAGTTTATAATTTTCTGCATTTGTATATACTGTTTGGGCTACTCAATTTGGCTGAAACTGGAGCAATCGAATGGTAGCGTAGGAATGTGTGTAGCCATCATTAGCCTAGTATTGCTCGAGTCGGGAGGAAGGATCATCTTTCTCGGTGGCTAAGAACTTGCCCTAGGCTACTCTCGAAGCATTGGTGCATGGTTAGTCAAGCGTGAGTGTGATGTAGGCCGTCATTTGTTTAAGTTTGAGCCTTGTACCATTCCTGACGTCTATCCGTTGCTATCCCCGTTGAGCATGTCCCTTCCTTTGACATCCCTACGCCTCGCTACCAAAGCCTTATAGCCTCTCCTACTCGCACATCCGGAGGTGATCGCTTGATTAGTTTGCTTTATTGTCATTTGTATCTGTTATGTGTGACAGTTATGTGGTGTTTGTGCAGCTTGTGGTGTTGCTGTGTTTTTGTATTTGGTTGCAGCTATTTGGTTTAAAAGAAAAAAAATGACAAAAAAGGGCAAAAAAGTAAATGAAATGAAATTTCCCGATTGGGAATAAAAAGAATTTATATGTTGCTGTTAAGTTGTGAAATGTTTTTGGTTTTGTGATCTTGGTGGGCGTGCACACGCCGTAAAAAATTCCAAGTCTGGTGGTGTGTTGCACGTGTTTGTCGTTGTTTTTAGCTGTGATTGTTTTCGGGTGGTCTCATTTTGGATGTGTGTGTCCTTCCTTGTTTACCTTTGTCTATCCCACCGTCGCTTAAGCCCCATTATTTTCGTAAAAGCCCTACTAATTCACGTTTGAGTCTACCAAGCATCGTGGAAAGAGTGTGAACAGGCAAGCGTATGGTCCCCGACATTGGTGGATTCCTTTGGAGGTGATCCCGAGCCCCGGTCTTTGGCAGTGCTCAACTCAGTCGCCTGCCTACTTTCTTCCTACATATGACCAAACGATTCTCTAGCATTCCTAATTTGAGTAGCTTCAATATCAACTTACATATGTCGAAATTTATAAGCTCCGTAGCATAATTAGAAAGTTTGTTTATTTTATTTTCTATGCCAATGTAGTTTTCGATTTCTCATTTTACTTTATTTAGAAATTACTAAGCCAACTAGCTATTTTAGAGTCCACGGAGAGATGATTTGCTCGGGACGAGCAAATGTTTAAGTCTGGTGGTGTGATGAGTCCGATTTATATAGGGATTTTCAGACTCATCTGGGCTTGTTTTCTCACGTGTGCACTGCATTTTAACTAGATGTCGGTTATATTTGCATCGTTCGGCCTTTGACCTCATTGTGCACTACTTTGGGCCCAAGGGTGTGCAATTGCGCATTTTGTTGATGGGGGTAAGTACTTGGCGCTCCCCGTGTTTCTTTCTTTTACTTTGATGGTTTTTCTGTGTTGTTGGAGGGTCCTCCTTTGCTATGTTTGCTGCTTGCAGGGGGTAAGTTTTCCTCTTTTCATAGTTCTGATTTGAGGAAAATGCACGGTCGTGCGTTTTCTTAGCGCATGGTTACTTCTGGTCGTGCATTTTTTGTAAGTTATTCTGGAAGGATTGACCGACCCGTGTGATTCCTTCACGCACGGTTTCTTCGGAACCATGCGCGAAGGAAATGCACGGTTTTCCTGTAGCTTTTGTTTTTAGGCCGTTCTGTGGTTAATCGTGTGTTTTCCTTCACGCACGGGAGGAAGCGCCCATGCGCGAGTTAAACGCACGATTCCACCTAGTTGTCTGCGTTTGTGCATTCTATCGTTACCCGTGCGATTTCCTTAGCGCACGGGCGGAATTGCCCATACGTGAGTAAAATGCACGGGTCAATGCTTCTTCTTCCTCAGGCATTTTCTGGAGATTAATATTGCACAGTTCACGCACGGTCGTGCGTCAGACCGTGCGTGACCATTTTTTTTGACTTTTACTATTTAAGACGCAGATTTCTTCTGGACCAGGGAACTCCGATTTCACCCGCCATTTCCGCTCCTTTGAGCGGGAAATCACCTCTCCAGCCTTCACACACTCTCTCTCTCCTCCGTGGGAAGCTCCTCCGACCACCATTTCTCCTCCGAAAGCTTGCAAAAGTTTCGTCTCCGGCCATCTTCATCTTCTCCGATCTCCATGCTACCATTAGAGCTACTTATTGCTGCACTTGAGACGTTCTCCATTCAGATCTGACTTAGCGACTCGACACGAAGAGGAGGGGTTTGAAGAAGGAAGTGACAGCCCTTCTGCATCCTAGACGCCTTCTGAAGACCAAGCTAGGACGAGGATTGACAACCTTCGCTTCGGCCGATAATCTTGGAGAGCTTTCGTGCGCTCGGTTGTATTTCTCCACTTTTATTAAGATTGCTATGCTCTGAACTCCTATTGATAAACTAGTAACTTGATAAAATTATTTTCGCTTGAGTTTCATCAAGGTTTGGTTGTTGATGTCCATCTTGGCTTGTATTTGAGCCGTTTTAGCGATTGCTAGAAGCGCGCGCTGCGAAGAGGTGTTTGCGACCCTCAATAGTTCGTTCATCTCTGTTATTACTCGTTGGAGTAATCCACCTGCACGACGCGGTGAAAGCGACCCGCAATAGTTTAATCATGCTTAGCGTAGAAACCCAAAACCAACCCCCCCATTTTCATAATTACACTTACATTAGTTTTTCCAAAAGCAAAGTCCATGCTCACTACTTGCACTCCGCGTGAGATCGATATCTGGGGAAGCTACTCCTAATCTTTATTACTTGACCGTGATCGGTAAACTTACCGAGAGCGCATCAAGAAGTAATGATGTCGAGCTAATTGGGTTTTCAGATACAGATTTTTTAGGTAGCAGGGATGACAGGAAAAGCACTTCTGGGACGTGCCAATTACTCAGAAGAAGGCTTATTTCATGGAGCAGTAAGAAGCAAAATTGTGTGCCAACTTCAACTGCCGAGTCAAAGTATATCTCTGCGGGTAGTTGTTGCACACAATTTCTATGGATCAGGAATCAACTCGAAGACTACAACCTAATGTTCAAAGAGATTCCAATGTATTGTGACTCCTCCAGCACAATAGCGATCGCGCATAATCTAGTCTCTCACAGCCGAACAAAGCACATTGAAGTGTGATATCACTTCATCGGGAAGCATGTAGAGAATAAGGATAAAACCCTTAGATATGTCCCAACGGATAAACAGGTCGCAGATATTTTCACAAATCCGCTGGACGAGGCCAAGTTCTCGTTTTTCAAAACCGAACTAGGCATGCTAAATAAAGACTCGTGAAGAAGGCTAAGAAGATAGGAAGTTTCTCGGAAAATTCTTCAAAAAGCAAGAAAAATTTGTCCAAGGCAAATTCGTCGGATATTGTCAGCAAATATCGCCGATTCGTAGGATATTTACGGGAACTTAGGCAATTCGTCGGATATACACGCCGAAACTCGCCGAATCTAACTCTGCATCCGGTGAATCTTGCCGAATTTTACTTAGGTCAAATTTTCTTTCATATATTGGATCTGAAGAGTCACGACTTATCATGTACGAGCCTTTCCCATGTCTTAAATTATATATATATATATATATATATATATATATATATATATATATATATAAAAAGGGTCAGGGCCTCAGGGCAAACAACACGCACACTATTTCGTCAAAACCAGAAGTCGAAGTCGCCGAATAGCTCTCTTCCTGACGATTTAGTTTTCAGCACTCTTTATCCTCCTCCGCCGCTCTGCTTTCGTGCTCGATCAATTAGGTCATTGCAAGCCATTTCCTACAGTCCAACCAAGTCTCCTATCGATTTCTTCCAGAAGATTGATTCTGCTGCCTACTTATTCTCGCTGAATCCTCTCCGTGACAGCAATTAGTACAGAGCCGTTTCTGAAATTCTGTAGACTTCAGGTTCTCCATAGCCCCTTGCAGCACAAGTGGTTTTCTAGGTGGAGGAGAACTAGTTCGTACAGGATTTTCTTCTGCTTTTGATGAGTTCAGGAACATGATCCTGATGTTGGAGACAGTCGGTATGTCATTTGTCCTTGAACACCCCTACAAGGCTTTGCACAAAGATGTTCTTGAGTTCTATCAGCATGTCAAGCTTCGCAGGGAAGATTCAGTTATCAAGAGCAAAGTTCATTTGTCCAAAGTCAAAGTGAAGTCTTCCCTCCTGACAAGGTACTTGCGGCTTCCTGCTTGTGAAGAGGCCAATTACCTCAAAGAGGAGGACTTCACTAGAGCTCTTTCGTTCTGTGGACTGCCAAGAGGCACAAAAGCTGTTAAGAGGAAAGGGATGAACGAGGAAAGAAAGCTATTGCCTGAAATAATTGGTAAAGTTCTGCTCTGCAAGACCGGTTCTCACGACTACCTCTCTTCAGAGATGTTCAAGATTTTAGTGGCAATTATCTGCAGAAAGAGAATGGATTGAGGTGTACTGCTGTTTACTAAGATCAAAGACAGTATCAGCAATCCCAACTTTGGAAGGATTATCAGCTTGTTCTTGAATCAAATGGACAGAGACAAGTTCGATATGACCAAAGGTGTGCTTATCCATCACCTCAAGAAAATTGACTCATCAATATTCTCAAGGTGAAATAGGAGGATCTTGAGGCCAATTGGTGACCCAGATGTGCCTGAGGAGGAGAAAGAATAGGTTCATATGGTTCTCCAACCCCTAGGGAAACTCCTGATAGATTGAGTGCAGGAGCTGAGGGGGAGCCAGCTGAAACACAAGTGGCAACTGATTCAGTGCCCTTGAGTGTTACTACAGTTGCAGAGATTCCAGGTCCAGTTCCAGCAGCTATGATTATAGTTCCAGAGACAGAATATTCTGACAGAGGTTGATAAGATTGCTCATGCTGCTGTTGATGAGTTAGTGACTGATGAGGACAAGGTTTCTGTTGTTGCTGAGGATGATTTGAATGTGGATGACTATGAAATAGATGTTGATGAGGAAATGATTGTTGCTGATGAGACCAAAGCTGTTGATAATGCTAATGATGGTTTTGAGCAGGTATAAGTGGATAACCTGATTATCCCTCTCCTAGAGATTACTCCTCCCTCAGCTTCTGAGGGGGAAGTGACTCAGTCCTTGATATCTGTTGCTATTTAGGTTGATAGGTTTATCCACAACCTAAAGAAGAGGGTTGCCCTGGCATCCGGTATTCCTCTAGCCTTTCCAGCAGAGGTAGTGGATATTTCTGACGAGGAAGGACATTCAGAAGAGCATGCTCCTATCCTATCTGCTGATGAAGATCTTGGGTTGATTTCTAAGGCTTAGTTATCTCCGATAGATGAGTCCTCCGGTGATTCCAAAATCCATGCAGATCTTCCCTCACATCCCAGTATTCCTATTGAAGAGGTTCCTAGCTCCAATTCAGATAGTTCTATCATGAAGGCCATAGAAGATATATGGCCAAACTGCAACAATAGTTTGAAGCCTTCATGCAAAAAGTTCTGAAAAAGGTCAAGGAAACTGAGCAAGATATGAACAACGGCCTTGCAGCTGTCAAGGTCCATTTTGATAAGATAGATGAAAGGTTAGACTCCTGGTTTGCACAGGGTCGTCCAACTTTAATTCATAATATGGTCTGGCTATAGAGTAATGTAGAAGTTCTTCAAACTATTGATAAGAATGCTGTAATAATGATTGAGGCTCACAATCACTCAATGGATCTGTTGGGTCCGACGTTCCTTCACTTGACCCGTGTCGCTTTGCTACTTATTTAAGAAATTAAGTAGCGCCCTCTCCAACAGTCCGGGCTTTTGGTGCAGTTGGGTATGCGCTTGATCTTTCAATTGGTATCAGAGGAGGTCACGGGTTCAAGACCGGGGGGCGCTATTAAATCCTGATTTTTCCCTTCTACCTGTGTGGGTCCAGGCGGGTCAGGCAAACCATGGAAATGTTGTAACCCCACCTCTGAGCCATGTGGGCCATGTTGTAACCCCACCTCTGAGCCGACGGGTTGTGCTGGACGCCGGGGGGGATTTTTGGGTCCGACGTTCCTTCACTTGACCCGTGGCGCTTTTCTACTTATTTAAGAAATTAAGTAGCGCCCTCTCCAACAGTCCGGGCTTTTGGTGCAGTTAGGTATGCGCTTGATCTTTCAGGATCATTTTGATAAGACAATGGAATCGTATGCCATTGTTGTAACAGATGAAGTCAGAAAGGGGGAGGTTGCCGTTAAAGCTAAGGTGGATGCTGGTGAGGCCGCAATGCTTGCAAACTTCCAACAAGTCAATAACTACTATTATGACAATTTTGTGTGGCTACATGGATAGATGGTTAGCTCTCAAGTACCTGTTGTGCCTGCTCATGTTGAAGATCATCCGTTGAGGATTACTCTCAATATTGGACAGACACACAGGAGCTCTCTTATGACAGATCTACTATTGTTGTTGCTGTGTTCCAAGATGTTCAAGCGGCTGAAGATATTCCTCCTCTAGTGTACAAAAGGAGAAGATACAGTGAAGGCAACCTTTGCTGTCAGGTCAGAGCCAATTAGAGAAGAGCCCGTTAGAGAGATGGCTGAGGTGTGGAATCCAATGTATAGAGGAATTATCTTATACTCTTTCACCTTGGTCGATGTTAGGGGAGAAAACAGATGGAGCCACTATGATAGAGATGAGTGGCAGAAGTATGAGTTGTCATGTGCTAAGAGAAGGATTCACTCCAGGAACCACATGCACGATGATCCAGCTGCACCTTCAGCCCCTCCAAGATACTATCCAAAGCCTAAGGTGCATTTTGCTAGACAACTTCAAAAGAGTCGGGGCAAGCAAGGCTGATGGGTTTATTGTTTTGATTATTGTGTGTGGTTATGGTTGCCACCGAACTAAAAACTCTTATTGATATATATATATATATATATGATTTAAATGTTTTGACTAGAATGTGTGCTGTGTTCAATTCTCTTTTATTCTTATATCATTTTAATTATGCTTTATTATTATTGTTGTACAATTCACCTTAGCTTATAGGATTCTGACTTCTTTAAATAAGGGGAGATTGTTGTGTATTGTATCCACAATAAACCTGATTTGAAGAAGGGTCCAGTTAAGCTAAGATGAATTGTGATTGTATTTGATATTGTATTTTCAGTTATGTACTTGCAGGTCTACATTGCTAAGTACACACCACTGTTAGGTTACAGTGGGTCAATAAACACAATACTATACAATGTAATCCTTCATTGTGTAGGCCAATGTGTTGACTCATGTATAATCTCTCTATTGGGGTATACTTTTGTAATACCCCCCCCTCCCGGAACACAATACACAGCCAAGGGGAGTCTTATGCCTAGAACAGTCACCTTGCAGTAGCACCAACATATGAGTTGACCTGCACCACAAGACGTCTATCCTACTGGCTAAGACAAATATAATCATGCCAACCCAACATAAAGAATATAAATAGAAGTCAAAATTCACACAAGTATAAAGTCTGACAAGCACATCAATAATAAGAAGCAACATCAGTTTCTATAATATCAGAGCACATAAAAATCTGCCCCAAGGGATACAATATGAGTCACTCAAAACTCATATCCGTAACTGACAGCAGCGATGGTGACATCACATCAAGCCCTGACACCCTGACATGGCTGCCCTCCTGCACAACCTGCTACTGCTCTATCTGCGAGTTTCCTCCTAAAAAGGAAGACGTAGCAACTGATAGTCATAAAGACTAAGTGGCTATCACATCCTCTCTCCCGGTGACTCTTAGGCACCGAGCAGGAGAAAGATGATGGTACAATATAATTATAAGCTGTAGTACAAACAGGTGGTATAATGTTAAACAGTATCAGAGTAATCAACAGTATACAATAAGTAACTAAATCAATCTATACTAGCAGTTCTACTATCAACAATAGTATACAAGTATGATTCTACAATAGGAAAGTAACTCAACTTATACGAAAGCCCATACAGACATATAAGTTAAGGATCAGCTTAACAGTAAAATAACTAATCATATAAGAGTGACCATACAAACTATGCTGGTAGATATGCACCAAGAACATATCCCTACGCTGGCCTATCATCGTGGCACAGAAGGTGACTCTGAGAATATATCACCACAGGACCAAGGCCAACCGTCCACTGGTACGGAGGGTGCCTCGAGAAGTAAGCACTGAGGACCAAGGCCCAACCGTCCAAGTCTATATGTCAACTCCCGTCTGTGTGACAACTAGCAAGCCCGTAGACCTACCACACTATCCTTAACCCAGGATTATGGCATCGCGTGCCAACTCACACCGTATCCAATTTTATATTTAAGGGCTCCACACTGAGTCCTTTTTTATTATTCACATCCCGCGCTCAACAGCACGCAAGGGCTCCACACCGAGTCCCTTATCAACACATCATTCTAGTGTGGCAAACACGCGCACACCTCTAACCCTTCTACATTTCCATATCGCATAAGGGTTCATCATTTACACAGTTGGCAAGCCACCTTATACAACATACCAATCCCACACTGCTACCTGTAGGGAGACACAACTTTAAGTATTGGACTACTATAAACATTCCAATATTCACCATATCACATGGCCATGCATTAACCTCATCCAATTCCTTTCCACATGATCAAGCATTCACAACAAGTATAACTCCACATGATAACCACAATAATATAACGATACCTCATATATCCATCAAACATGTTAATATAGATATGGGTTACATATGGAATTATTGGGCATCACACCCTTTTCCAAAAACTGTTTCATTCTACTGATTATAATCATGCACATCCTTACCGGATTTCACAAGAATATCACTTGTATAACCAAATCGTATCAAATCATATGTTCACCAAATTTTCCCAAACCATCTATTTATTAAACTCCTTTAAACCATTTGTTTACTTAAGGATCTAACTATTGAATCCTATCAACCACTTGTTTATCACTATCACAAATAAACTAAGTTTACTAAGCCTCAACATCATCCTGTTATGACCCTCTACCAAGTCCAGATCCGGTTATACACTAGCCAGAATACAATGTGCAGTTAAGTGATACTATGCATCAACTTCAACTGGACTTTACCAATGGTACATTACTTGTATAAAAACATGTAACCAACCATTAGAAAGGGCTTTTCAAGGACTATGACTTTTGTGTTTATTCAAAAACCCAAATCTGGCTGTATCACACTCTAAAACGGCATTGAAGTTCGCTGCGCACAGAAATAGATTTCTGCACGCATCTTAAACCAAGATGAACGGCATCATTTCATCTTATTCCTCTAGCTATTTTCTCAAGACTATATTCAGATTTCCTCCTCCCTTATTCACCCTCAAAAGACCATTCCTCTTCACGAAACCAAGTCCATGAACTTCACATCAAAGAGAGAAGAGGTTGAAGACTATCAATCTTTAGGACAAGGTCCTAACATTGTCTCTTCCTAGGAGATCTTCATCTCTCATAAGTCAAACTCCTTTGAGTCGACATCTCTCCTAGAAATAATAACTAGAGATCTAGCACCAAGGGACAGGCTAGGAAGCTCACCTTGTTTCCGGCCATGGATCTTGTTATCCTTCTCGATGGCATCTTCTCCTCGTTGGCGTTGTTCTTTACAGAAAGGAACAATCCTTCCTCCAGAAAATCCGACTCTGGGAACTTCTTCACTTCGGACAGTTTCGGCACAGGTAATGGCTTGGCAAGGGGATTAAGTGACGGCTAGGGTTTTCCCATAAATCTCCTTTTATAAGAGAAATTAGGGTTAGACCGCTTGCCACAAGTCACCCTAGTATTGGACCGCCCATTATTATTTAAATTAAGTCTTGTCGAAAAGACCGGGTCCAAATAAGTCATATGGCGTGTTTCCCTAAAACCCGGTTCAACCCGTGTATAGGAATCAGAAAACAGTCTGGGACGAAAAATACCCTAAGTCAAAATCGTCGAGTATACATACACTCACTCGACGAATTGTCGAGATTCGTCATGACCACTCGACGCCTATAAAGTCCAGCACAGTTTTCTAAGTCAATTTGTCATTCGTCGAGTATTACTTGACAATTCGTCGAATAGCGTCGAGTTTACTCAACGCACTCGATGCTTCATCGAGTGGCGTCGAGACCACTCAACGCCTGTAAAGTCCAGAATAATTTCAAGTTAAAAATTGTCGAATGGCGTCAAGTTTACTCGACGCTTCGTCGAATGACGTCGAGACCACTCAACGCCTATAGAATCTAGAATTATTCTAATTCCATTTTCTCCTTGTGCGTTGAGTATCACTCAACGCCTCGTCGAATGGAGTTGATAACACTCAACGCACTCGACGCTTCCAGAATGCAGAAATATTTTAAGTCCATTTTCTCCTGGTGCGTTGAGTATCACTCAACGTCTCGTCGAGTGATGTTGAGACAACTCAACGCACTCGACGCCTACTGCAACAAAGATAATTCTAAGTTAAAGCGTTCAGTTCATCGAGTATCACTTGACGCTTCATTGAGTGGAGTTGAGGCCATTCAACGCACTCGACGCTTTCTCAGTCTAGAATTATTTTAAGTAAAATTCTTCGTATTCGTTGAGTATCACTCAACGCCTTGTTGGGTCCAGAACTATTCTAAATAGATTTTGCCCTAATAATTGAGTATCACTCAACGCCTGTTACCAGAACACCCCGAGCCTGAGTCAACTCTCCTGACTCAAACACGTGTGAGTGGTCTAGCGCGAATCGGGATGTTACAACTTCTATGCCAAGTGCATGAAGAGGATCAAGGAAGAAGAAGAACTTAAATTCAGAAGAATAGAAATTTTACCCAAGTAAAATTCGTCGAGTATTGTAAGGGACATTTGTCAAATTCGTCGACTATACTCAGTAATACTCGTCAAATTCATCGTATATACTTACTAACACCCGTCGAATTCATTATATGTACTTGTGGTAGAATACCTAAAAAGTTGGAAAAACAGTTAAGTAAAATTCATCGATTATCATCAAGTATACTCGTCGAATGTATCTAACGATACTCGCCGAATTCGTCAAATATACATGTCTATACATGCCGAATTCGTCGAATCATCTCGACGCTACTTCTCTGGATTATCTTAAGGCAAATTCGTCGACTATCTCAGCGTCAAGTGCGTCGAGTGCGTCGATAGCGTCGATGGCATTGAGTGCATCGATGGCATCGAGTGCGTCGAGTCAGCTAACCTATACTCGTCAAATTTGTCGAGTATACTAGCCGATACTCATCGAATTTGTCGAGTATGACTTCAATATGGTGTTGAGTGACAAGTTGGTTTGAGAAAAATTTTTCTAAGTCAATTTCATCGTATATCAATACTGTTCGGAAAGTATACTCAGCTATACTCAACGATACTTACCGAAAATGACTTAGGTTATTTTTATTCTATTTTTCAAAACAGCGGCTCAGGTTGATGATAGACATGTACAGTAAATTTCATTGGTCTGTTTTGAAAATTCTATTATAGCTGTTACTAATGAGGATGCCTATAAATACTTAGGGTGGATTTTTCATCAACCCTAATCTTGCTATCGTGCTAATTTTCCAAAGATTTTAAATCGTAAGATTTTCCAAAAACGAAAACCATAGACTCCCATACTATTTGCGACATCCGATCGGCCGACAATAACTAAGTGCACGATTCGATCTTCATCTTCCGATCTGACTGGATCTTTGTTTTCTGAAGATCTATACTCCTTCAGATCTAGTCTATTTGAAATTCAAGATCCAAATCTTCAAAGCTTCCAGATTTTCTGAGTTCTCCAAGTTTTTTCAAGATCAACATTTTTTGAAGAATGACGGATAGAAGAATCCAAATCTTGTGAAGATTATGTACTATTACTGTGTAATATTCTTTTAAATTTGTAGGAGATTTTATCTCCGAGTTTTAGATCCGTTTGTGGATCGAGTGTTAGATCTATTTGTGGATCAATTCATAGATCCGGTTGTTGATCTAGTTATATGAGAGGTTGTTCTCCAAGAGGTAGGAGCGTCGTCTCCGAGTTGTGGCTCTGAGGTGTAAGATTTGTTGAAATCTGAGAAAGGCGAAGTAGCCGAATCTATCCCTTCATGGTAGATTGGCAAGGCGGGACATTGGACGTACCAAACAAGGTGAACCATTATAGATATTTGTGTTCTGTGTGCTTGCATTTTTTTAAGTAATTGTTATTTTGCAAAAAGATACAGTCATCACCTATTCACCCCCTCTAGGTGATTTAGATAGACGCTAGATACTTTGATTTGGTAAATCTATAACTCCCTCCCAAAAATTTGTGTTTGTGAATGAGAATATGTGTAACAACCCCATCAGTCACATAACATATAACAGAAGGTCTGGTCGGGCCCGGTGACATATACTACGAACAGTGAAAGGAATTGCTAATTGAAACCATAATCCATAAGTACGCATCCTAACACAGAGTGAATTCTAGCGGAAGTAATTTAAAGGTTAAAAGGAACCCAACCAATTGAATGCCAACTAACACAGAAGTAGGAATGATAAACCAAATACTCAAATAGCATTGGCCTTAAGGCCTTACATTATTCAACTTAAATAAAATTGTCTTGTATACATCGACACACAAGTCGGCCACACATGAATCATAAAGTAAACGGGTAATTCGCATTGTCCTTCGAGGGCCAGCTTAGCAATCCTGGGATTCAGCCAGCTATTTTCCACTTGGCTTGGCTGCACCTGCATGAAACAATCCACCGCAATAGTGACAAACAATAGCAACGGTCAGCATTAGCTGACCAAATTATAATGACCCCACCCCTCATCCGGGGTGGCGGTGTTCCTTCCCTGCATGCATTAGTATAATCAAATAATAGTATCCAAAACGCACAACTTAAGCACCATTCACAATAGACATTGGCACTGCCGACCATACACCTCGTGCACTCAGGGCACATTATCGGTGTATTAGAATTCTCAGGGTCCCACCTCCATTCTCAGCGACGGTTAGCATAACTTGAACATTCTCTAGTTTTTCTTGGTCGAAGTCAAAGGTTCACCTCTATGGCTACGACTAGTCATGGTGATCTCCTAAATTCACTCACTTACTCATTCCAAGTCGAATAACATAGGGCTAGGTACAGTTCAGCTCTTTCCCATTGCTCAAATCACCGGGAGCAACAAGCCACAATGTGAGTCAGCCTCCCCTTTCCCATTCACAATCATACATAACTCTGTTATGATCTAAGGCTGGCTCTCACGACCAACTAAGCTAGGCCATACAGGATCTTAGCGCTCATATGATGGACCCTAGGTCTTCAAGAGACAGGCCTCAACAAACGGCCACTATGTATCGAAGAGATAAGCCTCAACAAACAATACAATGCTCACATGGAGCTATCACCGGCATTATATCTACCGCTGCGCGGTAGGGGACAAACTATCGATTCTTCCCCCTTTATCAGGTGTTTTCCTAGAGTCTACCTCTAGTACTCTCAACGCAGCCATCTGCACACCCCATGACTTTGAAATCTACACGATTACCACAGAGTTTAATCTAGCATACAAACCATACAAACATCACCAATCCAGACCAATCTATCCGGATGGGCTTCACACAGCATGCCAATTATGTACTTCGATTCCGGATCTAAATGCAACACTACGGGGATACACAGATCTACCCGTCGGGAGAACCACTTCTGCGCATTCATGGAGCATATACCCTCAAATGCCAAAAAGAAGGACTTCGCATGTCCAAGGAAGAGGATCGTTACCCTCTTGTTCAAAGCTGGAGAGCTGAAGATGATGTGACAGTTTTGCAGCCGTCATCTTTATTCTTAGACCTGTTATCTTACTTTTTATCAGTGTGTCCTCGTGACATAGCTTGGAGTTTGCGTAAAACTCAAGAACTTCCTTGTCTAGAACCTTGCACGGGTGATCGAGAATGAAGGAGAGCCCGACTTGTTCCAGCATCAAGATGATGTTTCTGAATTCGTCTGAAGCATGGGCAAAGCCTGTCCTAACCAACTCACTTCTAGTGAGAAGCCCGACCGTTGTTCGAGGAGCCATTGTGAACCTAAACGAGTTACACTCAAGGAATTAAATCTATCTAAATCTAGAGTTTGTACAAACTGAACTAGAAGGAGGGATGATCCTTGAAAATGGAGAATCTCAAGGAAGCAACTGAAGTTACCTTTCACACGGAGGGTGCAAGGAAGGAGACGCGTAGCAGACGGTGAAAGGAGAGTAGCCCTAGGCCGATGATAAGCTTGCTTCCGGACTGAAGGCTGGCGGTGGATCGGCGTGATACGTGCGTCGAGCGGATGCCGATGACGGGAACGCAGAGTCGACGAGCTACAATCGACGGGAGACATCTGTGGGCTACGATCGACTGGAGCGACGGAAGGTGGACTCGAAGGTTGCGTAAGTCGATGAACTACGGCTAGGGAGCGACGGGAGGCTCGTTTCCGCAAGATCTGCTGAAGGGATTCAGCGAGGTTTCCGCAGGGTCAACGGGAAATGGCGAGGTTTCCGCTACTTTCTGCAGGAAGCTGAAGGGTCGACGGGAAGGTGATCGGTCGGGAGATTTTAGCTCTTTCCGTTCGCTTAAACCGATTGACGGGAATTCCTGTACATTTAAACCTTTAAGGCGATGGGAATTCCTTCTAATTCGAAACTTTTCCTTTTTTTTTAAATAATGGGTAAAAATTTTCAGGTCAGAATAGCTACGCCGAGTCGATGGAAGGATAACACTAGACATAATCACTGACTATTTCTTGGTGAGTCAAGATTTAAAAAATATTAGTTGCAGTTACTGGTACAAGTCCCTTGATATTCATCGGACCAATTGACACCCACTCTCACATATTATCAAGATATAGAAAATTTATCAGATTCTAAAATAAGGATCATACGGTTATTGGCTTGCGTGTCCTTCCATTTCAGGTGTGTATATATATATATATCTTGAAAGAAAATCTACATATATGTCTATATATATATGTATATCTATGCAATGCGATTCAATTTTTCGAAACTGAATGCGCGTACCTAGGATTACTAGGTTGATCATTTGGATCCACTATTCGAAGTACGACGGGTATCATGTACAAGTAGGACACTATAGTTAGCATTATCTCTTATCCCATATTCTTGTTCCAAAGCAAGCCTGGAACATCTCTTGTCTAGGTCCCATCATGTTCATTGGTACCTAGACTATCCTGCAAAAAAGAATTACCTTACCTTAGGAACCCAATAGGTATTGGGTCCTAGGTTCTTTTAAGCATAAAATACAGCATGCCTTCCTACAGGATTTCTGTCAGGAAGGTTGTCTCTTGCCAAAGGATTTGGACATACCCTTGCCCTTGGCACAGAAGGATTGTGCCAACAATCTATGGCAAAGTGACCCACTCTGCCATAGCACCAACACTCATGAATATTGTACCTCCTTTTCTGACCAGGTCTATTAACGGAGTTAGTCATGACCCTAGGTCTGAAAGAGGCAAAGCTGGAACTACTCTCAGATTTACCCTTTCCACCGAGACTCGAGGGGGGTCTGATGGTGAACATGTGGTGAGTATCAAGGGGCCTTGGGGATGGTGCTTTCTTTTCAGCCAGCACACATCCGGGGGCCCCAGTGATGCTTGCTACATGTTTGACAACTCCATTTTCCTTTGTACTAGGGTGGGAAGAAGTTCTGCGAGAGCTGGTTCCAGCAATGTCATGAAGTGAGGGGGCTGAGGCCGTAAATACAAACGGTTCATGATGAGCCATGTGTATTTTCTCATGGGTAGCCATAACAACACTTGCACTATGGCTGTTTCCACTTGAGGGTCGATCATTCTTGCAGTGACCATAGTTTTTCTTATGGTCATACCTGAAGGAATGATGAATGCCCCTCCTACTCGGTGTAGGGGGGCTGTAAACAGTTTATCCATTTCTCCATGATTTTATAATTCGCGAGATCCACCCATTTTCTCCCTTTCTCTTAATAGCATCTATCTTGGAAAAGTTAGATACTATCCTCTTCTCGGTCTCTAGATGAAACTCTAGATCCGAGATCTTTGAGTCCTTCACCTTGATGGATTCCAATTGGAGGTCCATCATGGTCCTCAGCTGAGGAATTTCCTTAGCTTGTTCTTCAACAAGCAAGTTGCTCTTCTGAAGGGCTCTACGAAGGGAATCAAGAGTTTCAATCTTTTGATTAAAGCTGTCAATTTCCCTTGCATAAAAAGATGGACAAACCTCTGAACTTCTCCTTTCTTCAGGAGATACAGGAGGAAGGGAGCAAGAAAGAGGAAGATACCTGATCCTGATTGTGCTGATCAGGGTTAGAGTTATGGTCTGTAGAGACTGAGGTTTCAGCTTCATCACAACTGCATTCCTCAATCTCTTCTTCAGTCTCAGATAGAGATACTAGAGCCCTGATATTAAGAAGTTGTTCTTGACTTTCATCATCAGAGATGAGGACCCCCACATATGCTTCATCCTCTTGCTGGCATTCAGTCCCAGTAGTCTTCGTTCCCTCCATGAGGTCAGAGATAGTTTGCCACATGGAATTTGCAGTCTTACACTTATCCAATCTCGTAAGAGATGATCCAGACCAAATATCAGAAATGATCTGTCGAACCAGCTTGTCCAAGTTGAATAGTGAGAGCTCAGTCTTAGACATCTTCGCGGGACTCTTGGGGATTTGGAGATCTTTTCCAGAACCCTTCATGGGAATGAAGGGACCCTCTTCCATAATGAATAACGCACGAGGGTCAATGGCTTCTAGATGAAACTGAACTCTCATTTTCAAGATGGGATAATATTCTTTTGTACAGGCAGGGAGTCTCAGAGGAGATACATTAGTGTATAGCTTCATGCTTGAGTCTTGTTTTCTTCTTGACACTAGATGCAGGATCTTACTCAAGGTGTTAACCTTATTGATGAGTAACCTCCCTTTAATACCACTTGAAAGTCTCTAGTGTCGACTAAATCCACCTATGGGGGGGGGGGGAATATGTGTCGTACAGTCTTTTGCGGAATTAAATTTACCTGCACAAATTAACAAACACAACACAAAAAATACACAAAGAATTATAGTGATTCCCCGATTTGGGTACGTCAACTTTCCCCCTTTGACCTATCTCCCACCAAGGGACGACTCGGTCACTTCTCTAAACGGATTGAAATCCAATCCTCACACTACGGAAGGAACCCTTCCAACAAAGGAGTCACAACTCCATCACCACGGGTTGCGCCCAACCCTTACAACTAGGAATAAAATTCCTTTACAACAAATCAAAATTGAATGTAAAAGAAAATACAAACAAAGCTTTTGGAGATTCCGATGTCCTTCTTCGTTCGTTGAAGCTTTCTTGAAAGTTACAAAGAGTCCACAACCGGAGTTCTCTCTTAGAGAGGATCTTGTCAAGATCGGCGGCGGCAAGAGATTGCGGCGGCGATTCTTTGTAGATCTAAACTTCTTGACGAAGCAAGCAAGGTCTACCAACGATCTCAGTCGGATCAATCGTCTCCACCGATTCGGAATGGAGAACTTGTCTTGTTCAACGAATCGAGAGGCAAAAGATCTAAAGAGAGATGTGTGAGACGCTCGGCTTGCCTCGGTACTGTCGTCGGAAGATCAAAGAAGATTGGAGATTGGCGGCGACGACGAACTTGCGAGCGGCAACAAGCGATCGGCGGTTTCTGCGATCGGCTAGGGCACGACGTCGGCTGCTTTCTATTTCGCGTAAATAGTTACTATAGAGTTTCGAAATACAGGTATATGTAGACCCTGATCCAACCCTAAAGACCGTTGTGGGTCCCACAAGGAGAAACCCTAGCCCCGGCCAAAACAGCGCACAACAAGGTAGTTTGGTCCAGCAAATGAGGAAAATTGTCTAAGGCAAAATCGGCGGGAATCGTTGGTGATTCCCGTCGATATCGGCGGGAATCACTCACAATTCCCGTCGATTCTGCCTTGTCTGAATTCCTGTTGGAAAACTTTCAGCCGGAGGAAGTCGACAAGGAATGCAGACTGATTCTCGTCGAAGTCGGCGGGAAACACTCACGATTCCCATCGATTCTGCCTTAGCAGAATTTCTGTTCGAAAACTGTCAGACGGAAGAAGTCGGCGGGAATGCAGACTGATTCTCGTCGAATCGGTGGGAATCACTAACGATTCCCGTCGAAGTCGGCAAGAATCACTTAGTGATTCCCGTCAATTTTGACTTAGAAGAATTTTCTCTTCCTGCCTTTGATGACTTGGTCTTTGACACATCTTTGCTCCTTCTTCTGCTCTTGATCTGCCTTAACCCTGTACTTGAAAATAAGTACACTCCAATAAAGAGAGCACACGTGAGTCAACAAACTCTACTCAATGAGGGATTACGTTGCGCAGACCCGTGTATATTGACCCACTGCACCCTGACATTGGTGTGTACTTAGCATGGAATAGCTGCAAGCACAACTTGATGGAAGAACGTCAAATACATTGTGAATCCATTTGTGCTTGACTGGAGTCTTCTTCAAATCCAGGTAATTGTGGATACAATACCCAACACCACTTCTGTGCATTCATGGAGCATATACCCTCAAATGCCAAAAAGAAGGACTTCGCATGTCCAAGGAAGAGGATCGTTACCTTAGAAGTCTGTTTTGGCGACATGGAATAGAATCTAGTCAGATGGAAATGACCGCTTCGACTTTGCCTCCGTAGATCCAGACTCGTCACACAAAACTGAGCTCTAAAACTCGAGCGGCGACATGATCTCCCTCGTCCAACACTGCTCTTCCTACTCCATCAATTCACCCAAAAGCTCCAAAAGAAAATGGAGAGAAAACAGCCCTTCCAACACTATAAACCGAGCTACCGCCATATAGTAATTAGTTATCGTCGTGCAGTACCATAATTCAATGTTTCAGTTCGTGTGCCACCACCCAGCCCCTCCAATCATAGACCGAAACATGGCCACACCATTATAAAAAAGCTATCACGGTGCGATAGGATGCTATCGCCATGTGGTAAGTATCGTCGGTTACAACACGACTGCTACCACTAATGCCACGCGATAGCTGCTACCGCTGCGCGGTAGCAACCCGAGACCTTTTTTGATTAAATTACCTAAGCTACCGCCAACGGTATAACTATCATTGGGTGGTATCTTCCCGAGAATCCTGCCACTAAACACACGGTGCTACCTCCGCACGATAACCCTACCGTCGAGCGGCTTCTCCCAGAACCCAAATTCCTGCTTCGAGAGATTGGGGCGTTAAAATATGTCAAAAAATTATTTTGTCGTTACATAGATTTTTTTTGTAATCTGTGTTTTGTATTATTGATTTTGTAAATGAAGATGTTGGGAGAAGTTTAACACTATTTTCATATATATATTTTTGAGTGTACATTTCACTACTAGCGTGTCATTTTCATCTAAAGATGATTTAGTTTATTGGGCACACAATATTGCTCGAAATTTTGGATTTATGATCACCATTAAGAGTGTTGATAAGTTGAAATCTAGAAGCAGGCCGAGAGTACTGCTAGGGTGTGATAGAGGCGGTTGCAAATGCGCTAGTCAGAGTGCAAAGAATTGGATTAACAAGAATATGAGGAAATCTTCCTCCAAACATTGTGGGTGCTTTTTCACATTGAAAGGTGTAACTATAAGGAATGCAAATTGAATTGAGTGGATTGTTAATTTGAAATGTGGTATTCATAATCATGTGTTAGTTCACCTAGAAACTCATTCTTATGCTGGTTGTTTAAATAAAGACAAGCAGAAAATAGTGTATGATATGTATGGCATTGGTGTGAAGCCGCATAAGATTCTGTCAACCCTAAAGCAAAGAGATAGCAGTAATGTCACAGTAATTAGAACACTTTATAATGAAAGGTGTAAGATGCAAAAGGAAGAATTATAAGATGGGAATGCAGTTTAATATTTGTATAAGTGCATAACAGATTGTGGTTACACTAGCTTTAATAAAGTGAAGCTTGGTAGCAACCATTTAGAGAGTTTATTCTTCGCACATCCAACATCTATTATTCTTTGCAAAATGTTTCCAAGTTTGTTTCTTCTAGATTGTACTTACAAGACAAATAGATATTGTCTTCCATTACTTTTATTGTCAAAGTAACGTCAACAAATTTGACATTCTTTGTTGTTTTCCACTATGGATGGTTCATTCCCACTGGAAACATTTACAATTAATTGAAAAAGAGGTTGATGAGGACATTAAGGTTGAGTATGATGTTGATAATGACATTGATATTGAGATGCGGGAGATTCTTAAGAGATATAGCAACACAAATGTGCTTCAACAAAAAAATAAAAGAAAATTGTGCGAAATTATTGATCTTACTTCGACATTGACCATAGAATCGTGGTTCCTAAAAACCTAAAGGGTAGAGAAAAGGGGAGCTATAAACATCATCATAAAGTGGAAAAATCAACAAAATGTGAACCGTCCATATTTGAACATGTTCTACAGAATGAGAAAATTAGTTGCTCTCAAAAAGTAATAAAATCGATAGGTGGTACAAAAATGGTTCAAAAAGAAATGCCAACATGCATATCAAAATTTATCATTGACATGTTGGATGCACTAAGAGATGGACACTGTGGTTATCATGTCATCAGTTTAGAAATGAATATGGGGGATGATTGGAAGCAAGTGCGAAAAGACCTTTCAAATGAGATAAAGAGTAATTTGGCCCTATATACAGACATATATGGAAACGCCAGAATATCACAATTAATAGTCTCTTTGGATTGTGAAGTGACTCTTGCCCCGTTGAGTAAGTGGTTGAGTATGCTGAACATGGGATTGACAATGACATCTTATTACAATATACAGTTTGTTCAATTCTCAGAGTTCCAATCTTTCATATTTTTACCGTTACATTAGGTGTCGCCAACATTCCATTCATCACTGAATCAAGGCAGGGGGAGATGCCCTATGAAGCTGAGGTAATGCCTGCTGCTCCAGGTGATCTGCTGCTGTCACAAATCTCCACTGCTGCTCCAGAACTAGTACTCACAGTGGACCTCAGGTCACTGTTGTCTGCATTTGATCTTCTTCACAGCAGCTGCTTACCAACTTTGGGAGTTGAAGACCTCACTAAGGCCATTGTGCCTATTACTGTCTGTGATCCCAGCTTGATCATATCTTATATAAATTCTATTAAGGCTGTGGAAGTTTCTGATTGTGTTGCTGTTGCTGCTGTTGCTGAAGGTGCTGAATCTAATGATATTGATATGTTGCATGTTGATCCTGTTGATGCTACTGCTGCTGTTGAACTTGTTATTTTTCTAGAATAATCTGTTGTTTCTGAGGTTCCTACTGCTCCTGCTGTTACTATATTTGATTCTGCTCCTGTTCTGTCTACTGAAAAGTCTAAACAAAGAGAAGAGTATATCAAAAGCATTGATGATCTATATGATAGAATCCAGAGTTCAGAAAGTGATCAATTTAACACTGACTCTGATGATTCTGCTGGCACCATCTCTAAGAAAAGGAAAGCAAGAAGCAAAGCAATGATGAGAGTTCCCCCTGCTAAGGCCAAAGATATAAATGATATACCATACTATATTTTGCATGATTGTCAAATAACAGAGCCTTGGATGCAATATTCTAAGAATCAGTTAAAGGCTATGAGGAAAAGAAGAAAACTTGACAAATATGGGAAAGAATCTTCTCAGTCTCATCCTCCTCCTCCTCCTCCAGATGCTGGTACTGGTGGATGATCTGCTTCTCAACCTGGATCTGCTTCAAAGTATAGTTCCTCTTGACCTTCTCAAAGATATCAACCCAGAAGTCAACATCAAAGAGGCTATCATTCTAAAAGAAGTCAATACAGAGGAAATCAGAGAGAGCACAAAACTTATTCCAGACAGCAAAGGGAAGGACAAGGGCATATGGATTCAACTCAAGGTCCTTTCCCTTACAAACTCAGAGATAAAGTTGTTACAAGGACATCTACTAATTCAGAAACCATAAATAGATGTGAACCTTCAATCCCTTTTGAGGATCCAGAAAACAATCCTTTATCATAGACTGCCAGGATGAAGGAACTTGCTGCTTTAGATCAATTGAAAAAGGCCAGAGAGCAAGGTAAAGATACTTCTAATATTACTACTCTTTCAGAACAAAGAAAGATAGAACTGGAGAGATATGCTTCAAGAAAGTTCTTTGATCCTAAAGATTATATGAAGCTGCATCCTGAGGCTATTGTCCCAAGGCAAAGATACCAAACCTCCTTAGGTGCAGAAGACGATAGAAGATCAAAGAAAAATGCTCTCAATCCTAACAGGGAGATTCTATTTAAGAAAGGCAGTGAATGGAAATGAATTCTGTAAGCAGACAGTACATCTATATCTGAACATTTGCTGATATTCCTTTTGAGTTCTGCAATGCTGCTTTGATTATTTTTTCTGTATTGTTAGTTTAGCTTTTATTTCTCTATGTATGATTTTGTATTTCCTGATTATGTCCTGTAAATAGTAATCCTAACCCAAATAGGGGGAGATTGTTGGAACACCCTATTACTAATTTGGGCAAGGATCACTATGTTATTAGGAAAATTGTTTGACCTAGTTGTATAGTTGAAAAGGTCAAATTAGAATGAGTCTAGGACTTAGAACTTAGGTTTGGAGCTGCCCCCAGGACCACTCAGAGATCAGGACTAAGTACTGAGACAAGACAATTTTCGTCGAGCTCAGTTCGATGAAACGTCGAACTCCGTTCGACGTTCTCTGAGCTCAACTCTGCAAGTCATCGAACTCCGGTCGACGATCTTCGAGCTCAGATCGACGTTTTGTCTTCAGCTATTTTCAAAGTCGCTGAGCTCAGTTCGACGATCGTAGAGCTCAGGTCGACGTTTTCTGTTTCTAGTATAAATCCAATCTATGAGCTCAGTTCAACAATCGTAGAGCTCAGATCGACGATTTCTGTGAGAGATCGACGCTTTCAGAATTCAAATTCAAGAACAATTATGGAATTCATTCATATTCTTCCAGAGTTATTTTCTGCATTTATTACAAAGGATTCTCTAGCCGTTTCAAGCAATCTGATGCAAGTTTCAAGGAAGGACTAAATGGAATATTGCTTAGGACTTTCCCCAGATACAGTTGTCAATTATGGAAGTCATTTATGACTGAGTAACGACCATCTAAGTCAGAATCTGATATACTCCTACAGAATATGTTTTTGAAAGAAAACAGATCATATACAATTATAGAGACAAGAGATATACAGCAGAATTAGATTGAAAAGAGACACAGAAGAGTGAACAACAAAAAACTCTCTGATCAAGAGTTTATCTTCTGAGATTTACAAATTTATTGAATTCCAAATCTTCAAGAATACAAGAAAGTTTTCTGTGGAGGAAATCTTCTGCTACTAAACTCCTCCAAATCATCAAGTGTTCAAAAGCTTTAACATCAAGAACTCTAGACATCAAACATTTCAGCATCTGTTGAAATCATCAATTGCTAGAGATCTGAAGCAACTGAAGACTTATCACCCTAGCAAAGCTCACCTTCCTGAACTCTTACAGATCTTAGGGGGAGTTTTGACATCATCATCCACTTGTCTTCTCTCAGACTGTTGACAGAGAAGAACAACTCAACTCTTTCTTTTTTTTTCCTTTCCTTCCTATAAAAGGGTTTTTCAAAACTCCCTTCAAAAGTTTTGAGACTGGTTTCTGAGACCTTGTCAAAACTCAGTAGTGGCAAGACACCTTATCAAAAAATCTAGTTTTGGTTTTTGAGCACCATATCAAAAGCTCATTGGTTCCCAGGACACCTGATCAACTATTCCTGCAGTGGATTCTTACCAAGGGTGGTAGAAGAGTGGATGTACCCAGGTTGTTGGGGAACCACTATAGTTCCTTGTGTCATCTAGTTGCTGTGTGTTTGACTTTGCTGTGTGCTGTGTGTTTTCTTGGCTCTTGCTTTAGTTTTTATTTCATAACAAGCACCTTACACATATACATAAATTAAGTCTTCCACTGCTTTATATTTTTAATTGTAAATTATTTTAAAAATACTCTATTCAACCCCCCTCTAGAGTTAAGGTAGATCTTTTCCTCACTTCCATAGTTAAATACCTAGAGGGGAGTGAATATGTTTCTTTTAAGTCTTTTGAACCTTTTTAAAGTTATGTTTGATGTGTTGTTATTAAGTTAGTTGATTTCAAGAACGCAAAAAACACACAAGAAATTTATAATAGTTCACATATCTATGGTACATCCATTTTCCCCCTATAGATATCTAGTAGTGAGCTAGATTCATCCAGCTCCTTCAAAACTCAGATCAAAAGATCATACACCTTTGATCCTTCCCAGGATCCTACAACTCAATGTGACATCCCCCTCTTATAACTCAGAATCCTCACAGTCCTACCTCAAAGACAACAACAAGTCTCCTACCTCAGGCTCACACGCAAACCCTATATCAACCTTTATAACATAGGCCTACCTCAGATTCTCTACAGGAATACTACCTCAAACTTTTAAAAATGTCCTACACTCAGGCTTTATAAATCAAACCTACTCTCAAATCTCAGTGAGATCTTACAATAGAGATTTAATGAGAGTTTCAATGACTCAGAAACCAAAGTTATGGAGTCTTCTTCTTCAATGGTTTTAACCAAACAACTTCTCTTCACCATAACAACAGGAAAAGATCTTCAGATTATGAACAAGATGTGTTGTGTGAATACTTACAGAGAGCTTCTTCTTCCTCAAGCTTTTTTGAAAGATGTTATGTAGATTATTAGGCCTTAAGATGATGAAAATTATTTCTCTCTCTACCAGCGATGAATTTTTGCGACTTAGGGTTTCAGAAATTTTTCAAAAGATTATCAATAAGTTCTTCAAAAGTTCTTGCAAAAATCTCTCACAAAAGTCTCACGCATTTTGCTTTTATAACACAACATTTGCAACGGCTATCTCCTATTTAGGTAAGCGGCATGGCCAGCTTTAATGGGTGAATCTTCCAAATATTGTGTGTTAGAGAAATACTGGAATTTCCGTCTTTTACCGTACAATCTGCGTTGATTTGAATTTTGTATGATGCCAGCTAAATAGATAAGACGCCACTTGACTTGGAATAATTTCTGATCTTCTATACATGCGTTGAGTGTTGGAAGCAACATAACTTAGTCAAATTTCTTGATCTCTGATGAGGCATTGAGAGATAGTACTTAACTCAGTGCATACTACTAATGCGTTGAGTGATCTATTGTATCTTAATGCATTTGTACTTAGACAACTTTTTATTTTCTGTTAATGCGTTGAGTGATGTCTTTCTAAAGAAGCGTCGAGTGATTGTAGTTAACTCAATGCATTCTACTTAGGCGTTGAGTCAAGTCATATGTCTCGACATATTTGTACTTAGATAGTTTTTCTACTTCACTGCTGAGGCGTTGAGTGAATGATCTTCACTCAATGTATTTGAACTTAGATAGTTTTACAGATTCAATGTACAGGCATTGAGTGAATGATCATCACTCAACGCATTTGGACTTGGAATGAAACTCAGCTTTTTTACTGAAGCATTGAGTGAAACATCTTCACTCGATGCATTTGTACTTGGTCTGAAATTCTGCCCTTTTACTAAAGCGTTGAGAGAGTAATATTCAGTTAGTTCATGAGTCTTGAGTGTCAAGTGAAGTGAGATGACTCAACACATTTGAACTTAGGCAGATATTTTGCTTCTCTTTTGAGGCACTGAGTGAATAGCAATGATTCAATGCTAATAGTCATCGAGCGTCGAGTGATGTAAGATGACTCGACGCATTTGTACTTAGCAGATTTTCTCCACTTCTGAAGTGTGCTGACTTATTCTCAAACTATCAGTCAATCAAATTTTGATTACCTACACATGATAACTTAGAGAAATATCAAATACATTTTGTGTATATTATTGACTTATGAGGCTTCTTCAAATCTAGGACATTGTGGTCAATGTTCCCAACAATCTATTCATATTTGATGAAGTCAAAATCCTAGTTAATGATATACACCACTTCAAAACAGATAATAAGGATCAACTCAAAATAAGCAAACACTTCAGACAAATGACATAAAATGATTCAAATAATATTGATAATTAAAGATGAGTAATTTCTACAATAAACATCCACATTCTATATCCCTTAGGAACCGAAAATTTATAACATTGCTAAGGATTAGGTTCCATAATTACAATGCCCCCACCCAGATTTCTTTGCAGGATTTTCTTTAGCCTCTTTCTTTTTTTGTCTGTCTTTCAAAATAGTTGTAGGGTTTTGGATGGTATTTGCAGGGTTTTTGGGCATCCACTAATACAGTTCCAGCCAACTTGTCCTTTTTGAACTTCCTCTTTACCTCTTCTTGCTTTGCATACTTTGCCCATTCTATAGAACTGTATAGTTTGACTCTATCTATCTCGTTCTCTTTTATCTGATTCCATGCAGTCAGAATGATTATCCTAGAGGTTGGGCTCCACTGTATATAATCAGGCCTTGATTTTAGTTCTTCTCCATTTCTCTTTTTTCTTAACCTTTCTTCCTCTTCCTCATCAGCAATTTCATTGCCCTTGTCCTTTGATATCTGTTGAGAGGTGGAGTTGAATACAATTACATCATCAAGAGTAATAACTATAATACTAGCTTTAGCTTCAGCATCAGCTCCAACTCCATCTTCAGGAACTGCAGGCTCATCATATAGGATGGGATCTAGGCCCAGAGCTTCTTTGATAACATTGGAGGTCAAGATGGCATGGTATCCACTTTATCTTATCATTGACCTCTCCCCCTTTATGACTTCTTCAGTAACTAGATTGGCCAAGGAGTGCTTGGAGGAGGATATCTTGTTAGCCAAGTGATTGACACCAGCTGTTACATGGTTTTTAACTTCCAACATGTGATCTTCAAGGATTTCAGTGCAAGCATATGCTATCCTTTCAACAATCTTTCTATGCTCTTCCATGTGGGATTTTGTCACATTGTGAACCATTTACATGTTTTCAGAAGTAACACACTAATTTTGGATGATATCACTCTAGCCTTGCTGAATGTGTTGAAGTTGAAGAGCAGTATAATCAACAACTGGAATAGCTCTCAGGAAGAATTTAACTGTGTTTTTTCTCAACTAGTTGACCTCAAATATGATGGAAGTGATTTCAATTGAGAGATCATTCCTCGATTGTTTGACTGAATCATCCACATACTTCACAATTTTTCTACTGCTATATGAAGAGTTATTGTTTGTGCTTTCTTCAACAACTATTTTAGCTACCTTCTTCTTTTTCTTTTCAGCTAGCTGAGGGTGATTGACCATCGTCATGACCTATCTATCAAACATCTTGATGTTCATCCTTCTCATGTGATGAATTTTTGCACCTAGCCTCAGATTCAAAATATCTGGTGCAGTATTGATAAGAAATAGAGACAAAATTCTTCCAATATTTGGCTCAGGGATGCACTCAATTATCTTATCAAAGATCACCTTACCCGAATTAGTTTTCTTGGAGTGAATTACTTTAGTCATTAGTTCAAACATATTCCTTGAAATCTTGTTATGAGATCCAGTTTTGCATATTAAGGCTTTTCCAATGATGCCTCTCAAGAACTTACCATTCAAGTTCATGTCTTTCTTGAGTACAAATCTACTGGTATGTTTGGACAGACCACACCACTTGAAAGCAGACTTTATATCTTCCTGAAATAGCTCATCTTCTTCCTCATTAAGATTGAGCTTGGGGAGCTTCATTCCCTTGCAAATCTTCCTAACTATGATTTTAACTTTTTCTCCATTGTTGTCTTGATCTTTTATAGATAGCACATGGCTCTGACAACAAAAATTCCTGTTCTAAGACTGATAGGAGATAAATGACTGATGTAATTTCTTCTGGAGCATATTTGAATCCATTTCGAACAACTTCGTAGCCCTCGAACAAGAAGTCTGTATCCTTGGGAGACATTAAATCTGAGAGATTGAGGGAGGAGCAGAAGATGATGCGAGAAATCTTGGGTACATGACACAAAAATTCGGAAGAGCAATAGAATGATAGAGTTTATCCGAGGCACGATTTCTATTTATACCATATTCTATTCGAGAAGGTGGAGAGGCATGTACCATGTCGTGATTTACAATTTAGATGGACGGCTGTGATTTACCCTGATAGATTTGATGCTTTCTGACCCATCAAAATGTTTGCGTCGAGTCCATTAGACTCCTGAGGTGTTCACTCAACACCTAAACATCTCACTCGATGCATGGTGTTGGCTCAATGCTTAACACTTCATTCAATGCCAAGTCAGTTGAACTTTTTCATCTTTATGTTCTCCTGCAAAAGGTTAGCCTCCAAATACACATATATGACAGTAATGCGTATAGTCAAAAATATAAAGCTACTTCAAATTTAACATTCCCAATTCAAACTTGAGAATGTTAAACTTGGTTTCATCAAGCGACTTTGTGAAGATGACAATCACCTGTCTGCCAGTAGAGACAAACCCAAGGCTGATATTTTTTCTCAACATGCTCTCTTATGAAGTGATATTTAATTTCAATATACTTGGTCATGTTGTGTGATACAAGATTCTTAGCTTTTGAAATATCACTAGAGGAATCACGGAACATGGGGGTTTTACTTAGCTGGATATTATAATCCTGAAGTTGATGATGTATCCACGGGAGTTGTGCACATCAACTCCCTACTAGGATATATATAGATTCTACATTGGAGATTGCTATACTATATTGTTTTTTGCTGCTCCAAGATACCAACCTTCTCCCTAAAAATTGGCAGGTACCAGAAGTACTCTACATATCCTCTTTGCAACCTGTAAAATCTATATCTAAATATCCTATTAGTTCAAAATCTTCATTCTTAGGGTACCAAAGGCCAAGATCTTGTTTACCCTTAAGATATATTGAGATTCTTTTTGTAGCTGTGTAATACGATACTTTAGGGCAAGCCTGGTACCTAGCACAAACACATGTAGCAAACATAATGTCTGGTCTACTAGTAGTCAAATAAAGGAGGGAGCCAATTATGCATTTATACATGGTTTTATCAACTGGATTGCTAATCTCATCCTTGTCTAGTGATATACTTGACCCCATAGGAGTTCTTATGGTGGAGGCACTCTCCATTCCAAAAATTTTGATTAACTCCTTAGTGAACTTAGACTGATAGATAAATAAACCATTCTCAGAATGCTTAACTTGGAGACCCAAGAAATACTTGAGTTCACCCATACTGCTCAATTCAAATTGCCCTTGCATAAGTTTAGCAAACTTTTTGCATAGTTCATCATCAGTAGACCCAAAAATTATGTCATTAACATAAATTTGGACTATGATAATCTTACTCTTGACGTCCCTTAGGAAAAATGTATTGTCTATCTTTCCCCTTGAGAATTTGTTCTCAATGAGAAAACTAGACATGGTTTTGTTGGTGTTACAATGGCTATCTGGAAGTGGTCAAATAGGTAGTTTCATTACCAACGCGATATGAGCTTATATGGTTGCACAAAAGAGCGTTTGGAGAAGTTAGAGGAATGGACTATGTTGGTCTTACTCATATGTGATAAGTGAAGTACCAAGCACTTGACTTATTATAATTTGTCGAGATATCTCGTTGATTCATCGAGAGAGTCGATACATCACAGCTGATTTGTTGAGACCTCACAGCTAAGGCGTCGAGTTTGTTGAGACCTCACAACTAAGGCGTCGAGTTCGTCAAGACCTCACAGCAAAGGTGTCGAGTTTGTCAAGACTTCGTATCTAAGGAGTCGAGTGCATCGAGACATCAGCCGTTTCGTCAAGGCATCTCGTCGATTCGTCGAGTCATCTCATCTATTTTCCGAGTCATCTCTACTAATGATTTATTGAGTTAATTCCATTAGTTTTGGGTCTGCGAATATTAATGGTTCAAGCCTGTTTATATTCCTAGGTATATATATCAGTTGCGATTTTGTTGGGGTGTTCTTGGAGAGGAAAATTCTTGAAAGATACCTTGCTCTTTGCAGAAGTTTATCATGCTTTTAGACAGAAATTTTGTGTCATGGTCACTTTTGATTTGACCACAGTTCAACCCTTTTTCATTTTGAATTTGTTTGATACAAGTCACAAAGCTATATATGGTATCAGAATTTCTCTTAAGAAAGAATACTCAAGCAAATATGGAATAGTCATCAACTATCACAAAGGTATATACTTTCCTACCTAGACTATAAATTGGCATAGGGCCAAACAAATTCATATGAAAGAGGTAGATACACCTCCAGAATCCTTTGACCCAATGCTTTTAAAGTAGGCATTTGTTTGCTTGCCCTTTTGACATGCAGAGCAAATTCCTTCTTTGATGCGTTTCAAATTGGGTCCATTTCTGACCAACCCATCGCTGAAGAGCTTGCTTATAAACTTATAGTTCAAGTGAGCAAGCCTCTTGTGTCATTGCACATAATAAGAGTCTTTCTCATTTGTTACAAAGCAAACTGGAGAATTGGAATCTATACAAAGAAAATTAAGACAATAAATGTTTCCACTCTTAGTGTCAATCAGAATGATCTCTTATTTAGTTGAACTTTTGATTAGACACTTATCCTTGTGGAAAACAATGACATAGCCTAGATCATAGAGCTGGCTTACATTGATCAGATTGTGTTGCAATCCTTCCACAAATGTCACTTTTGTTATGGTGACTGTCATTGGTGATCATACTATAGTCTTTTGTCACTCCTCTGTTTGAACCATCAAATATAACTTTTGGTCCATTCCTCACTAGAGTGAAATATTTCAGATGACTCCTTATTCCAATCATGTGCCCGAAACATCCACTGTCCAAGTACCAAATAATAATCTGATTGGTCCTTGGACATACCTACAAAACATATTTAGTTTACCTTAGGCATCCAAAAAAATTTGGGCCCTTAGTTCTTCTTAGTCTTTGGAGCACTTAGACCAATAGGGATAGACTTTGCTAGTTTTGATTTCACAGCATGGGGTGTTGTTAGATTAAAATAGCAATCTGTGGCAAAGTGCCATACTTTGCCACATCACCAGCATTCAAGGGTGTTGCACCTTCTCTTCTCGACATTACTAGAAGTGGATGGAGCATTAAAATTTTTTTATTCAGCATAGAAGACAACAACCTTCTTCATGTTTCTTTTAGCTAAAATCTAGTTGAATGTTAAAGGACAAGAAGGTTCTCTTGACTGATTATGTTTGACAACAACATGTGTTTGCTTTGCAGCTGATATGATGTTGATGGAATCAAAAATGGTCAAGTGAGAGTAGATTACAGTCTTGTCATTTGCCACCTTCTTTGTTGGAAGACTTTGGGAAGAGACAACTGCCTTACCCTTGAGTGTAGTGGTTGTAGCACCAAATGCAAATGATCCATGATAGACCATTTAAATTTCTTCATGATGGGCTTTCAAATCACTCAAACACATGACATTTATCCTCCCATTATACAGGTGTACTATTGCCCTTATATAAGGAACTTCCATTCTTCCAATGAACATACATGTTACTATGGTCATTCCTGTTAGAAGGAAACACTATCTTCTGAAAGGTGGTTTGAGATACAACTAGAGTCTTGCCTTTTCCATTGGAATTAGTTGCTCCACCATTCCACTTGAATCTCAATCCCCTTCTTTTATTTGGAAGGAGATGGTATCAATGAGTGACAACACTGTCTTGGGCTTGGAGAATTTCTCCACTAGCTTCCTCTCTTTGAGGAGCTTCTCTTCAGGATCCTTAATGATCTTACTCTTTTGGCTAATGGGGCTAACTTGGATAATGTAGATTGTTTTCAGTTGACTTATCTCTTTGCTCATCTGAGCTAGCTGGGAAGCTGACTCAGATTGCATGGATATTTCTTGCTGAAGAGAAACAATATCTTCAGCTCGCCTCTTGACAAGCTTTTTGCTCTTTTTCAAAGCTTCCAAAAGAACACCATATTTTTCAATCAATTGATTGACATCCTCTTCAGGTTCTAATACATCCTCCTCATTATATGAAGATGATGCTTCAAAATCTGGGCCTGTTTCATAATCATATTCTAAAGAAGACATAATTGAAATGATTATCTCATCAGGATAAGATTTATCCTAATTTTCTTCAGTCATGGCCATGAGAATGTAGTCTTCTTCATCTTCACAGTCACTGTCTGCAGAGGATAGTGGTGCTCTTATGCCCACCTTAGCAGCTGGGTGATTTGTATCCTCTTCCATAGAGAATAGATTAATGTAGGCATTTTATTCTTCAGATTTTGAAGTCTCATAATCATTGTCTGACAGGCTTAATTTCTTATTAGCCAAGAAACACTTGTCAACCTTTTTGTCTTTATGATATTTCTTATCATCAGACCTCCTGCTCTCTTTCCATTTAGCAAAATAGTCAACAATGACATATCCTGGCCTGTTATAAAATTAACAAATAACATCAGGTTTAAATTGTTTTTTCTGTTTAGTTACATACCTTTCCCCAGTAGACTCCTTTCTGGATCTGTCATGGTTGTCTTGGGGCTTCCTAGAGCTAGAGCCAGTAGTGGCCTTGTTCTTCCGATGTCCTCTTCTACTCAGCATCTTCTTAAACTGTTTGGAGAACAAGGTTAGTTCTCCATCAGATAGCTCAGCTTCTGATGAGCTGGGTGTAGAGTTTTCTGACTCAACAACCCTTCTTGGGGGAGGAGTATTCTATTTACTCCTTCTTGAGGTTTCAGAATTGAATGTCACTGACTTCACTCTACTGAAAGACTTTGCAGAATCTTCTTTAGCCTTTCTGGAGTTCAGGTGAAGTTCATGTAACAATAACTTGCCAAATAGATTTTGTGGCAGTGTGTTGGCTAAGTTGCCTACCTACCTTATAACACAAATCTTGATGTCCCACTCTTTATAGAGTGACCTCAAAAATTGTCATTCTTTTCATAGTTGGAGAACTGTCTTCCATAAGTCTTTAGATCATTTATAATTCTAGAGAACTTCTCATAACATATATTTATGGAATCTTTCTTGTCTTGTCTGAAGGCCTCATACTATTGATTTAGAAGGGATTTTCTGTCATCCCTCACTTCCTCAGTCCCCTTCATGTATACAATCAGAGAGTCCCACATTTCCTTTTCAGTCTTGCAGTGTACAAGGTTCTAAAAGGTTGAGTCATCTATAGCACTAACTAAAATGTTATGGGCCCTCTTATACATGTAGCCAAAACCACCTCATCCTTTGTCTTTTTAGAGTATTTCTTTGGGGTCTTTGTAATGACCTGAGAGGCAACCCGACATCAATACAGGGTTACATCCTGTGCCACCCCAACGCCTCTCTGTGCATGTTTCTCAGCAACAGTACGATGTTGATGCTAGGTTTCGAACCCGCAACCCTTGATAACACGCTCTTCCAACAACGCTCATCGCCAACTGAGCTCAGTTGGTGATGAGTGCTGTTGGAAGAGCATGTTATAAAGGGTTGCGGGTTCGAAACCTAGCGTCAACATCGCACTGCTGTTGAAAAACATGTACAGAGAGGTGTTGGGGTGGCATAGGCTGCAACCCTATATTGATGTCGGGTTGACACCCGGGTCATTACAGTCTTGATGTTGGAATCTATAGCTAAGAACTTCATGGGAATTAAGGGTCTCTCTTCCACTGTAATAAAGATCTTAGTGCCCAAGGCTTCCATGAACAACCTGAAAGTCTTTATAAGGGTAGATGAACACCCAGAGGGGGGGGGGGGGTGAATAGGTTTTTTTGGAAATTTTAACTCCTTTTGCACAATGTACTTATTATGTGTTGATGTTAGTTTTTTAGCTTTCAAGATCACAAAAAACACACAAAGTTTATAGTGATTCCCCTATCTAGGGTACATCCACTTTCTCCCTTCACCTATCTAGAAGTGTGCCAGATTCGGCCAACTCCTCCTTTACTCAGATAAAACTAATATTACACCTCAGATGCCTCCCTTGATCTTATAACTCATAGTGCACTTCACTCGTATAACTCAGACTGATTACAGTCCTACCTCAGAGACAACACAAGTCTCCTACCTCAGGCAAAATAGCCATTCAACTCAGAGTCTTCCAACTGTTACAACTCAGAGACCCAGCTAATCTCCCACCTCAGATCTTCACAAAGATCCTACCTCAGGCACAAGCCTTACCTTAGATCCTATCCATGATCCTATAACTCAGAGTGCTACATACTCCTACAACTTAGAATGCCTACAGTCTTACAACTTAGCCTTTATAAAATAGGCTTACAACTCAGATCTCAGTGAGATCCTAAAAGAGAATAAATATTTAAGTAATATGACTTCATAAATAAATTCTTTGTCTTCTTCTTCCTTGATTATACAGCAGACAGTCTTTCTCCTCCATAGCAACAGGAATATGCTTTTTAAGTTTTAATTCAGTCTGTGTTATGTTGAACTTTTGCAGAGCTCTTCGTCTTCTTCAAGCTTGAGAAAGATGATCGTTCTGTATATTATCATGCTTGAAGATGACCAGAAATTTGTTCAGCTCTGCTAGCCAAATTTTGCGAAAGTTAGGGTTTTTGAGAAATGTTTTTGAAGTTCTTGACAAAAAGGTTTTTTAAAAAAAAGTATCAAATCTCTTCCCTTATCTATCTCAACAACATCAATGGCTATTTCCTCCTTTGGTAAGCGGCATGACAAGATTTAATGGCAGATTCATTCCAGGATATCGCTGCCCGATCAATACGGCGGACTTTGTCTTTTAGCACGAGATTTGCATCATTTTGAATTTAAGTATGACGTCATCACATTTGACAAAGCGCCAAAAGACTTAGAATAATTCTGATTCTGTATAGGCATTGAGTGATTCCATAAGACTCGACAAATCTGAGCTTTGACGATTAACTCCAGAAGCATTGAGTGAATAGCCTTCACTCGATGCATTTGTACTTAGACAAAATGTATGTCTGATGCAGAGGAATTGCGCGAAGGCTCTTCACTTAACGCATTAGTACTTAGACAAATTTTTGTCTAATGTAGAGGCGTGGAGTGAAGGCTCTTCACTCAATGCATTAGTACTTAGTCAAATTTCTTCTATCTCTGATGTGTTGAGTGAAGGTTCTTTACTCGAAGCATTTGTCTTTTAATTCATATACTGAGAAGGCGTTGAGTGTAAGTCCTTCACTCAACACATTTATACTTAGTCAGATTTTCCTTGAGTAGACTTCGAGTGTAAGTCCTTCACTCAATGTATTTGTACTTAAAATGATTTCAGGCTTTCTTCATTGAGGCTTTGAGTGATATTCCAACTGTCAACGTTTTCTGACCTCAGGCATTGAGTGATGTGTAGTCACTCAACGCATTTAGAATTTGTCATTTTCCTAATTTTCTTGATTAGCTGACTTCTCTCCATCCATACTTCTGACACTCTTAACCTGTCTAATCACATAATTATAGACACCCTGCGCATATGAACTCAGACATATATCAAATACATATTTGTGTATATTATTGACTTATGACCTTCAAATCTGGGACATTATGGTCAATGTACCCAACAATATTCCTATATTTGAAGACGTCAGAATCCTAGTTAATGATATACATTATCTCACAATAAACAACTATTTGCACAGATAAAGAACACATAATGACACACACAAACAAATTGAATTATCTTAGATAGGATAAATAATAGAACTACAGTGTACCTACAATAATAATTTCATATTCCAAAAACCTAAGTAACCTATAACATATAACACTGCTAAGTTTCAGGTTCCTTGATTACACTGCCCCTACAAGATTTCTTTCTCATCTTTTCCTCAGTCTCTTTCTTATTTTGTCTTTGTCTCTTAAAGTAACCGTAAGGCTTTGGATAATATTTTCAGGGCTCTAGGGCATCTATCTGTACAGTACCATCTCTCTTGTCTCTTCTAAACTTTCTTCTCACTTCTTCCTTCCTCTCAAACTTGGCTCATTCAATAGAATTGATAAGTTTGACCCTGTTTGTCTTGTTCTCCTTGATTTGATCTCGGGCAGATAATATGATGGTTCTTGATTGTGGACTCCACAGCTCAAAATCTGGTCTGGTTTGCATCTCTTCTCTATATATTTTCTTGCTTATTCTAGCTTCCTCTTCCTCATCTGTAATAGTCTTGTCTTTATACTTAGAGAACTATTGAGTGGTGGGACTGAAGGCAGAAACATTACCAAAAGATTCAGCCCTATCAATATCTCTGTGAATCTTAGGCTCATTATATATGATTGGTTTAAGGCCCAATGCATCTCTGACAACATTTAAGGTCCAAATAGCATGATCTGCACTTGCCTTTATCATTGACCTCTCCCCATTTATGACTTATTCAGAGACTTCTTTGCCCAGGGAAGTGGTCTTGTGAGCCAAATGATTGACCCCTGCAGTGACAACCTTCTTTACCTGTAATATATGATCATTTAGGAATTGGGTGCTTGCATCCATTCTCCTTTCTATGATAATCTTGTTCCCTTCAATGATGGACTTGGTTACCTCATGAATCATTTTCATGTTCTCAGTGGTGATGCACTGATTCTCTATTGTATCATTCTGTTTTTTTTCTATCGCATCTAGCTTATTGGTAGTATAGTCCATAGCTGGAGCATCCCTTGTAAAGAACTTGATAGTATTCTCTTTCAGCAATTTGAATTTAAGTCTAACAGGAGAAATTTTAGTTGAGATGTCCTTTCTCAATTCTTTGATGGATTTATCCACATATAACTCAATTTTCCTCCTCTGCTCATCAAAGAGACCTATGAGTTGAGCCAAAAGGAGGTGGGAATTTCCTCATTCGGCTGAGTAAACTTTGGGAAATTGGCTCCTACCTCATCTTGCCTGATGTCTTCTCTCATTTCAGAGATAACTACTTCATAGTCAGAAGAGTGCTCTGGAATGTCAGCAACATGAATAGATTCTTCTTTCTCAAGCTCTTCAGCATTAGACATTTTTTGATCTTCTTGAGAGTCTTGGTCAGATAGTTCAATTATAATATTACCGACTAGAGCAAGGAGCTCAAGATGAGTCTCCCACTCAACTATATCATCAATCACAGGACCTTGAAGTAGATCATCTGTTGGTCTTCTTTTATCCTCTAATGCAATGTCCCCCTAAACACGAGCACTGTCATCCTGCACTGGAGAGTCAGATGGGATTTGCTCTATCCTCTCTTATAGATTTTCTAGAAAGGAGTCATATTGTCCTGTAGACCAGCAGTTGGTAAGCCATGCTCCCCCCAATAGGAGCAACTTTTCTCTGGGTCTCCCCCTGAACAGCATCATAGATTCTTTCCACAAGATTTGTCACAACATCTTCAGCATTCACCATAGTTGTGTCTCCCTCAACATCAGATGGAGACACAAAGTTTGGAGCAGCCATGACAGCAAGCTCAGAGGATATAAAGACTTGTGCACTAACATCCCTTCTTACTTCTTCAATTTACTCTATTAAATTTAGATCATGAGGTTCAGTATTCTTGCAGTTAGAAGAGTTGTTGCTCAAGCTTTCATCAGAATCTAGAACAACCTTCTTCTTCTTTAGCAACTCAGATGGCTAAGGGTGATTAATCAGTATCTTATCTCATCTATCAAACATCTTGATGTCCATCTTCCTCATATGATGGATCTTTGCTCCCAGTTTTATATTCAGAAGTTCTGGTGCAGTGTTTAGCATACATAGAGACAGGATTCTTCCTAAGTTTTGCTCAGGTATGCACTCAATTATCCTGTCAAAAATTACCTTCCCCCAATTTGTCTTCTTGGTAAGGATTACTCTAGTCATCAATTCAAACATCTTTCTAGAGATTTTGTCATGGGATTCAGTCTTATAGATAAGGGCTTTCCCAATTATATTAGCTAGGAACTTGCCATTCAGGTTCATCTCTTTTCTGATTATAAATCCACTAGTGTGTTTTGACAGTCCATACCATTTCAAAGAAGATTTGGCATCATCTAAATACAATTCATCTTCTTCCTCACTGGAGATAATCTTAGTCATTCTCAAAGCTTTGCTCACCGTCCTTGCTATTATTTTAATCTTCTCTACATTGATAGAGGTTTTGATCTTAGAGGAGGATGAGTCTTCCTTAGCATTGGAGTATAGTTCTAGTACTTCTCTTTTCCATATTGCGTAGGGCTCTGATAGTGTGAATTCCAGTTTGGAGGTAGACAAAAGATGAATAACTAACTGAACCTCTTCTGTAGCATCATTGAAACAATTTCTTGCTAGTTCTGCCCCCTTAAACAAGAAATCAACGCACTTGGGAGTCATTGAATAAGAGAAATTGTTCGAGAGAAGAGGAAGATGGCACAAGAAATCAAGGGCAGGGACGCATAAAATCGAAAAGGGCTAAGGAATGATGTATATTATTCTAAGCACACTTTTCTATTTATAGCTTACCCTATTTGAGAAGGTAGAAAGGTACTTACCTTGTCATGATTTCCACTTTTGATGGATGATTGAGATTCAATCCCATAGATTTAATGCTTGTTCAGCCCGTCAGAGTATATGTGTTGAGTTAACTCAACACATTCGACACATTTGACGCCTTGCTTTACACTCGAAACTCTCAACGCACTCGACACCTGAAGTTGACTCAACACTCTCAATTCCTAGAGATGATCTTTTTTCTCCCTTATGTTCTCATGCAAAAGGTTAGCCTCCAAATGCACATATATATACTAGAAATGCTTTATGATGATAAATCTACTTCAAGTTCAACATTCCTAATTCTTTCTTGAAACTATTGAACTTGGCTTCATCAAGAGGCATGGTAAAAATGTCAGCCACTTGTTTGTTAGTGGGGACAAGTTCAAGGCGGATATCTTCCTTCTCAGCATGCTCTCTTATGAAGTGATATCTAATTTCAATATGTTTAGTCTTGTTGTATGACACAAAATTCTTAGCTATTGAAATTGCACTAGAAGAATCACAATACATATGAGTGTTACTTAGTTGTAAGTTGTATTCCTGAAGTTAATGATGTATCCTTGTAGCTGTGCATAACAACTCCCTGTTGAGTTGTATTCTGATTCAGTTATGGAGATAACTATACTGGTTTGCTTCTTGCTGCTCCAGGACACCAGCCTTCTCCTTAGGAATTGATAGGTACCAGAAGTACTTTTCCTGTCTTCTTTGCAACTTGTAAAATCTGCATCTGAGTAACCTGTTTGTTCAAAATCATTATTCCTAGGGTATCAAAGACCAAGATCAAGTGTTTCTTTGAGATATCTCAGAATTCTCTTTGCAGTAGTATAGTGAGATTCTTTAGGGCAGGCCTGGTACTTAGCACAAACACATGTAGCAAATATAATGTCTGGCATACTAGTAGTCAAATAAAGAAGGGAGCTAATTATGCCTCTATATAAGGTTTCATCAACAGGTTTCCCTTTCTCATACTTGTCTATAGACATACTTGACCCTATAGAAGTTTTTATGGTGGAGGCACTCTCCATACCAAATTTCTTAAATAACTACTTGGTGAACTTAGACTTTGAAATGAATAAGTCATCCACAAACTGTTTAACTTGGAGGCCTAAGAAGTACTTGAGTTCACTCATACTACTCATTTCAAATTATCCATGCATAAGTTTAACAAACTTTCTGCATAGGTCATAATCAATATACTCAAAATTTATGTCATCAACATAAATTTGGACTAGGAAAATCTTATGCTTGACTTCCCTTAGGACTAATGTCTTGTGTATCTTTCCCCTTGAGAATTCGTTCTCAATAAGAAAGCTAGACAGGATTTCATACCAAGTGTAACGCCTCGAAACTCAAAAGTGGGACAGACAACATCTAAAGCAATATTTTGGGCCTGGTAAGGGTCACACAGCCTGGGACACGGGCATGTCTAGGGCCATGTCGTGCTTGGGTTTGACGATTTCTCGTGTGGTCGATGAAATGCAGTCGATAATCCTTGGAGGTCAGGAACACGGCCTGAGACACAAGCATGTGTAGGGTCGTGTCCTGCTCGGGCTATTAGTCAGGCTATGACGAGTGAGTTACACGGCCTGGGACATGGGCGTGTTCAAGGACGTGTCTGGCACACGGCCTGTGACACGGGCGTGTCATATGGTAGTGTCCTCTTCGGGATGTTTGGTTCCTGTGTCGATTGAGGAACACGCGCCTCAACACGGGCGTGTACTAGCTGACACGGGCGTGTCAATTGTGACACAGGCGTATCTAAGCCTGTGTCCTGTTCGGGAAGCGACGGTTATAACACCGCTTGGGGAATACGGCCCATGACACGGGCATGTCTATAGCTGACACGAGTGTGTCCCAAGCCGTGTCAAAGACCGTGTCCTATTCTGTATTTTCTGGTTTGCGACGAGTGTGGAACACGACCTTGTACATGGGCATGTTGCAGGGCGTGTTTGGCCCAGAAAATTGATTTTAAGTGCGAATCATGGTTGTTCGTTTCCTTCTTTTGGGATCTAAGGGCCCAGGCTGGTCCTTGCTGAGTTAAGTACGGGAATAGGGTTTGAAACCCTCATTTCTCATCAAGCTTTCTCTTTCTAAAGCTTTAGAGAGAGGGGAGAGCAAGGAAGAAGGAGAAGGAAAGATCCGGCCGCCGGAGGAGCTTCGGATCCATGATTCATGATCTGAGTCCAGATCTACGGAGGCGAGGCCGCTACGATTCTTTTCATCTGTCTAAATATTCATGGCGCCATAGAGAAACCCAAGGGTAACGATTCTCTTCTTGGACATGTTAAGTCCTCTTCCCTTTTTGCATAGGAAATTCCCTCTCGCGAGTATGTGGTGAGTGTTAGGTATTCCTTCGGGTAGACATGAATAGTCCCCGTTGTTTTGCATGTAGAGTCCGAAATCGAAGTACGGACATAGACATGGTGTGTGAAGCCTACCCGGACAAGTTAGTCTGGATCGATGATGTTTCATTATACATGAATGGTCGGAGAAGACTCCGTGCTGATGGTTGTTTTCAGGTTTTCTATGCGGTTGAGTGCAACAGGGAATCTTGGGGATTAACTCCAAGGTGCACCCCGAGAACTGGGCAGAAGTGTATTTCTGCCATCTTAGTGGCTTGGGAGCCAACTTGCACATAACTGGGTTATGTCAAATTTGTGTGATCGATTTGGGAATCGGGGAATCTTGACCCACGCATATGTCTTAAATTGGCATTGCGGTGTGAGAAACGGGTTAGGCGGAACCGTACCCGCTCTATGTGGTTCGGTTAAAGTGACTTAAGGTACGTAGTACTTACCGTTGTCATAGATGGAGGGTCTTAGGCTTAGGCCGGAAATACTTTAATGCTCACGAGGTTTGCCCTCCTGGAGGCGGTGGTGATACCACGGATTTTTGTCGGGTTCACCGAGTAAGTGCCCTGAGAGCACAGGGTGTGTGGCTGTGCGAGCATGCACCTGTGGTGTATTGTGCAAATGTTGTACTTTCACTTTAAATCGTTGGTTATACTAATGCAATGCAGGGAAGGAGCACCACCACCCCAAGAAAGGGGTGGGGTCATTATAATTTGGTCAGCTTTAGCTGACCGTTACTTTTGTTTGCCACCGCTGCAGTAGTATGTTGCTTGCAGGTGCTGCGGAGTCTAGTGGCAAATAGCGGGCTGAAACCCTGGTTGTTGAGCCGGACCTCGAAGGCCAATGCGAATGTTTACTTGTTATACTCATGTATGACCATCCTGCGTGCCGATGTTTGGAAGACACTGTTTATTTAAGTAAACCCTTGTAAGGCCATAAGACCAAGTACTTTGTGTATTTTTACGCTCATTCCTATTTTGGGTATTTAGTGGACATTCATGTTGTGGCTTGAGTTCTTTTATTTGCAACATTTATAATGCTTCTGCTAGATTATGCTCTGTGTAGGACGTGGTTTATTGGAAGGATGGTTTCATTTAGTAACCCTTTGGTCTGTCTGTGATATATGGCATCGGGCCCCAGCCGGACCTATTGCTATATGCTATGCGACGGATAGGGGTGTTACAATTTGGTATCAGACTACCGGTTTCGGTCATTCTTAAATGAATTCGTGGGCGAATTTTTTTAAGGGGTGGTGAGCACAGGTGTGTGCGTCGTCGTTATAACATAAAAAGAACCTATGAATGTCCACTTAGGAATGAAAATACACATGTTTGAGGAACCTGCGTGTTTCTATAATTATTTTTTGCAATTTTGTTTGGTCACTTAATGGTGTTTTGTATGACTATAGGTGACCAGGAGTGGCACAGAGCTGTCAGAACGCTCGCTTTCTGAGGAAAGTAGTGCACCTAATGACGTGCCTGCAACCCTTCCCTCCGTTGAAACCATAAGAATGGTGGTTGAAGCAGTCTTCGATGTGATTGCATTGATGCACAAAATGGAAGACATGTACAGTCCCTTATTCCTGAGGTAACTCCAACGCCGGGTGGTGTGATGGAGAAAACGGCATTTAGAGGACCATTGGGTCAGCAATTGAATATGCTCTTATTGCAGGGTACGCACTCAGTTGAGGAATATTTGCAGGCATTTCTTATGATAATACGCTACCCAGGTTCTAAAGTGGAGAGAGAGCAGTCCATGGTCGATAGTTTTTAGAACGGCCAGCGCGGCGAGTTACGAGTTTTACTGTTAGGACAAAAATTATTAGGATTCTGAGCCTTGGTGGAGTCGGCTGGATCTTTAGAAGTAGATTTGGCAAAAGTCAATCAGACGTCGGAGTTCAGGGTACTAAACTCTCCAGGTTCTGCAAAGTCTGCATACCGAAGGAGGATGAAAAAGAAGTCTAAAATGTCTACTGGTCAGGCTCCATATGATTGTTTTAATTATGGCAAGGAAGGACACTTTGCCCGAGATTGTCGTAATGGCGCACAGAAGACAAAGAAAGCTATGACTGGAGCAGCCATTGGGCGAAGCTCAATTATATGTTTTAACTATGGGAAGCCGATACATTTTGCTCGAGATTGTTGGAGCGGACGTCGGAAGTACGAAAAGAAACCTGGATCTACCTACGAGGAGAAGGGCAAAGGGTCGGAGACAACCACATCGCATTATGCCCCAACCCAGCCTAAAGTGTGCAACCTTAGCCAGCAGGAGGCCATGAAGCAGTCTGGTGTGGTGACAGGTATGTTATAGCGAATTAGCTTTAAATACTTATTGCCCTATGCGTGTTAGCCTATGACTGGTTGTGTTAGGCTTTGTTTTGATTTTTGTTTATCCGGCGAGAGCACCGTTCGATATGGGAGTTTCACATTCCTTTTTGTCCTAAGGATTTGTATCGCGCATTGGAGTACCTTCTTCAATGGCAAAGGACAAATTGGATGTGTTGTTGCCTAATTGGTGTTTAATGTGCGCGGATAGAGTCTGTTGCGTATAGATACGGATTGGGAGTCAAGAGTTCAACTTGCAAGCGTCATTACTACCGCCAGTGTTCAATGTGATATTTTGTATGGACTGGCTCTCGGAGCAGTAAGCATACATTGATTGCAACCGCAAGGAGGTCAAATTGGGAACTGGTCGTGAGATGATATTTGTGGGCTTGAAAGGGTCGAGCAAGACTTTGATTCTTACTCTTCAAGTGGTTAAGGTAGTTCGTGCTGGTGTAGAGCTGTTCTTCACACTAGTGGAGGCTTTGAAGCCTAAGCCTAGTTCAGACAGTATCTCGGTTGTATCTGAGTATACTAATGTGTTCCCTGACGATCTCCCTAGAGCTCTACCGCAGCGAGAGATTGACTTCACAATTGAGCTAGTGTCAGGTGCCAAACTTGTGTCACGCTCTCCGTATATGTTAGAGCCTAAGAAGATGGCGAAACTGGAGGTTCAACTTGAAGAGCTGTTGGAGCAGAGTTATGTGCATCAAAGTTCGTTGCCTTGGAGCACACCGGTCCTTTTTGTTAAGAAGAAGGATGGAAGCTTTCGACATTGTATCAATTATCTAGAGCTGAATAAGTTAACGGAGAAGAACAAGTACCCGATCCCAAGGATTGATGATCTGTTCGATCAGTTAGCCGGTTCATCGGTGTACTTGAAATTGAATCTTAAGTCCGGGTATTGTAAGTGAGTATAAGTGAAAGTAATATCCCCAACACAGCTTTTAGCATGAGATATGGGCATTATGAGTTTTCTGTCATGTCGTTTGGGCTGACTAATGTGTCATCCATGTTTATGGATCTGATGAACAAAACTTTCAAAGAGTACCTGGACCACTTCGTGATAGTCTTTATCAACAACATATTGGTGTACTCGCATTGCGAAGAGGATCACTTTAAGTATCTGCACTTGGTGTTGGAGACGCTGAGGAGGAATTAAATATATGCCAAGTTCTCCAAGTGCGAGTTTTGGCTGTCCTCGGTGTCGTTCCTTGGTCACATGGTCAGTGGAGAAGGGATTGCGGTGGATCCGACAAAGATAGTTGTGATACGTGAGTGGCCTGTGTTGTGTTCAGTAGCGGAAGTCCGGAGTTTTCTGGGACTTGCCAGCTACTACAGGCACTTCGTAAAGAACTTCTCACGGATGGCGTTACCCCTCACAACTTTGACGAGGAAAGATTAAAAGTTTGTGTGGTTGCCGGAGTGCGCGCAAGATTTCAAAGAGTTGAAGAGTCGGTTGACAACGGTGCCTATTCTATGTTCGCCGGTTGGGACCGAAGGTTTTGAGATCTATAGTGACGCTTCGGGCAGTGGTTTGGGTTTTGTTCTACTGCAGCATGGGAAGAGTGATAGCTTATGGCTCGTGCCAGTTGAAGGTGCATGAGAGAAATTATCTGAGCCATGAAGCGATCGTGATATTTGCTCTGAAACTCTGGAGGCATTACCTGTACGGTATGAAGGTTGATATCTATACCGACCACAAGAGCCTGAAGTACTTGTTAGATCAAAAGGATTTAAACATGTGGCAGCGGAGATGGATGGAGTTCCTGGGGGACTACACATTCAAGATTCACTATATGCCTGGGAAAGGCAATGCAGTTGCGAACGCATTGAGTCCAGAGTTTCAGAGCCAACTGGTTGTCGGTTCATGATAAGTTTTTTATTCAGGAGTTGGAGGCATTAGAGATCTCTTGTGTTGACAAGCAGACTAGTGTCGAAGCGCATTTGAACTTGACAGAAGTTCAGTATGACCTGGTTGATCGGATTCGGCAGGCTCTGGATTTGGATAGCAACATGAAGCAAATCATGGAGGAGGCTTTGGATGGGTCAAATTCCGAATTTGATGTTGTTGATGGATTGTTATGGAAAGACAGTCGTCTGTGCGTCCCAAATATGGGTAAACTGTGGGTGGAATTGATGTACGAGGCTCATCATACCAAGTACTCGATTCACCCGGGAAGCACGAAAATGTACCATGATATGAAGAAGTTGTTTTGGTGGCCAGAACTTAAGAAGGACGTGGCACTTTACGTGGCGAAGTGTCAAACATGCGCCTTGGTGAAGGCAGAGTGCCAGAAACCCGGAGGTTTCTTGAAGCCCTTGCCTATCCTGGAGTGGAAGTTCGACGATATTTCTATGGATTTTGAGCATGGTTTGACAAGATCGCAGAAGGGGAACGACGCCATCTGGGTGATCGTAGATCAATTGACGAAGGTGTCGTACTTCATTCTGAATAGGAAGGATTATTCGGTAGATAAACGGGAAAAAATCTATGTGGATAACATTGTTCGACTACACGGTGTGCCCCTCAGCATCGCGAGTGACTGAGACGGGCAGTTCACGTCCAATGACTGGAGGTTAGTGCAATAATTGTTGGGAACCAAGTTGAGATTCTGCACAACCTTTCATCTGTAGACAGATGGTCAGACCGAGAGGGTCAATAGGACGGTGTAAGACATGCTTCGCATGTGTGCCCAGGATTTCGGGAAGCAGTGGGAAGATCACCTGTACTTGGTGGAATTTGCTTATAGCAATAGCTACCAAGCGAGCATTCAAATGGCGCCCTTCGAGGCCCTATACGGTAGAAAATGTCGCACGCCGTTATCATAGTTGGAAATGGGTGAGTCAAAGCTGTACAAACGATAAGAGGTGGAAGACGTCACTTCGTTGGTACAAACTATTCGAGAACGATTGCTGATCGCTCAGGATAGGCAAGCTAAATGCTATAATGCCAAGCATTAGAACGTTGAGTTCGCAGTTGGCGACTGGGTGTATTTGAAGATTAAGTCGTTCAAGGGTGTCTCACGGGTACGATGCTTGAAGAAGCTGAGTCCGAGGTACCTTAGACCATTCGAAGTACTGGAGCGAATTGGTGAAGCAACTTATTGACTAAAGCTATCAGTGGAACTGAGTGGTCTACACAACGTATTCCACACATTGGTGTTGCAGAAGGCGGTGCAAGAGCCTTCAGAAGTGATTGCGATCGATCAAGTACTGGTTGATGTTGGGTTGACAACAAAGGTCAAGCCCATTCGCATTGAGGACTCTGAAGTCAAGCAACTTCATAACAAAGACATCAAAATGGTCAAAGTCCATTGGGGCAACTGCGGTCGTGAGGAGCTCTTGTTGGAGCGAGAGCAGACCATGCTTGAGGAGTATCCCGAGTTATTCCACTCAGGTACCGTTTAAGTTTTGCGTATCTTTTCCTTTCTGTAATTTCGGGACGAAATTCTATTAAGAGGGGGGAGAATTGTAATGCCTTGAAACTCAAAAGAGGGACAGACAGCGTCTAAAGCCAAGTTTAGGGCCTAGTAAGGGTCACACGGCCTGGGATACGGGCGTGTCCAGGGTCGTGTCGTGCTTGGGTTTGACGATTTCTCGTATGGTCGACGAAATGCAGTCGACAATCCTGTGAGGTTATGAGCACGGCCTGAGACACGGGCGTGTCCAAGGTCGTGTCCTGCTCGGGCTGTTAGCCGGGCTCTGTCGAGTGAGTTACATGGCCTGGGACACGGGCTTGTCCCAGGGCATGTCTGGCACATAGCCTGTGACACGGGCGTGTCACATGGCCGTGTCCTCTTCAGGATGTTTGGTTCCTGTGTCGATTGAAGAACATGCCCCTCAACACAGGCGTGCATTGGATGACACGGGCGTGTCAATTGTGACACGGGCGTATCTAAGCCCGTGTCCTGTTTGGGATGCGATGGTTATAACGTCGCTTGGGTAATACAGCCCATGACACGGGCGTGTCCATGGCTGACACAGGCGTGTCCCAAGCCGTGTCAGAGCCCGTGTACTATTCTGTATTTTCTAGTTTGCGGCGAGTGTGGAACACGGACTTGGACACAAGCGTGTCGCAAGCCGTGTTTGGCTTAGGAAATTGATTTTAAGTGCGAATCGTGGCCGTTCATTTCCTTCTTTTGGGATCCAAGGGCTCAGGCTTGTCCTTGCTGAGTTAAGTACGAGAATAGGGTTTGAAACCCTCATTCCTCATCAATCTTTCTCTTTCTAAAGCTTTAGAGAGAGGGGAGAGCAAGGAAGAAGGAGAAGGAAAGATCCGGCCACCGGAGGAGCTTCGGATCCCTGATTCACGATCCGAGTCCAGATCTACGGAGGCGAGGCCACTACGGTGCTTTTCATCTATCTAAATCTTCATGGCGCTAAAGAGAAACCCAAGGGTAACGATTCTCTTCTTGGACATGTGAAGTCCTCTTCTCTTTTTGCATAGGAAACTCCCTCTCGCGAGTATGCGGTGAGTGTGAGGTATTCCTTCGGGTAGACATGAATAGTCCCCATTGTTTTGCATGTAGAGTCCAAAATCGAAGTACTGACATAGGCATGGTGTGTGAAGCCTACCCGGACAAGTTGGTCTGGATCAGTGATGTTTAATTATGCATGAATGGTCGGAGAAGACTTCGTGCTGATGGTTGTTTTCGAGTTTTCTACGCGGTAGATTGCAACAGGGAATCTTGGGGATTAACTCTAAGGTGCACCCGAAAAACTAGGCAGAAGTGTGTTTTTGCCCTCTTGGTGGTCTGGGAGCCAACTTGCACATAATTGGGTTATGTAAAATTTGTGTGATTGATTTGGGACTCGGGGAAGCTTGACCCGTGCATATGGCTTTAATTGACGTTGCGGTGTGAGCAACGGGTTAGGCGGAATCGTACCCGCTCTATGTGGTTCGATTAAAGCGACCTAAGGTATGTGGTACTTACCGTTGGCATAGATGGAGGGTCTTAGGCTTAGGATGGAAAGACTTTAATGCTCATGAGGTTTGCCATCCTGGAGGCGGTGGTGAGACCACGGATTTTTACCGGGTTCACCGAGTAAGTACCCTGAGAGCACGGGGTGTATGGCTGTGCGGGCCTGCACCTTTAGTGTATTGTGCAAATGTTGTACTTTTACTTTAAATCGTTAGTTTATACTAATGCAATGCCGGGAAGGAGAACCGCCACCCCAAGAAAGGGGTTAGGTCATTATAATTTAGTCAGCTTTAGCTGACCGTTGCTTTTGTTTGCCACCCCTGCGATGGTATGTTTCTTGCAGGTGCTGCGGAGTCTAGTGGCAAATAGCGGGCTGAAACCCTGGTTGCTGAGTCGGCCCTCGAAGGCCAATGCGAATGTTTACTTGTTATACTCATGTGTGACCGGCTTGCGTGTCGATGTTTGGAATACACTGTTTATTTAAGTAAACCCTTGTAAGGCCATAAGGCCAACTACTTTGTGTATTTGTACGTTTATTCCTATTTTGGGTATTTAGTGGACATTCATGTTGTGGCTTGGGTTCTTTTATTTGCAACATTTATAATGCTTCCGCTAGATTATGCTCTGCGTAGGGCGTGGTTTATTGGAAGGATGGTTTCATTTAGTAACCCTTCGGTCTGTCTGTGGTATATGGCGTCGGGCCCGGCCGGACCTACTACTATATGTTATGCGACGGATAGGGGTGTTACACCAAGCCCTTGGGGCCAGCTTCAACCCATATAAAGCTTTTCTTAAATAAAATACATGATGAGGGAAAGAAGGATTGATAATGCCTGAGGGATGCTCAACATAAACCTCATCTTTTAGGTCACCATTCAGGAAAGCTGACTTGACATCCATCTGGTAGACCTTAAATCCCTTGTAGGCATCATATGCAAGGATTAACCTTATGGCTTCAAGTCTAGCAACTAGTGAAAAGGTTTGATCAAAGTCAATACCTTCCTCTTGCATGTATACTTTATCAACCAGTCTAGTTTTATTTTTGATTATAGCATCATTCTCATTCAGTTTGTTCTTGTATATCTATTTGGTTCTAATGATATTATGTTCTTGAGGTTTGGGAACCAGCTTTCAGACATTACACCTCTTGAACTGGTTCAACTCTTCTTCCATATCCACTATCCAGAATGGGTCTATGCTGGCTTCTTCAAACTTCTTGAGTTCTATTTGAGACAGAAAGCTTGAGTACATGACAATGTTGTGATTTCTGCTCCTTGTAGTCACACCTTGGCTTACATCCCCAAATGATCAAATCTCTAAGATGGTCTCTCAAGTATCTAATGGCTGCTAGCAACCTCTCTTCAGCTTCTTGAACTTCATCTTAAGTGGCCTGAAGATCATCTGCACTTTGCATCTCACCTGGACCTTATTTTGAGACAAGCATACAGTTATCCTTATCTTGTTCAATTGGAGGTGTGTCATCAATACTTAGTTTCTTCAGTCTTAAATTTGCACATGCAACACTAGAAGAGCTTCGCAGCTCATTGTGAATCATAATAGTTTCATCAAACAAAACATTAATAGACTCTTCTACCACCTAATTTTTCAAGTTGTAGATCCTATAAGCTTTGATGTTGTTGTTATACCTAACAAAAATACCCTCATAGGATTTTTCAGCAAACTTTGTCAGGTAGGACTTCCCATTATTCAGCATAAAGCACTTGCTTCCAAAGATTCTGAAATAGGCTAGATTTGGTTTTTGCCTTTCATAAGCTCATAGAGAGTCTTATTATGATACTTGTTGATAGAGACCCTATTCTGTAGATGGCATGTTGTGTTCACTGCCTCAACCCAGAAATATTCTCGGAGAGAAGTGTTACTGAGCAATGTCCTCCCAACCTCTATGAGAGTTTTAATCTTTCTCTCAGCAATGCCATTTTGCTGAGGTGTTCTTAGAGAAGAAAATTCCTGAAAGATACCTTGTTCTTTGTAGAAATATATCATGCTTTTATAATGAAACTCTATGTCATGGTCACTTCTAATTTTGACCACAATGCAACCCTTTTTATTCTAAATCTGCTTGACAAAAGTTACACAGCAGTGTAAGGTATCTGACTTTTTCTTAAGAAAGAACACCCAGACAAATCAAGAATAGTCATCAACAATTAACAAAGTATAGACTTTCCTACCTAGACTATGAGTTAACATTGGACCAAATAGATCCATATGTAGGAGGTAAAGACACCTCTCAGAATCCTTGGATCCAATGCTTTTAAAGGAAGCCTTTGACTGCTTGCCATTTTGACATGCAGAGTAAATGCCTTCTTTAGTGCATTTCAAGTTGGGTCCATTTTTGACCAACCCTTCACTGAAGAGCTTATTGATAGCCTTGTAGTTCAAGTGAGCAAGCTTCTTGTGTCATTGCACATAGTAGGAGTCTTTCTCATTTGCTACAAATCACAATAAAGAGTCTGAATCTAGTTATAATGTTAAGATAATATATATTTCCACTCCTAGTGCCAGTCAGAATGATCTCTTGGTCACTAGACCTCTTAATTAGGCAGTTATCCTTGTGGAATATAATAATATATCCTAGATCAAAGATTTGGCTTATGTTAATCAGATTGTGTTGCAATCCATACATATAAGCCACTTTTGTGATGGAGACTATGCCATTGGTGATCATACTATAGACTTTAGTTACTCTTCTGTCTGAACCACCAAAGATGACTTTGGGTCCATTCCTCACTTAAGTGAAGTCTTTCAGAGAGTCCTTTGTTCCAGTCATGTGCCTAGAACATCCACTGTCTAAGTACCAGATAGGCATCTGATGGGTACTTGGACTAACCTGCAATCACAGAATTTATTTACCTTAGGTACCCAAAAGAATTTGGGTCCTTGGTTCTTGTTAGCAAAAAATGAAAACTTCTCCCAACAACAGCCTTGATAGGAAGACTTCTCTTTACACTAGGCACACTAAGGTTGTGCCAATAGTCAATGACAAAGCGTCCCACCTTGCCACAGCACTAACACTCATATATATTATATCTCCTTTTCCGAACAACCTTGGATGTGTGTGAACCATCAAGTTTCTTTTGTTTAGCAGGGAGTGCATCAGCCTTCTTCTTGTTTCTTTCAGCTAGAATCTAGTTGAAGTTTAGTCTGCAAGAAGGTTCTCTTCGCAAGTTCTATTTGACAATAACAGATGTCTGTTTTCTAGCTGACAAGGTGTTGATGGCATTAGTAATTATCAAGTGAGACTTAGTTGTTATCTTGCCCATAAACTTATTCTTCATTGAAAGATCCTGGGAGGAGGCCACTGCCTTACTCTTGAGAGTAGGTGATGGAGCACCAAACACAAATGGTCCTTGGTGGGCCATTTGGATTTCTTCATGGGATGCCTTTAAGGCACTCAACCTTATGCCCTTTCTTCTCCCATTGCAAGGAGCACTATTTCCCTTATAAGAAGAACTTTCATTCTTCCAGTGATCATACATGTTGTCCTAATCATACTTGTTAGAAGGGAAAACTACCTTCTGAATGGTGGTTTGAGGTACAACTGGAGCCTTAACTTTCCTTTTAGAATGGGCATCTCTAGCATTCCACCTGAACCCCAATCCCCTCTTATTATTTTGAGAGGTGAAAGAGTCTATCAGTGACAGTACTGTCTTAGGCTTTGAAAACTCAGCCAATATCTTCTTTTCCTCGAGGAACTTCTCTTCAAGATCCTTAATGATTTTGCAATTCTGTCTTATGATGTCCACTTGGATGATTGTGATTGTTTTCAGCTGACTAATCTCTTTGCTCATCTAAGCTAGCTTTGAGGCGACTCAGATTTCAAGGACTTAGCTTGTTATAGAGAAACAATCTATTCAGCTTGCCTCTTGACAAGCTTTTGCTCTTCTTTAGAGCTTTTAGGAGTGCACCATAATTGTCAATCAACTGATTGACATCCTCTTCAGGTTATGATCCATCCTCCTCACTAGATGAAGATGATGCCTCAAAATCTGGATCAGTCTCATAATAAGAATCTGAAAGAGAGATTGGGTGAGAGATTACCATATCAGGAACAGGATTGTCCTGATTGTCTTCAGTAGTGGCCATGAGGCTGTAATCTTCTTTAGCATCCCAATCACTATCCTCAGATGGCAGTGGTGCCCTTATGCCATATTGGCAATAGGATGATCAGCATCCTCTTCTATGAAGATTAGACCAATGTAGGCCTCTTCATATTCAAATTCTGAACTCTCAGAATCACTATCTGACAAGCTTGGCTTCTTCTTAGCCAAGAAGCCCTTGCCCACCTTTTTGTCTTTATGATAAGTTTTATCATTAGACTTTTTTGCTTTCTTTCCTTTTAACAGGATAGTCAATTATGATATGTCCTGACCTGTTATAGTAGTAACAAATCACATTAATTTTTAAATGTTTGTTTTATTTGGAATCATACCTGTCCCCAGAGGGATCTTGTTTGGACTTTTCTAGGTTGATTTGTGGCTTCTTTGAGTTGGAGCTGGAAGAGCCCTTATTCTTCCACCGCCTTCTTCTGCTCAATATCTTCTTGAACTGCTTGGAGAACAGTGTCAGTTCTCCATCAGACAGCTCATCTCTAGAAGTGTTGGGTTCAGAACTATCAAACTTAGCAGCCCTTCTTGGTAGAGAAGGTGTCTTCTTCCTGATCCTTCTTGAGGCTTCAGCTTTAAAGGTCACAGACTTTTCTTTGTAAAGAGACCTGACAGCATCTTCTTCGGCTTTTCTGGAGTTTAGTTGAAGTTCATGAGACAACAGCTTGCCAAACAAATTTTGAGGTAGTGTGTTGGCCAAGTTGCCTACTTCCCTTACGCAACAGATCTTTATATCCCACTCTTTGTTGAGTGATTTCAGGAATTTATCATTCAGCTCATAATTAGAGAACTGACTGGCATAGGTGATCAGACTGTTCACTATCTTGAAGAACTTTTCATAACAGTCTGCAATATAATCCTTCTTACCTTGCTTGAATGCCTCATACTGTTGGATGAGGAGGGATTTTCTATCATCCCTCACTTCCTCTGTCCCCTCTATGTAGACTATTAGTGAATCCAACATCTCCTTAGTCATCTTACAGTGGACCAAATTCTAAAAAGATTAATCATCTATGACACTTATTATTATGTTCTGGGCCCTCTTATCCATGGTGGTCAGTACCACCTAATCTTTGGTCATCTCTGAGTATTTATTAGGAACCCTGATGCTGACATCAATGGCATAAACCTTCATAGGGACAAAGGGTCCTTCTTCCACTGTGATGAATATTCTAGGGTCTAAGGCTTCCATGAACAGTCATACCCTTTTCTTCCATATCCCAAAGTTTTCTTTTCTGCATAAAGAAAGTTTCATAGAGCCCAACTCCTTATGATTCTCACTAGAAGGCATGAAGATATGCTTCTTCTACCCTTGGAGATCTAGTTCAAACTGTTAAGTCCTTTTTGAAAAACCTCGCTTTGATACCACATAAAAGTCTTTATAAGGGTAGATGAATACCCAGAGGGGGGAGGGTGAATAAGTTTCTTTTGGAAGTTTTAACTTTTTTTACATAATATACTTGTTTTGTGCTGATGTTAGTTTGTTAGCTTTCAGGATCACAGAAAACACACAAAGTTTATAGTGGTTCCCCTATTTAGGGTACATCTACTTCCCCCTCACCTATCTAGCAGTGTGCTAGATTCTGCTAACTCCCCCTTTACTCAGATTAAACTGATATTACACCTCAGATCCCTCACTGGATCTTACAACTCAAAGTGCACTTCACTCCTACAGCTCAGACTGATTATTGTCCTACCTCAGAGATAGCACAGGTCTCCTACCTAAGGAAAAATAGCCCTACAACTAAGATTCTTCCAACTCCTACAGCTCAGAGAACCAGTTGATCTCCTACCTCAGATCTTCACAAAGATCCTCCCTCAGGCACAAGTCTTAACTCAGATCCTATCCAGGATCCTACAACTCAGAGTATTGCACACTCTTACCACTCAAACTACTTACGACCCTATAACTCAGCCTTTAAAAAATAGGCTTACAACTCAGATCTCAATAAGATCCTACAAGAGAATAAATATTTGAGTAATATGACTTCATAAATAAATTTCGGAGAAATCTTCTTCCTTGAATGTACATCAGACAATCTTTCTCCTCCATGACAATAAGAATATGCTTCTTCAGTTTTAATTCAACATGTGTTGTATTGAACTTTTGTAAAGCTCTTCATCTTCTTCAAGCTTGATAAAGATGATCATTCGGTATATTATCAGGTTTGAAGATGACCGGAAATTTATTCAGCTCTGTTAGCCGACTTTTGCGAAAGTTAGGGTTTTTGAGAAAAAAATTCAAGTTCTTCGCAAAAAGGTTTTTTTAAGTATCGGATCACTTCCCATATATATCTTGGCAACAACAATGGTTATTTCCTCCTTTGTTAAGCGGCATGGCCGGCTTTAATGGAGGATTTATTCCAGGATATTGCTGCCCGATCAATATGGCAGACTTTGTCTTTAGCACGAGATTTGAGTCAATTTGAATTTAAGGATGGCATCAGCACATTTGACACAACACCAAAAGACTTAGAATAATTCTGATTTTGTACAGGAATTGAGTGATTCTATGAGACTCAACGAATCTTATAGCTTTGACGGTTAACTCTGGAAGCATTGAGTGAATAGCCTTCACTTGACACATTTGTACTTAGCTAAAATTTTTGTCTGATGTAGAGGTGTTGAGTGAAGGCTCTTCACTCGACGCATTAGTTCTTAGACAAATTTTTGTCTGATGTAGAGGCGTTGAGTGAAGGCTCTTCACTCGACTCATTAGTACTTAGTCAAATTTCTTCTATCTCTGATGCGTTGAGTGAAGGTTCTTCACTCGACGCATTTGTCATTTAATAAATATATTGAGAAGGTGTTTAGTTTGAGTCCTTCACTCAACACATTTATACTTAGTCAGATTTTCCTTAAGTAGGCGTCAAGTACTTCCTTGTGCAGCACCTTGCAGGGGTGTTCGAGGATGAAGGAGAGTCCAGCTGTCTCTAGCATGAGAATGACATTCCGAAATTCATCAGAGGCATGAGAAAACCCAGTGCGAACTAACTCGCCTCCCCCTATCAAGTCACTGGTGCTTCTAGGAGCCATTGAGCAAAGCACTGATGAGACTGATTATCGGAATAGTTTTGTCGGCAGGCAGCGGTGAAACATGGTAGCCAGTGACAACACAGTATGCGACGATAGGATTGAAGCTAGGGAACTATAGAAATCTTTCCATGTTCGGTGCGGACTAGGGCACGATTGGAGGGTGGCGATCGACGGTTATCGGCAATTCGGCGAATAGGGAGCCAAAGGGTCGACTTCTGTCTGTGAGTTTCAGCTTATACGGAGAATCGGTGAATCGACGGATATTGTGAATCGGGGCCCTCCGTTTTTTATTTATAAATGAGTATATATATATATGATTTTAAATTTCAACTAGACTACGCGTATCTCAAATTTGGTCATCGAGTCTTCGGATCCAATATAGACAATTTGAAATATTGCCTTAAGTAGACTTCGCCAAATTTTGTTGTTGGAGGAGTCTGATTCTTCTTCACGAGTCCTTGTCCAGCATACCGAGCTCTGTTTTGAAAAACGAGAACTTGGTCTCTTCCAGCGGCTTTGTAAAGATATCGGCAACCTACTTGTTTATCGGGACATAGCTGAGGGCTATGTCTTTATTCTCCACATGCTCCCGGATGAAGTGGTAGCGCACCTCGATGTGTTTTGTCTAGCTGTGGGAAATTGGATTGTTTGTGATTGCGATTGCGATTGCGATTGCGCTAGAGGAGTCGCAAAAAATGGGAATTTCTCTGAAATTCAAGTTATAATCTTCCAGTTGATTCCTTATCCATAGAAGTTATGGACAAAAGCTACTCGTAGAGACATACTCTGGCTCGGCAGTAGATGTTGCCACACAATTCTGCTTCTTACTGCTCCAAGAAATAAGCCGTCTTCCGAGGAATTAGCACGTCCCGAAAGTGCTTTTCCTTTCATCCCTGCTTCATGCAAAATCAGCATCTGAAAAGCCAATTAGTTCGACGTCATTACTTCTTGGTTACCATAAGCCAATATTTGGTGTACCCTTAAGATATCTTAAAATCCGCTTTGCAACGACATAATGAGATTCCTTAGTATTCACCTGATATCTAGCACAGACGCATGTAGAGAACATTATATCTAGTCTACTGGCAGTCAGGTAGAGCAAGGATTTAATTATGCTTCTGTACTTGGTTTCATCAAAAGGTTTCCCTTTCTCATCCTTGTCCAGATACACAGTTGAACCTATTGGAGTCCTCATCAAGGTTGTGCTCTCTATTCCGAATTTCTTAAGAAGCTCCTTGGTGATCTTCGTCTGAGATATGAAAATTCCATCTTCAGATTGCTTCACCTGAATTCCTAAGAAATACTTCAGGTCACCCATACTGCTCATTTCAAACTTCTCTTGCATAAGTTTAGAAAACTTTTTGCAAATGTTGTCTTCCGTAGAGCCAAATATGATATCGTCGACATAGATTTGCACTAGCAAAATCTTGCCTTTAACTTCCCAAAGAAATAATGTCTTGTCTATCTTTCCCCTTGTGAACTTGTTCTCAAGAAGAAAGCTAGACAATGTCATGTACCAAGCTCAGGGAGCTTGCTTTAAACCATATAGAACTTTATTTAAAAAGAAAACATGATCAGGGAATTTAGAGTTTGCAAAACCTGGGGGTTGTGCTACGCATACTTCCTCTTTTAGATCCCCATTCAGGAATGCTGACTTCATGCCCATTTGGTAGACAGTGAAGCCTTTGAGGGCAACATATACAAGAAACATCCTGATCGCTTTGAGCTTGGCCACTGGAGCAAAGGTCTGGTCGAAGTCTATCCCCTCTTATTGTCGGTATCCTTGAGCTATAAGCCAGGCTTTATTCTTGATGATTACTCCGTTCTCATCCAGCTTGTTTCTAAATATCCACTTGGTGTCTATCACGTTCTGTCCTTTGGGACTAGGTACCAGCTACCAGACTTTACATCGTTCAAACTGGTTGAGCTCCTCTTGCATTGCCATTATCCAAGAGGCATTTTTGTTCGCTTCCTCGAACTTCTTCGGTTCAACCTGAGACAGAAAACTCAGATGCAAAACTTCGTTAGCTATACCACTTATGGTTCTCACACTATCGCCTGGCTCTCCAATGATTAGATTAGTTAGGTGATATCTTAAGTGTCGGAACCATAGATTACTTTCCCTCTCACCACCAGGCTTTGTAGCATCTTATACAGCCTCTATGGGTTGAGGCACTTTGTCCTCTAGAGGTTCTTCATCCACCAAGCCTAGATCGATGATCTTTATTGAGCTTGGACCGTCTTCCTTGACAGCTTCATCCAAGCTTAGCTCCTTGGACCTGGTACCTGCATCTGCACCAATAACACTAGACGAGCTGATATGGAGCATGCTAGTCTCATCAAATATAACATTTATAGACTCCTCTACCATCAGGTTTTTCTTATTAAATATCATATATGCCTTACTATGGCTACTATATCCTACAAAAATACCTTCAAAACATTTTTCACTAAACTTTGTGCGATAATACTTCATATTATTAAGTATGAAGAATTTGCTTCCAAAGATTCTAAAGTAGGACACAGTCGATTTTCTTCCCTTCAATAGCTCATAGGGGGTCTTACGATAATTTTTGTTAATAAGTGCTATGTTTTGCACGTGATAGGTCGTGTTGACTACTTCAGCCCAGAAGTATTCTGGAAGTGAAACATCATTCAACATGATTGCACATGCTTCAATGAGGGTTCTATTCCTTCTCTCTGCTACTGCATTTTGTTGTGGAGTGTACAGGGAGGAAAACTCATGAAAGATATCTTTACTTTCACAGAACTCTGTCATGACACCAAACTCAAACTCTATTCTAAGGTCACTTCTGATTTTGACCACTGAGCAGTTCAGTTCGTTCTGAATTTGCTGGACAAAATTAGCGAAAGACGCGAAGGTGTCTGACTTGTGTTTCAGAAAGAACACCCAAGTAAAACGTGAGTAGTCATCAACGATTACTAGCGTATAGATCTTATCTTCTAAGCTGTGAATAGGCATAGGACTAAATAAGTCCATGTGAAGCAAGTATAAGCTTCAATAAGAATCTTTCTCAGCAATACCCTTGAAGGTAGCCCGTGTCTACTTTTCCATTTGACATGAATGACATGGACTCTCTTTAAGGCACTTAAAGCAAGGGGCATCGCGCACTAAGCTATGATAAAATAGCATATTTAAGGTTTTAAAATTAATATGTGTTAATCTCTTGTGTCATTGGTCACAGAGAGACGCATTACTTTTTGCCAAAAAGCACACTGGGGTAGAAGTGTTTAAGCAAAGGAAATTTAAACAGAAAATATTTCTGCTCCGAGTGCCAGTTAAGACCGTCTCCAAATTTGCAGACGATTTTATCAGACACTTGTCCTTGCAAAACTCAATGATATAATCTTTGTCACATAGTTGACTTATGCTTATAAGATTATGGTGTAATCCTTCAACATAAGCAACGTTTGTAAAAGAGACTACGCCATTGGAAATCATACCATAAACTTTTGTTATTCCCCAGTCTGAACCTCCAAAGATGACTTTTGGTCCATCTTTGACTAGGGTATAATCATGCAAAAGGCTTCTTGTCCCGATCATGTGCCGAGAGCATCCACTGTCCAAATACCAGATCAGAGTTCTATTTTCCTTTGTACATTCCTTCAAAAATAAATCAGTTTACCTTAAGAACCCAAATGTATTTGGGTCCTTGGTTCCTGGTCAGCATACTCCCCCTAAGAACATTAGCCTTGTGAATGGTCTGTCTCGCATAGCTAACTCTAGGAGTTACAAGATTGGCAGAGTTATACCAACAGTCTGTGCCAAAATGACCAATTTTGTCGCAGCACTAACAGTCGAATCTATTGTACCTTCGTTTGTACTCCTGCTTTAACCTTTGAGCATGGGGTCAAGTAGGGGTAGCATTCTTAGAGGCAGAGGCCTCCTGGTTGCAACATATACAGGGTCTTCCCATCTCCTTAGCCTTAGGCATAACAGATATGGCTTTTGGTGCCTTTTTATTGTTATGGCCATGCACATATGGACCATAACTCTTCATTTGGATTTCCTCAAACGGTGCCTTGAACACGCTGGAACCAAAGTCACGGGGACGGGTCCATCCCTGGTATTTGTTCTTGGGCTCTACATGAGTAGGTCTAGCATGATGACCATAGGATGACTCAAGGTCAAACTTGTTCATCAGAAAGATTACTCTCCTGAGCGAAGATTGATCCATGGGTGCCTTCCCCTTTTATTTAGCACTAGCCTTCTTGGCAGTCTTACCTTTTCCACGGATGTGGCATAGACCACTACCCTTCTTTTGAGCGGAGAACTCATCAATGATAGGAAGAACAGACTTTTGCTTGGGGTAGCTCTCAATGAGTTTTCTCTTCACCACGAGCTTTTCTTGCAGCTCATCAAGATATTTTTCTTTCAGAATTAATATCTCAGTGGAGCCCTTGAGTTCTGCTTTCAGTGAGTGGACCTCATCTATGAGAGGAAACAATTTTGCAATTTCTTCCTTCAGCTCCTTTTCTATAGCCTTGAGGGAGGCAATCACCTTAACTTGCTTTCGGACTACCTTACATCAATTGTCGAAAGCCTTTAAGAGGTGCTCGTGTTGAGCCATCAATTCTGATTCATTCTCATCTGAAGAGTAGTCTTCATGACCATTGGTGGAGGTTCCAGATTCTGAGAGAATGGTGTGCGAGTTTACCTTCCCGTGGTACTCTGAGTCGCCCACTTCTTCGTCAGATTAAGCTATAAGCTCAAAGTAAGCTTCTTCATTTTCAGAACTTGACTCTCTCAAGTCATTGTTGCTGAGAGTATTCGACTTCTTGATGATGAAGCTCTTTTCTTCTTTCTTCTTTCCTTTGAAGGATCTCTTCTCGTCCTTCCTGGAGCTATCCTTCTTCTTATATGGACACTCTGCAATCATGTGATTTGATTTATTGCAACAGTAGCAAACAACGTCAGAGGAAGAAAATTTACTAGGTTTTGATTTATACATGTCCTCTTTATTGTAGCTTTTCTTTGTACAATCACCGTCACGGTGTGATCTTCTGTAATCTGAAGAGGAAGACTTATTCTTCATTTGTCTCCTCTTGTTCAGCATCTTCTTAAACTTCTTGGAGATTAAGGAGATCTCTCCGTCTGATAGCTCGGAGCCTGATGTGTTGGGCTCAGAGTCTTCCGGAGTGTCAGGAGCTCGTGTCCTTATGGATGACACTGCTTTGGACTTTCTTGAACCTTCAGCCTTTAGGGCTGTAGACTTCTCTTTGCTTGAAGATTGGTTGGCTTGCTCCTCCTTCTTTCTGGTGTTCATTTGGAGTTCTTAGGAGAGCAGCTTTCCGAATAGGATTTGTGGATCTATCTCCGGCAGCTTCCCAAACTCTCTAATGGTAACCACCTTGGTGTCCCATTCCTTAGTCAGGGATCTGAGGAATTTGTCGTTCAGTTCACCATAAGTTAATTCACGACCATAGTTCCTGAGGCCGTTGACTATCTTGAAAAAGTTCTCAAAACTGTCAACTATGGAGTCATTGGCACCTTGTTTAAAGGCTTCGTATTCCTGATTCAATAATGATCTGTGATTGTCTCACACTTCTTCAGTCCCTTCCATAAGCACAACCAGGCAGTATCACATCTCATTGGCAGATTTGCAGTGGAAAAATTTCTGGAGCATTGAATCATCCACTGCACTAGCTATTATATTCTTCGTCTTCTTGTCAAGGGAGACTAGGGCAATCTCATCCTTAGTGAGATCCATCATCTTTTGGGAATCTGAATTGCAGGATTTATATTTGAAGCTTGTATAGGGATGTGTGGTCCTTCTTCCACAATCTGAAAAATTCTCGGATCTACAGCTTCCATGTAGAACCGTACTCTTTCTTTCCATATGGGAAAGTTCTCTTTGGTGCACACTGGTAGCTTCATGGAAGACATATCTTTTCTTCTATCCACAGTGACTGTGTGGAATCTCTTAACGCTAGATAAGGAATCTTGATCAAGGTGTTAGCCGTATCGATCAAAACGCCCCTCTGATACCAATTGAAAGTATCTAGCATCTACCTAATTCACCTAGAGGAGGGTGAATAGGTGATGTTTGCGTCTTTTTGTGGAATAAAAATATTTGGAGGACAAGTACACAAACACGAAGATTTTTTATAGTGGTTCCCCGTATTGGGTACGTCCAATATCCTGCCTCGCCTATCTACCACGAAGGGTACGATTCGGCTACTTCACCAAACTCAGATTTCGTCAAATCTTACACCTCGGAGTCGTAACTCCTATACCTCGGAGACGAAGCTCCTACCACTCGGAGAACAAACTCTCCTATAACTTGATCCGCAAACCAGATCTACACACTCGATCCACAATCGGATCTACTCTCTCGATCCACAAATGGATCTATAACCTCAGAGAAAAATTTCCTACAATATTCAAAAAGAAATTACAACACAACACACGATTCTAATTTTGATCTGACGTTCGTTGAAGGTTGGAAGTTGAATCTTGGAGAACTCGAAAAAACATGAAATCTTTGGATCTTGAAATTTTGATCTTGAATCTTCAACCAATGAGGACTGGAGTAAATAAGATCTTAAACGAGAAAGCATCCAGTCAAAAAAGTCATTGTCGAAGAAGATTTCTTGTTGTCGCAGCCAATCGGAAGAAAATTGCCAAAACCAGAGCGTGCGGCCAACGATTGCTATTTCTGGAAAATGTAAAAATTGATTCGAGAAATTAGGTCTTCAAGATCCATTCTTATTTCGAAATTACTCTAGGTATTTATAGAGGGATTCGAAATGAAACGGCTATAAAAGATTTCCAAAAACGAAACCTAAAAAGCACTGTACATGGCCGACCAAACCCGTGACAGGAGGAAGAAATTTTTGGAAATGTCCTAAGTCAAATTCGTCGAGTATCGTCGAGTATCATAATGATACTCGTTGAATACATATTGATATATGATGAAAAAGACTTAGAAAAAACATCACAGGCCGGCTGGACACTCAACTCCTTGGTGATGAGTCATACTCGACGAATTTGTCGAGTATCACCTAGCATACTCGATGAATTCGTCGAGTATAGGTGAACTGACTCGACGCTCTCAGCACTATTGCACTCAACGCTTTCTGCTCACTCAACGCCATGAGCTGTATTCGTCGAATATCATCGAGTTAACTCAACGCACTCAACGCTTTGATATTTGACGAATTAGACTTGGAAAAATCTAGAGAAGTAGTGTCGACTAGACTCGACGAATTCGGAGAGTATCACTTAGTATATTCAACGAATTCGGTGAGTATCGTTAGATACATTCGACGAATTCGGCGAGTATGCACAATAATACTCGATGAATTTTACTTAGCAGATTTTTTATAACTCAATGAGTTTACCCTAAGTATATACGACGAATTCGACGTGTATTAGTAAGTATACTCGACGAATTCGGCATGTATCAATGATGATACTCGTCAAATTCGACGTATATGCATAACCATACTCGCCGAATTTTACTTAGGTAAAATTCTAGTTTTTCTTGAGTCTGACCCTTGACCATCCTTGAGCGTTCACTTGTACTTGGGATAGAAGTACACCCCAATAGAGAGATTACACGTGATTCAATACATTGGCCTACATAATGAGGGATTACATTATATAGTCCTGTGTTTATCGACTCACTATAACCTGACATTGGTGTGTACTTGACATTGTAAACCTGCAAGTACATAACTAAAGAGAATTATCAAATATAACATCAATTCATCTTAGCTTAACAGGACCTTTCTTCAAATCAAGGTTATTGTGGATACAATACCCAACAGGGAGTGTTGCTCCAAGTTTTCCTGGAAAGGGAGCTGATTCAGGAGAAGCCGCTGAGGTGGTTAGCAAGGGTTAGACCCTTTAGAGATTGAAGAGGACCATCAAACCACCAACTCGATATAGCAAAGGAAATGCGGTGAGCTTGGTCTCTTATTTCTTTGCAGGCCCTCTAGATGAGCGAGAGCCTTCTAGGTTTGAAGACGTTACTGGGGTCAAGGAGTGGGAAGATGTAGGAGATGGATTCCCTCAGGAAGAATTATACTTAGGACCTTGTGCCTAAGATCGATGGCATTACTCCTGTGACATGCAAGTGGGTCTATAAGCTGAAGATGAAGGAGGATGAGAGCATCGAGCGATATAAGGCTCACCTTGTATCTCTCGATATTTTTCTCAGCAGCATGGAGAAGACTATGAAGAGACATTTAGTCTTGTGGTGAAGATGACTTCAATTCGGGTTGTGATTGTAATGCCCCGACTTTTTTGATGTTTAATTAAAATCCCTTTAGTGACATATTTTGATATCAGGGTGTTACGTTGATGCGTAGTTGGTAGGTACGGCTATCGGAGCATGGCTTTTTCTTAGGTATCTGAGGTTTTGAAAGCTTGGCTAATTTCTAAGTGTGGTTTTGAGATTTCCCTTGCGAAACGGGTTTATTTTGGAACTTGGTAGAGCCTTTTTGGGATAATTGGTGTTGTGGTCTTCGAGGGAGTTTTTAACCGAGTTTGGTTTGTCGAATCTTAAGTTCAACTTCGTCGTTGATTTCGTAGCGTTGATATTTAGCTACGGTGCGAAGTTCGTAGAAATCCGAGTTGATTTGAGTTATAATATTGTTGGAGTTAGAGACCGGGCGGTCTGTCGGTCTGGCTTGGCAGGTTATTGACTGGGCGGTCTGGCGGTTTGCCTTCAGCGGTTTAGTTGCTGTGTTGAGGTCTGAGGTCCAAGCGGTCTAGCGGTCTGTTACTGGCGACCAGGAGACCGGGCGGTCTAACGGTCTCACATGGCGGCTTGTCTCTCACTCTGGCAGTGGCCGAGCGGTTAGCCCATCTGTCTAATCGCGCGGCTTGTTCCGGTCTGTTGTTCTAGCCTCCCAGATTTTTTGTATAGTTTTAGTCCCATATCTCTTATTTGTATTCTCTCTTCTCTCCTCCATTCTATATAAGGGAGGCCATACCTTTGTAATAGAAACCTTTTTCTGATAATAAAATTTCAGTTATACCATTTCCGGCTTGTTTTTGTTCGCTTCTCACAAATATATTATAACACGTGTATATTATATTGTATTATATGATATTATATGTATATAATTTATTAGAGATAACATATAATATGTTATATTAAATGTATATAATAATTCCTAAGTAATATTATATTATATGGATAACGACTATTGACCGAGTACTATTCATCATCTTCCTCCCCAAGATATCGAACCGAGAACGGGGAAGAAAGAGGGCGGTGGGTTTTGCTAGGCTTTCAGCCACCATTTATAGGATCTCTGGTGCACGAAATCATCATCGAAGAGTAGATCCGGAAATCTCTCGCTGAGATCTACACATTGGTGGTAGGTAATTTTGTTTTCTTGGACTTTCGGCGTTAGGGTTTTTCACCTTGAACCACTTTTGTCCCGAAAATTTTAAGGAATTGTTGTCTAAGGGTTCTTGCGGCTAGATCCTCGAAGAGGAGTGCTGTGTGGTCGGATTTCGGCCAGATCGAGCCAAATGGTGACTTCTTCCTCTTGCCAAGTTTTTCTTTTCCTTGTATATTTTTGTGCTATTTTTCCCTTATTAGCATTTAGGGGTAGGGTAGGATTCGGCCATTGCCAATCTGTTGAATCTTAGATTTCATGTCAGTTAAATCCTAGGTTAATTCATCGTATATGCAAGTCTTTGTAGATTTCGTTAGGTGTATGTGACAGTTGATCTAGGATATTCAGTCGAGTTCAGGTGTTGGTTAGCCTAAGTTAGATTCGACGAAGAACAATTTTTGGACTAAGTAAAAAGCGTTGAGTGAAGGCTTGGCGTTGAGTGGTCTGTGAGACTAAGTAAAAAGTGTTTAGTGAAGGTTTGGCATTGAGTGGTCTGTGAGACTAAGTACAAAGAATTGAGTGTGTTGAGTGTACTCAACGCGGCGTTGAGTGTACTCAACGCGGAGTTGCGGCATTGAGTGTACAGCCCTTGGCGTTGAGTGCGTTGAGTGTTCAGCCTTAGGCGTTGAGTGTACTCAACGCGGCTTTGATTGAAGGCCATGTCATTGAATTAGATTTTTGGCATTGAGTGTTGTGCCTTGGGATTGAGTGTGCTGCATACACTCAACGAGGCGTTGAGTGTTGTGCCTTAGCGTTGAGTGTGCCAAATACACTCAACGCAGTGTTGAGTGTTGTGCTTTGGCGTTGACTAGACTCAAAACTACTTTTTGGCATTGAGTGCGCTGTATGCACTCAATGCGGCATTGAGTGTAGTCCAGGAATCGAGTTGACTCGACACTTTTTCGCAAACTTGGTATTTTGTGGCCGAATCATAACTAATTCGATGAGTTTGGCCTTAGGCTGATTTCTTGGATTTATTTACTTTCCTCCTTGTTGTTGCTGGAGAATCCCAGTGTTATGTTTATGGCTATGTTGGCAGTTGAAAAAGGACCACCAACTTGATGTTTTTTCCCTAGTGGGTTTACCCGATGTGGGTACGCGATTGTTGGTATGTTGGGTAGGTTCCCACCCTCACAGGTGCCAATTTTTCCTCGGTTTGGGTGTGTCAAGGTATAAGACCGTCTTTCCTTGGGCCCTTGTGAAATTTTTGTTGTTGGTATATTGGGTAGGTTCCCACCACCGTAGGTGCCGGAAATGCCGGTGTTTTTTGCTCACTAAGTTATGAGCTGATTAATTTCTTATAATTTCCTTACCTTTGAACTTGTAAGTTAGCTTTTCTCATTATTCTTGGATTAGGGTTGGTAACCCTTTGTTTCTTTTGATTATGGCTAACATTTTCTATCTTTGTTCATTGCTTGTACATTCATTCTTGCTGAGGTGTTTTTTCTTTGAATCCCTCAGGTTTGAAGAAGTAGCCGGTTGACCGACTAGGGTTGGTTTTTGGCCGGTGCTCTACAGTTAGTTCTTTCTCACCGATTGGGAGGTAGTTGTTGTTTATTTATCTTTTAGTTTAGAAATACATTTCGTTGGTGGGTTCGTGTCAGGTTATTGACACCCACGGGATTTTGTTTAACGTTAAATACTTATTAGTAGCTAAGTCTTCCTTTATGACTTATTTGATTTACTTGCTCTCTGGGAAGGTTTTATGCTAGGTTGCATGTTAGATATTTTAAAGTATAATCGTAGTATTCTCACTACACCATACATGTCATCTTTTAAAGCTAAAGACACTATATTTCAACTACCATATAAACTATTTCTATACTTATATTAAATCTAGAGTCATGCATACTGTGAGTTGTCCCAAGTGGATGTATATGCTCATGTAGGATGTTAATCATTGAAAGCAAAGTATTTTCCACAACGTATAATGATATTTTACCAGTGGACTAGTTGATCCACTGAGCTGAGGGATACAGCTAATCAATTAAACTTAAATTGAATTTTCTTCAAATTTCATATAAGATATAGAGTTGGAGTCTTGCAAGAGCGTCTGCAGTTATCCCTTGCACAACGCAGCATCACGGCGCGTGTTTTCTCTTACTCTGATAAACATTTAAATTCGGAGAAAATGCGGGTTATGACAGTTAGGTATCAGAGGGATAGGTTGTTTGACAATTTGTTGAGCAACCATCTCAAGTTCATTTTAGTCATCTTATTCCATTGCATACATGCATTGATATGTCATCAGTATGTCCTAGCTGAAGCATGAACACTATACTCATAAGTATTACAAGAAGTATACGAGGCATATTATGTAGTATGGGATGCATAATATGTGTTTGTATATGGATCCTCATAGGAGGCAACATGTGACTGTTATGTAGTATGGGATGCATAATAATCATCACATGAATGCACATTAGATTTTTCTTTTCGTTACATGCAATATTATGTAGTATGTGATGCATAATAGTTCATGTGTACGCTGCTCATAACATGCACTAAGGACTTTATTAGAGTGTATAACACAACATGCATGACATAGCATCGTATTAGCATATGTGCCAAGCTAAAGATTTACATGATGACACATGTACACACATGGTTTTTGGTCAAAAAGAATAAGAATTCATGCATTCATGGTCTATGCACATGAGTTAGAGGGATGACGGTATATCATCCTAAGTTGAAGCATGACCTCATTGATAAAAATCCCAGAGCAAGTTAGCAGCTTAAGCAAGTATTTGTGCATGTATTGTCTGAACTAAGTTGTGTAGTTCTAGCGGTAAGCTAGGTAATAATTAGTTGTTTGTTGTATTTTAGAATGTCATTGAAGCATCCTGCGACAAGGTCAACTCCCTAGTCTGAGTGTGAGTAGTCCGGGGCACAGAATGAGGCCATGATAGAAGGACTGTGATAGAGTAATGAGACTCTGACTAGGGAAATGGTGGAGATGTAATCGCAGATCCAAGCCTTGTTGACTATTGCGTCATGACAATCACTTAGAGTACAGGACCCTACTATGGGTCAAGCTGTTCTGGTTCCTTCTGCTCCTCTGGTGGCCCCGACTATGTTGCCACCATAGATGAACTTTATCTCTCATTTTCAGTGACTAGGACCTCCAACCTATAATGGATCGTAGAGCGGATGTCATGGCTTTGGATGACTGGATTGTCGCAATCGAGGAGATGTTCTCTTATTCAGGGGTTTCTGTCGACCAGAGAGTGATGGTCACTGCCTACCAGCTAAAGGGTTTGGCTAAGAGCCGGTGGCTTATAAAAAAAAGAGAACTTGAAGGACAGATGATCGTGGGAAGCCTTCAAGGAGCTATTGTTGAGAAAGTTTCTACCGTCGGTCGAGCAGAAGCGCTTGATGAATAATTTTCTGTATTTGAAGCAAAGGCAACTCACAGTGAGTGAGTATCCAGTGGAGTTCAGTAAATTGAGCTGGTTTGCCCCGGGTCTGGTATCCTCGGAGTCAAGTAGAGTTAAGTATTTTCTGGGTGGTCTTTGGAATGAAATCCAGTAGCTGGCCAGTGCTTATGGGTCTGGAAGTTATGCTGAAGTTGTAGAAGCCTCTTTAAAGGTCGAAACCATCAACAATGCAAAGAATCGAAGCCAGTAGATGAGGAATGATAAGAGGAAGTCTGATGAGGGTAAGAAATCTGAGAAGTCTGGTTCTGCTTCAAGTAAGAGGAGCAAGGAAGTGTATAGTTTCTGTGGCCGGTCAGGCCATCCGTTTGAGAGATGTTTCAAGAGATTGGGAGCTTAGAAGAAAGAGTAGGAACATGGGATTCAGAGCGCTCCCAAGGGAGAATTGGTTTGTGCTTTGTGCAAATAGGAAGTGGCATGATGCTGCCCATTTTTGGGGTAAGGATAGGGTCTGCTTTCAGTGTGGACAAAAAGGACATTTCAAGTCAAAGTGTCTGCAGTCTCAGCCCACGTTGCGGCCAGTTCCACTTTAGGATTTGCCACCACCACAGTATTTGGACAAAGGGAAGGGCAAGCTGAACATGGTGACCATGGAGGAAGCGCAGACATCCACCCAGGTGATCTCAAGTTTGAACCTAACCTATTTTGTTTTTAGCTCATAATTGTATTTTCAATGTTACTCGGTTATTTATGTATGCGATTTTATAGGGAAGTTTAAGGTAAAGAGCTGCTGGGGGTGTGTTCTTTTTGATTATGGTACTACCCACTCGTTTGTGGCTAGGACCTTTGTGGAGTGCCATCAGTTGACTCTCGATCAAATTGGCGATTTGATTCATGTTAAGTTTCCCTCTGGTGAATCGGTGGTGTCAGACAAAGGTATTCAGAGTTGTCCTATCCTTTTAGGCGACTTTCTAGCTTTTGCTGATTTGAAGGTGATGGACTCGAAGGACTTTGATGTGATCTTGGGCATAGGACTAGTTGTCCCGATATGATGCAATTATCCAATGCAAGATCAAGCATTTGGAATTCAAGATGGACAATGGTCACCCCAAGAGTGTTTATGGTTATCTGCGTCAGGATTCCCCGATGATTTCTACGGTATGTACTTAGAAGCTTTTAGATTCCGGTTGTTTTGCTTACTTGGTTCCTGTTTTGGGAACTGTTAGTTTTTTGTCGTGTGTCGAGGAGTTTCCGGTAGTGCGAGAGTTTCCTGACGTCTTTCCTGATAGTATTCCTGGTCTTCTACCTGATGGAGATGTGGAATTTGTTATAGATCTGGAACCGGGTACTCGCCTCATTGCTAAGGCACCGTATCGTATGGCCCCGCGTGAGCTGGAAGAGTTATGTACCCAGCTAGACGAGTTATTGTAGTCTGGTTTCATTACCCTAAGTTATTCTCCTTGGGGTGCTCCCGTTTTGTTTGTAAAGAAGAATGATGGGTCTTTAAGGCTGTGCATCGATTATAGAGAATCGAACAAGGTAACTATCAAGGATAGGTATCCCTTACCGCGGATAGATGATTTGTTTGATCAGTTGTGGGGTAGTACTGTGTTTTCGAAGATTTAACTTCGTTCGGGCTACCATCAATTGAGAATCCGTGAGTCAGATGTTTCGCAGACTGCTTTCTGTTCTCGGTACGGGCATTTTGAGTTCTTGGTAATGTCCTTTGGATTGACGAATGCACCCTCTGCCTTTATGGGCATGATGAACCGAGTGTTTAAGGATTACTTGGATCGGTTTGTGGTTATTTTTATTGATGATGTCCTGATTTATTCTCGGATTACTGAGGAGCATGCTAAGCACTTGAGTTTAGTTCTGTCTGTATTAAGGGAGCATAAGTTATATGCCATGTTGAGTAAGTGCAAGTTTTGGCTACCCCAGGTTTCCTTTATGGGTCATGTGGTTAATAAGGATGGTATTTCTGTTGATCTAGAGAAGATTACGGCCATGTTGGATTGTAATAGACCAACCATACCAAAGAGATAAGAAGTTTCCTAGGGTTGGCGGGATATTATAGAAAATTTGTGGAAGGATTCTCTACGTTGCCTATGCCACTGACTAAGCTTACGCAAAAGAACGCAGCATTTATCTGGAGCGATAAGTGTGAAGAAGCTTTTCAGAAATTGAAATAGAGATTGTGCACTGCTCTAGTTTTGTCTTTGCCTACCAAGGGAGTAGAGTGTGATGTTTATGTAGATGCATCACATGTCGCGCTGGGATGTGTCTTGATGCAAGAAGTTAAGGTAATTACGTATGGGTCTTGATAGTTAAAGATTCATGAAAGAAATTACCCTACACATGATTTGGAATTTGCGGTTGTAATATATGCTTTGAAGCTGTGGAGGCATCTGTTGTATGGCGCCTTGCGCAAGATCTATATGGACCATAAGAGCTTGAAGTATTTCTTCACTCATAAGGAGCTGAATTTACGCCAGCGTAGATGGTTAGAGTATGTCACGGACTATGATGTTAATATTTTGTATCATCCATGCAAAGCTAATGTGGTAGCCGATTCCTTGAGTAGAAAGACCGCGTAGATATTTAACCTTTCTGTAGAATCCTTGGTGGAAGAGTTTTTGCTAATGACCATTTCTATTGGAAGTAGTGCCTCACCAAGCAGCTTAGAAGTGTCAGAGCCCTCTTGGATTACGCTCGCAAGTCTATATCAGAAGGATGATCCTGATTTGCTACACCTCTACAATAGAACTTAGAAAGGGGAGTTACCACACTTTTCCATTGATGACGCGAGTACTTTGAAGTACTGCGTGTAACACCCCGAAACTCAAAAGAGGGACGGGTGGCGTTTTAAGCCAAGTCTGGGACTTGGAGCAGGTGACACATCCTGGGACACGGGCGTGTCCCAGGGCATATCACAGGCGTGTTCGTACACGGGTCGCGTGGTCGACATTTTGGCGATCAGCGATCGTCGGGTGTAGGAACACGGCCTGATACACAGGCGTGTCCCAGGGCATGTCCTGCTCAGGCAGTCGGTGGTTTTGTGCTAAGGATATTATATAGCCTGGGACACAGGCATGTCTTAGGGCGTGTCTAGCACACGGCATGTGACACGGGCGTGTCACATGGCTGTATCCTTCTCGGGAGAATCATGGATTTTGCACACGGGTCGTAAAACGGGCCTTGGCACGGGCGTGTCACATATGACACGGGCGTGTCGGTGGCCGTGTCACAAGCCATGTTCTGGTCGGGAATTCCTAGTGACGGCGAATGAGTGACACGGCCATGCACACGGTCTTGTTGCAACCCGTGTTCGGCCCAGGATTTCTAATTTTGGGCTGAATCGTGGCTGTCCGTTTCCTTGGTTTGGGATCCAACGGTGGGGGCTATTCCTGATGAGTTAAAACCGGGAATAGGGTTTTGAAAACCCTCATTCCATTTGGGTTGTCTCTCCTTAAAATCTAGAGAGAAGGGAGAGCAAGGAGGAAGAATGAGAGCTATATCCGGTCACCAACGGAGCTTCGGAGCTCCAAATCACGAGCCAACTTCGGATCCGCGGAAGCAAAGAGATTGTAGTGCTTTCCATCTGCATAGATTTCCATGGCGCCAAGGAAGAATGCTAGGGTAATGATTCTCATCCTAGGACATGTGAAGTCCTCTTTTACTTTGCATTGGAAGCCCTCTCACGCGAGTGTGCGATGAGTTGAGGCATTCCTTGGGGTAGATATGTAAAGTCCCCCTTGTGTAGAGTACGTATGTGAGAACGGACATAGGCATGATGTGTGAAGCTTATCCAGACAAGTTGGTCTGGATCGGTGATGTTGCATTGCATAATAACCGGAGAAGACTCCGTGTGAATAGTTATTTTTCGGGTTTTCTACGAGGTAGATTGCAACAGGGAGCCTTGGAGACTAACTCCAAGGTGCACCTGGAAACTGGGCAAATGCGGGATGTTGCCAACATGGTGGCCGGGGAGTCAACTTGAATATAACCGGGCTATGTGAATTGTGTGATGGAAACGGGACTCGGGGAGTCTTGACCTGCTCATATGGCTTAAATTGACATTGCGGTATGAGCACGGGTCAGGCGGAACCGTACCCGATCTATGTCGTTTGGTTGAACCGTTAGCATAGATGAGGGTCTTCGACGGTCTATGGCTTAAATTGACGTGACCAATGCCAGGAAGACAAAATGCTCATATGGTTGTCCATCCAAGGGACGGTGGTGAGACGGGAATGTCTATGGATTAAATTGACGTGACGTTGGCCGGTTCGCCGTGAATGTTCCCTGAGTGCACGGGGTGTATGGTCGTGCGTGCCTACGCCTGTGATGAAGTGTGTTTACACTATACTTCTTTGTTATGGTAATAATGTGCAGGAAAAGAGCATCACCGCCCCGTGTTGGGTGCGGGGTCGTTATAATTTGGTCAGCATAGCTGACCGTTGCTTTTGTATACCACCGTGCGGTGGATTGTTGCTTGCAGGTGTTGTGGAGCCGAGCGGTAAATAGCGGGCTAAAGCCCAAGTTCCAAGCCGGCCCTCAAAGGCCTAATTTTGAGTGTTTTTCTTCTGTACTCATGTGTGACCGGCCTGTGTGCCAAGGTTTGGAAAACACTTTTATTGAGCAAACTTTTGTAAGGCCATAAGGCCAATATTTGTGTAGTAAATATTCCTATGGGCTTTTTGTAGTGGACATTCATGCTTGGCTGGGTTCTTTTATCTTTGCAACTTAAAAATTTACTTCCGCTAGGTGCTCTGTATAGGGCGTTGTGATTGGTTGATTGGTTTCAATAAGTAACCAACCGGTCTGTCCGTAGTATATGGCATCGGGCCTCGGACGGACCTACTGCTATATACTATACAACGGATAAGGGTGTTACACTGCGGTAGATATTGTATCCCCGCTATTGTGGATATACAAGCATAGATATGCAGTGAAGCGCATGAATCTAGTGTTGCCAACCACCCTAGTTCTACCAAGATGTAACAAGATCTGAAGCAGATCATTTGGTGGTATGGTATGAAAGCTGATATAGCCAAGTTTATATCATAATGCCTCACCTACAAGCGAGTTAAGGCTGATCATAGAAGGTCGGGTGGCAAGTTGACATCATTAGAGATTCCAAGTTGGAAATGGGAGAGTATTTCCATGGATTTTATTACTGGTTTGCTGAGATCTCCCCGTGGGCATGATTCTGTTTGAGTTATAGTGGATAGATTGACAAAGTGTGCTCACTTTATGCCTTTCAAGATTGATTACTCCATAAATAAAATAACAGAGCTGTACCTAGATGAGGTTATCAGACTACATGGAGTGTCGGTAAGTATTGTGTTAGATCGAGACTCTAGGTTTATGTCTCGCTTTTGGAAAAGTTTATAGGAAGGGTTGGGTACCGATCTGAGGTATTCCACCGCATATCATCCGCAGACCAATGATCAGACAGAGAGAGGAAACCAGATTGTGGTGGATATGATCATATGTTACACTTTAGACCATGGGGGAGCGTGGGATGAGCGACTAAGATTGATGGATTTTTGCTTATAATAATAGTTATCAAGAGAGCTTGTAAATGACCCTGTTTGAGGCTTTGTATGGGAGACATTGCATAACTCCTTTGTTTTGGGCCGAAGTTGGTGAAAGATCGTTGTTGGGTCCTAAAGATTTAGAATAAATGGATATTTCTGTGAGACATATTCGAGAGAAGATTCGAATAGCTCGGGAGCGTTATGAGAAGAACCCTAATCATCGAAGGACTGAATTGGAATTTGTTGTTTGCGATATGGTTTTTCTTATGATTTTCTCAATGTCTGGTGTAAAGAGGTTTGGAAAGGATCACAAGTTGGATCCTAGATATGTGAGACCTTTTAAAGTTGTTGAATGCATTGGAGTGGCAGCTTATAAGATGGATTTGCCAGCAAGTTTTCCTCGTGTACACGATGCGTTTTACGTGAGCCAGTTACGGAAATTTGTGCTTAGAGACCGACAGGTTCTTGATTCTGTGCCCCAGTTGGAGCCAAATCTTTCCTATGTTGAGGTGCCTGTTTGCATTCTGGATACTCAAGATTAGGTCTAACGAAGGAAGACCATACCCATGGTTAAAGTTTTATGGCTCAACCAAGACGTGGAGAGCGCGACTTGGGAGTTGGAGTCAGCTATGAGAGAGGCTCATCCTCATATGTTCTCCTAGTTTCTTTTGGTATGTGTTTCTCTTCTATAATCTTTGATTATTTTTCCTTTTATAGTAGAATCTTTTGTGCATAAAGTTTCGGGACGAAACTTTCTTTTAGGGGGAGTGGACGTAACGCCCTGCTTTTTTGATGTTTAATTAAAATCCCTTTAGTGATGTATTTTGACGTCAGGACGTTACGTTGACGCTTAGTTGGTGGGTACCGCTATCGAAGCATGGCTTTTGCTTAGGTATCCGAGGTTTTTGACCGCTTGGCTAATTTCTAAGTGTAGTTTTGAGATTTCCCTTGCGAGTCGGGTTTGTTTTGGAACTCGGTAGAGCCTTTTTGGGATAATTGGTGTTTTAGTCTTCGGGGGAGTTCTTAATCGAGTTTGGTTTGTCGAATATTAAGTTCGACTTCGTCGTTGATTTCGTAGCGTCGATATTTATCTATGGTGCGAACTTCATAGAAATCCGAGTTGATTTGAGTTATAATATATTATAACATGTGTATATAATATTATATCATATAATATGATATTATATGTATATAATTTATTAGAGATAACATATAATATGTTATATTATCTGTATATAATCATTCCTAAGTAATATTATAATATATGGATAAGGACTATTGACCAAGTACTATTCATCATCTTTCTCCCCAAGCTATCAAACCGAGAACGAGGAAGAAAGAGGGTGGCGGGCTTCGCTAGGCTTTCGGTCACCATTTGTTGGAGCTCTGGTGCACTAAATTGTCTTCAGAGAGTCGATCTGGAAAGCTCTCGCTGAGATCTACGCGTTGGTGGTAGGTAATTTTGTTTTCTTGGACTTTCGGCGTTAGAGTTTTTCACCTTGACCCACTATTGTCCTAAAATGTTTTGGGAATTATTGCCTAAGGGTTCTTGCAGCCAGATCCTTGAAGAGGAGCGCTGTGTGGCTAGATTTTGGCCGGATCGAGGCAAGTGATGACTTCTTCCCCTTGCCAAGTTTTTATTCCTTGTATATTTCTGTGCTATTTTTCCCTTATTAGCATTTATGGGTAGGGTAAGATTCGGCCATTGCCGATCTTTTGAATCGTAGATTTCATGTCAGTTAAATCCTAGGTTAATTCATCATATATGCAAGTCTTAGTAGATTTCATCGGGTGTATATGACAGTTGATCTAGGATATTCAGTCGAGTTCAGGTGCAGGTTAGCCTAAGTTAGATTCGATGAACAACAATTTTTGGACTAAGTAAAAAGCATTTAGTGAAAGCTTGGCGTTGAGTGGTCTGTGAGACTAAGTACAAAGCATTGAGTGTGTTGAGTGTACTCAACACGGAGTTGAGTGTACAGCCCTTGGCGTGGAGTGCGTTGAGTGTTTAGCCTTAGGCATTGAGTGTACTAAACGCGGCTTTGAGTTAAGGTAATGTCGTTGAGTTAGTTGTTTGGCATTGAGTGTTGTGCTTTGGCGTTGAGTGTGCTGCATACACTCAACGCGGTGTTAAGTATTGTGTCTTGGTGTTGAGTGTGCTAAATACACTCAAAGCGGCGTTGAGTGTTGTGCTTTGGCTTCGAGTAGACTCAGAACTTCTGTTTGGCATTGAGTGCACTGGATGCACTCAACGCGGCATAGAGTTTAGGCCAGGCGTCGAGTTGACTCGACGCTTTTCCGTAAACTTGGTATTTTGTGGCCGAATCGTAACTAATTCGTTAAGTTTGGCCTTAGACCGATTTCTGGGATTTATTTACTTTCCTCCTTGTTGTTGTTGGATAAGACTAGTGTTATGTTTATGGCTATGTTGGCAGTGGATAAAGAACCACCAACTTGATGTTTTTGCCCTAGTGGGTTTTCCCGGTGTGGGTATGTGATTATTGGTGTGTTGGGTAGGTTCCCACCACCGCAGGAGTCGGTATTTCCCTGATTTGGGTGTGTCAAGGTATAAGACCACCTTTCCTTGGGCGCTTATGAAATTTTTGTTGTTGGCGTGTTGGGTAGGTTCCCACCACCACAGGTGCCGAAATTGCCGGTGTTTTTTGCTCACTAAGTTATGAGCTGATTAATTTCTTATAATTTCCTTACCTTTGAACTTGTAAGTTAGCTTTTCTCATTATTCTTGGATTAGGGTTGGTAACCCTTTGTTTCTTTTAGTTATGGCTAACCTTTTTTTATCTTTGTTCACTACTTGTAATTTCATTCTTGCTGAGGCATTCTTTCTTTGAATGCCTCGGGTTTGGAGAAGTAGTCGGTTAAGTGGCTAGGGTTGGTTTTTGGATGGTGCACTACAGCTGTTTCTTCCTCACCGGTTGGGAGGCAGTTGTTGTTTGTTTTCTTTTAGTTCAGACATACATTTCGTTGGTGGGTTTGTGTCAGGTTGTTGACGCTCATAGGATTTTGTTTAACGTTAAATACTTAATAGTAGCTAAGTATTTCTTTATGACTTATTTGATTTACTTGCTATTTGGGAATGTTTTATGTTAAGTTGCATGTTAGATATTTTAAAGTATAACCGTAATATTCTCACTACCGCATACATGCCATCTTTTAAAGCTAAAGACACTATATTTCAACTACCGTATAAACTATTTCTATACTTATACTAAATCTAGAATCATGCATACCGTGAGTTGTCCCAAGTGGATGTATATGCTCATATAGGATGTTAATCATTGAAATCAAAGTATTTTCCGCAGCATATAATTTTATTTTACTAGTGGACTAGTTGATCCACTGAGCCGGGGGATACGACTAATTAATTAAACTTAAACTGAATTTTCTTCAAATTTCATATAAGATGTAGAGTTGGAGTATTGCCTAAGCGTCTACAGTTATCCCTTGTACGGCGTGGCATCACGATGCGTGTTTTTTCTTACTCTGATAAACATTTAAATTCGGAGAAAATACGGGTTGTGATAGTGATGGCTTTGGCGACTTGCCAGGGCTGAAGATGTGGCAGCTAGATGTAAAGAATGTCTTTCTTTACGGGGAGTTTGATAAAGACATTTTCATGGTTCAGTCGCCTGGATACATGTCTGAAGATAATCCAAGACACGTTTGCAAACTCCAGAAGGCCCTTTATGGTTTAAAGCAGGCTCCGAGGGCATGGTATGGGAAGATTGCAGAGTACCTCCAATTCTACAGATATTCTGCCTCGTATTCAGACACGAGCCTATTCATCAAGAAAAGGGAGGAGCTTCATTTCTTGGTGCTGTTGTACGTGGGCGATATGATTGTCATGGGAAACTCCGAAGAGGAGGTGGCTAGGCTCAGGGTAGAGCTATCCATTTGGTTCAAGATGAAGGACTTGGGTGAGCTCCACCACTTCCTTTGACTCGAGGTAGAGAGGAAAGAGAAAGGCATACTTGTTTCCCAAAAGGGCTATGTAGATCGGATCGTTCAGCGATTCGACAAGTGGTAATGAAAGAGTTGCTCTACTCTTCTTGAAGTTGGCATCAAGCTTCGATGAGATGAGGGGAGGATACTTCCTGATCCTCTAGTGTTCCATGCTCTGGTAGGGAGCCTTATCTATTTGACGATTACGAGGCCAGATATTGCATATGTTGTAGCCCGAGTAAGTCAATATATGGAGGAACCTTGGAAGCCTCATATGATGGCTGCAAGGAGCATTCTGAAGTATGTGAAGTCCACTTCTGACATGGGTCTCCTTTATGGGAGAGACACGGGCTTCCACCTGCACAACTATACAGATGCTGAATATGGGGGAGATTCAGACGACCGGAAGTCAAAATTTGATTACGTCTTCACATGTGGATCAACAGGGATTTATTGGTGCAATAAGAAGCAGGATTCGGTGTCTGTCTCTACCACGAAAGTGAAGTACAAGGCTTCGGCCTTGGCAGCTCGGGAAGTCATCTGGCTTAGGAGGCTAGTAGAGGACGTCCACGAAGAAGTGCGCAATCCTACTCTTCTATATGGTGACAATAAGAGTGCCTTAGAAACTGGTTAATAATCCAGTTTGTCACGCGCGGACCAAGCACATTGAGATTGAGCACCATTTCATTCGGGAGAAATTTTTGGAAGGGACTCTTATGGTTGGACATGTGCGGAGTGAGGACAACATCGCAGACATTTTCACGAAGCCGCTATCGAAGGGGTCATTTATTTGGTTATGGGGATTGCTAGAGCTGGTCTCCACTTCTCACTTCAAGGGGGAGTTTTGAAATTGTTGAAGTTAAAGTGGCAGCATGGGCGATCTGTTTAGGCTGCCTGGGCGGATAGTCTTGGTGGCTTCGGTTGTCAAATCGGGCAGTCTGAGTGGACTGAACTGATGACTAGCGAGGTCGGTCAGTTATCCACAACTTATTCCCTAAGTTGTTTTCTGTAAAATCACTCCTCCCAAGAATTAGGCATGGCCGGGGAGAGATTTTAAGCCCAGGACTGTTGCCTTACAATGACACCAATTACGAGTTAGTTATCAGCACAAGATAATGACCCTGCCGGCAAGCACGATCATTTACACAGCCAATAAAAGAATAAGTAAGTCCACACATCACATCATAGATATAATAAACATCTAATCAAAAGGTCCACATGAGATAATAAAAGGGTACAAGAAAAGGGCTTATGATCAGTACATAAATATCATAAAATATCATACTCTCTCAACTAACAATATGAAAGCTAAACCATTTGACCATCAACCTGACGATGGGTAGTAGTAGTAGTGTGCGACTCCAGCTCCTCAGATCCTGGTGTCACAATCTATGGCTCCGCCTGGTCGAACTGTAGCGGCATCTCCACGTGTCCCTAAAATGATGTGGTCAAACGACCATCAATTAAATTAGACGCAGCTGCTTCATCCTCGTCTCACCCCCGCGACTCCTAGGCACCGTGTAGGAGGAAGAAAGTGGAGGACCAACAATAGCAGAGTATACAAGCAGTTGACAGTGGTATATATATAATTCTCTAGCAATTCTATATCAGTATGAGTAGTAAAGAAGAGTAACAACTAGTGCGACATAAAAGAATAGTAAGAGGAGCTAAGTAAAATTAGTAAAGTAAAGCAATTACACTACCATCACAGAAGCGTAGCCTAACTTATATGAATGCCCATACAAACATATAAGTTAAGGTTTCCGAAAAAATAACTCATCATATAAAAGAGCTCATACTAATTTATATGATGAGGATTTGTAAGTGCGTATGTTATGTCATGCTATGCAATGTATATGTAACTCACACACACGTATCTATGCACAAACCTTTCATGCATCCCCACTTTTTGGAGGTGGCCAACCTCTCATGTACCAACCGTCGTGGCTCACGGTGGTAGTGGAGCGGGTATCTCCACTCCTAGACGGGCAGGCACACTACCAGGCCTAGACCTCTCGTACGCCTCAATGTTAAGAACATAATAGCGGAGCTCCTGCATACTCTTGCTGGCAACTACCAGTATTATGTGGTTGGGTGTGCTCTTAGGGGACATAGTCCTCTACACCTCGGTATAAAAATCCAGGTCTCCCCAAAGATCTACACTCTGCACCAGAGTCGTCGTACTTCCATCAGTGTGCCAACTAAACCAGTACCAAGTGACCCACCACATAAGCAAAAACTGGGTATAGCAATACCCTCCCGAGCCCCTAGCTCGCAGGATTAACCCGTCCTGATATCAACCCACAACTCGAGCCACCAACTCGTAGGACTAGCAAGCCTTATATCACTCCAACCCACATATGAGTGAGATCGTTATAGCATTACTTAATCCTATCAGACTACTTTTGTCTAACTTTGGGATTACTTAGCGATTTATGATTAACCTTGGTCTTTTTGAGGTCTAACCTATGAGAGGCTCGCAGCGGCACTAGGAACTATGATAAGCTGAACCTCATCGTTCCCTTTCTTAAGGCACTTAGTCGAGTTATACTACCCTTAGCCAAATCCATTCTCAGGGTTACTAAGTGTGTGACCTCTCTAAAGTATCAACTGCTGAAACACTAATTTTCCAAAATTGTTAAATGCAGACCATATGATCTTGTATGTGTGTATGAATAGGAATATTCCAAACACTTGACCCAAGGACCTAAGATTATTTCATGAGATCTATCATGATATTTTAGATCTAATTCCAGAGATTTATAATTTTCCTAAAATAATCAGCAATTATTATAATTTTCCCAAATTATAGCTATATGTGGTTTTGAACATGAAGTGTCACTTTCTCTTTTCAAACCAACAAGATAAAATTATTCAAACATCATCTAAAGTAATAATAGCTATGGACCAAATTTCACATCATTCCAATAATATTTGATATTTAATTTCTAATTAACAAAATCAGATCCACTAGGTCAAGTTACACATGAAGTACTATAAATATTAATCAAATAATTCTAGAAAAATTAGTGAAGGTTACAAATGGTAAATAATTATTTATTCCAAAAATTTATAATTTTACAACTCAATTTGAGCACAATTATCTCAATAGTATATAAGGGGCAAAATGGTAATTATAACTGAAACTCTAAGATTCAGACCTTCAAAAATTATAAATAATATAATAAGTGTTTATAATACAAAATAATTGTGATTGACAAGATTTCATAATTTTTGCAACTACTTTAGTCATCCTAATTTGACTAATACACTTGCGTAACAAAAGTACTAATTAAATCATTTATTAAGCAAATCAACTCCAAATATTCTAAAACTTCATGAGGAGGTGTACTTTCACTAAATAATTGGATGTATAAAATTTCACTGGATTTGACTAGCCAATCTTGTTAAATTCACAAGATACACATTTTTAGCTAAATGCACGCCACTTCACATACAACATGACAAATTGCAAGTGAAATTCACCAACCTACAGGGATCCAAATGATCTAAAATTTTTACCATAGACTTATACCTCTCTAATGGACTTCTCACCAAAATTTGGGGTTAAAATATTTCAATTTTATGAAAATCACATTTTACCTAAAACTATATAAAACTGTTGTCCAACAATTCTCATTTTTGGACTGTATATGTATATAGGGTATATTCTGACGTGACCCAAATTTCAAGTCAATACTCTTAGCTAATTAAAAGTTATTAAGAATATTGTGACAGTCCTACCCTAAGGATCAGTCCTACAAGAATTGTCCTACAGGGAGCTACCATTCTTCAAATGACTTGATTTCAATTTCAAATTAAAGTATACTCACAAGGCTACCTTTTTTATGTTGAAAACTTTTAATGGTTCAGCCCATAAGGGCTTATTTTTTTATTTAAAAGGTGCATAGTAAATGGGATAATAATAGTTTAATTAATAATTATATTTATAATGTTTTGTATAGATCTAATCCGACGGCCATGGAGTTGTCTTCCTCCTCCAGCCGACAGCCAAGATCCACCCGACCTGGAAGGGATTAAAAGCCCATTTCCCAGCGACCTAGCCCCCTCCCCGACCGGCCACCACCGCCACCACCTCAATTGAGATGAGGGTTATCACCGGGCGGCGGTCGAGCCGCCGGAGGGGCGTTTTCCGGCGAACCCGAGAGGAGAATTTTCAAGATTTTTCCATGAAAATTAAAAATGGAATTTGGCTCAATTGAGCTCGAACTCAATTCCTATTGATCTAAGAAGCTAGCACAAGGGGAGAGGAGGAGAAGCATACCTGATTTCGGGCTTGGATGCGGCTACTCCGGCGGGTGGCCATGGATTTTGGTGTTTTCCGACGAACCTCTCCCAATCTCGATTCTCCACCGTTTGCAGTGATCCAAGAGTCGATTTCAACTACTTGAGGTCTTCTAAAGGTGATGAAATGATTAAATTGATCTTTGGTAACCTCTATATAGGAGATCCAAGTTGTTGGTGTTATGTTTATGGCCATTAAAGGCCCTCCTTATTGGTGGTCAACCTATAACTATTGGAAACCTCCTCCTCTTCATTGAAAAAGATGAAATGAGGGGTTGGGGAAGAAGAAGTGAGTGCCACTTGGACTCCCTCCATTATTTCCCTTCCAAATGAACTTCCTTCCTAATTACCCTCATTAAATAACCTAATTAAAATAATAAATTAGATTAAATAAATATGAAAAATTAGTGGGCCTTAGGATGGGCCTTGGGCAAGGCCTTAGCACACTTGAATTGGATTGGGCTCTCATTTAGCTTTTATTGTTAATTTTACCATGGTTGACCAAGGGGTTGATTTGTGCACATTGGGGGTGTGCATTGCACCACTCGAGCCCTAACCTTAACTTTATGGGCCTAGAAGTGTGGGAGATGTTATATTTTCAGGCGGATAGGATTGTTATCCGCTCAGTTGCCGGTTTGAGCAGCTGGCTCAGGAGTTTGTCGGTTTTGTGCGGACTGCTTTTGTATCTGCTGGTGTTGTGCTTGCACTAGGGATGTTTGGTGGTGTGGACTTGGTTTGTTTTAGACCAAGTTTAGGTCAGTTTAGTCCAAGAGGTCGTGCAGCCTGCGCAGACTATTTTCTCTGTCTGCCTAGCTCGGCAGTAGTGTCTTGTGCGACTTGGCTGCAAGCTTGTTTTCTACGATCTGGAGCTTAGTCCGCAAGTGGGCAGACTGAGGTGGTACTCGCTAAGTACACATGTTTGGTGACCTTATCTAGCTAGGCTTAGTGGCTTGTCATAGGCTTGTTTCCGTCCTTGGATATTCTACCTTAGCGGACTCGCACTTTGCCAAGTCGCAGCGTTCTAGTGTGTATCTGCAACCTTTGCGGATACACTTGGTGTTTGTACTGGATTGGACGGTTATCCTATCGTCTAGGGCGGTGATCACACTACTCTCCGCATCTATAAATAGGACCCCCTCCCTATCACATCAGATGGCACTGAGTTAACAGTAAGTCAACTCGCGGAAAGTTGTCGTGGTTAGGGTTTTCTATCCGCGTGGTTTGAAGAGGTTTGACCGGTTTGTGCTGTGCAGGTTGTGTGGATAGCATTGAAGAGTCAAGAACTTGGTTCTGACTGGGGTCAGGTACAGTGTGGACTCTGTAGGTAACAACCAGTGATCTACATCAGGTCACGACATGCGACTAAGCGGTTTCCCTTCTACAACTTCTTCCCTATTCAAATAAGTTGTCCGCCTCTAGGCGGCTTGTTCAGTTCGGTGGTAGCATTCTGCTTGATCTGGTTGCTAGGAGACCTCGTGTTTAGGCGGCTTGCAGTTTAGCGGCTATAATTCTTTCTTCAGCACTGGAATAACGGGTAGTTCACGTGGCTTGTTGCGGTCTTGTGACCAGGCGGCTTCAGCGGACTCCTTGGCGGTTAGTTGTAAAAGAGAAACTGCTTAGTCGCATGTCGCGACCTGATGTTTAGGCTTACCTCCCTCTAATTTTTTGTAATAACCCGGGTTTAGGCCCACTGGGCTGCCCCACGGCATTGTCGGCCTACCAGCAGCCCGGGTTTAGGACTTAGAGGCCCACTGCAACCCTTCATGAGCCCGGCATCTTGGACCGCCCCACGGTATTGCCGGCCTACCAGCAGCTCGGGTTTAGGACTCAGAGGCCCACTGCAACCCTTCATGGGCCCGGCGGCTTGGACCGCCCCACGGCACCACTAGTAGTAAGCCTAAACATCAAGGCCTGCAGGTCCAATGCACCCTAACCCATCACTGTGTCTTCTATGCAACAGTAGGTTGTTGCCACGAGGTTTCGAACCCACAACCTTGATAAGACTCTCTTCCAACAGAGCTCATCACCAACTGAGCTGCATCTCTTCCAACAGAGCTCATCACCAACTGGGTTGCAGCTCAGTTGGTGATGATCTCTGTTAGAAGAGAGTCGTATCAAGGTTGTGGGTTCGAAACTCCGTAACAACAACCTACAATTGCTGAGAAACAGGCATAGTGATGGGTTGGGGTGCATTGGGCCTGCAGTCCTTGATGTTTAGGCTTACTACCAGTGGTGCCGTGGGGCGGTCTAAGCCATCGGGCACATGAAGAGTTACAGTGGGCTTCTGAGACCTAAACCCGGGCTGCTGGTAGGCCGGCAACGTCGTAGGGCGGTCCAAGCCGTTGGGCCCATGAAGGGTTGCGGTGGGCCTCTGAGTCCTAAACCCGGGCTATTGGTAGGCCGGCAACGCCGTGGGGCGGCCCAGTGGGCCTAAACCCGGGTTGTTACAAAAAAGTGCACTTTTTTTGTAACGACCCGATCCGGCTAGGCCAAGCACCAAGCGTCGCCAGCCTACTAGCAACCCGAGTTTAGGCCCTTTAGACCGCCTCACGACACCACTGGTAAACAGGCGCGGAGATTTGGTTGGGGTGCAATGGGCCTGCAGGCCTTGATGTTTAGGCTTACTACCATTGGTGTCGTGGGGCGGTCTAAAGGGCCTAAATCTGGGCTGCTGGTAGGCCGGCGACGCTTGGTGCTTGGCCTAGCCGGACCGGGTCGTTACAGTTAGCAGCAGAGCCGGCGGTTACTCCTTGAGGCCGCGCGGTTTGTTTTCAGCTTGTAATTTTCTTGCTCCATCGGATGCATTGGCAATCATGTCTCGCCATGTATGCATCGTTGTGTAAAGATTTTTTGATTAGTACAAGACTCTTGCTCTTCTAGTTATTTTTTGTCTTGCTTGGGCTAAATGTGGTTGAGTGTTCCTGCGCCTGGTGTCCCATTTTTAGCTTTCACAAATTTTTGCAAGGCTCTGTTTTTCATGGTGGTGGCGGTCGTAAACGCTTGAGTTAAAACGTCATTTGTTAAGGATTACCTAATAAACATCATCCTTTTGAATATAAAAGTGGATGAAGTTTCTTAGGTGGGCATTAACAAATAACAATCTAACTCGTGTTGATGACCGTCACCACCGTGCCAAACGAAGCCTTAGAGCTCACCTTCTGCTTTAATGCTCATTCTAGTTTTGAACCAACCATAAAAACAATCCTCATAAACAGGGGAGGATTTAAAGGGGGCCAAAGGGACACTAGTACCCCCTTTTTTGTGCACATCTATTAGGTATTATATTTGTAGATCAAAAATATATATTGGTTGGGCAAAATTTTAAAGTGTGCACCCCCAAAATTCTTAATGAGCAGACATGTTTTGCAATTCCTGGAATTTCGGCTTTATTTTCAAATCCCGCGTCACTCGTGTATTTCCTCTCATTCTGATTCTCGTGGCTTAGCGCTGATAGAGGCTATGTCATTTCCTGATTTCCTCTCCAGTCTCCCCTTCCGCCTCCACTGCGCAGCTCCGCAGTCCACCCCTGCCCGTCCGGCCGTCCCCGAGTAAGCCCGAACGGCGAATGAAGCGTCGAAGTCCGTAAGCCACTAAGCCAGCCGTCTTTTACTCTTCTCGGGTTTTTTTGTGCATATGTTTTTCTGACTGTCGGAGGCCCGCGATCTGTTTTAGGCTCTGTTTTCACTTTTCAGGTATGGTGGTGATGCCGCGGCGGTCGTAAACCGTAGTTGCATTCATGGTGGTGGCAGTCGAAAAAGATGAAGGTTGTCCTGGATTTTAGCCAAGTCTGGTCAATATTTTAGCAAACCAAAGGAGTTCATCTGCAAAATCCTGGATTTTCAGGTAAGGGATATGATTGCTTTGATGAGTTTGATCAATTGAGACTCCATCTTTTTCTCCAGTAAAACTGATTTTGATAGAGTATTTTTCTAAAATGGATGATCTGTATGTTCCGCGCGAAAGATCAAGACGATTTATTGAAGACTACACATATTTGCATCATTATCGAGTGTCAATTTTCTTTAAAGTGGTTGATTTACAGTTGCATGAGCTTAATAATAGGTTTGATGAGGTGAGTATAGAGTTGTTTCATTATATGACTTGTTTGAATCACATTAACTCATTTGGTTGTTTTGACAAGCAAAAGGTGCTTAGACTTGCAGAGTTTTATCCTAATGATTTTTCAAGTTTGAAGTTGTTTAATCTTGACTTTCAGCTAGACAATTTCATTATAGATATGAAAAGCGACGAGAGGTTTTTTGACTTGAACGACCTTAGTCATCTCTCTATGAAACTTGTTGAAACTGGGAAACATATTGCTTATCAACAATTATACAAGTTATTGAAGTTCATACTGATTCTTCCTGTGGCCACTGCAAGCGTTGAAAGAGTCTTTTCAGGCATGAATTATGTCAAGAACAGATTACGCAATAGTTTGGGCGATCAAATATTGAATGACTATTTGGTTACGTTCATTGAAAGAGACGCATTTTTGAAAATTTCAGATGATGATGTGATTGATCGTTTTCAAAAAATGAAAGCTCGTCGTGGACAATTGTAATTTCTTCTGGTATTTGGTAATTTTCAATTAAGACATTTATATGTAATTGTGTATGACTTTATAATATCAAACATTTTTTATTTTTTATATTATGCAATTAAATTTTTTTGTGCACCTCCATTTCTAAATTCCTGGATCCGTCACTGCTCATATAGCAGGCTCACAGGACGAAGTAAATGAATTCATCAGCCTGGGTTTTGTAAGGGCTTCATTTTTAGTTCAAATTTGATCTTTCGAATTCATTGGAAATGGCCCGTACATCTTTTCTTAGGCTCTGTTTGTTTTGGCATTTTCGCCGGGCGTTTGGAGCAAACGCCGCCAGATGGCGGATAAACAAGCAGGACGCTGGCGGCGTTTGCTCCGTTTGCACCCGCCGCAAGAAGAAAAAGCCCGTCAAACGCCGCTTTTCCAACCCCGCCTCCTCCCCTCTGATTCCAACTCTCCATTTCGACCCGTCGGGAGCAAACGCCAGCGTCGTAACAAATAAACCCATAAGTAGAGATGAGACTCTACCAATAGTTTAGAAAAAGGGAATCTTACGCCCAAAGCTTCCGTACCTCCGGGTCTTTTAGATAGCAGTTGAGCTCTCAACTGGCTACAAGTGTCACCCTCAAAAAAATCACCACTTATTTATAAGAATGTCACCCTCAAAAACTATAAAAAGGTCACGGACCCTCCTTTCATTCCATCTGATTTCCTACGCACACGGGAGCTCTCCGAAGAATCCTTCGATTGTCTCCTTATTCCTTCGAAGAATAATTTGAAGTTTTTCGAACGCCTTCGAAGACCATCGAGCACCTTCAAACGCCCCTTGGGGGTTTCACCACCCACATCTCACCACGTGCACATTGCACACTGGGCACATTTCTCCCCGCTCACAGCAACAAGTGCACTCCTCCATCCTCTGAGCAACAATCGAAGACCTCCGGGCGCCCAGAGCGCAGTGCTCCCCACTATAACTTAAAAAATACGTAACTCTATGAGTGGTGGCCTGCCACCCTCGAAGTCTTTTCTTCTTTTCTCTCAACAACTGTAATGAGATGTGGCATGTTGCTCTCACATTTCTCACAAAATCTTGTAACAACATAAAAAATATAGTGAAAGTTTGGTCGGCACAGTCCCAACCACATAGTTTTAACCCTTTCTGAGGCTTTTCAAATTAAAAAAAAATCCTCTTACCAACTATTTCATTCTTTTTTGATTATTTGCACGCTCAACCGCTCCCGAACTAAGACAGTTCGATTTAGACCGGTCTACCAAAGCATCGAGCTGACCCACAATAGTTTGACTCCAGTATCTTCTGTGTTTGTTGATTTTTTGTACATTTTATTTTTTTACTTTCTACTTTATTTTTTCTACTATGCTTAAATCATTTGTGGCTGTGAATCTGTTGGATACTGATCTGAATTTAGGTTAAACTTAATAAATTAATTTAAGCAAATATTTCAAATCTCTATTCATCTCCTAGAAAATTATCAAAGAATTATTCATAAATATTCACCCTTTCAAGTCATGACAATGTAAAAATCCTATTCATCGCATAAGTGCATAACTACATTTTCTCAGCTCCTTCCTTACATACCGGTCGCACGTAACTGAAATAGTTGAAAAGAGAGACCACTGTGACATAGATCATAGCCATTTTCCAAACCATCAGAAGGACGAATGATACTAAGGCACCATTTGGTTCGGCGGTGGCGGATCGATCCGGCGGGTCGAAACGGAGTGTTCGAACCGGAGGGGGGAGGTGGCTGCTCCAAACGGAGCTTTTTGGGAATTTCTCAAGAAACAGAGCAAACGCCGCCGGAGATCATTTATTTTCCCTCCTTCCGGCGGCGTTTGCCCAAAACGGAATAGTGAAACGCCCAAACAAATAGAGCCTAAGGTATTTTGGTCCTTTAATTGATCCACCAGAATTAGTCTATTCTATCAACGGAGACAACAAATCACAACGAGTGCACTTTCACTTTGGTCGATTAGAGCCCTGAAAACGAGCAAATCCGGCCGACTTACTTTCCTCCACTCTTACCCCTACACTCAGTAAAAGAGTCTAGAGTGTTGGGGAATCGTGCGGCGCTTTTAGTAGACCGGGCCTACTCAACCGTCTTAACCCGAGAACGGCTGAACGTGTCAACAATCAAAGATTAACTATATGGTGAGACGAAGACTTGATGACATGGAAAATCCGCAATCAGGGTGAAAAAATCACGTGGTCGAAACGTTACTGACCTAACTTCCACTATGTGTATTTTTACAGAGCTTCTGAGAGGAAAGCAAGGGTGACAGGTCGAACCTAGTTACAATTTGTGAGAGGGGAGGGGAATGAACGACGGGTGCCACCGGCCGTCGTGGTGCTTTGGCGGTCTTCTGATGCTCGTTCACCGAAGATGTGGGTGTTTCCTTCCTTCGAAGTTGTCTTGACGTGACAGCTGGGGCGGCTTCACACGTCTCCCTCATGACTTGCATTCTTGCGAACCTCCTCTTGACCTTGATGCCTTCACCTTGCTTTGCGGTGGTGGTCTTGAGCGTAGATCCTGTAGAGAAAATGAGGGAGAGAGAGAAAAGTGAAACGGAGTTAACCGAAAAAAGGGCCCATTTTGAAATAGAACTGGGCCTATTTATAGATTTAGACGAGGGCGGTCTGGTAATTTTTCTTAGAAACTACCGGACCGGCCAATAGAATCGCTTGGAATTGATCACGCTGATCGCCACTTTTGAGAAATGACAGTTCTTGTGCCGGGGTTGAGGGAAGACCAGCCTGCGAAGAACGGCGGCCCTACGAGGCCGGCGCGGCCGGCCGGCCGCCTCCCCTCCGCATAGAGGGAGGCCAGAAGGGGCAGCCGACCGCGAAGAGGCCACCCGGGGCGGGTGGCCTTCTGCGGCCCTCACAGGGGCTAACCGCGTCAAGGCTGTCCGGATCTGGGCGGCCCCGGTCGGCCCTTGTGAGGGCTTGCCGTAGGGAGGCCGCCCGTGATCGGGCGGCCTTAGCCAACCCTCTACGGGGTCGGCCGCGACTCGGCCGCCAGGGATCAGGCAGCCTTGGACACCCCTTGTAGGGTCAGCCGTGGCGAGGCCGCCCGGGATCGGGCGGCCTTGGTCGGCCCCTTGCGGGGCCGGCTGCGGCGGAGCCGCCTTGATCCAAACGGCCTGCCCCTTGCGAGGGCCGACCGCAGGGAGGCCCGGGATTGGGCAGCCTCGGCCAGCCTTCGCGGAGATCGGCCGTGTCGGGACTGCCCGACCCCAAGCGGTTAGAGGGGGCGGCTGGCCTCGGGCTGGGGGAGGCTAGCACCGTCGGGCGGTGGCAGTTGGGTCGCGCGCGCGATCTGGTGCACGGTGATTACTTCGCAGATCGGGTGCACGGATCCCGTGCGCGGCGGTTACCCACGTAACTCCCATGACTTTAGTGGGGGGAGAGGGCGGTTTCGCTATGTGCAACCTGATTATTTCTATAAATTGGGGATGACCTCATCATTTGCCCCCCCCCAAAGACCTCGGGTTCCGGAGACAAAGCGAGTGGAGTTTGTGGGCTTTTACCCTTGCGTAGATTCGGACCTTAAAGGTGGGTGAGACAGAGGATGCGTCTGACGGTGCGGTCGACAGTGAAAAGGTATGGCAGTGAGTTGCGGCGAGAATCACGACGGGCGCAAGGCTCTAGCGCACGAAGGGGGGTGACCAGACGGAGCGAGATGCCAATTCTTGTGTGGGGGCGTGTATGCGGGGCTCTCCCTGCACGCGAGGAGTGCACATGCGGGTTGCGCACCCCACGCGATGTGTGTGTGCGGGTTGTGCTCCGCGCGTGCTATCCCATGTGTGGTGCATGCGGGTAGCCCCACATGCGGTGCGCGCGGGTTGTGTCCCGCGTGCTGTACGTATGTGTTCCATTCTTATTATAGAGCAGATCACTTCTTGGAGGGGCGCTACAACATTTCCTCCAGTCTTGAAATCAAGATTCCTCAGCGCGAGCGGCGAGTGTAGAGTCCCCCGGTTCCCACAGTGCGAAGAAGTCGCGGAAATGTTGAAACATTGTGGGGTTCTGGCATCGCAGTTCACCCCCTTGGCGATGACATGCATTATGGGTCTGATTGCCTTCTTCCGTGAACATGGTTAGTGGTTCTCGTTGGAGCTCTTCAAGGAATGGTGTGATGTTTGTGCCTACAGCGATTGTCGTATCGAAGTTCATAGCAATAAGACTTGGTTGGTATTTGAGTGTCGGGTGGACAGATGCCACAAGAACACAATGTATAGATACATCCAAAATCTCTGGGAGTGACCCGAGCTTTGGAGCTCCCTCTCAGACAGTTGCCGTCGAATGAAGGGCCACGAGCGTGATTTTACACTGATGCTCGGGTTCAGGGATCCTAATGAACTGGCGGACCATCTATTTAGTATTTATTTGTTCGTAGAGGAAAAGTATTTTCTTCTGTGTGGTCTTTCTACTGATTCGGAACATTCTGCCACTGCTCCTCGTGATCGGAAGAGAAAGTTAGTGTTCGAGAGCCAAGGAGATTCGTCCTGGGTGCATCGCCCAGCTGACCTGCTAAAGGGGAATTCGGGAGCAGCCCCTAGCAGTTATTGAGTGACTGGGACTCCGCTTGTTGAGGATCAGGATGTTGAGGTTCTGGGCTCTTCTGCCTCTCAGGCCCTGGCGGAGGTGGAGCCTACTTCAACCCAAGCGAAAGGGAAGCGTGTCTTTTCATTCCTTAGCAACAATGAATAATTCGGTGAGCTCATCCTTTTGTTTTGGTTTAAGTTTGTTGATCCTAACTCACTATGTTTTGCGTTCTCTTACAGGTTGGTATGCAAGCTCAGATTTCTTTTACTTGGAATAATTGTTATGTTGGTTTGAAGGACACATACCTCTCCCTTCAAGAGAAGCTTTGAAGTGAAGATAGATCCCATTTCAATTTGAGGGGGAGGCGCGAGCGCGACCTATCTCATTATCGGCAAGTTGAGTTAGACTTGAAGGCCGAGACGACGCGGCTTCAGGAGGAGCTTCTGGGCAAGAAGCTTTTAGTAGAGACTGCGTTGGGGGATGTTGCCCGCTTAGAGTCCGAGGTGGGACGTCTTTCTTCAGAGGAGAGACTTTCTGAGCTGAAGGCGGTGGGGGTGAAAAAGTACAAGAACTCGATCGCCGTAAAACAGGATCGTTGTTTGTTATCTGAGGAGATTCGTGAAGAAGTCTGGATGAGAGAGGTGGAGCCCGATCTTTGCGATATCCAGGAGGCGGCGTTCCGTCACGGAATGGCGAAGACCATTTGGATGATATCTCGTAAGCGTGAGTGTGATGTCTCTGACCTTGACTTTGATGACCTTTCAGAGGATTAGTGCATTGAGTTTGTTGAGGAGGAGTAGACTTCATCTTCGTTGTGTCTTGCTTTGGTTGTACTTGCAGTATGGTTGATGTGTATTTGTGATTGAACCTTGTGCCCTTACTTTGTTGTAGCAGATTTGTGTATTCTGCATTTCTTTTAATATATTGCCTTTTTTGTTTTGAGCTCTTCTTGTATGATTTATTATGTTGGCTCTACAATCCTTGCGCTGGTACTTTGGTGGCAATCCTTTGAGGTTGACTGCTGAAGGATGAGACACAAATGGTTCCATGACTTACTACAAGGATGAAGGGCGAATGTTTCTAACCGGGTAGCACGAGGTCGGGTTTACCAGTCCAGAGGATGTCGTGAGTTGTTGATGGTGAAGGGAAGTCCTTCGAATCTAGTCCATCACGAGGGGGCAGGCCCTGGCGGTGTCGTGACTTACTGCAGGAGAAGGGAAGACCTTTGATCGCTGGTAGTGGGAGGTCGTGGGGACGTGGTCCCGAAGAGGCGTTGAAGAGAGGATCTTCGAACCGGTGGTGAGCGAGGGAGCAGACCCTGGCAACGCCGCAACCTACTGCGGAGAGAAGGGCAGACCTTCAATATCGGCAGTGGGAGGTCGTTGGGTCGTGATCCCAAGGAGGCGTTGAAGAGAGGATCTTCGAACCAGTGGCGAGCGAGGGGGCAGGCACTGGAAACGCTGCTATCTATTGAGGAGAGAAGGGAAGAACTTTGATCATCAACATTGGGAGGTCGTTGGGACGTGGTCCCGAGGAGGCGGTGAAGAGAGGATCTTTGAACCGGTAGCAAGTGAGGGGAGAAGGCGCTGATAATGTCGCGACCTACTGAAGGGAGAAGGGCAGACCTTTGATCGTCGACAGTGGAAGGCTGCTGAGACGTGGTCCTGAGGAGATACTGAAGGGCGAACCCGGGCGTTTGTTTTGACCCATTGCATAGGGAGAGTGACATGCCTTTAATATGTGGCAGTGGGAGGCTCACGAGGGCTTGTCCTTGTTACTACGTCGAGGATTAGACTCTAGATGTATCCCTGTAAAATCAATGTTGAGAGAAATCATAACACTTAATAATTATAGAAAATAGAAAATGTTTGCGCACGAGAAATGGGTCGTGACTTTATAAAGGTAGTTGTTTTTTGCTCAAAGAAAAATAGCTCAACGATGTCCAACAAATAAAGCTTGAAGTAGCACTGCGACCCTTTTGCCTTGAAGGTTCTTCTAGGGCCCTCCCGACCCGCTTTCTTGCGTCCTGACAGTATACGGAACAGCTCCTTACCCAGGATTCATCTACTATAAGCAGCACATACTGTTTGCTTCATGGTTTCCCTTTGCGACTCCAACTCCTGTTGGTGTGGTGAACTTCATGGCCAGATGGGGAATTAACGGAATTGCTCTGAATGCTGCCTAGAGCGGGCGGTCAAAGATCGTGTTGTATGGTGACTCTGTTTCTACAGCCACGAACTGAAACTAGTGAGTTGCTTGTTTTGGGAATTCTCCCAAGGTAACTGGGAGAGTGATTATTCCCTCGACTTGCACTGGTCTTCCATTAAAAATGTAGATCAGGCCAGCCGCCGGCTGGAGTTTCTCTTTGGGGATGCACATTCCTCGAACTGCTGGCATGAACAGGACATTGACCGAGCTTCCGTTATCAACTAGTATCTGCTTGATGCGGAAGCTCGGGTCTCCGATTTTGTCTGTTATGACTAGCGGGTCCTGGTGTGGTGTCAGCAGTCCATCGAGGTCCTCATCTCCAAAGCTGATCTTTTCCTTTGCTTGCGTGCTAGGTCCGAACCCACTCTAAGCGATTGAATTTATCGTGGCAAACGAAGACCCAGCTATGGTATCCACTATCCCCACGACTTGCCTGCCTCCTGATGCTTCTTGGCGCGTGAGTGGCTGCTCCCTCCTTTGCTGGGTCGGTTGTCCTTTTGCTTGGTCCTGAAGAAATCTCCAGATGACCCCCTGTCAGATGAGTCGTTAGATCTCATCCTTTAACCTGACACACTCTTCTGTAGAATTCCCTATCCCCTTGTGAAATTCGTAGTATTTTGTTTGATCCCCTCTTCCCACAGGGACTTCTCGGGACATCCGTAGTGCTGGGTCATCACGAATCGCATAAAGTACGTTATCTTGGGAGGTGTTGAGCGGTGTGTACTCTTGCTATCGTCTGGGGGGTTGGTCCTCGCGATGATCCTGCTAGCGGGGATTTCCCCTACGCTCCTCTTGACGTCTTGGGGGCAGTTCTTCTCTCTTCCTCTTAACTCCTCCTTCAAACTGTCTTTGATGGGCCTCAATTTCCTTGTCGATCGCTATCTGAGCTTCAACCCGATGCACAATGTCTAGGTAACTGGGGACCATCTCCCTCATTAATGCGGAGTAAAAACTTCCAGGCTGGAGCCCCCCGAGGAAGATTGCACGTAGGAGTTCCAAGTTCACCCCTGGGATCTGCCCAGCTTCTATGGTGAACCGATGGAAGAACTCTTTAAGGGTCTCACCCTCGTTCTGGCGGATCCCAAATTGATGGAAAGGATCCTTTGGAATGCGGCAATTAGCTATGAATTGGTCAAAGAACTGCTGGGTGAGCTGAGCAAAGTTCTGGATGGTTCCTTCTCTAAGCGAGTGGTACCATGTTCTCACCTGTCCTTTCAATGTGGCAGGAAAGACTTGGCAGAGCAACTGATCGGGCGCGTTGTAGATATGCAGGATTGTGGTGAAGTGGTTTACATATTAAAATGGATCTTCGGTCTTGTCGTATGATTCAATGCTTGGAAGTTTGAATTCTACGGGGACTGGGTATACCAGCATCTCTGGCGCTCGAGGCAATTCGTTCCTTACCGGATGATGGACTTGTGCCCCTTGAAGGCCGAATTGGTCGAACTCTTTCTCAAACAATTCTCTTACTTCCTCTCGGGTCATCCTCCTTGCCAAATCCTCAGGGGCTCCCATCCCCCGGAGCTTATGGAAGAGATCGTTCCCGGCATCCCTAGCCTTAATGGGCGGGAAGCTCAGTACTGGTTTCCTACGAGGATTCAGGATCTTCCTCCTCCTGAACCTATGGTACGTTCTCCGGGGTTGGTTCTCTTATGGTTTCCTTGGCGATGGTCATGCCTCTGAGGAGGGCGAGCATTTATGTGAGGTGCTCCCCCAAACGACCGTTTCTCTCGACGTAAGCAGTATCCGGGGTGACGATGAATTCCTCTTGTTGCGGTGCGTTGACAAGGGAGTGTGACTGGCAAAGCTCGGCATGCTCCTGATGTGCCGACTCCTGATTTGTTCGAGTGATGCGCCCGACCATTTCTTACTCTAACTAGTATGGCATTGCGGGGTGTGATATCCTCTGTGCCTCCTTGAAGCTCTTGGGAACTTGCTGCTCCCATAGATGTCACCAATCTGTTGGGGAATCGTGCGACACTCTTGGTAGGCCCGACATACTCAACCATCTTATCCCGTGAGCGGCCGAGCGTGCCAACAGTCAAAGATTAACAAGATGCTGGGACGAAGACTTGATGGCGTAGAAAACCAACAATCAGGGTGAAAAACTACGTGATCGGTACAACGCCGACCTAACTTCAACTATATGAGCGTTTTTACAGAGCTTCTGGGAGGAAAGCAAGGGCGACAGGCCGCGCCTCGTTACAGTTTTTGAGACGGAAGGGGAATGAACGACAAGTGTCACTGGTCGTTGTGCTGCTTTGCTAGTCGTCCTATGTTCGTTCACCGAAGATGCGGGCGCTTCCTTCCTTCGAAGTTGCCTTGACGTGATGGTGGAGGCGGCTTCACGCGTCTCCCTCTTGACTTGCATCTTGCAAACCTCCTCTTGATCTTGATGCCTTTGCCTTGCTTTGCGGTGGTTGTCTTGAACGTAGATCCTGCAGAGAAAATGGGGGAGAGAGAAGTGAAACGGAGTGAACCAGAAAAAGAACCCTTTTTTGAAATAGAACTGGGCTTATTTATAGATTTAGACGAGGGCGGTCCAGTAATTTTGCCTAGTAACTATCGGACCGACAAATAGAATCGCTCGGAAATGATCACGCAGATCGCCACTTTTGAGAAATGACAGTCTTGCCCCCGAGTTGAGGGAAGACCCGCCCGCAAAGAACGGAGGCCCGACGACGCCGATCGGGCGGCCGACCGCCGCCCCTTAGCATAGAGGGTGGCCGACCGCGGAGAGGCCGCCAAGGGGCGGGCGGCCCTTACAGGGACCGGTCGCGGCGAGGCCGCCCTTACAGGGACCGGTCGCGGCGAGGCCGTCCGGATCCGTGCGGACCCGGTCGGCCCTTGTGAGGGAAAATGTATAAGAAAGAGAGAAGGTGAGGGTAAGGATAGCACTACAAATACAAAGTGAAACATGGATCTATTCCTTGGAATAGAAAGAGCACGGTGTTCCACTCTGACTCTCTAGACGAACCTTAGCTATCGTCCCAGAGTAAGGGATGGAACAGACACCTCCTCCTAATGGCATGTCTTCTCCTCAAACTATCCAAATATCCATGTTATTGGCACCAATCCTATAATGGCCTTCTCGTTGCTTAGATTCTACCTTGGAGCATTGGTTGGAGCCTGGAGGTGGAAGAAGAATTCTCCCCTTGAAAAATCACGTGAGCGCACCTTGTGGTCAGGAAAATGACTTATGAAAATGAAAGACCTCTGCCAAAACCCCTAAAACTCATATTTATAGAATCGGGAGAAATGACCGTGCACGGCCCATACGTCATTAAGCAAACGGCGTTTGTGCTAAATTGCAAAATTGGGGGAAACGATCTGCGAATGGCCGTGCGCGGGCGCACGGGCGTGCATGAACAAAATGCACTCCCAATTGTAGAACACAACAAAATAATGAAATGAGAGTGCACTGTCAGTCTGTCACACACACAGTGCGCACTCTGGCATGCGAGATCAAAATGTACGCCGAGTGACAGAACACTAAATTTGAGGCATGAAGGCTCCGTTTGGGGGAACTTATTGTCACCGGTCAAGCGGTTACGACCGCATGAATCAGACCTTAATTATGGTCCGATTCATGCGGTCGCAACCGCTTGACCGGTGAAAATAAGTCCCCCCAAACGGAGCCGAAGTGTGTATGAGCTGTGAATAGTCCGCGCACAAGTGTGCGTTAAGAAAACACATGCCTAGTGATGGAACACTAAAAATTCGGCCCATATCTATGATATGATGAACAGAGCCGCATGTGTGTGCGCAATGAGGCACACTGGTGCATGAAGAAATTTGCACAATACCCCTCTTTAGTCCATGAAAAGTTCACACATGTAATTCTCAAAATACATCCAGATTGCATGACACACATACATATAGAAATAACACATTAAAATACACTAAAAACAAGATAAAAGATTATGGAAATGATAATAATAATTACATGGAGAGAACACTACATAAATTAAAGATATCACTTTAGGTCCGCTCGGCCAATTAAAAGGTGAGAGCAGGTCGGGTCATGGTGCACAGATTTATTGTGCACCACAGGCCCCACAAAATTACAATCTTTTTCTCTTTCTGATTGGTGGGGACCTAAAGAATGATCCGCCGAGCGGACCGTGTTTTTACTCCCAGACATCACCATAATCCACTTATAACATTCCGAAACAACAGAAAGACCTCCAAAACTATTGGAAGTTTCAACCTTGTTAACTACGATAGGTGCCGCTCTTAGCGAATAAATCCAACAAACTCTTTTTCTCATTATATATTTGCAACCCTCTTGAATCCTTTATTTTACTTGGATGATCACCCTTCCTTTTTCACTGGTCACACCAGCCAAATCTTGGAGTGAGTTTGTTGACAGGGTTCAAATATTGACCAATGGATTAGAGGGAATTTGTGTCCCTCTCGGTTGTTGTGTTTGTTCGCTAATCGTGTCTGATTCTTTTCTCACATTTCATTTCTACACAGCTCTGAACAAAAGTCCATATAAGATGTTACTTGCCCTCGATATCTCCTAGTTCCAGCCAAAGGGCCTTATGCATTGCATTAGGCTCCGTTTGGGGGACTTATTTTCACCGGTCAAACAGTTACGAACGCATGAATCGGAACTTAATTATGATCTGATTCATGCTATCGTAACTGCTTGACCCGTGAAAATAAATCTCCTCAAAATCTCAAACGGATCTTTAGTCAGATAGTTCATAGTGAGTTATGATTCAAGAAATAAGGTAGAAATGTGTTTTTTCTTTGACAGTCATCTCTTGGCCAGACCCTATACCACCTTTTTGTGATAAGTTTTCTAGGCGGGGATAATTGGAGAAGGGTTGACGATGGCGTTTTTGGGAAGGAAGTGTTGGGAATAATGCAGAATCCATTTTCCAGTCATAGTCAAATTAATGCATGGTGGCATAAGACGCACACAAAAATTCTGAAACCATGTGCACGGCATATATAAACATATATCTGCAATATTCAATATACGAAGAAGTATATCAACGTCCGTTACAAAAATACTGCGGAGAGGCCGGACTCGCTCGATCCACGGGAGAGAGAACAATATTGACTGTAATCCGCTAGCACAGCGGACACACAAGATTCGTGACAGAATGAACCTTCGTCGCCGTAAGACGACCCACCACTACCAGAGAAGCACCACACAGAGACTTGGCCTTGTCGCGCATATGCAGCCCGCCATCGTGTCTCCGCCAACCATAAACTCATCACACCCACTCCAGCCCGCATCAACCTTGTCGCACATGTTGCAGCCTTGCCACACTCATTGCAGCCCGCCGCCGCCTTGCTGCACCAACATTTGTCGACCTACTCCCATTGACATGCTCCGGCGATCGCCGGCGCCCTCCAGTGTCGGCCGCGGCCCTCAGCCGCCTTTGACTTCGAGATCAAGATGAGTAGAAGATGAGATATTCACGGGATCTTCTCAGGTTGAAGTTGTCTTGGGTTGGAGTGTCCACCTTTATAATAAATCCAATGCATAATTAATAATCACATGGACTGCTACTTAGGGATAAGAGTCAAAGTTTCCCCTTTTTTTTCTTTGCTGGCACATGGGGTTTGGAGAAAAGTCAAAACTTTTTTCCATTTATTTTCATTCTCACGTTTCGCGTGGTGGGGGTAGGTGTTGAAGCTTCAAACCAACTCAACAATCACGATCTTGATTTGAATTTCAAACACCACATTCTGCATAAAGCATCTTCTGCACGAAGCACTGTCTGCACGAAAAACCACCTCAAGTTCGAGGCATCAGCCGACTTACTCCAACCAATTTCATCTCTACTCTGGTTCATCTAAGGGATGTCGACGCACTCAGATCAAAAAGCTGACTCGCCGAACCAAGTCACAAAAGGACTATCTACTGCACCACTTCGACCATCCACCATGTCACCCGTAGAAAACATGGGTACACCACCTCACATCACAGTCCCCAATAGTCGGTATAGACTACAACGCTGCACAGCCCTCCTGAGCATGGTATACCCTCACTTCACCGTCAGGACTTCCCCGGGCCACCCAACTTTAGCCACTTAAGTCCAATCTATTTAACGACGTCGAATTCCTACGCAGCTTGGGCAGTACATGCACCCTCTCAAGCTTGCGCACCACCCCAACATGTCACTCATCCCTATCCTCGTGACCTCGTACCTTGAGTCGTCACATCCAGAGAATAAATCATAGATGCATCAGAGCAATTATGATGTGATACATTAGGATCCAACATCCAATTATCAGAGTTGCTCTAACTCTCAGTGATGGCGGGGACATAATCACTCTGCACCATGAACAAGCGTCACTCAGTCCACACCCTGACCTTGAGGCCTTTTTGCACGTTCCGAACACACCTCCTGTGTGATCAAACTGTCTGTAATGATAAAAAAAACATGCCCTTGTTTGACCTAGATTGAGATCATGATATTTCAATCCCTTGTCAAACTACCTCACCTTACCCTTCGCTGCTGCTAAGATGTGACCGCCCCCAGGAATAGGGCCCTTTATCACCTGTCTGAATAGAATTGCGATCGTGATTTCCTCAACCTCCATTATATCCTTCTCATACAATAGCTTTGTCACCAAGGCTCGTAAGCCATTGTGAGCGAGGTAAGAAGTGATATGGTCTTCACGTCTTCCTCCGTATCTGCGCCAACTGCCTTTAACTTACACAAAAAACCTTGGTGTTCCCATATATTGTCTCCTCCTATAAAATATCAATGGGCATCATGACCCTCTCATGGACTTGCACTTGCCATAGGTCAAACTTGCAATTGTCGTTGAACTTCTTCACTGAAAAACTATTCAGATTCACGTTCTTTCCTGTCATGGTTGTCCTCGATCTGGCATGAATAGAAGACTTGATTAATTCAAAGGTCAAATTTGAAAGGATGAGGAACAGGACCTTGTCGTCAACCACCGTAGTCAAACCTTTCCCTGAATGTCCAATCAGTCACCTACAGAACCTATCTCTGATACCACTTATTTGGGATAAAGCGGAATCCATCCCCTAGGCATAACTAAATTAATACAGGGCCCATCGTGTCTCTGCCCACCATAAACTCGTCACACCCACTCCAGCTCGTTGTAGCCTTGTCACACTGATTGCAGCCTGCCGCCGCCTTACCGCACCAATATCCGTCGACCTACTCCCACCGACATGCTCCAGAGATCGTCGCCGCCCTCCGGCGCCGGTCGTGGTCCTCGATCTCCTTTGGCTTCGAGATCAAGACGAGTAAAAGAAGTGATATTCAAGGTATTTTCTCAGGTTGAAGCTACCTTGGGTTGGAGTGTCCACCTTTAATAATCACATGGGCTGCTACTTAGGGGGAAGAATCAAAGTTTCTTTTTTTTCTTTGCTGGCACATAGGGTTTGGAGAAAAGTCAAAACTTTTTTCCATTTATTTTCATTCTCACATTTCATGTGATGGGGGTAGGGGTTGAAGCTTCAAACCAACTCAACAATCACCATCTTAGTTTGAATTTCAAACACCACATTCTGCATAAAAATCATCTACACAAAGCAATGTCTGCAGGAAGGACTACCTCAAGTTCGAGGCATCAGCCATCTTACTCCAACCAATTTCATATCTGCTCTGGTTCGTCTAAGGGATGTCGACGCACTCGGATCACAAAATCTGACTCGCAAAACTGAGTCACAGAAGGACGATCCACTGCACCACCTCGACCATCCACCATGTCACCCGTAAAAAACATAGGTACACCACCTCGCATCATAGTCCCCATCAATCGATATAGACTACAATGATGCATGGCTCTCCTGAGCATAGTACGCCCTCACTTCACCGTCAGGACTTCCCCGGGTTACCCAACTGTAGCCACTTAAGTCCAATCTGCTCAACGACGACGAATCCTTGTGCAACTTGGGCACTACATGCACCCTCTCAAGCTTGCACACCATCCCCAACATGTCACTCATCCCTGCCCTTGTGACCTCGTACCTCGAGTTGTCACATCCAGAGAATAAATCATCGATGCATCAGAGCAATTATGATGCGATACACCAGAATCCAATATCAAGCTACCAGAGTCGCTCTGACTCTCAATGATGGCGGGGACATCATCACATTGCACCATGACCCAGTGTCACTCAGTCCGAACTCTGACCTCGAGGCCTTTTTGTACGCTGCGTATATGCTCTCTTGTGTGACCGAACTATCTGTAATAATAACAAACATGCCCTCCTTCGACCTAGATTGAGATCGTGCTCTTTCAATCCCTTGTCAAACTGCCTCCCCTTACCCTTCGTTGCTGCCAAGATGTGATCGCCCCTAGGAGTAGGGCCCATTATCATATGTTTGGATAACACCGCGATCGTGACCTCCTCAAGCTTCATTGTATCTTTCTCATACAAGAGCTTTGTCTCCAAGGCTCGTAAGTCTTTGTGAGCGAGGTAAGAAGTGGTATGGTCTCCACGTCTTCCTCCTTATATGCGTCAACTGCCTTTAACTAACGCAAAAAAACCACTGAACACATTTTGGTGTTCCCATATATTATCTCCTCCTATAACATATCAACGAGCATCATGACCATCCCATGGACTTGCACCTGTTATAGGTCAAACTCGCAACTGTCATTGAACTTCACAGAAAAAACTATTTAGATTCACGTTCTTCCCGGTCATGGTTGTCCTCTGACATGACTAGAATACTTGATTAATTCAAAGGTTAAATTTGAAAGGAATGAGGAGCGGACCTAGTCATCACCCACCGAAGTCAAACCTTTCCTCGAATGTCCAATCAGTCGCCTATAGAACTTGGCTTTGATACCACTTGTTGGGGATAACGCGGAATCCATCCCCTAGGCATAACCAAATTAATACAGGGTGACATAAGATGCACACAAAAATTCTGAAACTATGTGCATTGCATATATAAATATATATCTACAATATTCAATATACAAAGAAGTATACCAACGCATGTTACAAACACACCATGGAGAGGCTGAACTCGCTCAATCCGCGGGAGAGAAAAACAATCTTGACGACAATCCGCTAGCACAGCGGATGCACAAGATTCGTGACAAAACGAACCTTCGTCGTCGTTAGACGACCCACCAGCACCGGAGAAGCACCCCACAGAGACTTGGCCTTGCAGCGCATATGCAGCCCGCCATCGTGTCTCCACTAACCTTAAATTCGTCACACCCACTCCAGCCCGCATCAACCTTGTCGTACATGTTGCAGCCTGCTGCAGCCTTGCCGCACTCATTGCAGCCCGCCGCCTTGCCGCACTAACATCTGCCGACCTACTCCCACCGACATGCTCTGAAGATCGTCGGTGCCCTCCGGTACTGACCGCGGCCCTCGGCCTCCTTTGGCTTTGAGATCAAGATGAGTAGAAGAAGAGATATTCGCCGGGATCTTCTCAGGTTGAAGCTGCCCTGGGTTGGAGTGTCCATCTTTATAATAAATCCAATGCATAACTAATAATCACATGGGCTGCAACTTAGAGGGAAGAGTCAAAGTTTCCCTTTTTTTTCTTTGCTGGCACATGAGGTTTGGAGAAAAGTAAACTCTTTTCCATTTATTTTCATTCTCACGTTTCAAGTGGTGGGGGTAGGTGTTGAAGCTTCAAACCAACTCAGCAATCACCACTTTGGTTTGAATTTCAAACACCACATTCTACATAAAGCATCATTTGCACGAAGCATTGTCTGCACAAAGCACCACCTCAAGTTTGAGGCATCAACTGACTTACTCCAGCCAATTTCATCTCTGCTCTGGTTCATCTAAGGGATGTCGACGCACTCAGATCACAAAAGCCGACTCGCAAAATCGAGTCACAGAAGGACGATCCATTGCACCACCTCGACCATCCACCATATCACCCATAGAAAACATGGGAACACCACCTCGCATCGTAGTTCCCATCAGTTGGTATAGACTACAGTGTTGCACAGCTCTCCTGAGCATAGTACGACCTCACTTCACCGTCAGGACTTCCACGGGCCACCCAATTGTAGCCACTTAAGTCCAATCTGCTCAAAGACGTTGAATCCCTACACAGCTTAGGCACTACATGCACCCTCTCAAGCTTGCACACTACCCCAATATGTCACTCATCCCTTCCCTCGTGACCTCGTACCTCAATTCTTACATCCAGAGAATAAATCATCGATGCATCAGAGAAATTATGATGCGATACACCCGAATCCAACATCCAGCTATCAGAGTCGCTCTTACTCTCAGTGATGGTGGGGACATCATCACTCTACACCATGACCCAGCGTCACTCAATCCGCACATTGACCTCGAGGCCTTTTTGCACGCTGCGAACATGCTCTCCTGTGTGACCGAACTGTCTGCAATGATAACAAACATTCCCTTCTTCGACCTAGATTGAGATCGTGCTCTTACAATCCCTTGTCAAACTGCCTCACCTTACCCTTCGCAGCTGCCAAGATGTGACTGCCCCCAGAAGTAGGTCCCTTCATCATCTGTCTGGATAGTACCGTGATCGTGACCTCCTCAAGCTTCATTGTATCCTTCTCATACAAAAGCTTTGTCACCAAGGCTTATAAGTCTTTGTGAGCGAGGTAAAAAGTGATATGGTCTTCACGTCTTCCTCTGTATCTGTGCCAACAGCCTTTAACTAACACAAAAAACCACTGAACATACTTTGGTGTTCCCATATATTGTCTCCTTCTATAACTTATCAACAAGCATCATGACCCTTTAATGGACTTGCACCTGTCATAGGTCAAACTCGCAACTGTCGTTGAACTTCTTCACCGATTCTGTTCAGATTCACGTTCTTCCATATCATGGTTGTCTTCTGACATGACTAGAAGACTTCATTAATTCAAAGGTCAATTTTGAAAGGATGGGGAGCGGACCTAGTCGTCACCCACCGCTGTCAAACCTTTTCCCAAATGTCCAATCAGTCACCTACAGAACCTGGCTTTGATACCACTTGTAGGGGATAACGCAGAATCCATCCCCTGTGCGTAACCAAATTAATACAGGGTGACATAAGACGAGCACAAAAATTCTGAAACCATGTGCATTGCATATATAAATATACAAGTGACAGGCACGGGCCTTTGGCCCTGGGGGCATTCGGCGGGGGTGCGACAATCGACGGATTCGGCGGGGTGCGACATTCGCCGGGATGCAACATTCGTCGGTGGTGCGACATTTGTCGTGGGGACGACATTTGTCATGGGCGACGACATTTGTCGTGGGCGACCATATTTTTCGTGGACAGTACCCGCCCCTATGGCCTCACGCGACAGTACCCGACCGACGACGGCGGGCTCCGCCCGTTCCCTGCGGGCTCCGCCCGATTCGCAACATATACATATGAGTACTCAAAATGACCGTAAAAAAATATAAATCAAGAATACAATTTTTATTTTGTAAAACAAATTATACTTTAACGTTAAAACATTAATTTTTCTCTTGACATTCTTAACTAGAGACAATAGGTTTATGGTATCTATTATTTTTATTTTTTGCATTTTAATATTGTAAAGTTGTGTAATTACCTAAAAAGATATTGCCTTTATAATATATTAATATAAAGTTTAGTATAATTGTGTAATTATGAATACAACTATAAGGGCAATATAGGGACATCAGACAATGTTTCATCAAAGAGTAGTTTTTGTATATTAGTAGAGATATATCTGCAATATTCAATATACGAAGAAGTATACCAACGCCCGTTACAAAAACTCCGCGAAGAGGCCGGAAACGCTCTATCCGCGGGAGAGAGAACAATTTTGACCGCAATCCGCTAGCACAGTGGATGCACAGTGTTCGTGACAAAACGAACCTTTGTCGTTGTTAGACGACCCACCACCACCGGAGAAGCACCCCACCGAGACTTGGCCTTGTCGCGCATATGCAGCCCGCCATCGGTTCTCTGCCAACCATAACTTGTCACACCCACTCCAGCCCACATCAACCTTGTCGCACATGTTGCAGCCCGCTGCAGCCTTTCCGCACTCATTGCAGCCCACCGCCACTTTGCCGCACCAACATCCGTTGACCTTCTCCCACCAACATGCTCCGAAGATCGTCAGCGCCCACCGCCGCAGGCCGCGGCCCTTGGCCGCCTTTGGCTTCGAGATCAAGACGAGTAGAAGAAGTGATATTCACGGGATCTTCTCAGGTTGAAGCTGCCTTGGGTTGGAGTGTCCACCTTTATAATAAATCCAATGCATAATTAATAATCACATGGGCTGCTACTTAGGGGGGACGGGTCAAAGTTTCCCTTTTTTTTCTTTACTGGCACATGGGGTTTGGAGAAAAGTCAAAACTCTTTTCCATTTATTTTCATTCTCACGTTTCACATGGTGGAGGTAGGTGTTGAAGCTTCAAACCAACTCAACATGAAGATTAGCTCAGATTTGGTTGGGCTGGTGGGTTTGTATGGGGCCTTTGATTGATATTATAGTCCCAATGTTGATACAAAGATGGTTCATGAGTGTATTGGTAGCCATGGGTCATAGGAGTTTCATTCTGTGTCTCACCTTCTTTCTCAAGTGGAGCTTGAGGAAATTAGAGTTGTCCAACTGCCTAAAATATCACACACTGGGGGTTCTCACTCTCTGGGTTTCTTCTTTGATGGTGCCTTCTCGATTTCTTTGACTTATAATTCCCCTATCAAACACTTGGTACCTTCTTATGTGGGGAATATTTCATGGGTTTGGAGGTTGAGATGCCCTGAAAGGGCTCGGGTCTTTATCTGGAACTTTGTTCATAAGAAACAGAACTCCAATGTGATGAGGGAAAGGAAGAATTTCACCACTGATCCCAAATGGGAGAAGCTTTTCATGCTTAGTAAAATGAGTCAAGCTAATAACGAACATCATTATATACAATTTCTAGTGTCCTTCCTTGGTATGGTTCTTTTAACCCGGTTGAACAAAGACCGGATGAAAATAGAGTATACAATGAAGAGAGTTTCTTATTTGAAAATAGAGTATAATAGTATATAATCCATACTAAATGGGTGCGCTGTTCAGTGTTAACAAGTCTAGTAAGGGCAAGCATGAGTGACGTTGACTAAATACTAGATTTCACTACTCTATGAGGAAAGTCATATCCACAAAAGCTCTTCAACTTATTCAGTATGAAATCAACTGCATTTCGTAGGTGATTTATGGGGTTCAGAGACCATTCAAGATGTACTCTGTAAAAAGGCTCAATGGTCCTCTTTCTCATTCTTCCAACTAGCCTTTAGTAATAATCATCCCTTTCATATTCTTTGACTTCTCGTGGAAGACCGTGATTAATACCCATGAGATGATTTCACTGACTGCATTATGACTTTCCTCCTTTTCTTCGCCCATTGTTTCAACCAAACTCATTGATGCATTGTAGAAGAAAAGAAGCACGTATTCATAGGCCTGCAAGCGATTCGGTTCAGTTTTATGTAAAACCGAAATCGAACCGAATAGCCTCGATTTTTACACACCCAAAATCGAAACCGAACTGAACCCAATCGGTTCGATTTTTTACCTGTCGGTTCGGTTTTCTACATTTGCTTCGAAGTTGTTTTATTTTTTTTAGGTGCATAAATTCTATTGTTAAATTGTAAGAGGTTTTTGAACTATAAGAACAACATTTAGTTTAATTAGTGCACAAAAAATATATAAATATTCAAAATGGAGCTTTTTTATAACTAAACAAGCTATTAAACTAGTAATATGCATCACTCCAAAGCACTCACTTATAGTTGAAAGCAAAACATTCTATAGAAGTAGCTCATAGTAAATGTCGTTGCTTCGGTTCGATTTTTTTTGGTTTGCAACATGTGCAAGCCGAACCGAACCGAAATGAGGTCGGTTTTCAGGCACTTGAAACCGAAGCCGCACCGAATCGGTCGGTTCGTTTGAAAATCAGTTCGGTGCGGTTTGGTTGGTTTCGATTTTTTATGCACACCACTGCATATCCAAGTCAACTCTCCCGTCTTATTCGGAGTTAGATCTTTTCAGATTCAATCACACCGTTCAAGTGTATTTATGTATGATTTTGTACTTGCTCGATTCTTGAATGGCTCATAACAAGGTATATAACCCAATGCGAGGCATTGAACAACTAATATAACAAGAGTTTAATGAGTAGGAAATGCAAAAGAATTAGTTTTTCTTAAAAGAATCTCAGAAGCTCTTTGAAACCAACTCTCTAGTAAGATAGGAATTGAGCGTGAAAGGAACGACTCTGAAGTGAGAATGTGAGCAAGCAGGATAGCGGTTTATCCCGCTACATTCTAAGCAAGGGGATTGAAAATGGCAATAAGGAAGGCTGTAAGAGAAATGCATCAAATACAAGGAGTCCTCGTTTGACAGACCTTTTCACATCATCTCAATGTAAACATTCTTTTCTCTGCTCCTTACATACCATTCGCCTATTGGTGAACCGAAATAGTCGAAAAGATAGACGACTCTGATATAAATCAAAGCCATTTTCCAAACCATCTCCGTAAGATGGACCACTGGCACTAGGGAATTTTGGTCCTTTAATTGATCCACATGAAGTCTTTTCTACCAACAGAGACATCAAATCAAGGCGAGTGCACTTTCGCTTTGGTTGATTAGATCCCTGTATACGATATTCGACCAACTCTTTCCTCTGCTCTTACCCTTACACTTAGGCTTCGTTTGGTTCGGTGTTTGGAGCAGCCGGCGGGAGGAGACGGGCGAATTTTGGAAACAGAGTGTAGCGGCTGCGAAGAAGTTAGAATCGGCCTAGTGGCCGGCGGGGAGAGATTAGGAGAAGCATAGAGGGAGAGAGAAGAAAGGCAGAGGAGAGATGAATTAACATAACAATCTTTATTAACCCTTCCTAAAACTATTACAGGTCTATTTATAATATCCGGTCCATTTGACCGTTACATTCTCCAGATATTAATAGAAACGGCTACATACAAAGCTACAGCCCAAATGGGCCACACCAATGGCTACATCTCCTGCCCTGCCCGGTTTAGCTGCCCGGCTGGACCCTGCCCGAACTTTCCCTCTTTTATAAAAGCCGCTGTGTGGAGCCGATTAGGGTTAAAACCCTAATCCTTCTTCTTTTGGCGGCGGAGAGATCGACTGCGGCGTGCAGCCTTGGGGAGCGGTGGAATCTGCCGGATCAACGCCAACGCCGTGCGCATCGATCTCCGGGGATAGAAGCTCGGTGTAACACTGGATCGAGGTATCTCTGTATCCCCTCTCGTTGTCTTTGTCCTTCCTCTTGTGTGAGCTGTTTCCGTCCATGGTTCGCTTCCCTGTAACAAGGGTAAAGAGGTTTTAGAAGTGTTTTCGCTCTTAGTGGGTAGGATGACTGAGTCTAGGGGGTTTTCTTCCCTGATTCCAGTTTTGGTGTTCTTAGTGGCTTCGGACTGTGTATTTCCATGCGTTTGATGTTCACCCTGTTTTGAAAATGTTAAGTTAGTTTTAGAACCGTTAGATGAAGGGATGACAGATGCTTGAGTTAAGAGGTTGTCTTCCCTGTTTAGTACATAGTGTGTTTGATCTGTGATTTTGCTGGAGCTGTCATTCTGAGTCTGCTGCTGTTTGGTGACGTCCTCCTGCACCACTGATATAGTATGAGTCCGGCCTTGGGTATTTAAAGGGATGACATTAGGTGTATGTTGAGGTTCAACTTCCCTGTGTAATCCGCCCGTGGTGTTATCCTGTATCACCGCAAGTGGATTAGTTCGTGGAGAATTATTTTCTGGAAGGATGACAGGAGTAGTGAAGTTGAGAGTATCATCCCTGAGTGGGTCCCTTTGTAACGGTGGATCACATGAACAGTTGCCTTGTAATTTCTGTAAAGTCTCCGTTTCAAACGTAGATAAATCTTCCCAGGTAGCCTCTTCTGGTAGTAGGCCTTCCCAGTGAATCAGTCCTTGCTGTATGGATCGATTGTCTTGTTGAGTGCTTTTATAATCCAGAATGGCGAGTGGGTGTCTGTTGTTATCGGGACTGTTTGGCTCGGGTAGTTCATGCACTGGATATGCTGCATTCTTAAAGTATGGTTTAAGCATGGAAACATGAAAAACAGCATGAATTTTACATGTTGGTGGAAGTTTTAATCGATAGGCTACTGCTCCTACTTTTTCTAAAATTTCGTACGGTCCAAAATATCGTAAACTAAATCGTTTACATTGTTTTTTATGCAGGGTTGCCTGTCGGTATGGATGCAATCTCAGGAGAACTAGTTCTCCTGGTTGGAAGGATATTTCCTTCCTATTTTTATCGGCATATTTTTTCATTTTTGCTTGTGCTAGCTGCAGATGCGTTTGTAATCGTAGTAGCAATATTTCTCGTGGCGTGGATATAGGTAATAGCAGGTCGGCCGATACACCTCCTGCGCTATGCGATACGAAACTTGGGGGTGGTCGACCGAACATGGCCTCAAACGGGGACATTCCTGCAGCTAAGTGATATGTAGTATTATAATGATATTCGGCCCAGCTCAAGAGCTGTGCCCAATATGTTGGTTGTTGGTGTGCGAAAATGCGCAAGTATTGATTAATGCAGCGGTTTACTCGTTCGGTCTGTCCATCCGTTTGCGGATGGTAGGCCGAGCTGAACTTAAGCTTTGTACCGTTTGCTTTAAAAAAAGTTAGCCAAAATCGGCTTAAGAAGACGGGGTCTCTATCTGACACCATTGTCTCAGGCAACCCGTGTAGTTTGCCACAGTAATCCCAGAAAACCTGGGCCACTGAAAGTGCCGTGTAATGACTCGGTAAAGGGGCGAAATGGGCGCCTTTGGTAAATCGGTCCACCATAACTAGTATAGACGTAGAATTTTTGGATTTTGGCAAATGTGTGATGAAATCAATAGATATATCTGCCCATATTTTTGAGGGAATTGGGAGGGGCTGCAACTTGCCGTAGGCTTTACTATTGCGATCTTTGCCCTTTTGGCAAATATCACAATGTTGTACATAGTAGTGTACTGCGGCCTCCATGTTGGGCCAATAAAAGTAATTAGCTAGGCGTTTGCAAGTAGCGGTTATTCCCGAATGTCCCCCGATGCGGGTATCATGTGCCTCGCTAATCAAAATAGTCCGTAGGGTGGATTGTGGGATATATAATTTGGTATTATAAAATAGCTTTCCTCCGACTATTGACCAGTTAGGAAAAGAACTTGGGTTTGTTGTAATATTTGCAAAAACCTCTTTGGCTTTTTCATCGGTTTGGTATAATGGGGTCAATTCGTCAAACAAAGTAGAATATGAAAATGAAATGTTTTGAAAAGAATTGCAATGCGCATCACCCGGAGTTTCATGTAACCTTGAAAGAGCATCGGCGGCCGTATTGTCTTTACCTGGCCTAAAACGGATAGAATAATTAAATCCCAACAATTTTGAAAGAAATTTTTGTTGTTCCGGTAATGTCATAACTTGAGAGTTCAGGTTATGTAGGGTTTGATGGTCTGTCAAGATTGTGAAAGTCGATCCTATCAAATATTGTCTCCACTTACTAACTGCAGTAGTAATGGCTAATAACTCTCTTATATATGTTGACTTAGCTTGTTCCCTAACTGATAGCTTTTTGCTAAAATATGCAATTGGATGCCCTTTTTGTGTGAGGACTGCTCCAATTCCTATTTTAGATGTGTCGCACTCTATGGTAAAGGGTATAGTAAAATCTGGAAGTGCAAGGACTGGAGCAGTTATAAGCAGCGCTTTAATATTTTGAAACGCTTGCTCGCTTGCTTCGGTCCATAAGAACCCATCCTTTGTTAATAAGTCCGTTAACGGGGCGGTAATAGAAGCGTATTGGCGGATGAAGCGTCTATAATATCCTGCTAGGCCGAGAAAAGATCGTAGTTGTTTTTGATTTGTAGGGGTGGGCCAAGCTGTGATTGCGTCCAGTTTGTCTGGATTTGGTTGAACACCTTCCGATGTGATCGTATGCCCTAAGAATTCTATGATAGAGACTGAAAATACACATTTGGAGGGCTTAAGGGTCAGACTATGTTGTCTTAATATTCGAAAAACCTGCAGCAGATGGGACGTATGAGCTATTTCTGTCGGGCTATAGATGAGAATATCATCAAAGAAAATCACGACAAAGCGTCGTAAGAATGGTTGGAAAATATTATTCATAAGTGCCTGAAAAGTTGCAGGTGCATTTGTCAGCCCAAAGGGCATGACTAAAAATTCGTATAAGCCATTATGTGTTCTAAAAGCTGTTTTGTGAATGTCTCGTGGGTTCATCCTAACCTGATGGTATCCTGAGAATAAATCGAGTTTGGAAAATCTGGTTGCGCCATGTAACTCATCCAGTAATTCATCCACTGTGGGCATTAGAAAACTGTCCTTAATTGTGATAGCATTTAATGCCCTGTAATCTACGCAGAATCGCCATGTTCCATCTCGTTTTTTAACTAGGAGAACGGGTGAACTAAAAGTCGAATTGCTTGGGCGAATGAGGCCTTGGTCTAAGAGTTCGGCGATTAGTCTTTCAATTTCGTTCTTATGAAAGTGTGGGTAACGATAGGGCCTAACTTTAGCGACCGAAGATTCATCTATTAAAGGGATCTTATGATCCAGTAATCGTTTTGGTGGTAATCCACTTGGCTTCTGAAATAACTCCTGAAAATCTGTTAATAATTTTCGGATGGGTGGATGGGTTATTGTAGAAGTGTCAACTTGTTTTAGGGGTGTGCTCTTGTCGTTGTCGTCCGCTTGGAAGCATAAGAGCATGGATTCAATGGAATCTTGTGCCACTAATTTATTCAGTTGTGATGAAGACACGACTCCTGAATTCAAGTATTGATTCCCCTTAATTGTACAGGGTGTGCCGTTATAAGTAAAGTTCATTTCTCTAGTGGAGTAGTTTGTTGTGATTGGTCCTAACGTCTCTAACCAGTGAAAACCTAGGATGATGTCCGCTCCGTGTAAATCTGTAATATATAAATCCACAAGAAATCGTATTTTTTGGATATCCAGCGAGACTTGTGGGCAAAGTTCTTTACAGAACATATTATTACCATTTCTCACATGTACTTTAAAGGGTGGGATTGATATAATAGGCAATTTTAAATAGTTGGCTGAACGCTTAGTCATAAAATTATGGGTGCTCCCGTTATCTAAAAAAATGTGAACTGTGGAGTTCCCTATTTTTCCTTGTACCCGGAGTGACTTGGATGGGTATGTGCCCATCAATGCATTAAAACTTATTTCCGGGCTGACTAATTCCTCAGGATTTTGTGACGGGTTTTCTATTATTGGAGAGTTTTCCTCATATTCTGTGTCTTGTTCACCGTCAAAAAAATAGAGTGTGGATTTATTTTTGCATCGGTGTCCTGGGGCGTATTTTTCCTCACATGTAAAACATTGACCCTTTTCCCGGCGACTTTGCAGCTCCGCCGGGGATAGGCGTCGAACAGTCATTCTATCCGTACGGAGGTGGTTCGGTGTCGGAAATTGTGAGGTGCTATTATTTATCCCTGGTGTTGTGCGGGTTGTCCATTGTTTATGTGGACGCGAGTCTTCCAGATTTTGATCCTCGAATAATTTTGCCATTTTAAATGTATCGTATAGTGAGTCTGGGTGGTGTGCAATAACTTGTCGACGGATGTGTGGTTTTAATCCAGCTATAAAATTCCTTTTAAGAACATCTTGAGAAAAACCGTCAACCTGACTAGCTAATGATTCAAAAGAATCTTGATATGCGGAAACTGAAGTATGCTGTACTAATTTTAAAAACTTACCCATTGGGTCCTCGTAGTCGGATGGGCCAAAACGATCCATGATTGCCTTTTTGAAAGTGCGCCAATCTGGGCACAGTCCATTTCTAAGAAGGCCTTGGAACCATTGAGACGCCGGCCTGTCTAAATGCATGGACGCAATAAAAATGTAGTCTAATGGGTTAACATTGTGATACCTGAAATATAATTCAATTTTGTAGATCCAATCTGTTGGGTCGCCTGCTGCGAATGTTGTGCACTCGAATTTTGCTGGAGCGCGATTGTATGTTTCTTGTTGGAGGCTGAAATCTTGAAAAGTTGTTGTTGGCTGTATGGATGATGTTGTTAATGGGATGGCTTGTACTGGGTCCGATCTGAAAGGTAATGGGCCTAATACACTTGGCTGTGATGATGATCCGCTGAGGTCGATGATTGGAGCGCGGAACCGGGGTGGTCCCTCCGCGTTACCACCTGAAAATGGTGCCGGAGTTGGAATCTGCCCAAGGATGCCGTGCGATGAAGACGATAGCCCAGCGTGATCTTTTGCCTGAGCCGGTACTGGTATGGATGCCAAAACATTCGTATTACTTGGGTTGGCCATAGAACGCATAAAAACCTGCAGTTCGGTTTTGAGATCTTTGAATTCTTGATAGAAATTTTGGTGCGAGTCCTTGATTTGCTCTTGACTTTTCTGCAATATTTCTTGATTCTGTGTTGTTATGGACAAAGATTGGTGTACTTGATGAAGATCCTGGGAGAAACGCTCCTGCGTATGTTGAATGGCGTCGCACACGGATGTATGCTGCGCCATGTAGATGGAATGTCGACGATCAAGATCGGTCCAAGTGACCGGCATGTTGTTTTGGGTGGCCGGGATGGAGTTGATGGGATTGGCGGAGGATGTTGGTGGCGAGGGTGGTCTTGTGCCGGAGGTGGTGGTTGTCCCCTCCATAGAGAGGAATCTCAACGAGAGCACCAATGTAGCGGCTGCGAAGAAGTTAGAATCGGCCTAGTGGCCGGCGGGGAGAGATTAGGAGAAGCATAGAGGGAGAGAGAAGAAAGGCAGAGGAGAGATGAATTAACATAACAATCTTTATTAACCCTTCCTAAAACTATTACAGGTCTATTTATAATATCCGGTCCATTTGACCGTTACATTCTCCAGATATTAATAGAAACGGCTACATACAAAGCTACAGCCCAAATGGGCCACACCAATGGCTACACAGAGGGGGGAGGCTGCAGCTCGAAATGGAGCGGTTTGCTCCATTTTCCAGTGCACGGCGGGTCCAAAGGCGACAAATGCCGCCGCGCGACATTTGATTACCCGGCGTGCGGTGGTGTTTGCCGCAAACGGCGGGTCCAAACGCCCTGCCAAACGAAGCCTTAATAAAAGAGTATAGTAGAATGCATGCATGCGCCATGTCATGAGATATCATCAATTTGTGCAATTGAATTTGATTTCATTACGAATTTGGGGGTGCTACAAAAAATGACAGGGTTTTAGGCTTTTAGCAAACTTCGCTAGAAGATAAGTTGGTTCCGATTTCAATCTCTATAGCTGTCAACTAAAGCAATCAATCAGAAAGAACTGCTCTAATGATGGTTTCAATGTCATGCGTATCAAAAGCTAGTACAGAAATTAATCCAATCATATGTTATTCCCACGCAGAGGGAACATTTTTGGGAGCCTTATCTGTAGGCATGTGGGAGAAAGGGTCGCACTCTGATGCGCTTTGTATAGGGTGTTTTTTATACTTTTTTAGCCACCGTTGGATCAACAACTGGACGCCTCAGATTTCTCCCGCTCCCACAATAAGAAACGCTATTCATACTTAATTATTGTCCCACGTGGAAAGCGATTATTTAGGTCTTGCCAGTAATAGGAAGAATCTTTAGTCCTCTGTATGAGAGAGAGAAAGAGGACAAGGTTAATTACTTTAAATTAATCCAAGCTGGAAAAAAAATTAAGTACAGTATTTCTAAATCTTTGCTACACATTTCATGAAATTCTTTCTTAATGTATATATATATATCTTTCACTATTATAAGAGAAAAGTTATCTTTCGTAAAATATTCAAAAATATCAATTATGCCCACATTTTTATATTTTAATGACTTGACATATATTATAATTTATTTCAAAAAAATTTAAATATAATGTTCATTCAAGTAATTGCACTATCAAAAAAATAGGATGGTGTTAAAGGCACACCATCTTCGGCTTTGTGCACACCAATACTACGTGCACCCATTGGAATTTTATGTGCACACCATCTTCGGCTTTGTGCACACCAATACTATGTGCACAGTCCGAGCAAACATAGCTGCAATGTATGTGAACTCGTTGGGCGCCGTTGCCGTCTCCTTCATCAGAGCAAACAGATCGACGGCAAGGCGGCCATGGCCGTGCATCGCGAGCCGTCCGATCATCACGTTCCAAAACATGACGTCTTTGCTCGAAACCCGGAGGAACACCTCCAAAGCTTCTTCAACGCATCCGCATCTGCAGTACATGTCCACAAGAGCTGTGGGGAGGATGACGTTGCCGCGATTGCATAATTTTTTTTAAATGAAATACGTGCCTTTTTGAACTGCGTCTTTTACGTTCATTTTCAGGAGAAGTGTTCAACATGAAAGTTGTAGATATCGACGATATCTACAACTTTCATGTTGAACACTTTTTGATTTAAAGCCGTTTAGGCCCCCGATTTGGCCCACGGAAAAAATCACGCGGAACATTAAATGTTCCGCGTGATTTTTTCCGTGGGCCAAATCGGAGGCCTAAACGGCTTTAAATCAAAAAGTGTTCAACATGAAAGTTGTAGATATCGTCGATATCTACAACTTTCATGTTGAACACTTCTTCTGAAAATGAACGTAGAAGACGCAGTTCAAAAAACGCGTATCGGAAAGGGGGAGGCGGGCTGCTTCGGCTTTAGTTGGGTGGGGTTTAGAAAACCTAAATTATTAAGGATTATATTTTTGATGGGTGTGCACGTAGCCGAAAATGGTGTGCCTTTAACACCACCCAAAAAATAAAAGTAACGATGAAAATCCATTTAAATTCAAAAGTTTTTTAGTAGAACTCTTACACCTACTATGTTAGGTTGTCAATAGACATGTCAACAATCTATTCAACCAATCATATTTATTAAAATCAAAATTAATATTTTTAAATCAAAAAATATATTATTTTATAAAATAAAAAATATAATATTTATGTATATTTTTTTACGGTCATTTTAAGTACTCATATGTAGTCCGCCTTGATGCTGGTGCAACTTGCCTTGATACGGGCACAGCCCGCAACGATCCGTCGGGGGCGAGTGGAGCCCGCCGTCATCGGCCGGGTACTTTCACGGATGGCCGTAGGGGCGGAGCCCCGTGTCAGGCACTCGTATATATATATATATATATATATATATATATATATATATATATATATATATATATATATATATATATATCTATATATATGTATATATATATATATATATATGTATATATATATATATATGTATATATATGTATATATATATATATGTATATATATTTATATATATGTATATATATATATATATGTATATATATATATATATGTATATATATATATATATATATATCCCTAAATCCTTAAAAACTCTCCCACCACTAATCCAATCACCGCAGAAATAACAATTTATTCTGTTTATTCTACTTTCTCAATATATAATAGCTGGTATACAATTAATATCAAGATGCAGTTTTTAAACACAAAAATACCTTCAGCAGTACCAGCTTGAGAAAATCCAATGAAAGTCTGCTAATAACCATATGAACAAGAAACCAAACGACAGCCAATTCGAGGAAGCCAAAGAGAGATGAAAGGGAATGAAAAGAAAAAAAAACTGTGGATATTGTAAGCTTAGATGAGCCTAATCACTCTACTAATATAACCTAGATGCAGTTTTGAATATGCAGATCCAATGAATGTCTGATAATTACTATATTAACAAAAAAACACCTAATGGCAGCAGCAAATTTCAGAGAGGCGGAAAAAATTAGCGAACAAAAAACAGTTTTTTTAAAGAAAAACTAATATATAATAACAACAACAACACGCAAACCTTAATCCAACTACAGTGGGGTCGGCTGCTATACGGATCCTTTGTCATCATTGTGCCCTATCTTTTGTCAGAATCTAATAGATAATGCATGGAAAAAATAAGAACACAAAATGAAAGAAAAATTTGCACATGAATCCTACATACGTATGTTTCCAAACAAGAGCTGCTCATTTGAACAAGAAGCAAACTTTAGCACAAAGATATTTTATGAATCGACCTCAGGTGCATCAACTGAACGGTTGCAAGGATTTTTCTCTTCCATCAACCTGATCTGACGCTCAGCAAACTCTCTTTCGCATTGGCTGATACCAATGATGATATCGAGCATTGTGCCCGTGGTACCGAAGAAGACGAGAGGGCCCAAAGATTTCTTTCGTATGCCAACTGGGATTGCAATTAGGGCACCTGCCGCGGAGAAAAACCATGTACCAAGAGCACTGCATATTTTGAAAAATAATTGCAATTTAAATCTAACAAAATGCAGTTCATATGGCATCATTTATCCCCATACAGAGTAAATCATTTCAACATATGTTTTGAATACTTCTAATCATATTAACTCGCAGCCCAATCCCCTCACCAGTGTAATTCGGTTTCGAGTATCAAGTGTGTAAATTCGTTGCACCACATTGGACACTGATTTCGTTTTTCAAAAACTACAGTGCTTGGATATATTTTAGATACTTCTTGGACAAGTTAGGGAGATATTTATGTCAGAAACTTCAAATCCGCTCGATAATCACTTAAATTTCAAGAGACTTGGAAATTTGATATGTTTGAATTTTAGAGCGAGAAGTGCAGATTAAATAAAAGAGAAAGAAATTAGGTGTTGACTCATCTCAACATGGACCCTTAAAGCATCCTTGTGGGAGATTGGGTCTGGCAATCACATGAAAGTAAATTTCAGGGATTGCATCTTGACTCTCTTATTCTCGTCGAATATTGTCGTCATCATCGAGTTTAGAAGCGGCGAATATCCAATTAAGAATAATTCATGAGGATGGGTCCGATCAAACTTTTAGTCACAATAGTAGCATACATTTTCTCACGGAGTCTCGCACCTCTTCATATTTGAATTGACGAAAAGCAGTATTTGAACATGGATTCACACGTTGGTTAGGTTGGGGCCCTACACACTAGTTGTTTTGGTTGGAAGTCACCTTTGGTGCCACTAGAACTGATTGTGCCGGCATGGTTAGCTTGAATTGCTTATTAACTGATTCTGTTCCTTGAACAGTCGAGTGATCCCTTACTATGACTCTGTATGGGACGGCAGGAAAAGTGGTGGTGAGAAACAAGTGCTGAATTAGAGCTGTCAGAAAAGAAGTGGTAGGAAAAATAATAAGAATAGAAAGGAGATGTGCACTTGCGAAAACATTAGAATAAAAATGTGAAAAACTCCTTTTAGCTTTTCCAGAAGTGGGAGGGTTTCACAGCTTTCAGAAAAGACTCGAAAATATCATTTTGAAACAAGCACTTTTCCACTACTAGGAAACCAAACGCCTCTAAAACAGCGGTGGCAGTGGGAATAGAATTTTTCCCACCACCACCATCCCAAAAAAATCCAATGTCTCCCATGGAATGGGGTGGTTTAATTATCGCATCTGAGATGGTGTCATCTTGAAGTCCTACAATAAAATAACCAAATGACAACGTTTGAAAGTTCGGAAAGAATTACTGAATCTCTGAAGAGTAGGGGAGGTGAATAAAGAGTTATAAAAATTAGCTCCTCAAAATCACAACTATCACACCTATCAAACAAATGAAATAAAACTGAGAAAGTAAAGCATAAAAACTAATTATAGAGAAGTGATACAAGGTATAAAACAGTTCCCAACAAACCAGCGTACTCCACTCTTTCACAATCCAGTGGGAATCCACAGCCTATCCATGCATATAAATTTTTCCATTGGAAACTCGAGAACTCAACGAGTCTTGAAGACTCAACAACCACACTGGAAACATTTGATGGGGGATTCAAGAACCCTTTACGGTAAAGTGATGTAGGGCTTTTCCACAATGAAGAAAACTTCACATATTAAAGTTCCTTTTACAATTTTGCTTGTTGTGGATTCTATTGGAACATGCATTTCGCATCTCTTGGTTTGAGAATGTTAGAGTTATTATTATTCTATTGTTGAGTATTAGTCCCTATCGGTGTTGGGTGTCTTGATGTATTTCCTTTATATAGCCCCTTTGAGAATGAATATAATTGCACCCTATTTCTTTCTACATGGTATCAGAGTCAAAAAGATCTGAAGACCTAAAATAAAAAAATTTCCGCTTCCGCCACTGTTCCTTCCTCTCCCGAGTCCCGACGCGGTGCTTCCATTTCCGCGACCTGCTAGGGCTAGCGGGTAGGGCCTTTTTTTCCCCTCGCTCCCGTCCACGGAATCGCCGTCTGATTCCGGAGACGGGAGCGGGACATTCTCCCTGTACAGCTTCTCCCGACGAATGCTTCTCCCGACGTCGACATCGGCTGCTTCCGCCGCTGCTGTGCGCTGCCTGCGACATCGACGGCTTCGTCTCTGCTTCTCTCCAACCCCGACGGCTGCTCCGTCTCTGCTTCTCTCCCGACGGCTTCGGCTCTGCTCCTCTGTGCGCTGCTCCTCTGCGAATGTTTTTTTGTAGTAGTTATTGTTGTAGTGTGTTGTGTTCGTTTGCTTCGCATGCGATTTTGGCCTCTTCTCCACGTGATCTGGGTTCATGTACGCGGCGAGGGTCCCACACGTGCACGTGGTCTACGTGAGAGAGAGTGTACGTCACGGCCTCCAGGCATAGTCTATGCCTTCATGCGCGTATTCCACGTGAGGGAGAGTGTTTGTGATAACGGCGACTCGGATGCCTCTTTCCCGACTCCTGTCTTAGTCACACATGGCCCCCAGGTCGATTTCGTATATTGTTTGCGTCTCCTCGTCGTTTTTTCTGGTTTGGTAGGGTTGGTTTGGTCTTTCGTGGTTGACCTAGTTTTCGCTCCGAGTGTATCCAGCGTGGTCATGGTCAGTTTGTGGACCAACGTCGTGTGGCCTTTGCCCGGTTGAAGTATCCCCGGTGACACGCGGTTGGGCCTCGGTGGCTGTTGTTTTGTCCCACGTTGCCAACCTTCTTTTACCTTCCATTTTATGGTGTGTTCAAGCTGTAGGGTCCCCCTTCAGCTTGAGGGGGAGTGTTAAGAGTTATTATTATTCTATTGTTGAGTATTAGTCCCACACCGTCTATCGGTGTTGGGTGTCTTGATGTATTTCCTTTATATAGCCCCTTTGAGGATGAATATAATTGCACCAACTATTTCTTTCTACACAGAATAACAAATTTCAGTATGTATTTGATCTTGCTTGTTATGTGTTTATAGTACGCGGGAACTACAGGTTAAATACTCCTTAGAAAACAAGTTAAAATGATGAAGATGAAGCTCCGTCGGTTGCTACTGTCGGGCGATAATGATACCGCTGGCACTAGCACCCAGAAAGAAGAACATCGAATTGGGTGCTACCGTCGAGCAATATCATTGACGCTCGCGCTAGTACCTGTGACAAAAAAGGCAACATCGTCAAGAAAGAAAAGATTGCAAAGAATGAAGGTGCTGGAAAAGGAAACTTCTACCGCCGAGCGTTATCACTAACGTTGGGCGCTATCTTTGGGAAACACCACCAATACGCTGCTGATTGAGGAGCAAAAAAAGTAAGGAGATCTAACGGCTGTCCTAATATGGCCATCGCCATGCGTTATCTCTAACGTCAGGCAGTATCTTTTGGAAGATCCATATTTGAAAGAAAATGTTGCCAAAAGTACTCTTATCCGCATTTAGAAAAGTTTCCTAAAGTAGCTACTGCCCAACGGTAATACTAATGTTGGCGTTAGTATCAGTGCCTATAAAAAGAGCGGACCACCACAACTTGAAGCCACAACTCTTATACTTTCGTCAGAGCCTCCTCCTTGCATTCAAGAACTCTCGTCAATGTTCGTGAAGGCTACGATCTCGAAGAAGGATCAATCACGCGTAATCTACACGAAGGCCATGCACATCTACTGTGACAATCCTTGTGCATGTTGTCTTCGAGTTCTTCATATTGAGAGAGTTTTTAAAATTGTTGTACTCATTTGTATTTCTTTTATTTATGGTCGTTGTAAATTCGTGGTAGGTAGGGGCGACCAAGTCTTGCAAGACTTAGGGGGAAAATCGTTTGGTGTTGACGCCGGTTTCTGGAGAGTATTCTGCCATTCGCCGCGTGCTGTGGCGACTAGGTCTAGGATAGATCTAGGGGCGATTCAAGGCCGTATCTTGGAAAGATGGGCTAGAACCAAGCGGTCATTGAGAGAAGGGTCAGTATAGAAAACTAAAAGGTTTCTATTTCCACCTTGATCCCAAGTATTATTAGGGTCAAAGTTTTATAATCATTATTCCAAAAATAAAATCATCTTTTCTTTTATTACTGGCTTGCTAATTTTTTGTTTTAGTTTAAAAGAAAAAAAAGAATTTTTTGTTACTGACGCCAAGCGGTAGTTATTACCGCTGGCGGTAGCAACAAAAACAACTTTTTGTCTGTTTTTTATTTTAAAGTCTGGATATTTTTAAAACACTTATTAACCCCCCCCCCCTAAGGGAGCCTACAGATCCAACAAGAGGTATCAGAGCCAGGTTATTCTAAATCAGCTCAACACCTGGGAATAACGACGCTCCATGGTCTCTCTTTTCATGAGCGAAGGGATAAGTAGACCGCCACTTTTCACCGGAACAGATTATAATTACTGGAGAATGCGTATGCGTTATTTTTTAATGACTTTAGATATTGAAGTCTGGAATATGATAGAAACTCAGTGCATTTCTCCTACATATATTGTTGGAGAAGTTAACATAGATAAATCCAAGTAAAAGTGGGATGAGGAAGACAAAACTAGGTGTAAGAACAATGCTAAAGCAATGAACGAATTGTATTTGTGATCTTAATAGGGATGAGTTTAATAGAGTTTGTGCATGCAAAACTGCCTATGAAATTTGGAATCTTTTGGAATTAACTCATGAAGGTCCTTCTTCGCAGGTAAAAGACTCGAAGCTCTTTCAACTGGAGTCGGAATATGAGAAATTCTGGATGGAGACAGACGAGGACGTTGACTCGATGTACACACAATTTACCAAGATCGTCAACGCCTCAAATATTCTTGGGAGAACTTTCTCCAATGGCGACCAGGTGTAGAAAATCCTTCAGTCTCTCCCTCTGAAATTCAATCCAAAGATAACAACCATCTCTAAGTCGCACAATCTGCGACAGCTCCAAATTGAGAGCCTCATTACGAACCTCAAAACTCGTGAAGTCGAACTCAAAATTCAAGACGAAGAATACAATAAGGAGCCTAAGAAGAAGGCTTTGACACGGGACTCAAGGAAAGAGGTCGACGACGATGACGAGGAGGATAGAGAGCATTTTTGTGAAAAACTTCAAGAAGTTCATGAAGAACCCGAAAAGGAGAAAGTCCTTCCGCAAATACTTTGAAAAGGATGCAAGAAGGAAAGACTCGTCGTCTAAGAAGGAGAAAGCTAGTGACGATGAAGATGAACGGCCTCCACCGGAGTGTTTTCACTGCAGAAAGACTGGTCACATCAGAAGTCAGTGCCCAAAGTATGTAAAAGAGCAGAATGAAAAGCGGCACAAAGGCAAGGAGAAAAAGAAGGTCCTGAAGGCGGCCACCTGGGATGACTCTTCAACGAAAGGATCGAGCCTCTCCAACTCTAACCGCGATGAAAGAGGCCAACATGTGCCTAATGGGAAGAAGCACTAATTCATCCGATGACGATTGCAATGTCCAGAGCAACATTGAGGTACTTCCTTTTATTTATTGTGTGTGCCAAATGCTTACGTTTAGCACACACCATGGGCTCTTGCAGGAAAAAATGACGTTACGCTTTAAAGCAATTTTGGGTGTCTAAGGTTTTCACCTACTCTATGGGAGGGACCACTTGGGTATCTGAACCTTTACTCTCATCTTTTTATAGGAGTGCTGGTAGGCTAAGGACAAAAAAGACATGTGGTATCTGGACTCTGGATGCTCCAAACATATGACAGAAAACAAAGCGAAGTTCCTTAGCCTCACAAAGAAGAAGGGAGGGAGGGTGATGTTTGGCGACAATGGAAAAGGAAGGATCACGGGCAATGGTAAAGTGGGTAACGACACATTTTCACTTACAAATGTTTTATATGTAGAAGATTTAAAACACAATTTAATATCTATTAGCCAACTTCGCGATAAATGTCTAAATGTATTATTTGAATCTTCTACAAATTTATGTAAAATTATAAATCCTAAAACTAATAATGCCATACTCACTGCACTTAGAACTCACAATGTATATATGATAGTCTTTCATGATCTTTCTCATGCATCTTTAAAATGTCTAATTTCAAAAAAATGAAGAACTAGAATTATGGCATATGCGCTTTGCTCACTCTAACACCAAGTTGATTTTAAAATTATCAAAAGATAAATTAATTGCCAATACTATATGAAAATTTATCTTCACTTTGCCTGCCATGCCAAAAAGAATTTTTTTCAAAACTTCATTTAAAAAAAAAAAAAAATTTCTACCATTAGACCACTACAACTAATTCAGATGGATCTTTTTGGACCAATTAGCATTTCTAGTGTAGGTGGTAGAAAATATTCTTTTATTTTGATTGATGATTACTTTAGATTTTGTTACACTTTATTTCTTACGTTTAAATCTGATGCTTTTTCTGAATTTACAAAAAAGTTTCATCGAATACAAAATGAATTATATCTAAAAATTAAATGCATTTGCTCAAATCATGGAGGAGAATTTGAAAATGAAAAATTAACTAAGTTTTGCAGCAATATAGGCATCAAACGCGAATTTTCCGCTCTAGGCATCCCGCAACAAAATGGTGCGGTGGAGAGGAAAAATAAAACCCTTCAAGAACTAGCACGCACTATGTTATCAGGGTATGAGTTGCCTAGATCATTTGGGCTGAAGCGGTAAACACATCATGTTGTGTAATAAATCGAGTCATGTTTAGCCTAACATTAAAATTGACACCGTATGAACTACACTACCAAGAAACCTAATGTGTCTTACTCTCATATTTTTGATTGTAAATGCTTTATTTTAAATGTTAAAAATACATTAGGTAAATTTGATGAAAAATGCGATGATGAAATATTTCTTGGATACTTTTCAACCAGTAAAACATTTAAATTTATAATAAAAGGTTTAAAATGGTTGAAGAGCTCATTCATGTTAAATTTGATGAACTTGTTCCTTGTGTAGATCCTAATCTCGCAGGAAACGAAGAGGGACCCTCTTCCCCTTTGGAGCATGAGGATGATGAACCGCTTGGAGTTGGTGAAGAAAAAAGGCAGATTAAGAGGATTTTGTGCCACCAAGTGTGCTAACGATTTTAAAAGGATCATCCAAGGGAGCTAGTTATTGGAGATCCTTCAAGAGGGGTAACGACTCGTTCTTCTTTTTCAAATTTATTCTGTTTTTGAAATTGAACGTAATATGATTTGAAAACTGGTAGAAAGAACATCAAATCATCTTGTAGTAGGTGTAAAATGGATATTTAAAATAAATTAAATGGTGAATCTAGAATCACTAGAAACAAAGCAAGATTAGTAACACAAAGTTATTCACAAATCAAGGGAATAGATTTTGATGAAACCTTTGCACCCATTACTCGCTTAGAATCCATTAGAATTTTTCTTACTTTTGCGAGTTATAAAGATTTAAATTATTTCAAATGTATGTAAAAAATGCTTTTATAATAAGATTATAAAAGAAGTCTGTTGAGCAACCCCCCAGTTTTATAAATGAAAAATTTTCAAATCATATGTATAGGTTAGAAAAGGTGCTTTATGGGCTAAAAGCAAGCGCCCCGTGCTTGGTATGATTGACTACTTTTTCTCCTATTAAAGCACAAATATAGAATTGCCGACACCACACTTTTAATTAAGCATATTAATAGTGACTTAATTATTTTACAAATTTATGTTGATGATATTATTTTTGGATCCACTAATGAAAAATTGTCTAATCTAATGAATTAAAATTAGTGATGCAAAATGAATTTGAAATGAGCTTGGTTGGAGAATTAACATATTTTTTAGACTTTCAAATCACACAAAGAAATGATGAAATCTTTATTAATCAAATAAAATATGTCCATGATATAACTTTTTGAATTTGAAAACTTAAAATAAGCTAGTACACCAATGAGTGGATCGCTTAAATTAGGTAAGGATGAAGCCGGAATTTCAATAGACCAAATGTTATATAGAGGAAAGATTGGATCTTTATTGTAACTTAGTGCATCTAGACCCCATATTACGTTTGTTGTATGTTTATGCGTTAGATTTCAAGCTAATCCAAAAGAATCTCATTTAAAAGATTCTGACTTGTCCTTTGAAAGATCGTCAAAAGCAATGTTAGAAACGTCGCACCCACGCGCGCGAGAGATCATCCAGAGGGTCTTCGCCATCACGTGACGGAACGCTACCTCCCGGATATCGCAAAGCTCGGGCTCCACCTCTCTTGTCCAGACCTCCTCGCAAATCTCCTCAGACAGCAAGCAACGATCCTGCTTGAAGTCAGTCGAGTTCTTGTACTACCGTTACCCCAGCCGCCTTCAGCTCGGAAAACCGTTCCTTTAAAGAAAGACGTCCCACCTCAGACTCTAAGCAAGCAACGTCCCCCAACGCATTCTCCGTCAAAAACTTCTTAGCCAGAAGCTCCTCCTGAAGTCGCGTCACCTCAGCCTTCAAGTCTGACTCAACCTGTCGGAAGTAAGATAGGTCGCGCTCGCGTCTCCCCTTCAAATCCAAAAAGGAGGTCTCTGTGCCTCGAAGCTTCTCCTAAAAGGAGATGTACGTGTCCTTCAAACCAACATAACAATCATTCTAAGTAGGAGCAATCTAGGTTTGTACGCCAATCTACAAGGAGGAGCAGAGCGAAGATAAAAGCAACAAGAACAAGCCAGTGCAAAAAGATGATGAAAGATTTGTTTCCTGTGCTTGACTCTTAGGCGAGAGTTGTAGAGTAGTGAAATGTTGAAGATGATGAATAGTGTAATTTGATGCTCCTATTTGTATCCCATGAAAGTGAGATTAGGGATGAAGTTGAACCTGTCGAAGAAAGGTTTACTACTTGTGTTTGTAGTTTCCTGTTGGTTGTTGATGAATATTTGTTTTTGGGTCGCTGCAGCTCAATTGGTGATGAGAAGCGAAAGTACTTTATAGTTAAGCGTGCTCGGGTGGAGTAGTCCGGGGATGAGTGACCTAAAAAGTCCCTGTGTTGTCTACTTAACTTGATTTTCCCTCATCAAAGGGAGGTTGTGGCCTCTAACAATCCGCCCATGGATGAAAAGGGGTTGAGGTGCATGGTCCGCAGACCGGTTGAGGCTGAACCCTTTTGAGCTTGGTGCAGAGAGTGTTGTGGGTGTCGACGGTCGTCCTTTCGAGCTGTGGGCTGGGGAGGCCATTACAAACCACCCCGCTTCCACCACCGTTATTACCGCGATTTGTCATCTCAGTTACGTCTCCTCTACCACCACTCCTTCTGAACCCGGTTCCCGGTCAGCACAAGCCACCTCTTCTTCGGGTCTATACTCGTAGTCCTACTCGCTCCGCCGCAGTCGCCTTCAACCTCTGGCACCATGCGACCTGTTGATCCAGCTCCTGCCTCCACAGCTCATTACATGGCGAATTATGTATCCTTATATCGTCTATCTTCAGCGCTTCAACACTTTGCAACTTCATTATCCTCTATCTCTGTACGTAACTCTGTGCAGGAGGCTCTCCAACATCCGGACTGGCAGGCGGTCATGGAAGAAGAAATGACTGTCCTCTGGGCTAATCAAACATGAGATCTGACTTCTCTTCCTCCAGGACAGAGTTGTATTGGATGTAAATGGGTTTTTGTGATCAAGCATGCTCCTGATTGGGACAATTGATCGTCTCAAGGCCCGTCTTGTGGCTCGTGGGTTTACTCAACAACAAGGCCTCGGTTATGAGGAAACTTTCTCTCTGATGGTCAAGCTCAACACGGTTCGTGTCTTACTCTCTTTGGTTGTACATCGACAATGACCCTTACATCAACTGGATATCAAGAATGTCTTTCTCAATGGCGACCTACAAGAAATTGTCTACATGCAACAGCCTCTCGGGTTAAAGGCCACGGGGGAGTCCCGAGTTTGTCACCTCAAGAAATCGATTTATGGTCTCACACAATCTCCTCGGGCATGATTTGACAAATTCAGTAGGGCTTTTCGCGAAGTTGGATTTACTCAGAACTCGGCGGATTTCTCTCTATTTACTCGTCATCAAACAACAACATTGTTTTCCTCTTAGTTTATGTTGATAACATCTTAATTACGGGAGATGATTCAAAACAAAAACAAATGATCAAGTAGCACCTAAATTCTTTTTTTCAAAGAATTTGGGGAATCTTAGGTACTTCCTTGGCCTAGAGATCGCAAGACGTCCTGATGATCGTGTCTTATCTCAACGGAAGTACTGTCTCGACCTTCTTCAGGATGCTGACTACTCTGGATGCAAGCCGATTGATACTCATATAGGTGTCAATCACAAACTTTGTGCTCATGCCTCTGACACCGATCTTCTCCTTCCAAATCCAGAATACTAACGACGTCTTATTGAAAAATTAATTTATCTTACAGTTACAAGACCAGGCATCTCCTTTGTTGTTGGGGTTGTTAACCGATTCATGCATTCTCCTCGAATGTCTTACCTACAGGCTGTCGAACGCATTCTAAGATATTTGAAAACAATCTCTGGTCAAGTGCTGGTATACAAAACTTTCTCTTCTACTTCAACATTGGTTGCGTATTCGGATGTTAATTATGTTGGCTCCCTGGATGATCGGCGTTCCACCAGCAGATTCTGCACATACTTTAAAGGTCACCTTGTTACCTGGCGCAGCAAAAAAAAACTGTGATGGCTCGCTCTCGGGCCGAAGCCGAGTATCGTTTGACTGATGAGCTCACATGACTAGAAAGTCCTCTAGGTGATCGGGGAGTCAAACTTTTCTCACCAGCTACTTTACTCTGTGACAGTCACTCGACTATACATATAGCTAAGAATCATGTTTTTCATGAACGAACGAAACACATTGAAGTTGACTTGCACTTTATTCAGGAAAAAGTTCAAATGAAGAAGCTAGAGTTGAAACATGTTCTGGTTACTGATCAAGTTGTTGATCTCCTCACGAAGGCCCTATCTCATGTTCTATTTCATCAGTTCTTGTCCAAGCTGGGTGCTTATGACATGTACGCTCCAGCTTGCAAGGGAGTGTTAGAAGAAAACCATGTATAGGCCCAAAGAAAGGCTCATCAAAGGCCCTCTTCCTCCTTGTGTAATAGTCTCACATCTTGAATGTGGATCTTTCTTTCTCTTCATATATAAGTGTACACATACTTGTATTGATACATTGAAGGAGTGTTAATAAAGTTTTTAAGTTATTTCTCAATACTCTGAGCATTTTTCTACAATAACCTACATGCGCTGTTAATTTTAAACTTGCATGATTGTGTAATGTAATAACATAATTTATTAAAATGCATAAATAAATTACCTACACAACATTAAAATTGCCTTGTGCAATTCCTTGTTATTCATGTACACCTTTATTTTGGAAAAGTGGTTTAAAAATAATAATGTTATTGTTTACAAAATAAGTGAATTCGGAGCCCTTAGTCACTAAAATAAAGGAAAAAATAAATAAAAACTGACAAGAACAACTCCACCAAACAATACTGACTCTCCTGATAAGTCTTAATGAGTATTGTGAGGATAAACACTTTGGATGAGAATTGTAAAATGTTTTGTAGCAAACAAACTTTTACCACTTCTCTTAGTACACAGTATCACAAATTAATAAAAATAATAATAATAAGTGTGATCCCTCCAAACACTATTTTGCACCCTGATAAGTCTTAATGAGCATTGTGTGTGCAGAGCACTTTGGTAATTGTACTTACTATTTTCATGTGCATTGAAAAATTGTGGAAGTAATTTATTTATGTAATCTAATGTTGTGTGTATTTTATTATCTATGTCATATGTTTTTAATTAACTCACTTGTATACTTTATCAAAACACTATTATGTACACATTATTATCTTGCATAACACTTCAACTCATAAAAATTGGATCCTAACGCATACCCACACAAATTCTCTACAATCTTTAGTAAATGCACTAGATAGCAATGCATGATCTCTACAATGTTTTTAAGTATACTTAGACTTGCAAATTGTCTAACATTGTAGTTTTCTATCTTATTTTAGTTGAAATCAAGTCGTTTTATTTCTATTCTATTGTATTTACCCATAAAGGTATTATTGTCTTTGTACCTTTCTCCCCTACATATATAAGTGTGGAGAGTCCTCTTTTATTAATTAATCTAGTTTTTCCTTCTCAACTTGGTATCAGAGGAAAAATACCCGAACCCAAATACCGCTTCTCGTCGCCGCTCGCCCTTCCTCACTCGATTTTGTCGTCCGGCCGCTCCCCCTCCCGCGATTTTGTCGCCTCCGTCGCTCATGGAGCCCAACGGCTCTCACGCTGGCAGCGGGGCATGCTGAAGGAGCCGACCGTCTCCTCATGAAGCATCGCCGAAACCCGTTGTTGCCCTCCCTCTGCTGCCCGACATCGACGCTACTCCGCGGTCGACATCGACACCTCGTCGCTCTCTCGCTGGCGCTCCCGCTCTCTGTTGCCCGCCGCTGACGCCCCCGCTCTCCCGCTCTCTGCTGCCGCTCGCTGACTCCCCCGCTCTCCCGCGACTCCTGCTGTTGCAGTCGACATCGACCCTTCCCACTCTCTGCTTGATCTCGGCGCTGCTCCTCTGCCAATGCAGTCCCGATATCGACGTCGTGCCATCGCTTATGCTCTAGATCTTGATCCTTTGATGCAGCCAGCCTTCTGATCATGCATGCTGCCTGTTTTTTTCTTTGTGCGGTTAGTTCGTTGCCCTTTTGTTCCTTCGTCATGGATGATTCCTCAACTGCGGTTAATTCTACATCCCCGGTGGTTATGGCTTCCCCGATGAATGAACCTCAGCGGCCCTCTGGCTATGCTGGCTCTTTGAAAATTACCACTGTTCCACTGGATGGAACGAACTACCTCGTATGGTCTCGTGCAACACAACATGTTATCCGCAGTCATCAGTTGTTTGGATACATTGATGGAACTAAGGTGGCACCATTTAGGGCCGATTCTTCCTGGCCGCGATGGGATTTTGAAAATTCTCTGGTGATATCCTGGCTTCTCCACTCTATGTTCCCCAAGGTATACCGCAGTTATATGTTAATGGACTCAGCCTACGAGATTTGGACTCGAGCCCGGGAGACCTATTCTCAGATTGAGAACTCCACTCAGGTTTATGAGCTCACCCGCCATATGTTGGAGCTACGGCAGGGATCTATGACATTTTCCACCTACTACTCCGAGTTCGAGCGCATATCTCAGGAGTTGGACTACTTCGACCAGTTTACACCTGCCTGCACTGCCGATGCAGTCCTGTTGCAGAAGCGAGACGAACGATTCTGTCTACATGTGTTCTTGATGGGTTTAGGGATGGAGCTGGATATGGTTTGCACCAATATTCTTCATCGGTCTCCTCTTCCATCTCTCCGTGAGGCCTTCAGTATGGTCCTTGGCGATGAAGATCGTCGACGTTCTCTCAGCACCGCGGCTCCTCCTGACCGCTCTGCCTTTACGAGTACTGGACGTGGTGGCTCCAGTCATACCAGCACGATTCCCACGTGCGCTCATTGTGGTCGTCGGGGCATTCTCGTGAAGTGTGTTTCAAGCTTCATCCACACCTTGCTCCACCTGGATGTCTGTGGCCGTGGACGTGGTCGTGACCCTGGTTGTGGGGGATCCCGCCAGACTGGTACCCGCTCTCATGATGTTGTTTATTCCACAGAGATGCAGGAGGGTCATCATGGTCTGCTCCCGGATCACCTCACCACATCAGAATTGGATGCTCTGCGACGTCTGCTTCACTCTCAGTCTGATCCTACTCCGAGTGGTACTTCCTCCTTGTTTGCTACTGCTGCGATGCCCAGTGCCCAAGCCGCTGTGTCTCCTCCGTCTAAGTGGATCATTGACTCCAAAGCCACTGACCACATGACCGGGTCCTCTACAGGTTTTTCCTCCTACACTCCCTTGTCTGGTAAGGACAAGGTTGTCTCTGCCAATGGTATCTTGTCTCCTATTGCTGGCAAGGGTCTTTTTCATGTTCCTCTTCTCTTCCTCTCTCTTCCTCTCTCTTCCGTCTTGCATGTTCCTTCGTTTCCCCGTAGTTTACTCTCTATTAGCAACCTTACTAAATCTCTTAACTGTTCTGTAACCTTTTTCTCTGATTCTTGTATTTTTCAGGAACTGGGAACGAAGCGGATACTTGGCAGTGGTAGGAATCGTGGTGGTCTGTACTACCTGGATACTACATCATCATCCCTTGCCCTTTCTTCTTCAGCTGCTACTGCTACTGCTACTGACGCTCGCCGCTGGCACTTGCGCCCTAGTCATTCGTCTCCCGTTTATCTTCAGAAACTGTTTCCTGCTTTATCTCAGTTTATTCCTAGTTTGAAATGTGATGTATGTGTAATGTCTAAACATGTTCGTCATTCAACATCCCATTTATCTTCTCCTAGTAGTACAAATTTTGCTGTTATACATTCTGATGTCTGGGGACCTTCCCCGACTGTATCTTTAACTGGCTATAGATGGTTTGTTACCTTTATTGACTGTTTTTCTCGTACTACGTTGGGTGAAGAAGAAAGGAGAAGTTGCTTCTGTTTTTCAAACCTTTCATAAGATGATACAAAGACAGTTCAATGGAACCATTTGTGTATTTCGAAGCGACAATGGGGGGGAATTTGATGATCGTGGTGAGTTTGGGGCATATCTCTCGAGAAATGGCATCATCCACCAAACCACGTGTGTTTACACTTCCACCCAAAATAGTGTGGCAGAACGCAAAAACAGGCATCTCCTAGATGTTGCCCGTTGTCTCCTCATCTCCATGCACCTTCTGAAACCCTATTGGGGTGATGCCATCATGATGACCACTCATCTTATCAACCGTCTTCCTTCACAGGTTCTAGCATATACTACCCCTCTAGCTCGTCTTTCTTCTACGACTGTTGTTCATACCTCTTCTCTTCCACCCCGCGTGTTTGGGTGTGTCTGTTTTGTTCATGTTCATCAGCCACTTCGTGACAAGCTCGATCCTCAAGCTATCCATTGTGTTTTCCTTGGTTATTCTACCACCACCAAGGGGTACAGGTGTTATCACCCACCCTCCAGACGTACTTACTGTACCATGGACGTGACGTTTCGCGAAGACGAATCTTATTACTTAGCTTCGACTCCTTCTCGTCGTCAGGGGGAGGAGGATTATGATGTTATTGGTTTCGTTCCTCTTCCTATTATCCCCCCTGTGATTGGTACCGCTCATGTACCTTCCACTATACCATCTACTACAGATATCCCGCATACACCTTCCACTATACCATCCACTACAGATATCTCTCATATACCCCTTTCCCATCCTCCATCTCTCATCACGCCGCTACCTCATGTTTATCATCGTCGAAAACCAGGTGAACAACCCGTCATTGCTCCGCTGCTGCCGATGCTGCCTTTGGACTCAGATCCTGATGTTGATTTACATGTTCCTATTGCTCAGCTAAGAGGTAAAGCCCGATGTACCGAACACCCCATTTCTAACCATGTTGCTTATAATCATCTCTCTAAGCCTCATCAGTCTTTTATATCCTCCTTGTCCGAGATCTCTATTCCTAAGACATGACAGGAGGCACTTGGCATTCCAGTATGAGCTCAAGCAATGAAGGAAGAAATGTCCGCTCTGGAGAAGAATCACACATGGAATATCATCCCTCTTCCTCCTGGCAAGAAACTCATTGGTTCAAGATGGGTCTTCTCAGCCAAGCAGAATCCGGATGGGAAAGTCGAGCGATATAAGGCCCGGTTGGTTGCTCGTGGTTATACCCAGACTGATTACCAAGAGACCTTTACACCTGTTGCAAAGATGGACTCTATACGTGTGATCATATCTTGTGCTGTGATTTTAGATTGGGAGCTTCATCAACTGGACACCAAAAATGCGTTCTTACATGGAGACCTCGAGGAAGAGGTGTACATGGTCTTTCCACCAGGCTTTGTGAGGAAGGGACAAGAGGGCTTTGTCTGTCGCCTATGGAAGTCCTTGTATGGGCTAAAGCAGTCCCCGAGGGCATGGTTGGGTAGATTCCACAAGGCCATGATCCAGTTTGGCTACAAGCAGGGACACTCTGATCATACTTTGTTTGTTAGGAGAAATGAAGGGAAAATTATTGTTCTGATTGTCTATGTTGATGACATTGTGATCACAGGAAATGACACAGATGAAATCTCCAAGTTGAAGGCTCGTCTCGCAGCTGAGTTCGAAGTAAAAGACCTGGGAAGGCTACGCTACTTCCTAGGAATTGAAGTGACCCGTTCTGACAAAGGTATTTTTATCTCTCAACGCAAGTATGTGTTGGACCTGCTAACGGAGACTGGTCTACTCGGTTGTGCCCCTGCAAACACCCTTATGGAGGAGAACCATAGGATCGATGAGAATAGCAATGGTGATCGTACAGATGTCTCCAGTTATCAAAGATTGGTGGAAAAGCTCTTATATCTCTCACATACTCACCCCGACATTACATATGATGTTGGGATCCTGAGTAGGTACATGCATGCCCCAAGGGTCAGACACCTGGAGGCGGCTTACTGTGTCCTCCGGTATTTGAAGAAGTCCCCAGGACGGGGGCTAATGTTCTCTAAGAACAATCATTTGCGGATCGATGTTTTCACTGACGCTGATTGGGCTGGATGTCATGATGACCGAAAATCTACAACGGGTTATTGCACATTCATTGGAGGAAACCTGGTCACATGGCGTAGTAAGAAACAGAATGTGGTGGTCAGATCTAGTGTCGAGACTGAGTACCGGGCAATGTCTCAAGGACTCTGTGAAGGCCTGTGGTTGCGTACCCTATTGCAAGATCTGGGGCTTCAGGAGGAAGCTCCCATATCCCTGTACTGTGACAACAAAGCTGCCATCAGCATAGCACACAATCCAGTTCAGCATGACAGGACTAAGCACGTTGAGGTGGATCGCCATTTTATCAAAGATCATCTTGAAAAAGGAAGCTTAGTCACACCCTTCGTTCACTCCAGAGATCAGTTGGCTGACATCTTAACCAAGAGTCTAGGATCTGATGTCTTCACTGATGATACTCATAAGCTCGGAATGACGGATATCTACCATTTGACTTGAGGGGGAGAGTTGAAATAGGGTCGTTTTATTTCTATTATATTGTATTTATCCATAAGAGTATTATTGTCTTTGTACCTTTCTCCCCTACATATATAAGTGTGGGGAGTCCTCTTTTACTAATTAATCTAGTTTTTCCTTCTCAACTATTTTGATATATTGGATCATGCTTGTGAACATTGGTTTTTATAGCATCTTTTGGTTCTTAACTCAACAAACATCGTCTTTATAAACTCCACCTCTGATTTTATACATTCTTACAATTGCAAAACGATGTTTACTTTCAAAATACTTACTGAAAATTATTATCGCTGCATTACTACTTAAGGCTTGATTATGGCAAACTATTTAATAAACAAGTGGTAGCATATGTTATCAACAAGTGGTCTCATGAAACTATCCTATATTGTCTCTACATAGAAAGAAATCTACTTGCTACGACAGTCTACCCCACCCTCTTTTAATAATATCAAAAGAGGGAGAGTTAATTTGAATAAATATACTATTTAGGGAGAGTGCAGAATAGGAAGCATCTAAGGGTCTGTTTGGCGCAGCTCTGGCGGCTGGAGAATCTCTATTCCAGCCGCCAGAGCTGTTTTTTAACTATTTGGGACAGCTCTTTATGAAGAGCTTTTCAGAAATCTGGAGCTGTTTTGCAGTTCTTCAGAAATCCCCCCCAGCTTCAGCTTCCGCAAAATAGCTTTCTCTCTCACAGGTTTTGGAAATCTAATGGTTTCTTCAGTTGGAACATGCTCAGAGGCCGGACGGCCTTCCTCCGGCGATTCCGAGCCCCGGACGGCCTTCCTCCGGCGATTCTGAGCCTCCGACGGCCTTTCTTCGGCGATTCCGAGCGCACTTCTGCACAGAACACCCAAACACTTTGCAGCTTTTCAAAACTGCTCTCCAGAGATCTATTTTAAAACAGCTCTATCCGAACAGCAGCTTTTCAATCCGCCAGAGCTGTCCCAAACAGAGCCAAAGTAAGATTCATTTAGGGGGAGTATGCATATCACGCTTATCACTTGCTATAAACACCACACTTAATATACTTTATTTCTTCATAGAAGATTTGTTATTATCAAAATGGGGAGTTCGTTGGAACATACAGTCCACATCTCTTGGTTTGAGAATAATAAATTCCAGTTTGCATTTTATCTTGCTTGTTATGTGTTTATAGTATGCAGAAACTACATGTTCAATACTCCTTGGAAGACAAGTCAAAATGATGAAGATTGTGCTCTATCAGTTGCAATCGTCGGGCGATAATGATACTGCTGGCGCTAGCACTTGCAATCCAGAACCAAAAAGAAGAACGTCGAATCAGGTGCTACCGCCGAGCGATATCCTTGATGCTCGCGCTAGTACCTCTTACAAAAAAAGGTAGCATCGTCAAGAAAGGAAAGATTGCAAAGAAGGTGTTGGAGAAGTAAACTTCTACCGTTGGGCGTTATCACTAATGTCGGACGCTATCTTTTGAAAACACCACCAATTCGTTGTTGATTGAGGAGCAAAAAATTGAAGGAAATTCGACAGCTGTCCTAATATGGCTATCGTCAGGCATTATCTGTAACGCTAGGCGGTATCTTTTGGAAAATCCAGATTTGGAAGAAAATGTTGCCAAAAGTACTGTTATCCGCGTTTAGTGAAGTTTCTTAAAGTAGCTACCGCCCGGTGAAGATTTGGAAGAAAATGTTGCCAAAAGTACTGTTATCCGCATTTAGTGAAGTTTCTTAAAGTAGCTACCGCCCGGCGGTAGTACTAACGCTGGTGTTAGTATCAATGTCTATAAAAAGAGCGGACCACCTCCTTCTAGTGATCACGACTTGAAGCTACAACTCTTATACTTTCGTCATAGCCTCCTCCTTGTTGTCAAGAACTCCAGTCAACGCTCGTGAAGGTTACGAGATCGAAGAAGGATCAATCACACGTACTCTACATGAAGGTCGCGCACATCTACTGTGACAATCCTTGTGCACCTTCGTCATCTTCGAGTTCATCATATTGGAACCGTCCGACGTTTCTCCCGGCTCAAAAATTTGCAGGACGAAACCCGCAGGAAAACCTCCGGTTTATCGCGTTTGGAGGAGGCATCATCAAGTATTGCTCTGACGCATCCCGTGCTCCGCATCCCTTGCTCTGCATCCCGTGCTCCGCATACAGTGCTCTGCCTACCGCCTCTCGTGGAGCTTGAAGGAGGGGCCGCGAACGCCGGCGGGCTTCGAGGATGGACTGGCTGCGGAGGAGTTGAGACCGGTTGAGGAGGTGGAGCGGCCGGGTTTGAGGGAAGAGAAGCGGTGGGAGGCGCCATAGGAGGAGAAATGGGAGGCGCCTGCGGAGGGGCAGTGGAATTGGCGCTTGGGGAGGAGTGGTGGCGGTGCTGGAGGAGATTCGATCCACCTACTAATATGGTGGTGGCGGAGGAGCGGTGGTGGTTAATTTATATAAACAGTAATATATATAAACAATAATATATATGTGTCAAGTATAGTATATAAACAGTAATATTATTAATATTTATTTTTTAATTAATTCTTTTCGAAAATTTATATATATATATATATATTAGAAAAAATAATTAAAAAATTATATAATAAAAAATATTTATAAAACGCCGCCGCTGTTTTGCCAAACGGTTCTCTGTTCTGAACAGCTCTGCAAACGCAGACTATACAAACACATCTTCATTTCCAGCAACCAGTTCCCAATAACTCCATTTACAAACCTGCATTTAAAACAACTCCTTTTACAACTGCAACCGCTCTTCCAAATGAAGCTTTAGTAACGACATTATTCTTTTTGTATGAACAATAACAACTCTATTTACTCAATCATTTGAATAGAGATCAGTGATTGCGGAATGAACGCTTCAAGAAGGAGATCAACAATCAACATTTAGGCTTCGTTTGGTTCGGCAGTGGCGGGAGCACCCGGCGTGTCGAAACCAAGCTTTGGAACCGGAGGGGGAGAGACGGGGGTCAAAACGGAGCGGATCAGGGCCGTTTCCTCCTTGCTGCGGGCGGAAACGGAGCAAACGGGGACGGCAGGTCATTTGGTTACCCGCCGTCCGGCGGTGTTTGCTCCAAACGGCGCCCGAAAATGCATAACCAAACGAAGCCTTAGATAATCTTCCTTCTCTGATCCGAGAAAACTTCCATATGAGGTCTTCAATCAACGATCCATGAACGTAGATCGCATTCATCAATCAACGATCCATGAACGTAGATCGCATTCATCAATCAACGATCCATGAACGTAGATCGCGGCCGCCGACCGACGATCCACGAATGAAGATCGTGATCGCCAATCAACGTTGAGGAACTTTTATTTTTCTCTATATGAGGGGTTTGATGTGTGATTGGTTTAAGGAGTCGGTTCCTGGTCGCCGAAAGTAAAAGAGTATGCTCAGTTAACTTCTTTAAGTAACTTCTTCTATAATCTCTGAATGGGGGGAGCAATCGTGAGTTGTTCTAACATAGTCGGCAAACGACTTTGACTTTATATGGTGAGTGTTTTTCTTGCAACAAGATTCTGTGGTCTCGGAGTCTCGGTCGGCGATAATGGGCATGATTCGGGAGCGTCGATCTGTGACCGTCAACTCTTCAAATCTTCATAGTAGAAACTAAGGAGCTTTTTATGCCCACAAAGTAACCAAAAATTTAACAGAGCAGTATAAACAAAGAAATAAGATACTAATTGTGATGCAATAATAACTTGTTCTAATCAAAGATATGTATACAAATCTATTGACAAGGGTGAGGACATCTGGAGGATTAACACAGGAATTCCCTATCATTGTTGGCTTACATCAAGGTTCAGCTTTAACCCCTTATCTTAGATGAGCTCACCAGACATTTGCAACAAGCAATACCTTGGTGTTTATTGTTTGCGGATGATATCGTTTTGGTTGATGAGACACACGAGGGTGTTAACGCAAAACTTGAATCTTGGCGAGATACTTTAAAAAAGAAGGGTTTTATGTTGAGCAAGGCAAAGACGGAGTATATGGAGCTTAAATTTAGCAGTACAAGAAGGACGGATGACTTCGTTATTAAGTTGGGTGATCAAGATATTTCCCATAGTGAGTGTTTTAAATATCTTGGATCGATAGTTCAAAAGGACGGAGGTATTGATAAAGATGTGACACATAGAATCCAAGCGGGTAGGTTGAAGTGGAGAGGCGGGTCAGGGATCTTATGTGATCGTAAAGTACCACTAAAACTTGAGGGCAAGTTTTACCGTACTACAATTAGACCTGCGATGCTCTATGTTTCTGAGTGTTGGGCAGTGAATTGTGTACGAGCAAAAAATGGGAGTTGCAGAGATGAGAATGCTTATGTGGATGTGTAGGCACACGAGATTGGATAAAATTAGGAATGAATTTATCAGGGATAAGACAGGAGTAGCACCAATTGTAGAGAAAATACAAGAAGCTCGTCTAAGATGGTTTGGACACGTACAAAGGAGACCATTAGAGGCTCCTGTTAGGCGTTGTGAGAGTCTAGTCACTAGGCATGTTAAACGAGGGAGGGGTAGACCAATAAAGACTTGGAATGAAACTATAAGGAAAGAAATGATGTACTTAGGTATTAGTGAGATTATGACAAAAGATAGGGAACAATGACGACAAAGAATCTATATAGCCGACCCCACATAGTGGGATAAAGGCTTGAGTGTTGTTGTTGTAACAATCTCCCCCTATCCCATTGTTTTAAGAATCACCCCCTGTCCGGTAGGGCAAGTTTTGCAATACAGCAATGATAGTTACAGAGAGTAAATATCAGACACTCATATCATCAAAGGAAGGAATAAAAACAGACGTAGATAATATGAAGTTAGAATCATAACCAAATCTGATGTCATGTATACATATCTTGGAAATACAAGGTCAGTTACAGTAAAATGTAAGCTTCAAAAGAAAGACTACAAATGTAAAAGCTTCTTTAGTACATCAATTTTCTTTTGATTAAGTCTATATTTTGTAAAAAGAAAGTAATTCAGGTTTTTCTTGGACTTGGTCTTAATTTCAGAAGCTTTCGAGAGAGTTGCTTCCTCTTTAGACAAGTTCTTGAATGTGCTTGAGGGATCTGACTCCTGAGACAACAAGATCATCACTAATTCTTGAGTTCATCCTCACTGGATGTAGTTTTCTCTTCATCTTCTGAAAGGACAAGATCTTCATCCAGAGGATATGCAATGACAGGTGTGAAGAAGTTAGAAGGCCTCTTAGAAGGAAAAGGAGTAGGAACAGATTTTGAGAGAGAAATGAGGGGGCCGAGGAGGGAAAGAAGGGAATGTCAGCATTGGCACGCATCTTTAGATAAGAGTATTATCAAAGAGCTTAAAGGAGGCTTTGGAGAAATCTGATATTAAAATATTTAAAGAGAAATAGAAATTGTGTTTTATTCTTTCACAAAGGGGTAATATACAGGACTTACAAGGACTCATAAAACCCAAATGACAATGCAAAACTAAACCCAAATGATAATGTAGAACTAAACCCAAATATACCTAAAGAGTTTATTACAAACACTAATAAATTAAAATTTTGATAACTTCAACACTCCCCCTCAAGCTAGAGGGGAAACTACATCTTGAAAACATCATATAAAGGAAGTGGAGGTAGGCTAAGTTGGACAAAACGGGTCACCGGAAAATAGGTTGGGGATAATCCGCACAAAGGGCGGTCCCACGCGACACAATCCCACATGACACAAACCCACGCGACACAACCCGTTGAGATACAGACAGGCCACTGGGGACGCAGACACACATGACACAACCCGATGGAATCAAGTCAACAGACGGGCCATCGAGGACACTCCCTCATGACACAACCTGCTGGAATCAAGTCAACAAACGAGCCATCGGGGATACTCCCACACGACACAATCCGTTGGAATCAAGGTTAACCAACAAAGATCATACCAAATACCAATCAACGAAGAAAATTGGAGAGACACAAACAACACAAGACACAAGTCTGGAGGGCTGTGTGGGACTAAGGCGAGAGTTGGGAAATACCATCTAAGTCGCCTTCGTCCCAAACACTCTCACTCACATGGGACACAAGTACATGCAGGAATAACAAGACCATGCTAAGAAAATACAAACAACGGCTAAACAAAGACAATTAAAGACATATAAGAAAAATGACCAAAACACCATGAAGCCTCATCATAGATGAGAGTTTACCAAGAAGGGAATGCAGTGACCAGAGTGGTCGAAAACATGAGGGACGGTAGCTAGAATCATCAGAAACATCAAGGCAGCCACTGGAATCGTCAGAAACATGAATTCAACCACTGGAATCATCGGAGACACGAGAGGCAGTGGAAGGATCATTATAGGGCAACAAGATCGCAAAAAAAACAATCAACTGGAGTATGGCCTTACCCATAAGAAGAGTGCCCTCTCTGCAGAAACAGAAGAAGAGATAGAGAGATGTGTCATTATCGTGGATGCTGCGAGAGAAGGCATCCCTAGTGGCTGGAGAATGATGCAGACGGAATCTACGACTGGATGAGCAATTGGAAATGACGATGGAAGTGGGATCCATTGTCCACGAGAGTAGCAGGATCATTGAATCAATGGGGGGTTGTCGACAAAGATTAGCAGCGGTTGGCAGAAACAAGAGAGGCGACAAAATTGTTGATGGAAGTGGCATATATGATCGACAATGGAAGTAGCATTGGGGATCGTCGACAGAAGCCGGCGATGGGATAGACGAAGCCAGTGAAAGAAAAGATCCACATAGCGGGAGTGGAACCAAGTAGAAAAGCGACTCGCGCGAGAAGCTGGCAAGACTGCTAGAGTTCCGGATGAGGGAACTCGGGGAGGAATAAAATCCTGCACTAATACCATTTTAGATAAAAAATGTGTTTTATTTTTCCACAAATGGGTAATATATAGGACTTATGAGGACTCATAAAACCCAAATGACAATGTGGGACTCATACATACCTAAAGACTATTACAAAGACCATAATAAACAAAAATTCGATAACGTCAACATGAAATCTTAGCTTCAGCATCCAGCTTGGCATCTTCTTCTATCCTCTTAGTTCTGCCTGATGTGCAAACTCCTTCAATCTGCACTCTTGCCTGATGGAGGTGAGGAGGTGGATGGAATGTCAGATGGATGAATGATTGGGGAACATATTGGTTCAGTAGTAGAAGATGGAGGTACAAATTCATGCGCAGGGGTTGCAGGAGTGTCATCCAGTAAAGGTAAGAAAGACAGAATGGTGTGATGTCAGTGGGAGAAGACTGTTCAATGATTGGTGGAAGGAGACTGGGAGTAATGGTAGGTAAAGAGATTGCGAAGGAGGGGAGAAAAGCAGGGGCATTAATGACTTAGGATCCAGGACAAAAACTGATATAGGTGAGGCCAAAGAGTAGGGGGCTACAATCGGTGATCAGTTGATCAGAGATTGATGATCAAGATAGGGCAAAAAAAATCTAGTAAAGACTAAGTTCAAGTTTAACCTGAGGAAAGTATATAGGTGCCACTAGTTAGTTAAATTTCCAGGTTATGCTTACTAGAAAAATAGAACATCAAAAAAGTAATGGTGTATAAAATAAAAATTGTAAAACTACAATAGAGATGCCAAAATCAAAGAATGAATCAACATGCAAATTTTTTAGTAATACCAACAATATATAATGTAGGCTATGATGTTTATGAGGTGATTTAAGATGAAATTCAGTTATTTTGGAGATTTGAGATTAGCTTACGTTGAATACTTGAGTCATGCGAAAATTGGCTTTAAAACAACTAGCAAGACGGAAATGCAATCATCAACGATTTGGTGTCATGTTATGAGTTGTTAACCGATAGTGTCTAATCTTAGCAATATGTAGAAGAAAAATACTAAAGGTACCGTAGCCAAACTATTTTTGTATTTTTGGTTGAAGGGATAACTCGAGCTAGTACTAATTGGGCAGTCCTTCGTCGAGTCGTTGCCTACTCCTTCCTTGAATGTCCTTTTCAAGGGTCGTACACTCTCACTCTTAGTAGTCCTTCACTCAGAGCGAAAAACACAAAGAAGAACAATGTAGCAACAACTAACAATTGCAATTTTCATTCATTCAGTGTACGATTACAACAAGAGCATTCATGTCCATTTATAGATCTTAAGAGTCATGAAAGGTGAGGAGGGAATGGATTTGGAGTCCATGTATTGTTTGGAGGTTGGACCATCATTATGGTGGTCTTTAGTCACATGTTTGAATGATGAAGAAAATAAGGTGGCTTATATGTGAAAGGCGGGAAGTTTGTAGTGGATATTAATGACATGAAGAAAATAAAGTGGTTTATATGTGAAAAGAGGGAGGTTTATGGTGACTAATAATGACATATAGAAAATAATGTGATTTATATGTTAAAAGGGGTGTTTTATGGTGTCCACTCATGACATATAGAAATTTAAGTGGTTTATGTGTGAAAAAGGGGTGGTTTACGGTGGCCATCATGATAAAAAGAAAATAAAATGATTTATATGTGAAAATGAAGTGGTTTAACCTATGTTGTTAAAGGCGCGCCTAAGACTCCAGGCTCACCAGGCTCAGAGGTTTGCGCCTTTTTTGTGCCTTTGGACATTAAAGGCGCATTTGAGTGTGTTTTTTGTTGTAAACCTATTTTTTTTTAAATAATGAAAAAAATAATACAAAAACTCAATAATTTTTATATGATTTAGTGTTTTTGATACATAGTCGATCATTGAGAATTAGATATGATGCAGACGATCATATTGATTTTATTTTTTAAGAGATATAAATGATAGTAATGAATGATTAATGAGTAGAATATATAAAGATTATATTCAAGAAGATGAATTGATGTTTAATGTCGATTATTTAAAATGAATGTGGTTGCGCCTTGTCTTCTTCGGGCGCGCGCCTGCGCCTTGAGCCTTGCGCCTAGGCTCCAAGACCCCTTTGCGCCTTGGTGCGCCTTGCGCCTTTAATAACTTAGGGTTTAACATGTGGGTTAAGTTATATTGGGTTTGAATGGTATTGAGCTTGACTTGCTCAAGATCTATAATATATCATGCAAATGTACAGCTCAAAATACATAAGGCTTAAAATGCGAGTGAATTCATAAGTATGCTTAAAATAAAATACATAATTAAATAGAGATACGTATTTAATTTGAAGGTCGATTGCCATCATGTATGTCGACGTCAACTTTTCCATTGTCTTTGATTTGAAGGTCGGTTGACATCATATGTGTCGACGTCAACTTTTCCACTATCTTGATTTAACTTGTCCTGCATCATCTCCCTCGGGATTTAAAGAATTCAACTCCATCGAATGTGAGTCTAGCTAAGCCTGTAGGAGCTCTGAATCCAATTGTTGTAGCTCTTCAATAGTTATACAGAAATCATCAATTTGTGATAGACCTTTCCAAAGAACAAGGAAGCGCTAAGTAACACCATTAACTGAACATATAATCTGCTCATCAAGTATTTGCATTGGCCGATAAAACCTCAGACGTCTCGGGAAGGGGTTGGCAGTTGACTACCAGCTAGTTCCTTCCTGTTAGAACTAATAGGAGTATCTACATCGAAACCATAATATTTAGTTAGATCAACAATATTGAATATTGATGAATAACAATCTATAAATATATATAATTTAAAAGCATTATTATTAATTTTCTTAATGATCTTGTATGGACAAGTTCTTTTATTAGTTAGCAACTTAAGAGTGCCTGAAGATATTCTTTCAGATGACAATGTATGAGGCAACATAAAATTTCTATTTTAGGATGTTCTCTAGACAAGAGTTAGAGAAAACCAACCTCTGATACCAATTTGATGTAGGCGAAGATGTTTATGAGGTGATTTAAGATGAAATTAAGTTATTTTGGAGATTTGAGTTTCACTTACGTTAAATACTCGAGTTATACAAAAATTGGCTTTAAAACAACTAGCAAGACGGAAATGCAATATGCAATAATTTGGTGTCATGCGATGAGTTTTTAACCGACAGTGTCTAATCTTAACAATCATGTAGAAGAACAATACTACAGCTTCGAAAGAGAAATACCATAGCCAAATTACTTTTGCATTTTTGGTTGAGGGGATAACTCGAGTTGGTACCGATCGGGCAGTCCTTCGTCGAGTCGTTGCCTACTCCTTCCTTGAAAGTCCTTCAAGGGTCATACACTCACACTCTTAGTAGTCCTTCACTCAGAGGAAAAAAACACGAAGAAGAACAATGTAGCAACAACTAACAATTGCAATTTCCATTCATTCAAAGGATAAATACAACAAGAGCACTCATGCCTATATATAGATCTTAAGAGCCAAGAAAGATGAGGAGGGAATGGCTTTGGAGTCCATGTATTAGTTGGAGGTTGAACCATCATTATGGTGGTCTTTAGTCACATGTTTGAATGATGAAGAAAATAAGGTGGTTTATACGTAAAAAGGGGGAAGTTTGCGGTGGCTATTAATGGCATGGAGAAAATAGAGCGGTTTATGTGTGAAAAGAGGATGGTTTAACATGTGTGAAAAGAATCCGGTTTACATCAGTTTGGTATCAGAGGAAAATTGATTCGCTCCTATCGCGAATCAAACGATGCGTTTTAAAAAAAATTATTTTAATTCATTCTAAATTAAATATTTTTCTCCCAATTTAAATATATATATTTGCTCTTGAGTTTATCAAAAAAAAAATATTACTTTGAACAAAAAAAATGCTGCGATGCTTTTCGAGTTTCAAAATAAAATTGTTTACCTCTCATTAAAATTGTCAACTATCCTTAAAAAGAATTATTTAAATTAATTATTTGTTTAAGTTATTAAAATAAAATAAAATAAAAATTAAGTTGTTTTATCTCTAAAAAAACAAATTATTTTCTAATCTTTAGTAAAATGGAAAGTTTTGAAGAGCGCATGAAAACTTTAATGAAAAATATTGAGAACGTCACTGCAGAATTCTCACAGAGTCTGAATGGGTTGTGCGCCGATGTGCACAACCTTGAAATAAAAATGCACGAACGATATGATTTTTCTAATTTCTTCTCAAGTACGTATCAATCGATGGATCCTACGTTTCAAAATTTTAAGTCATCTTTCTAAATTCGTTTCCCCCACGAATACCTTATCCTCACTTATTATCACTGGCACACTCCCTTCAATTGAGGAGTTACGTCCTGAGCCCCAACTCCAGGAAGAAGTGTTTCTTCCTTATACCCTCATCCCCACTAAAATGGTGTCCCCACTTATTCACACCGACTCACCAGTTTTTCTCACTGAGTTTCTTCCTGAGCCTCTGTTCCAGGAAAAAAAGTGTAATAGCGATGAGACACTCACCCCAAATGACACAACTGCAATCTCATTTCTCCCGTAGAAAGAATTAACTAGTCATGAGACTCTAACCTTAGGTGACATAGATTCGAGCTACATATGCACTGATTTTCCTAGTCCACTGCAATCACCAACACTGGAGGACGCAAACACTGTCTAATGATCGTCTGGGCTTAAAATTAAAATCATCGCCATATATTGATTTCGTGTTTGGGGAATATCATTTCATAACATCGCATTGTCCTATAAATGAGTCTGAGAAAAATTATTTTAAAACTATAAATATATTTAAGAAAACTCGAGTTATAAGGTTAGTACGAAATCCAAAAAAATTCACCTCTAATAAAGATACACGTTTTAAAGGATTTCTTTGGAAATTTTTAAAAGATAAAATTAGAATCGACTTTAAAATTTGTGACAGTAAGTTGCACGTGAGCAGATTTGTGGAATTGCCGCAATGTATTAAACATTTTATAATAAATTTTTTGAATATATTATGGGGTCGAGAGGACACTACATCCGAGTTTAGTAGCGCTTATCACTCTCTAATCGACGAACTGACTGAAATCATTAATAAGAGTTTGAATAATTTTCTTAGGGATTTAATTGAGGCGAATTTAAAGCAATGGGATTTAGTACCGCCACAAGCTAAATTTACATGTAATAATTCTAAGCGTTGTTCTCTTACTATGTCTCCTTTCGAGACTTTCCATGCATTGCCCTGCCCACCTGACCGCCATCATCGTCCATTTCATGAACGTATTTTCTTTGAGGCACAAGCTCATATTAATTATTTAAATGAATTGCATAAAATTACTGCTAATATTTTGCGAGCAACCTTTGAACATTACAAACTCACGGTCGGTCGTTATCGCCATGAATTGTTCTTTTCAAAGGGAGGCCATGTGATTGCTTACTGCAGGAGGATTAGTCTAGTTCATGTTCAGCAGCGCATTGGGCCACCAGTCGAGCCACCCGTAGAGGCTCCAGATATTCCACCTGATCCAGCTCCAACAATGATGTTAGATCTCTCAATTGCCAGTTTTTGCAAAGTCTCGTCGGGGCCGAGCTCTTTCAACCCCGGGAGAATTGATGCACCTTGCGTCACATTGTAATTCTTACACGTATATTTATTTCTATTTTGGCATTTTCATTTTGTGTACTCGTTCTCATTTCATGTACTTGATTTGGCTCATCGGTTTGACCGGCCGATGAGTCCCTGAATAAATAGGTCTGGTAATTTAAGTAGTTAGAACGGTAGAGGCAAGCTTGAATCATTTAATGACGCATAAATTTTATTTGTAAGGAGATCCAAATCGTACTCAGATAATCAGGAGAATAAATCATTATTTGGAAAAGAATCAAAAACATGAGCCATGTGACTTTATAGGAAGTAAACAAAAGGAAAAAGACAAAATTGGAAATAAATATATTGGAAAGGACTCATTATGGAGAAATAATAATTATAGGATAAAATGTATTTTGCTATTAAAAACAGGGTTGGCAGAAAGAGGGAGACGGCGGACAGTAGAGATTGATTCTTTTTATCAATCTTCTACAGGGCCGGCTCATCCCTACTCCCGTGCTTCCAGCAATAGACGTCGACCAGCCCTCCGACGACAACCACATTGCCCTTATCTTTTGAAGCCGTCGGCCCATCCTCCGTCCCGTTAGACGCAGTCGGCGAACGAGTGTGGGCTGGGCACCGTCGACTTCGGAATCAATTCCCGGTGTCCTGACGCCCTCACCGACCTGCGCCTGTGCGCTAAATCTCGCCCGACAGCCACAAATACCGTTGTTGAACTGCTTCCAGGTTTTTGCGATGACCGACGGCCTCCTCAATCTGCGGGGATATTGTCGACCTTCCCCTGACTTCGGCAACCCAGTTCTTGTTGACGTCAACCTCTAGCAAACCCTCTTCTGACAACGAACACTGGCAGCAAGCCTCCGCTACGACCTATGCGACGGCTGGGCTTGAAACGGGCTCATTCCCCTTGGGTAATCTCACTCCTCTTGCTCTACTCATATTGGATTAAGTTTATGCATCTTAATTAATTAATGCAAGCTTGCCTCGAACGTTCGCACTACTTTAAGTTTCGTCTATTTTCATAAATATTGCTTGCGGATTGTGCTTGTGGTTGTTCGAACCTCGCAACAGTTCAATTCTTTGGATGTTGACGAAATTTTCTTTAACAACGATTAACGATCAAGGAATGTTCAATCGGTTGAGAGTTGTGCGCGCGAAAGATTGATTCGGCCGCTCGGCCCCTCTTTAAAACCTTAAAATCAACTTATTTTAAAAATAAAATCATTTCTAAAGCCCTAATTTTTATTTCTTAACAAATATATCATTTTGCTTAAAAATATTTAATTTTTGAAAACCCCGAATCCAGTTTACATCAGTTCTCTCTATTCCGAACATAAAGAGGATGTGGGTATAAGAAAAGAAAATTGTCACTAAACATGCCTTTGGACAATCAAAGCGGGTGGGTTGACATATGAATGATGGAAGTATAGATTAATATATTGATGGAAGTAGTGATGGATGATGATTATTTCGTGCTTGCGGTACCATTTCTTATGGTTGGATAAATAGAATACGAAAAAGAAAACTGCTAAAGAACCTCTATAAACTATGCAGAAGCTATGTGTAGCAAAAGCTGACATTATGGAAACCTTTCAATCTGAAGCGCATGAAAAACTCTATATTAACTTTGCCTTTTAACAGCTAACAATATAGAACCCGCATGGATTCAAATATGTGATTATGATAGTAAACTAATAACATTAAAGATCCAATAATTTCCTAGGCCAAATATATATGAAGTAGATATATATATAGAAAAAAATCTATATTGAACAACATTGGTTTAATGAATTTTCAGCCAAAAAAAAAATCGTACCAAAAAGAACTTTGCAAGAGAAGTAAACTAGAAATAATAGAAAAAACAAAAAAAATTGAAAGAGTGATTAAATTTTAGACGGTATAAGTAAAACTTGCACAAGGAGCATAGTGTGCATAAAATAGCTATGAGTAATGTGTCCACTATAGAGCAAGCATCTACATTTTCCATAACTTTTAAAGAAAAAATATTCCAAACTTTAAAAAAAACGTTGCATGCATCATAAACAATTCACCAAACATTTTTCAAGGAAGATAGTGCATCTCTAAAGCAAGTAAGAAAAAGAAGTATTATTTATAGTATCTAAAAAGTAACGAAGCAACAATTAAAATAGAACTATTGAAGGAAATGTGAAAGATAAATAATCACAAAATTGCATATTTAAATAGAGAAAAAACTGAAGGTTTGGTGGTGTGTATCATATGATTGAATCTTGCATTGAAATAGGGTAAAAACTCACTTGGCAACAGTGCAATCCTCCAGGCGCTTCTCGTGAACACTGTCGTTGCCACCTATCTCCATATTATCCCTACTTTTTCTCACAGAAGCCCTAAGTAGACCATGAGGACATGGAGATCAAACCAATTATTTCAATTAATTTACCCAAGATCATGTATAAACTCATTAACCACTAGTTGAAGGACTTTTGGCACTGAGCCCTTAAAATAGCCTCATTTTCCACATTGCACTCTTAAGTTTTAGTTTTAGCACTTTACAATCTTGAAATAGAATTACCTTGGCAAGCTGCACCCCTAGTCCTTCTTACTGATTTTTTAACTTTAAATTTTCATTAATCTATAAACAAAAGGGCGTTTTCATCTAGGCTAGTTATATTCTATCTATTGAGGTTTAAAAACCATCACTCAAATAATAATAAAATTAATAAAAGTGAAAAATTGTTTGGGCTACTAATAACTTCAGATTAGGCAAATATTAGGTGTCCTACCCAACTAGAAGAATATTTATGATGCACTGGTTGGGAACTGAAATAGAAAAAATAATTAAAGAGCTAGTAAAAATGACATTTTTGAGTTTTTAATGTCCTCTATGCTAGCGTAGGGTGAAGTGCTTCCTAGCATATGTCTTTGTGAATGTTAACAAGTGTCAACAGAAAATAATAAACTAAGATCCCTGCTGGTGGAGGAATTGAATTGTGAAACAAAGTTAAGCTTCTCATGAAGATGGGCCAGAGAAAAGGAGGGTCGGAGAAATAAGAATATACCTTGGCTGGAGACGAGGAGGATCGGAAGAGTTGGGGGGTTGGGGTGCGACAGAAGCCTTGCTCTGGGCTACGAGGAAGCGTGCGAACACTACCAATAACTGAGGACCGGCAGAGGAGGGGAATCGGCAATCTGGGAGAAAACCTTGAAACAAAATAAATAACCTTGCCTTTCTATTTAAATGAATTTTATCAATTTATCAATATACCAGTGACAATCACCGGCTCTACCGCTACGGCCAACCATAAGAGTAGTGGGGTTGTGGGAGTAACGGGCCTGCGATTCCGGTGTCTAATTCATGTGCCATCAGCGCACGCGATCCTTTCACCATCACGTGCACAACCGACCGACCGCGGCCGGCCAAACGACCGGCCGCCGCCCCCAACGGTTGCCCCCTCCTTGGACGGCGTGCCCGCGGCCGGCCTCCTAGACGACCGCAGCCGTCCCTCGCGGATGCGAGACCACGGCCACAAGGCGCGACCGACCTCCCCGGCCGGCGCGCTTGAGGCCGGTCTCCCGACCAGTCGCCGGCGCGCCTTGCCGCCGCGAGCCCGCGTCCGCGAGGCTCGGCCGGCCATCGCTTGAGATATCGTCCAGCAATAGTGGTTATCGTCCGACGATATCCCTTAAGACAGATTTCTCAAATTAGATCGTGGTCGTCCATTTCTATTGGGAGTTGAGGTCTAATGGGGGGGTTTTATCTGAGGAAGTTAAACAAGAAGAGAGTAAACTCTCTCTCTCTCTCTTCAAGTGATATAAGAAGAAAGAAAATGATAAGAGAAAGAAGAGGAGGGTAGGTTTTCAGCCATTAAAGGAACTTCCAAGTTTGGATTCGCAAGCCGAAGGTAGATCTGCGGAGAGGAAAGCGTTGTGAGTGTTTCCATCCAGGTCAACTGTGGGTCCATGACACCGAAGAAATCGTCAAAGGTAACGATTCTCTTTCTTAATACTAGGACATTTCATTCCTTTTATTTTGGCATAATTTCATGGAAGTTCATGCTAATTAGTGGATGATGAGATTATCAACGGGTCGATATGAAGTATCCCCGGAAAAAATTACATATAGTCTAGATTGTTGTACGAACGTAGACATGTTGTGTGAAACCCATCTGCGACAAGTTGGTCCGGATTGGTGATGTTTAATTTTGCGTGTCGGAGAAGACTTCGTGAAAAAATTGTATGATATTTCGGATTCTGGGTTTTGTAGGGTGTTGTAGGGAGTACTAGAGGTTAACTCCAGGAAATACCCGAGATTGTGACAGACTTGTGGTTTTATCGATATTGCTTGGCGATAGCTCTCAGTGAACAATTTGTGATGGATGTGATCAGGTCATATGGATTGGGTGCATAACATCAGAAGCAGAAAGGCCTAATGCGCCTAGCTTGGTGGTCTTGTGTGTCGACCTTAAGTTTGGATGAGAACGAGCCAAGGTAAAGCTGTCACACCTTGTGTTTGTCTAGACATGAGGATTTGAACAATGAGCACTAGCTAAACCGAACCTGCACCATGTCGTTCAGCTTGAGAGGCTAAAGTAACTGATAATTGTTGTTTGTATGAGAGACAATCAAGGTTGATAGACTTGACTAGTGAAATATTCAAAGAGAGTCTGAGTTGGCAATACTCGGATCAGATTGGTAGAATTGCTTGTGCAAGAGAGTTTATCAAAAGTGTTCCTTGTGAGCATGTAATGTGTGGTCGTGCGTGTCGCTGTGTGTGGTGATTGTTCAATTATATGTTATCATACTGCTTGCTTGCAGGAAAGGAGTACCACCACCCCGAGAAAAGAGTGAAGTTGTTATAATTATGGTCAGCTAAAGCTGAACGGTGTTTTGTTTTGACACGTCTTGTGCAATGTACCTGTGCAAATACTGGCGAGGCGAGCAGTAAATAGCGGGCCGAAGCCCTTTTGCTGTGCTGGCCCTCGAAGGCCCAAGTGTTGTGGTTACTATTTTCATGTATTGTCGGCATGTATATCGATGTATATAAACCACTTGGTTGTATAAGAATTAATAGAGTTTGTAAGGTCTAAACTTTTGTGTATACTCTCATTCCTGGATATATATATATATATATATATATATATATATATATATATATATATATATATATATATATATATATATATAGTGGACATTCTTGTTTATGAGTTATCTTATTCAATTGCTTATGCTAGTTGTTAACTCTGTGATAGGGTACGTGAATGTTTGGTTTCATTTCATAACCTCATTGTCTGTTCGTTTAGTATGAAGTGGGGGTCCCGGCTGGATCTATTATTAAATTCTTCATGATGAGCAGGGTGTTATAGGCAGGGCCTCACTGGAGGAGGTTCTTGATGCTCCCCGGGAGACCCGCAGGCGGTGGCGCTGCTGGAAGTAGAGTTGGCAGTGCCCAAGTTTCTTGTTGCTTTCTGTTAAGTATTTTTCAACGGCGACCGGCGACGCCAGGCCATTGGACCACCATCGGAGGGTATGCTGACCCCTAACGAGCTAGCCAGGGGCGGAGCCGTGATCGGACGGTGGCCAGACGGCGGCGGTAGAAGCCCGTGAGCTTCTTTCACATGGTACATACAGATGTCGTCCGACCTCCACTAGGAGATCGGACGGTCAGGTTTTTCTTATCCCCCTCCCCCCGAAATGATGAGGCCGACATCGGATCCGCGGGGGATCCGCTACAGGGAAATTTTATGCTTCTGTACCATTTGACACGATCTTAGCCCACCTAATTCAAACGTGATTTGTTATCCGCACACCACTTTAAACTGAACTGCAATTTTCTCAGGGCGGTTTAGGGGTCTAAGGGAAATCTTTGAACATAAAAAATGTCCTCCTCAATGAAGATTATACCCAGGATTTTTTGGGATTTTTTTTGGAAATTATTAATATTTTTATAAATTAAAAACAGTAGAATTTGATGTTTTTGAGAACTTTAAAGAGGATAAAGTTTTTGGAAAAATTCATATGAGTTATTGGGGCTTACTCACACCCTCTGAAATTATTTTGGAAGTTTTACAAATCATTTACTTAATTTTTAAAGGGCTTATTCAAAATCTGGTATTTTTATTAAGAAAATTTTCAAGGGAAAATCCTGTGATTAAAAATCCCTCAAATTTTATTAGAGGTATGTCACAAGGTGATACACTCTCTAAGAATTTTGAAGGAGCTATTATTCATTCTTAACCTAAGAGACTATTGGTTCCATTGATCCCAATGTCCTAGATTTGAAGAAAGCATAGCAAACAATGTATACACATGTGACAATCTAACTTGTGTTTAAGTTGAGTGATTGCAGGATGAATACTGTGTATTGATGGGACAGGTAGCCTAAGTGGTCAAGTCAAGTAAACACTTACCTAAAGTGTGGGCTGACAGAAATCTGTCCAAGTCCACAGGCGTTGTGTGAATGTGACTCACTCAACGCCAGATGACTTATAGCGCTGAGTAAAGCATATACAGTCAAATCCAAAGAAGTGACAAGCTGAGAAAGTGGCTAAGTCGACAGACGTTGAGTGAAGTCAACTCACTCAACGTCATATAACAAAAAGCTGTGAGACAGGCTAAAGTAGTAAAAGCCTAAGTTGAAATGAGCAGAAAAGTAGCTAAGTCCACAGGCGTTGAGTGAAGTCAACTCACTCAAAGCAATGCTGCTAAAGACAGATATATGGCTAAGTAGTTTTACGTTGAGTGTTGAAGACACATTCAATGCCACACAACAAAAATCTGTGAGTTGAACTCAGTTAAAAATTTGTCTAACTAAGTTCAGAGTTCGTCGAGCTGAGCTCACCATTCGTCGAACTCAGTTCAGTTCATCGAACTAAGTTCAGTTCATCGAACTAAGTTCAGAAATTTGGCCAAGACAAAAAACTTTGAGTGAGGCATTCTCACTCAACTCTCTCAATGCCTAAAATGTTGAGGCAGAAAATTGGCTAAGGCAAAAAGCGTTGAGTGAAGCGTGCTAACTCAACGCTCTTAACGCCTAAGTTGCAGAAAGCTTTTCCAAGGAAAAAATGTTGAGTGATGAAGACACACTAAACGCTCTCAACGTCAGAGAAGTAGGAAATTTTTGCTAAGGCAAAAAACGTTGAGTGAAGCTTGTTCACTTAACGCTCTCAACACCTAGATAGACAAAATTTTGTCTAAATGTTTTAACATTGAGTGAAGCTCATTCACTCAATGCCTATACTATTGATGCTTGAATTTTGACTAAGTCTTCAGGTGCTGACGTCGGCAAGTTAAAAAGTCAACCATATTCAAATTGTGAGCGGCAAAGCCACAGTACATGACAAAAGGCACCGCAGGCCTACTGTACGCCAGTTAGACGTTAAAGCAAAGATGTAGCCAACATTAATGGTGTGGGATCCACTGCTAAAAGAGTCATCGGGTTATAATAAATAAAAGGAGAAGCTCTTTATAGAAAGAAAAAAATTATCACAGTAGTTCTTCGAAAATCGTCATTTTTGTGGGTGAAGCTGAAGAATAGAGAGCCCAAGACAAGCAAGTCTAGAGACATATCAAGTTAGCTGTTGATATCAACATCTTCAATAACAAGATTGCTGGAGCCATCTTCATCTGCACCAGCTAGCAAGCTCAGGATGATTCACTGAGAAAGAGATAGCAACTAGGGCCGACCCTTGCTGTGGGTTCTTCACAGATCCAACCAACAAATCATTCTCATGGGGAGCTGTGAAGAAGGAGATAGGGCTGAACTTTTGGTTCAGTTCAGAAAGGGGCAGAACAGTGTTCTGCAAGTCACTTCCAGCTCAAGTAGACATACTTGTTACTGTGAAGTAGTTAGGACTAAGGAGTTCTTAGTCCAGAAAAGTAGACTCAAGAAAATCATTTCTGGAGTAAAATTTGGGCTAAGTCTAACTCAGTCAAGGTAGATTGGCACAGAGAAATTTCTCTTATGTCCAATCAAGAACCTCACCAACCCACTTCCACCTTGTAGGATCCTTTGTGGATCTGAGTGGTAGGAACAAACTTGCTCTAAGGTAGGATCTAAAAGTGGATCTTAGTTGTAGGGCAAATTTGCCTAAGCTGTAGGAGAGGGTTCCTCTCTGAGTGTAGGATCCTACTGGGATCTGAGGTAGGTGAGTTTTACTCACTGAGAAGTAGGGCACTTGTGACTGGGGCAGATTCTGGGTACAGATCTATGGTAGGTCTATCCTCCATAGCTTGAGTGGTAGGGCTTAATTGCCCGAGGTAGGTGATATTTGTATCATTGAGTGTAGGCCCTTGTGGCTGAGGTATAAGTCTTGGAGGAGACAGAGAGATCCGAAGGGATCTGAGGTGTAAGCTCTTTGAGCATTATTTTAGAGAAGTGCCTTGACCAACAGGAAGTTGGCAAGGTGGGAGGAGAGTGGATGTACCCAAAGATTGGGAAACCACTATAAATCTATGTGTATTCTGTGTTGCTTTTCTTTGTGCAGGTAGCTTGTCTTAAAAGCAAAACTTAATTTACCAATAAAGCAGCTAACTAATAAAGAATCAAAGATAGTCACTAATGACTAAGAAACATATTCACCCTTCTCTAAGTGATTTAGCTATCTTTGAAATAAAGACTTTCAGAGACGTAATCTCAAGAACCTAATTTGAAAAGAATTTACAAGAGTGTTGATTTTTGAAGATGAAATTCTGGAAATTTGTATGTGCCTCTCACATCTAATATATTCTCCCCATAAATATTTTTGAATTTATTAAGCAATTATGGTATTTTGTTAAGATTTTAATTTTTGGGTAAATTCTCTAGTTAAGAAATATCAGGGAACCCAAATAGTAGAGCAAATTATCATGAAAACTTTTGGAATTTTTTTTAAAGGGCTCCAGGTAGTTATATCAACCCTCGACAAAATTATAATAATTTGGTATATTAAAGCTATTTTGGAACCAAGATACAAGGGTTTACGCCTGCCCGAATATTTCATGATCTCAAAAATCTTAAAGGTATTTAAAGGTATTAGGACAATGTCCAACCACGGGTCAAAATTTTGAACCACGGGTAAAATTATGATAATTTGGTAGTTGGACATTGTCATAATACCTTTAATATACCAAATTATCATAATATTAAAGGTGGTTGGACATTGCCCGAATATTTTGAACCACTGGTCAAAATTTGAATCTTTCCGATGTTTTATAAAGTGCAATAATTTCAAGTGGTTGAAGTTAAAGAATTATCGGGCCCCACATAAATAATTAGTTGAAATTATCGCGACACGAGCAATCGAGGTTAATAAATATTGTGAAAGAACTCTTGCGAGTACTTTAAAATATTGGTAATCAAATCGTTGTAGCAAGAAGCAAGAAAATAATAAGATCTCATCTCTTAAACATAAGTTCGATTAAGTCAACTTAAGAGGTGCAACAAAGGTAATTATCGGACTCAGTTAAGTCAGTGGAACCTAATATGATAAGCTACTAAGAAGCCTCCTATGAACAGAGAGAAGAATATACCTCCTATGAACGGATATGGAATTGAACTTGCCTCCTAAGACAGAGATGAAACTGAACTTGCCTCTTATGAACGAAGATGGAATTGAACTTGCCTCCTAAGAACGAAGATGGAACTGAACTTGGCTCCTATGAACGAAGATGAAACTGAACTTGCCTCATATGAACGGAGATAGAACTGAATTTGTTTCCTAAGAACGGAGATGAAACTGAATAATGAAAAAGGACCTTATCGGAGAACTGATTTTGCCAGTGCTTGTTGGTTCTGAGGCGGGATAAAGTCATGATAGATTCCACGAGTAATTCAAATCTCAAACCTCGGCCATACGATGTCCCAATAGGTATGATAGTCTAATATGGATTCATTCAAAGATCTTAGAATCAGTCAGCCTGACAAGAGGGTCTGGACGGTGGCTGCTACAATAATGGAATATTCCGAAGCATTCGCTTCTGGAAGAATTTGAACTAATTGTGCCACAGTCGAGCGTTTGCCTCCTATAAATGGAGATGAAACTAAACCTGCCTCCTAAGAACGGAGATGAAACTAAACTTGCCTCATGGAATGTAGATGGAACTAAAGAAATAAACTTTTCTAATCTGCTCTTTAATTCAATATTTTAGATTACTACATTTCCTTCAGTATTGCATTCATTTTAGCTTAGCATTTTTATTACTGCTGTTCATTTCAGTTCGACATTCTTATTACTGTAGTTCATTTCAGTTCAACATTTTATTACCGTAGTTCATTTCAGATCAATACATTATCTACTACAATTTATTTCAGCATTTCATTTCTACATTTATAATATAACATCATTTTCTTTACCACATTTAATTATTACATTTTACTACTATTTCATTTTTGCGCATTTTAGCTTGGGTCCCACTCTAACAAGTGATTTATTATCTGGTAGAGCGTTAGCTGGGGATAACTTGGAGTTGAGTTACTCCTCCAAGGCTATCCCCAAATAATGTGCTCTCATGATCGTCATGCTCCATATCTAAGTTGAGTGACACGATTGAATTACTTATAAATGGTCGTCTGCCCGAATATTTCATGTCGAGTAGAGCAAGCCACCACAGACCCGACGGTGACAGTTATCTATTTTATTTACAATATATATTGTAAATTACTTGCGATTAAATTTGGCGGGTTGGTCATGCCCGTAGACCGTTCTTATCAGTGCAGGAAGGTTGATGACTCTCGGTGATAGGGAGAAGTGTATCACGGGAACTCGACTATATTATGCCCCATTGGATTCTTCCGCTGATCAGCCAAATTGCAGTTATCGTAGAATGTCGCTCACATCCGGTAGTACACCCGGTTGTCTTTTAAGGCCTGGGTAGTGCGGTATGACCGCACCCAAAAGTACCAAGACTAGCCATTATCACTAACAGCTGCATCGAAGAGGCCTGAGGGGATCACTACTCTATTGGAAGAGAAGAGGTCCAAACTATGTCGACATTGAGAGTTATTCAGGTTATGAACACCTGCTTGTTTATGCACGTGCTAGTGGAGCTTATTTTAATAACTATTTTATAGATGCTGCTTTTCAGTTATTAATATTACACCTGCTCAGTATGTTTTTGACTTATTACGTGTTTATATACATGATGTTGCTAATCCTTTTATTACTTGAACATTTCCTTTTTGGTTTGCAATACTCACTCTTGTCCCTAAGCTACGATTCTTGGGGAGGAGGTGTGTATCCACTTAGTATTTCGACTAACGTGTTATTGTACACCCTTTTTAGGAGACGGAGCAGCACAAGGTCCAGCAACCGCATGAGAGCATACATTCCTTAGAGCCCACCAAAGAAGATGCACCTTTCTCGTCCCTCGTCTTCCGAGATGCGAGTCCTTAGAGTATAGTACTATGTTTGGAGATAGTGTAGTCGTCCACTGAGCTGCTTGTATAAACATATGGCTATGAATTTTGCTTATATATATATATATATGGATGGTTTTTTGACACTGCTTCCGACTATGTAATTATGTGATGTGTTCCAATCCTGATAAGACGATCATCTTGTGCTTGGAAAGTGGGATGTTGCCACTTGGGAAGCGTAGGGTGGCTGTATTGGGTGGTAAGGCCCGCCTCTAACCCCCGCCAACTTGTCTGCAAGCAACACTCTGCTTTTAGGTAGAGCCACTGCTGCCTCACCTGTAAATTTGGCGGAGGAGAGCGTTTGATTGATGGAGGAGCACCATGTAGAAGTGCTCACGCTTCAACGAGATTTAGGAGTCTCCAATCCTCCCAAACTAGCTTCCGCACAAGGGACACGACCACTAATTGCTTAGGAGTGTGTCCCGCCACGAGATATGACTCACCTTGAGGACCTTCCTGCTGATGAGATGTCCTATACAGTGAGCTTCATGCATGTCGCACGACAACTAAAGAGCAACGAGGAAATGCTCCACTCAACCCTCGCCCATTATAGGCTAACTCCGGATGGGATAACCAATGGATTACTCGCTAGGGGATCAGTTCATTGAAGAATATGCCCAGGGAAGGTGCTGCCCCGTGAATGAACGATGCCTATTTCACTATGTGCCCCCATTCTCCCCTTAGGTTCTAGCGCACCCCGAGCCCCAAGGATTCAAGCTACCCTACTTCGAGGCCCTTGATGGGATGGATGACCCCTTGAAGCACATCAACTACTTTAAAATGATCATGCATCTCTTCAACTCGCCGAGCCATCTATTGTGTCAAGTGTTCCCCACTACTCTAAAGGGGCAAGCGCACATGTGGTTTCACTCTCTGAGGGAGGGGGAGATCAAAAACTTTGAGGATTTCACGCGCATCTTTGTCGACTAATTTATAGTGAACCATCAGATCATCAGAGATCCCACTCATCTCTCCGGCATTTACCAAAAAGAGGGGGATCCACCCCTCTTCGTCCCTCCAAAAGGTTCGTGTTTTGGTAGAGGATCCGCCCCTCTTACTCGACCCATGGACTAATTGTCGGAACATTCGTCTTGTAAGTCTATACATCAATACAAAAAATATTCACAGAGTATAAAAATTGTGCGGAAGCAATACATCACAAAATATTTTAGCACAATAAAATATATAAATCATGACGAAAACCCATTGATGGACATAAGTGTCCACAATTATAATCATCCTAATAAGTTGATGACAAATATCATGACCACAATAGAAACCACTCATCCTCTCGCCTCCTTAAGGTATTACCCTCACATCCTCGTAGACTATCTGAGCTGGCTCAGGGAACTCCTCATCAACCAGAACACGACTACGCTCCTCCATCTGCTCTTGCTCTGTCGATAGGCGTATTAGGCCCAAAAATGATACATATAAAAGTACGTTAGCTATGATGGGCCAAGCAAATTCCACGCTCCTCCCTAGCCCCCTAATGAGTACCAGGAAGGATGCTTGCAAGGAGAGTTAACACAATAGTCACAACAATATATATGTATAAACATTAAGTAAATGGGGCAGTAACAACAGTTTATGAAGAGAGAATTACAAATGTTGTAAATTTACATGTCATCGTATAACTCCTCCTAACAGTAATTATACAATGTCAGACCAAGGTAAGAGTACATGTAAATATGCAACCTCATATTTTCTGAGTGAAATTGCCCAGTCGCTGCACGATCTGGCAGTGTGAAGCAAAATAGGTGAGTAGGTGGGGCGAGTGGGGAAATTTGGCCTGCACTCGCCCAGGGATAGGGGGCGAGTGTCGAGTCCTCGACCTCATCAGGTACTTGCCAACCAGGCAAGTGGGGCAAGTCTCACTTGGCTCACCTGTAAAGGGGTGCGTGTTCCATTTTTTTTGGGAAATCCACTTTGGTCTGCAACTAGCCATTCCAAACTATTTGATTCCGCTATTGGCAGACCAATATGAGTTGCAACTTGTTAAACTAAGATGCGGGATTTCGTTATTCACATACCACTCCCAAATAATTATAAATAAACCCCCAAGGGCACTTTTGGAGAGAACCTCTCACCGGCTTCTCCCTCCTTTGTCTAGCTTTGGTTGGCAAGAGCTCCAACTCACTGTTCACCATGATTTTTAGGTGGTCAGTCGGGAACTCTCAAGGCCCTCTTGGGTGCACAACTCAGTATTGGCTTGTGAGGGGAATCATTCTTTGATCTTTCAACTGTGTGGCGTGACCTCCTTGCTGCGGGTCGGGGGTCTGTTTATAGTTCTTAGAAGAGAAGTTTTGAACTATAAATCTCCAGGTTAGTGCTCTAGCTGGGGAGAATTAAGTGCAAGCCATCCCTCTAGTCCAAACTCCTCATTGAACCGTGGTTTCTGGGTTTAACATTTTTGGTGCGGTGGACGTGTACCCGTGGCTTATTCGGAAAATCTTGAGCAAGTCCCATGCATGACTGGAGATGAGCAGAATGGAACTGACCCAGAGAGCTCATCACCCGCAAGTGGCTTTGTAACCAAGAAAGACTTCGACAAGTTCAAGAAGATCATCTTAAATACCCTACACTCTGGCCTCATGCTGCGAGCGAGCAAGTTCTTAACCCTTATGGTCCCGATGCCCGCCCCGTAGGTCTTATGCAAGCTGGCGCCGGGTAGGTGAGTCAAGAAATAAATAATGGTGTAAGGGGGGTGATAGGCCCCTCCAAGGGCGAGAAATTTTCCCCAACCCGTAGGCTGCTCCCCAATCGGGCGAGCTGGCTAGGAGGGATCCTCCAACTCGCCTAGAAGGCTCGGGTAGTGTCACAACCCGCATTTTTCATCGCCAATAAAGGAGTATCAGAGTAAGGTAAAAATGTGCGTCATGATGCCACGTCAGCAGGGGATAACTGCGGACGCTCAGGCAAAACACCTACTTAATCAAGAAGAAAGATTCTTTAAGTTATTTAAAGGTAAAATTAGTTTATGTGCAGTAGTTAGCCGTATCCCTCGGCTTAGTAGCTCATCTAGTCCGCAATAGAAGTAATTAAACGTTGCGTAAAGTACTTCTTTTATCAAATTAGGCATCCTACAAGATCTTAGAGGTTCCCAAATGACACCTCAAGGCATACGAGTTCTAAATTTAGTAGAAATAAAAGTAGTTTTGTACTGTCGTTAAATATAGTGATTTTATATTTTAAAATATGTAATGCATGAGGTAATAATAGTAATTTTTATACCTGAAAATAACTACCACGCAATCCTAACATAAAACATCCCAGAGAGCAAGTAATCCATATCCACAGAACGAAAACTAATCAGATAGAAAGTATCCAAAAATAACAATCTAGTGGGCGTCAACAAACTGACACGAACCCACATACAGTAAAGTATGTCTGAACCAGTAAAACAAAATAAACAACAAACTACCTCGCTATGGCGAGGCAAAACCACAGCCAAGACAGCTACCCAGGAACTCCAAAACCAGCACAGCTATCAGCTACAGCTCTGAACCTGAGACATTCCAAAGTCAGAACACCTCAGCAAGAAAGTACAAGTGATGACAAAAAAAACAAGAAAGCCACAAGTACAAAAGTCAAGGGGTACCAACCCAAGACCAAAGAAAAGGGTACATAAATAAGTACAGTAGCGAGGTACAAAGGTAAAAAGAGAAACACTTACGTGAAGCGTCACGTAACCACAACACCCCAAATGCACGAGACTATAAGGGGAAAAGGTCAAGATTGAACCATCAGGAGAGAAACAACCCCTATTAGCCACCTGTGATCAACTCTACAAAAACCAAAACAACACGGGCGAGGTGGTCAACTCATCCGAACACAACCCCAAAGACAATTTATCCGTCTAATTGTGGGGGAGGTTGATTACTCTATAATTCACCGCAAATTCCCAAAAACCCGATAGAGCCCCACAAAGTGCTAAGAGGGAGATCAAACGTTGCGGCGGTGGGGTCATACACTAATAACGCCCGCAACAAAGAAAACCCGGAAGGAAAGCCCCGTAACGATCTGGGTTTAGAGCTTAGAGGCACACCACAACCCAATCGGGGCCTGGTGGCTTGTCTCGCCACACAACAACGCCATGAAGAAAAACCATGATAGATATCTCAAGTCAGCAACGACACATCGGATTCTACTAGACAATTCTAGATTCAAGACGCGGTTGATCAACCCTTAAGAATGATTTACAATCCTAGATAAACTCTAACGCGTTCAACAACAATGGATAAGGCGATTAAAGCCATCAATAAGACACTTCGAGAATGACTAAACATAACCTGACAAGATTGAGTTCACCATGACAAAATCTTACAACATCAAGTGATCATCAAGAAAGGTTTATAATAGCAATAACTTAGAAGATAGGAGTGCATAAAGTTTAAAAGAACATAGAAAAACTTAACCGTTACCATCAAATCGGACAAGAAGAAACAAGGGTAAACCACCACTTGCCTTAGTTTTACCGGAAAAATCCTCCGAATCAGTCCATGTCGCAGATTGGGGCAAAAGAAGACGAGAGAAGTCGAAATCTGAACAAAAATGGCCGAAATAGAGGTTAGAGCCGAAAAACCCTAACGAGAAATCTCAAGAAATGGGGAAAATTTTACCACGATGACGTATCTCTCGACGAGAGCTTTTCAGATCTATACTCGGTTGAAGATTTCGAGCACCAGAGCACCGTCTGCGGCCACCGGAAGATTCACGAACGGGAGGGAGTCGCCGCTCTGATTTCGGTTCGGTCTAAAGCGTGAGGAAGAAGATGAAGGAATTTTCTTTCTTAATTATCTAAGTATCAGAATATATATATATATATATATATATATATATATATATATCGAAATATATATTATACGCTCGCGCTTTTTTAAGGGTAAAAAAGCGCGAGCGTATAATCACCCGACGGCGAGTAAAATCACCGTCGCGCCCACGCCTTCTCACTTTCTGCGGGCCTAGGGTTTAACTCCTCATTGCGCGATTCCATTTCCGTCAGACGAGCGGAAGAGAACGCTGGCAGGTGACGAGCGAAGATCGACGACGACGTGGTTATTCCAAACAGGTGATGAGCGAAGATCGACGACGACATGGTTATTCCAGACCCTTTCATCATCGCAGCTTTTAAGTGACTCCATTTCCTTCGTCGACTAGGGCTGCGTCAAGAGGGTTTCAGGAAGCCGTAGTTGCCGCGTGCTATTCCTGGTATCATTGTTCTCGCCTCTCTCGGCTTTCGTGAATCCATTTCATTTTTCATGTTAATATTGAGATTAAAATCGGGTGGGTTTAGGTAGCAGGGGAATCGAAGGAGGAGCACGTGTGTTTCCAAGAGCACTTATGCACCTGCCATTCCTTCTTCTTTGACGTTGTGAATAAAGGTGAGCAGCTCTGTGTACACTCCTGCCATCATTCTTTCTTCTTCTCCTCCTCCTTTTTTTTGGTTTTTTTGACATATCCAAAAGTTAGTTTCATTTGTTTCATTTAGTGTAAGCATCAAATAGCAGTTCAGCTAGTCGATTCTGTGGGTGCTTACAAGGAAATCAACATAAGTGTTTAGGAAGTGGCATTGATTCTTTGCAGGATCTAAGTTTCTACCTCTGAAAACTTGAAGGTAAATTCGGATTGTTTGATATTGACTGATTGAACTCTAAAACATTGTTCTGCTTTCCTTTCCTGCAATTTTGACTGATTGAACTCTAAAACATAGATAGCAGTTGAGTAAAAATTATGGCATGTTGATTAAAAGTCTTACGTAATCATAACATTTGTTCAGTTGTCTTTTTTCTGTGCATATTAGGACAACTTGTTCCATCAGTTGTATTATTTTGTTCTTAGAATTATTTAGGCTATACAATTGCTTTAAATGACAACATGACAAGGTCAGTAAGGCTAACTATTTTTTACATGAGCAACCATCTTGAGATATTTTATAGTTGCTGCAACATAAACTTTGAAGTATAATGTATATTTACTTGTAATGTACAGCTTCATGTCATTCGCAATGACTTCAGAGTCATCAAACTCTAAAAGTATGGATGTTGTTGTTGCTGAAACGAATGCAGATTCTACTGAGCCCAGTGTTAAAGAATCATATGTTAGTTTGGTATTTGAAAGTGTTGATGAAGCATACTGGTTTTATAATAGTTACGCTCTTAATGTAGGATTTGGAATTAAGAAAGGATCAACTTCTAAATCATTTAGTTCTGGAGATGTTATTGCTAGAAGGTTTGAATGTAATAAGTCTGGTTTAAAAACTTCAAAAGAGGGTGAAGGATCTTCAACGAGAGCACATAGATTGACAAGAGTCAATTACAAGGCCAAATTAGATATTCGCAAGAATAAAGATGATAAATGGGTTGTCACTGGATTTATAAAGGAGCATAATCATGAATTAGATACTCCAAGAAAAGCTAAGCGGCATCGCTCACATAATGTACTTCACAAATATAAGGAAGTAAAAAAATTGATGGATCAACTTTATAGTGCTGGAATGGGTCCTGCTAAGATTGCAAAGATTTTAAATGAAACCAATTGTAATAGCTCAATATCTGTAAAACAAGTTTCAGTGCATTTGAGTGAACACCGCAAGAATAACATAGGAAATGAAGGTGCCTCAGTATTTGCATCTTTAAAGAAGCAGCAAGAGTTAGATCCAAATTTCTACTTTGACATAGAATTGGATTCTAATTTAGTACTTCGTTCTTTTTTTTTGGCAGATTCAAGGTCACGAAATGATTTTTTAACATTTGGGGATGTTGTTGTGTTTGATGTTACTTATAAAACAAACAAATTTATGATGCCATTTGCACCTTTTACAGGTGTAAATCATCACAGACAATCAATTTTATTTGGTTGTGCTTTATTAGCAGATGAGACAGAATAAACTTTTCATTGGTTGTTCCATCAGTGGTTAAAGTGTATGTTTGACACCGCTCCTAAAGTTATAATTACTGATATGGATGGAGCAATGTACAATGCAATTAAAAGAGTATTTCCGCAAACACGTCATAGATTTTGTTCATGGCATATAGGAAAACATCTAGTTGAGCATGTTCTTGAAATCCGAGATATTAATAGGGATTTTAAGAAGGATTATTACGAGTGGTTCAATAGTAAGGATGTGAACACAAGTGAACTGAGATGGAAACTATTTATTCAAAAGTACAACATTCAAAATAATAGTTGGTTGTCAAAGATGTGGGATCGTAGAGATCATTGGATTCCAGCCTATTTAAAAGATTATTTTGTTGCGGGAATGACATCAAGCGGTCGGAGCGAAAGCATAAATGCATTTTTTGATGGATTTGTAAATTCTAAAACTCAATTATTAGAATTTATAACTCAATATGAAAAGACGTTACATTCACGACATCAGGCAGAAGAACAAGAAGATTTCAATACAATGAATTCAGTGGCTAATTTGTTTACAAGCTATACTCTTGAAAGATTTGCTGCAGAATTTTACACCAAAAATATGTTTAAGCATTTTCAACAAGAATTCAAGCAGAGTCTAGAATGTTGGTATGAAGAGATAAATACAATTGGTACTATTACGACATTTAGAGTTGGCCTTTCTTGTGAGGATGCAATCAATTGGTGCATTGTCATCTATGATGATGACAATACAAAAGTAATTTGTGAATGTGCTAAATTCGAGACAGATGATTTTTTATGCAAGCACATCCTCCACATAATGATTGCTAAAAAGCATTTACAAAGTATCCCTAACCTATATCTATTGAAGAGATGGTCTATTTCTGCTAGAAGTAAATCAAACAATGAAATTTCGATTGAAAGTAGTGATATCGTGACACCAATGATGAAATGAAAGTTAACTAATACACAAACAAGTATTTTTAATCTTGCGACAACATCTAAGGAAACATATGATCTTGTTATGTCCAAATTAACTGGATTGTTAGAGAATATACGGGATTCATTCAATTATTCAGAACCAGCAAGTATTGCCAGCCAAGTAGGTTCAACTCCAATTTACCCAAGTTCGTTTGGTATTTCAATTCGAGATCCTCCCATTGTGAAAACTAAAGGAAGACCAAAAGTTGCATCAAGAATTGAATCGGGAATAGAGATCTCTCAAGCACAAGTAAAGAGAAGAACTTGTGGTACTTGTGGTGGGAAAGGACATTATTCAACAACATGTCCCCAAAAAGATAAGGTAATTTCTAAAACTGTTTGTAAATTCTCTTTCTTGGTTGACAATATTGATCATTTTTATAACCTGTTGATTTTTTTTACAGGCTGGCATTGCGAAGAAAGACCAACCCGGAGATATGTCTGGATGAGCTTTGTATTTCATGGCATCGTGAGAACATTAAAGTTATTTAAACTTGTTAAATCATGTATGCGGGAACATTCTTGGCATGAGTATTGTGTTTGTGGTATTTCATTTTGTTGCTATAAGCTTCAAAATATATCTGGAGCTATGAGCATTGTGTTTGTGTGTATTTAGATTTCAACTTTTTATATCTGGAGCTATGAGTATTGTGTTTGTGTGTATTTAGATTTCAGCATTTGAATCAAATGGATTTGACTAGATTTCAGCTTTTTATATCTGGATGATAGAGAAACTGTTAATAATCTGAGCCACTTTTGTATTAATTTAATTAAAAAGAATTTTTTCTATCATTTTTAATTTCACAATTAATTTTTTTATATACAGTAAATCGGCAGCCAAGGATGTGTTGTCCAAATTTCTGAGGCGTAGCAAGTTCAAGACTGGTTTATCAGGGAGAATCTCCTTGAACTGCTACATTCAAATGATATTAATGCACTTTTTCCGAGGCTCTAGTTATTAAAAAAGATTTTATGAAACTATAAGGAAAGACGCGATGTACTTGGGCACAAAGGTGACTTGAGTGTTGTGTTTATTTGAATGTGCTACAACAACTGGCTGTGAGGATATTTATACAGTTTTTTAATTCTTGTTCTGCTTCTGATTATTGATGATAGAGAAGCTGATAATAATCTGAGCCACTTCTGTATTAATTTAACTAAAAAGATATTCTTTTCTTTTTCATTGTTTATTTCACAATTAACTTTTTTTATATACAATGAGTGGGCAGCCAGTGATGTGTTGTCCAAATTTGTTAGGTGTAGTAAGTTCAAGACCCTGTTTATCAGGGAGAACCTCTTTGAACTGCTACATTCAAATGATATTAATGGACATTTTCTGCTGCTCTAGCTTTTAAAAAACAGTTTTTGGATGTAAGTCTCTGTTTTTGCACTTCAGTTTGCTTGAAAATTAACCATTTTGTGATTTCATTTCATTACTGTTCCTCAATTCTGTCCTGAATAGAATATAACTTGTTGAATTATCATAGAATGGAATAAATGTCCTGAGATATGGGACTATGAAATTCACTGAAATGATGCATAAATGTATAGAATATATGAACTTTTGAGAAGCCAGGGTGGTACACTAGAGCTTGAGTGAAAAAACAATTAAGTATACACTCAAGCTTTTTTTCCCCTAAAAAAACTTGAGTGTATATCTTCCAATCCCTATATATATATTCTTATAAAAAGTTTTGTCTAAATAGGGAAAACAGACTATTTACGAGCGGGTGTGCGGGAAAAAAAATAGAGGTTTAAGATGGTTTCAAATCGAAAAGTTTCCAACATGAAAGTTATAGATCTCATCGAGGCAAACAAATTTCATGTTAACCATTTTTCTATACGACATCATTTTGACCCTCAAAACGGTGCCCGAACGCAGACAGGAACGGACTACTCGAGAAGGGCTGCAGACCACTCGAGAACAAGTTTAGGAGTGCTCGAGAAGAGGAAAAACAGGCACTCGAGAACAAAAAATACTTTACTCGATAAGATGAAGCAGTACTCGAGTAGAGGAATCGGACAACTCGAGAAGAAGGGCTGAGTACTCGAGAGGAAGAAGCTAACTCTGGAGAGGATGAAACCAGCACTCGAGAGACAAAATTAATTTTGCAACAGTTCTTTTTTTTGTTCTCATGAATAACGTTTTTAGCAAAAATATTCAAAATCAAACTAAAGAGATGAATAGTAAAAGATATTTTTGAATAGTGTTTTAATATTAAACTATTGATATTTATATTTTTGAACAAGAAAACACGAGTTCAAAACGGAGGTCCAAACGCGCCCCGAATTAAACGAAACTCACACCGTAGGCAAACACTGATGCTACGAACCCAACGATGAAGTCAAAACCAAAATCCGACGAGCCGTTCTTGAGATATGAATTTTCAAAGTCTACGGCGAACATAAATTCCACAAAACTTTGGAAAATCGCTGAGGCTCGAATATCGCTCGGATCGCGACGAAACTTGACGAGCAAGTCTAAAATTACTTAACTTAATTTCCAAATGCAAAATTTTCCAATTTCAACAAAAAGTTGGCCGACTCGACCGCACGGACGCGAAAATGCCTTAACGGCGATGCGCCGTCAACTCGACGTTAAAAGTAACGCCATGACGTCATAAATATGACGATACCAAATCAAATAAAATCATCGAAAAATCGGAGGCGTTACAATCACTCCCCCTAAAAAGAAATTTCATCCCGAAACTTAACACAACTCCAAAACCAAACCAAAACGAGAAAATCAAACATGGCTGAAAACATAGAGACATACCTGAAACTAAGAGAACAGGTGCAGATGAGATTCTCTCATCACCGATTCCAATTCCCATGTCACACTCTCGACGTCTTGATTTCTCCAAAGAATCTTGACCATGAGGATGGTCTTTCTCCGCAACACACGCTCTTGAGATTCCAAAACACGGACATGCTCTTCCATGTACGAAAGATTGGGATGAATCTGGGGTACCGAGTCAAGGACTTGACGACCATTACGAACACACTTCCACAACTGGCTCATATGGAACACATCATGGACACCGGGGAAGGTAGCAGGCAATTCCATCCTATAAGCTGACACTCCGATGCGCTCGAGAATCTGGAAAGGTCCCACATACCGGGGGTCTAACTTGTGGTTCCTTCCAAACATTTTAACACCTAACATCGGAGAGACTTTCAGGAAAACCAAGTCCCCAACAAAAAACTCCAGATCGACCTTTCGTCGATTAGCATACTTCTCATAACTCTCTTGTGCTACACGGAGCTTCTCTCGAATATGGGTTGCATCACAATTCATCTCTTCAAGGGCTTCCGGACCAAGCAACGGTCTCTCACCAACTTCAGCCCAAAACAAAGGAGTTCTACAACGCCTCCCATATAAGGCCTCAAACGGGGTCATCTGCAGGCTCTCTTGATAACTATTATTGTACACAAACTCCATGAGTCTGAGACGCTCGTCCCAAGCGCCACCGTGATCCAAAATATAACACCTGATCATATCTTCTATGATCTGATTTACTCTTTCTGTTTGACCATTTGTCCGCGGATGATAGACGGTGGAATATCTTAAATCGGTACCCAACCCCTCCTGTAAACTCTTCCAAAAGCGAGACGTAAATCTGGAGTCTCGATCTAATACAATGCTAATAGGCACACCATGTAATCTGATGACCTCTTCAAGATATAGCTCATCTATCTTATTCATCAAATACCCAATCTTAAATGGCACAAAGTGAGCACATTTAGTCAATCTATCAACTATCATCCAAACAGAATCGTGCCCATGGGGAGATTTCGGTAAACCGGTGATGAAATCCATCGAAATACTCTCCCATTTCCAACTTGGAATATCAAGCGGTGTCAATTTACCTCCAGGCCTTCTATGGTCAGCCTTAACACGCTGACACATAAAACACTCCGACACAAACTTCGCGATATCATTCTTCATTCCTGACTACCAAATAATTTGCTTTAGATTCTTATACATCTTGGTAGAACCAGGATGATAGGCTACACTGGAACCATGAGCTTCAATATAGATCTTAGCCCGAATGTCGCCAAAGGCGGGGACGCAAAATCTACTATAATACTTCAAGGTATCCAACTCATCCAAGGAGAAATCAGGTAGCTCTCCCTTCACAGTTCTATTCCGGAGGTGTAACAAATCCGGATCATCCTTCTGATGTGCTCTAGTAAGGGAAATCCAAGTGGGCTATTTTGCTTTTAGCCTAGTAGGCACAGTACTATTTCCAACCTCGATATCCATCAACAAGAATTCTTCTACCAAGGACTGTACCGACAAATTAAAAATTTTGGCGGTCTTTCTACTCAAGGCATCAGCTACTACATTAGCCTTTCCTGGATGATAGAGTATCTCCACGTCATAATCAGCCATATATTCTAACCACCGACGCTGGCGTAGATTTAGTTCCTTCTGAGTGAAGACGTACTTCAAACTCTTATGGTCCGTATAGATCTTATATAGCGCGCCATACAATAAGTGTCGCCAAAGCTTCAGCGCATATATTACAGCAGCGAAATCCAAATTGTGCGTAGGATAGTTTCTCTCATTAATCTTTAGTTGCCTTGATCCATACGCTATCACCTTACCATCTTGCATTAAAACACAACCAAGTCCAACGTGTGACACATCCACATACACAGCGTACTCTACTCCCTCAGTAGGTAAAGTTAAAACGGGTGCAGTACATAATTTCTTCTTCAACTCTTGGAAAGCCTCTTCACACTTATCACTCCAAATGAATGCAGTGTTCTTCTGGGTAAGTCTGGTTAAAGGAGCTGACGACACTGAAAACCCTTCCACGAATCTTCTATAATAGCCAGCCAGGCTTAAGAAGCTCCTAATCTCTTTAGGTGTAGAAGGTCTCTCCCATTCCATCACAGCAGAAATCTTGGTCGGGTCCATGGAAATACCATCCTTGCTTACCTATGACCCAGAAAGGACACCTGAGGTAGCCAGAACTCTCACTTGCTCAACTTCGCTTATAACTTATGCTCCCTCAGGGTCGACAAAACCAAATACAAATGTTGAGTATGCTCCTCAACATTGCCGGAATACACCAAGACATCATCTATGAACATAATAACAAACTGGTACAAGAAGTCCTTGAACACCCTATTTATCAAATCCATGAAAGCAGGAGGTGCATTGGTCAAACCAAAAGACATCACCAAAAACTCATAATGTCCATGCCGCGAACGGCAAGCGGTTAGTAGAATATCTGCCTCACGAATTCTCAACTGGTGGTAGCCTGAACGAAGGTCGATCTTTGAAAATTCTGAGCTACCACGCAACTGATCGAACAGATCATCAATCCTTGGCAGACGATATCTATTCTTAATGGTCATCTTATTCAACTCTCTATAATTGATACAAAGCCTCATCGATCCATCTTTCTTCTTTACGAACAACACAGGAGCACCCCACGGAGAAGAGCTTGGTCTAATAAAACCACACCTCAGCAACTCATCGAGTTGAGTACGCAACTCATCTAACTCATGCGGAGCCATACGGTACGGTGCTTTGGCAATAGGACGAGTACCTGACTCGAGGTCTATCACAAACTCTATCTCCCTCACCGGAGGAAGTCCTAGAAGACAGTCAGGAAAAACATCTGGAAACTCCCGCACCACCGAGATATCCTCAAGACATGGCGTAATAAAAGCTGTTTCTAGAGCAGAAATAGAAACCAAAAATGCCTCGCAACCAGACCCTATAGCACGACAAGTACGTTGTTGGGTACATTGGAAAATGTGTACCTGATTTGAAGAAGCCAAAACTAGCTCAATGATATACATCAAGGTGTATTTGATGTTTCTTTTTAGTTGACATGTGCAGGTGAAGGATTGATAAAGTATGCAGAAAAATTCTAAGTCCAAGTGTCGACACAGAGGAAGCAGTGTCGACACATAGAAGAAAATTGTCGACACAACACTGGAAAGCGGTGTCGACACATAGCAGTTAGTCTACAACTACACTGGGAAAAAGTGTCGACACAGAAGCAGTAAGTCGACACAACACTGGGAAGCAGTGTCGACACATAGCAGTTAGTCTACAACTACACTGAGAAAAAGTGTCGACACAGAAGAAGTAAGTCGACACAACACTGGGAATTTGTGTCGACACAGAAGAAAAGCGTCGACCTCAACATTGGGAGAATGTGTCGACACAGAAGAAAATAGTCGACCTCAAGTTTGTCGACACCAGCAGAATGTGTCGACACATTATGATTAAGTCGACATATTATAGCAGAGTTAAAAAAAAAATGAATGTGTCGACACCTGAAGGCTAAGTCGACACTTACTAAGTTATGATTCTACAACAACTGTGTCGACACACAGGACTTGTGTCGACACACTGAAGAGTCAAGACCAAGTTATTTTCAGAAGGAGCTGTGTCGACTCAAAGGCAACTTAGTCGACATCACTGAAGACTGTGTCGACACCAAAGTCAATTGTGTCGACACAAATAAACAGATGGTCTCGACACTTTCTGACAGACTGTCTCGACAACTTATGGTTCAAGACCAAGGCACAGGACTTGTTTGGAGACTTGACAGCTGAGGATTGCCACCAGTTAACTGAAGCTGTCAGACTTGTCAGAAAACGGTTAAAAACCGGATCAGCCGGTTACCATGAAGAAAGTCTATAAATAGACAGATTCAGAAGGAGAAAGTAACTGTTGAAAAACATTGTTAAGAATCAAAAAAATTGAGAAGGATTACGATCCAATTCATTTCAAGAAAGTGCTAGGCACTTAAGAAGATCTTCTCCGGGAGATCTAAGAAGACTATCTAAGGATAGATCAAAGAAGAGTTCTAATCAGAATTCAGAAGAATCATTCAAAGTGCTGGATAGAGAGAGATCAAGCCAGAATTTGAAGAAGAAGAAGGAAACCACCAGTGGATTCTCAAGAAGCTGTTTGGAAATCAACTCAGCTAAGTTCTTATTCAAGAAGCTTTGAAGAAAGCTCAGAAACAGTTGATTTCATCAGCTGATCAAGAATTGTCTTGGCCTTTTCTCTCTCAATTTTAGGCAAGACAGTTAGATAATATTTTCCATATTTCTATAGGATCTGTTTACACAGATCTGAGTTGTAAGCCTATGTTATAAAGGCTGAGTGTAGGAGTGTTGAACTCTGAGTGGTAGGGCAGTTTGCCTGAGTGTAGGAGAAGGATATTCTCTGAGTTGTAGGCCTTGGGGCAAGGCTGAGGTAGGGCAGTTGTGCCTGAGTTGTAGGAACCAGTTGGGTTCTGAGTTGTAGGATCTGTTGATCTGAGATAAGTGAAAGTTTGGCCGAATCTAGCATACTGCTAGATAGGTGAAGGGGGAAAGTGGATGTACCCAGACCTCGGGGAACCACTATAAAACATTGTGCAATCTGTGATGCTTTATTTTCTGTGATTGCTGTATTTATAGTGTTAGTTATTAAATTGAATTCTGCCTAGAAGTTTTTATAAGAGAAGCAGTACCTATTCACCCCCCCTCTAGGTGTTTAGGCTGCCTTGAAAGTTAAACTATCAAGTGGTATCAGAGGGAGGTTCCTCAAAAAGGACTTAACAGTCTGAGGTAGATCTGAAAGGCAGATTCAAGATTCAAGAAGATGGGTTCTGGAGAGAATCATAAGGAGCTAGGGTCTATGAAATTACCCATATGCAAGAAGGAAATCTTTGGGATCTGGAAAGAAAGAGTCAGATTGTTTATGGAAGCATCTGACCCAAGGATTTACATCACAGTACAGGAAGGGCCCTTCATTCCAATGAAGATATCTGTTCTTGATGCAAATATCCAAATACCAAAGACTTATTCAGAAATGACCAAGGATGAAATCATCTTGGCAACCATGGACAAAAGGGCACAGAACATCATTGTTAGTGCCATAGATGATTCAACATTTCAAAATCTGATTCACTGCAAGACCTCCAAGGAGATGTGGGACACATTGATTGTCTACATGGAGGGATCTGAAGAAGTAAGGCTGGACAGAAAGTCTATGCTAAATCAGGAGTATGAAAGCTTTAGACAAGGAAAATCTGATAGCATAACTGAGTGCTATAAGAAATTCTATAGAATTGTGAATGAGCTAATATCCTATGGAAGAGTCTTCAGTACCTATGAACTGAATGACAAATTCTTAAGATCCTTATCAAAGGATTGGGATACAAAGATCTGTGCCATAAGAGAAGTGGCTAAATTGGCAGAGATATCTCCTCCAACCCTGTTTGGAAAGTTGCTATCCTATGAAATGCAACTTATGATAAGGAAGGAGGAGGAAAGAAACTCAAGAGGAGAGCATAGAGAAAAGACTGTGGCATTTAATGCTGAAGCCACTAGAAAGAGTAGGAGGAAATCACCATCTCCTCCTAAAGAAGTTGAAGAAGATAGTTCTGAAAATTCAAATAAGGGTTCAGAAAGCTGTGATTCAGATGCAGACTTTGCTGCATTTACAAGGCAATTCCAAAGGTTCTTGAAAAAGAAGCAATGGAAGTCTAGGCCTTCCTCATCACAGCAAGTTGATGACTATTATCAGAAGAGAAGGTCATCAAGGAAAGAGAAAAGCAGATCAAAGCCCAGCAAAGCCACTACTTCAAAGATTGTCTGCTATTGTTGCAATAGGCCTGGACATGTAGTGGCTGATTGTCCTGACAAAAGGAAGGAATCTTCAGAAAAGAAGAAGACTTATCAGAAAGGCAAGAAGGAGAAATCCTTTGTAGCAAAGAAAGATAAAAGTCTGTCAGACCAGTCAACTTCAGAATCAGGATCTGAAGCTGAAGCATATATTGGACTATATGCTGTATCTGAGGAAGAGGAGTTTATGCAGCTGCTAGACTCCATCAATGAACATCAATGCATGGGTTTGATGACAAGATCAGAAGAGGACATATGCCAGAATCAGTCTGGTCCTAATGAGGTAAACTGTCCTTCCTGTACATCTGTTTGTAGTACAAGTGAAGAATCAGCTACATCTGCATCAAGTGATGAAGATGCATCTGGATCTGAAGGAGATGTCTATCAGTTGATAGACAAGTATGGGGACTTGTTGCAGGCCCTTAAGAAAAGCAAGAACCTGGTTAAAACACAGGCTCAGGAAATTGCTGAACTAAGGGTAGCAACAACTGAGTTAGAAAAAGTCCTTGATCAAAAATTAAATGAAATTGCCAAGCTGAAGAATATAACTATTATTCAGATGGGCACAATTAATTATACTAATGATCAAGTAAAGAGTCTGGAGGCCAGACTTAGAATTGAAAGGGATTTAGTGGCTAGTTACTCTAAGCCAAAATCTGTCTTACCCTTGATAGATGAATTTGTCACTCAGAAGGGTAAGGCTGGATTAGGATTTAAAGGTAACTCCAGGGCTGGCAGATTCAAAAGGAAAGGCAAAGCCTCTATTCAGCCACTAAACCTTTCAGTCCCCATAAAGTTTAATAAGGAGAAAGTGCCTTCTAACATATATGATCATGAAGACATTCAAGGTCATATTAAGACAAATGTTCTGAAGAATAAGGGTGTTAAGGCAAGCAGGCCTACCTATGGTCATAAACCAAATGGTTTTAAGAAATCAGTAGGTGAAGTTGCAACAGCACCAGCAATGAACAGAAATTCTTCTGACAAGGATGTATCTAGATCTAGATACAATAAGTTTGAATGTTGGTGCTGTGGCAAGAGGGGCCATTTTGCATTGGACTGCTGGTATAACACAAGTGTTATAAAGAATAAGAGTCTACCTGTTAGAAGAGGTTATGAGAACTTTATTAATGCTAACCTGAACCAAGGACCCAAGACTTACTTGGGTTCTAAGGGTAAGTAATTCTGTATTGCAGGTGAATCCAAGTAACCATGCCCCTATATGGTACTTGGATAGTGGCTGTTCCAAGCACATGACTGGAACAAAGGGGCTGCTGAAGGAGTATTCATTTGTCAAAGATGGACATAAAGTGATCTTTGGTGGATCTGAAAAAGGAGTCATCAAAGGGTTTGGTAAAATTTCTTCTAACCTAATTACTATCACCCAAGTGGCCTATGTAAAAGGTTTGAAACATAATCTAATAAGCATAAGCCAGCTGAGTGATCTAGGATATGACATTTCATTTGGTAAGGATGGATGTCATATCAAAAGGTCAAGTGATCAAGAGATCATTTTGACTGGGTATAGGAAGAGAAATGTATATTGCCTTAATTTTGAGTGTGAAAATAAGGCTTCCCCCATTTGTCTTGTAGCTGATGACAATGCTTCCCATTGTGTTAAGTGGCACAAGAGATTGGCTCATCTAAACTACAAGACAATTGGCCAACTCATTAGTAAAGAACTAGTGAGGAATGGGCCTCAAGTTAAGTGTATAAAGGAAGGGGTATGCTCAGCTTGTCAAAAGGGCAAGCAGACAAAATCCTCATTTCAAAGCCTTGAAAACAAGGATTCTGTGAGGTGCTTATACCTCTTGCATATGGATCTTTTTGGTCCTATGCCAGTTCATAGTCTAGGTAGGAAGGTCTACACTTTTGTGGTTGTAGATGACTATTCTAGATTTACATGGGTGTTCTTTCTAAGACAAAAATCTGAAACCCCAAGTGTACTACTTAATTTTGTAAAGCAAATTCAGAATGAACTGAATAGTACAGTGGTCAAAATCAGAAGTGATCATGGTACTGAGTTTCATTCTGAAAGCATAACAAATTTGTGTAAAGACTTTGGGATTTTCCAAGAGTTCTCCTCACCAAGAACACCTCAGCAAAATGGAATTGCTGAAAGAAAGAATAGAACATTAATTGAAGCAGGTAGAACTCTATTGAGTGACACCTCTCTCCCAGAATATTTTTGGGCTGAGGCAGTTAACACTGCTTGTCATGTCATCAATAGGGCTTCTATCACCAAAAGCCACAGAATGACTCCCTATGAGATTGTGAAAGGCAGAAAACCAAATCTATCCTATTTTAGGATCTTTGGTTGCAAGTGCTATATACTTAACAATGGCAAGTCATATTTGACTAAGTTTGCTGCCAAATCCCAGGATGGAATATTTGTTGGGTACAGCACAAATAGTAAGGCCTATAGAGTCTTCAACTTAACTACTCAAGTTGTTGAAGAATCTGTGCATGTTGTATTTGATGAAACAAGATTAATCAATAGTGAGTTGTCTTGTAGATCAAATGACTCAACAGGTATAAGCAAGAAGATGGACAAGCTCTCCATTGCTGAAGCTTCAAAGGAAGATGGAGCATTGGAAAATGAAGGCTACTGTCCAGGGGAGTACAAGAGATAATGGAAACTGATGAAAACCAAGAGGCTCAGCAGAATGAAGAAGCTGGAGATGCTCAACCTGAAGGGAATCTTCCTCCAGCTATAAGATATCTAAGAGATCATCCAACTGATCAGATAATTGGTGATCCAAGACAAGGAGTGCAAACTAGAAGCAGAAATCAAAGCACAGTCTTGCATTCAAGTTTCTTGTCCCAGATGGAACCTAAGAAGTTTGAAGAAGCTATCCAAGACCAGCACTGGATTGATGCTATGCAAGAGGAGCTGAATCAATTTAGAAGATGCAAAGTCTGGGAGCTTGTTCCTAAACCAAGAGGACACAACATAATTGGCACTAAGTGGATCTATAGGAACAAGCTGGATGAAAGTGGGATAATAGTGAAGAATAAAGCAAGATTGGTTGCAAAAGGATACAGGCAGGAAGAAGGGATTGACTTTGATCAAACCTTTGCTCCAGTAGCAAGGCTGGAGGCAATCAGAATGTTCCTTGCCTATGCAGCCTACCAAGACTTCAAAGTATACTAGATGGATGTGAAGTCAGCATTTCTGAATGGTGATCTTAAAGAAGAAGTATATGTAGAGCAACCATCAGGTTTTATAGATCCTCTTAAACCTGATTATGTGTATAAGCTTAGGAAAGCTTTGTATGGGTTAAAACAAGCTCCAAGGGCTTGGTATGAAACCCTGTCTACCTTCCTCATTGAGAATAAATTCTCAAGAGGAAAGATAGACAAAACTCTATTCCTTAGGGAATCCAAAGGAAAGATCATCTTAGTCCAGATCTATGTTGATGACATAATCTTTGGATCTACTGAAAACAACCTTTGTAAAAAGTTTGCCAAACTTATGCAAGGGAAGTTTGAGATGAGCAGTATGGGAGAACTTAAGTTCTTCTTGGGACTCCAAGTAAGACAGACTGATGATGGATTGTCCATATCCCAGTCTAAGTTCACCAAAGAATTAATTAAGAAGTATGGTATGGAGTCATCCTCCACCATGAGAACTCCTATGGGAACTAGTATGCCTATATGCAAAGATGAGACAGGTAAACCTGTTGATGAATCATTGTATAGAGGAATAGTTGGGTCTCTACTATATCTCACTGCTAGTAGACCTGACATTATGTATGCAACCTGTGTCTGTGCTAGGTACCAAGCCTGCCCTAAAGAATCTCATTATACTGCAGTCAAAAGGATTCTGAGATATCTAAAGGGCACTCCTACTCTAGGTCTTTGGTACCCTAGGAATAGAGATTTTTTACTAACAGGCTATTCAGATGCAGATTTTGCAGGATGTAGAGAGGATAGAAAGAGTACTACAGGTACTTGTCAATTCCTGGGAGGAAGACTAATATCTTGGAGTAGTAAGAAGCAGACCAGTGTGGCAATCTCCACAGCTGAGTCAGAGTATGTTGCTGCTGGAAGCTGCTGTGCACAACTATTGTGGATGCAGCATCAGCTTAAGGATTATGGTATTCAGGTAAGTAGAACACCCCTTTTATGTGATTCAAAGAGTGCTATTTCTATTGCTAATAATCCAGTTTCTCATAGTAGAACTAAGCATATAGAAATCAAATACCATTTTCTTAGAGAACATGTAGAAAGAGGAGACATCTCATTGGAATTTGTAAAAACAGATTATCAAATAGCAGATGTATTTACTAAGCCTTTAGATGAAACCAAATTCAATAAATTTAAAATTGAATTAGGTATGTTAACCATTGATTAATGTATTAAACAAAATCATTAACAATGCAATTGAAGTGGTATATAAGTAAGTAAAGGTAATAACAACATAATCAAGTGTTAAAAAGGACACATTGAAGTTACAGAAAATTGGCTAAGTAAGAATGTGTCGACACATTCTGTGGTAATGTGTCGACTCAGAGAAAGTATGTCGACAAGTCAGAAATATTGTGTCGACACAGAGAATATGTGTCGACACTTGAGAGTTATATTGTCGACTTAACCAGAAATGTAATGTCGACTCAACCAGGAAAATGGTATCGACACTTACAGAATATGTGTCGACACTTATCCTTAGAGTCGACACAGAATTTCTGTCTTTCTACTATGTAACCACGGTGTCGACATAACCACAAATTGGTGTCGACACATAGTAAGCTGAAGAAATGTCGAGTTAATAGAAGTTTGTGTCGACACATTCCGTCTGTGTCGACACATTTTGACTGTTTTTGACGCCTTTTGAACTTCTTTCAACTGAGGCTATAAATAGGTCAAAAATGCATTCTGTCGACACGCTTCCAAGGTTTTCGAGAGTAAAACCCTGTGTCGACAGTCTATCTTTCTCTCTTCTCTCAAGCTTTCTCGACAAAACGATGGCGCCAAGGATTGAAGATAACATCAATGAAGGGTATGAGTTGGTGCGCCAGGCCTTTGCAGAGGCGCCACCTGATGTTCAAGGAGTTATCACCCTCCTCTCCGAGTCAGGGTTAGAATTTCTCATCTCAGAACCTACTAAAATCTGGAAGAAGGAGGTGCACGAGTTCTTTATCTCTGCATCAGTCCACTATACTGGCCTCAAGATTAAGTCGACTGTTCAAGGGACTAAGGTGAAGATTAATCAAAGAAGTTTAAGAAAGATCTTTCAATTGCAAGTAGTTGAGAATGAAGAGGAAGTTCCTATATCTAAGACAAGGGAAGCCCTTCAATGGTGTGGACTGGACTCAGGATTGAAGATTGGAGCTGCATTCAACAGGAAGGGTATGAATCAGCAAGGGAAGTTCTTGTCCGAAGTAGTTGGGAAAGTAATCCTCTGCAAGACAGGTGGACATGATAGGATTTCTGCCTATATGTTCAGCCTGATGACCAGGATTGTTTTTACAATTCCTACTGATTGGTCAGGAGTGATCTTTGACAAGATCAAAGAAGGAATCAAGAAGCCTAACATGGCTAGGATCATGAGCCTGTATCTCACTGGAGTGATTCCTGAAGTGATGCAACAACTGCAAGGGAGTAAGATTAATCATATGAGAAGAATGGATATGAGATTGTTCTCTAGGTGGGATAGGGTGCTGTCCAAGGATGTGCCTGAAGAGAGCAGGCCAGACACCCCTGTGAAATCCCCTACACAAAATCAAGAATCTGTACAATTACAAGAAGACCCACTGAGGACATAGGTTGAAGAACAGCTTGCCTCATCTATAGTCCAGGAAGTGTCAACACCTGCACAGATGCAGTGGGAGCCAGTTTCCACTCCTGCTCCAAAGGTATCTACTCCTGCTCAGGTATAGGGGGAGCTAATGTAATTTACTATACAAGACATTGCTCATATTCTTATTACTGCACAGGTTCAGGGAGAGCTAGTGTCCACTCCTACTCCAGATACTACAAATACTGAAGTGCAAGTACAAGAGGATGCACAGTTAAACTTGTCTCAAGATTTATCTGCTGAAGAAGTTACAGCTCAACTGGAGTTTACTATGGAAGAGTTATTCCCTGATATTGATACTACTGCTGATAAAGTAGGAGCTGGACCAGATATTGAGAAGTCCATAGGTATGGACATTGATCAGGAAGCTGAAGTTGAGCCACAGGTTGACGGTGAGCCAGTGGATGTTGAAGCTGAGCAACAGGCCCCTGGAACAGATACAATTCATCATCCTCAAGAAAGAATTCATGTAGATACTTCATCTGAAACAGAAACTGAAGATGCCAGGGTGGCAAAGAAAAGAAAACTGGTTGTCTTTAAGAGAAGAAACAAGAATTATAAGCAGGCTTTACAGACCACACCTCTACAAGTATCTCCAGCCTTTGATTACAACAAATTTATGGTAGATCTACAAGTAAAATTGGATGAACAAAGGATGGCTCTGGAAAAGTATGTTGATGAAAATAGCAAGTCACTTCAGTTTGACTTAGCTCAGGATATAAAGTCCATCCAGTTTCAAGTCAACATGCATAAAAAGGAAATGACAGATTGCTTCCACAAGGGTGGCAATGCTGTGGTGTATCTGGCTAAACAACAGGAGGCTATTACTACAAAAGTGGATGACATTGCTTTGAAGCAAAGCTATGTGTTGGAAAACCAGCTAAGAATGAATGATAATCTAACTGAATCTCATAATGAGATCATTGAGGAAGTAAAGAAGATTGGTCCACGTCTGCCTGCAGATAGAGCCAAAGAAAGGGAAGATTTTGATAAGAATTTTCAAGCTGCCATTGCATCTGTTAAGACTGCCATCACAACCTCTCAAAAAGAAATATCTGAAAAGCTTCAAAAGTTAAAACCATTTTTCAAAGAGGGTGTGAATTATTTGGATGGCCAAATCCGATTTCAAAAGGAAGATCTAAGAGATCATGTATCTAGAGAAGCCATAAAGGGGGAGAGGATGCTAATTCATGCAGGCTCAGAGCACACCAAATGGGTGACCAATAGCATTCGAGCCACTTTGGGATATCCCCCATTGTGTGATGATGCTATGGTGGCTGAGTCAGGAATACAATCAAATCTACTTGAAGGCAATCAACCTGAGGTTGCCCAAGTCATTTACCCCCCTCCAGATTTTGACATGATTGATCAGAAAGTTCAAGGAATGTATAGTCCTCCAAAGGAGGTTACTAATATTGTCTTTGGAAAAGTTGATAAGCCTGAGGCTACTCTGAAAGAACAGCAAGATGCTCTATTAGCAAAGAAGAAATTCAGAGAGCAGGCTGTACTTAAGCCAGATTATGAGCAGTGGAGTCCTACTTCAAGGAACATAATACTCACTGCATGGAAAGCTGTACAAGATAAAGTTCATGAGAGAGGGAAATGGTACAATGAAATAGAATGGCAGAAGTATGAGGCAAGACAGGAAGCAATAGTCCAATTTAGAAGGAAAGCTAAGCTGGGGAGGCTGCCATCTGATGCTAAGGAGCCAAGCAAGTACTTTCCAAAGCCTTTTCACTACTTTGAAAGGCAAAGGATCAAAGAAGAAGCTCAGAAGAAAGCTGATCTAAAAGAAAAGAAGATAGCTGAAGCATCAGAAGCTCCTGTGACAGCTACAATTCAATCTGGAAAAGGGATTATCATTAAAGAGCCTGATCAATCCTGATTATGTTTTAATTCCTTCATATTGTTTTGTAATGTTGTGATGTAATCATTAAATGAAAAACAATGTAATCAAACATTACCCAGTTATAAACAAAATGTTGTTTGGCATATTATAATGTGCATTCTGTAATGGATTATTTTGTTTATGTTTTGTTTATATTAAGTATTCCTGTCATATCATATATCATCATTTAGTACTGTTTATAAATGGTGTATATCATTGGCTAGAAGGGTTATGACTTCTCCAAATAGGGGGAGATTGTTGGGTACATTGGAAAATGTGTACCTGATTTGAAGAAGCCAAAACTAGCTCAATGATATACATCAAGGTGTATTTGATGTTTCTTTTTAGTTGACATGTGCAGGTGAAGGATTGATAAAGTATGCAGAAAAATTCTAAGTCCAAGTGTCGACACAGAGGAAGCAGTGTCGACGCATAGAAGAAAATTGTCGACACAACACTGGGAAGCAGTGTCGACACATAGCAGTTAGTCTACAACTACACTGGGAAAAAGTGTCGACACAGAAGAAGTAAGTCGACACAACACTGGGAAGCAGTGTCGACACATAGCAGTTAGTCTACAACTACACTGAGAAAAAGTGTCGACACAGAAGAAGTAAGTCGACACAACACTGGGAATTTGTGTTGACACAGAAGAAAAGCGTCGACCTCAACATTGGGAGAATGTGTCGACACAGAAGAAAATAGTCGACCTCAAGTTTGTCGACACCAGCAGAATGTGTCGACACATTATGATTAAGTCGACATATTATAGCAGAGTTAAAAAAAAAAAAATGAATGTGTCGACACCTGAAGGCTAAGTCAACACTTACTAAGTTATGATTCTACAACAACTGTGTCGACACACAGGACTTGTGTCGACACACTGAAGAGTCAAGACCAAGTTATTTTCAGAAGGAGCTGTGTTGACTCAAAGGCAACTTAGTCGACATCACTGAAGACTGTGTCGACACCAAAGTCAATTGTGTCGACACAAATAAACAGATGGTCTCGACACTTTCTGACAGACTGTCTCGACAACTTATGGTTCAAGACCAAGGCACAGGACTTGTTTGGAGACTTGACAGCTGAGGATTGCCACCAGTTAACTGAAGCTGTCAGACTTGTCAGAAAACGGTTAAAAACCGGATCAGCCGGTTACCATGAAGAAAGTCTATAAATAGACAGATTCAGAAGGAGAAAGTAACTGTTGAAAAACATTGTTAAGAATCAAAAAAATTGAGAAGGATTACGATCCAATTCATTTCAAGAAAGTGCTAGGAACTTAAGAAGATCTTCTCCGGGAGATCTAAGAAGACTATCTAAGGATAGATCAAAGAAGAGTTCTAATCAGAATTCAGAAGAATCATTCAAAGTGCTGGATAGAGAGAGATCAAGCCAGAATTTGAAGAAAAGAAGGAAACCACCAGTGGATTCTCAAGAAGCTGTTTGGAAATCAACTCAGCTAAGTTCTTATTCAAGAAGCTTTGAAGAAAGCTCAGAAACAGTTGATTTCATCAGCTGATCAAGAATTGTCTTGGCCTTTTCTCTCTCAATTTTAGGCAAGACAGTTAGATAATATTTTCCATATTTCTGTAGGATCTGTTTACACAGATCTGAGTTGTAAGCCTATGTTATAAAGGCTGAGTGTAGGATTGTTGAACTCTGAGTGGTAGGGCAGTTTGCCTGAGTGTAGGAGAAGGATATTCTCTGAGTTGTAGGCCTTGGGGCAAGGCTGAGGTAGGGCAGTTGTGCCTGAGTTGTAGGAACCAGTTGGGTTCTGAGTTGTAGGATCTGTTGATCTGAGATAAGTGGAAGTTTGGCCGAATCTAGCATACTGCTAGATAGGTGAAGGGGGAAAGTGGATGTACCCAGACCTTGGGGAACCACTATAAAACATTGTGCAATCTGTGATGCTTTATTTTCTGTGATTGCTGTATTTATAGTGTTAGCTATTAAATTGAATTCTGCCTAGAAGTTTTTATAAGAGAAGCAGTACCTATTCACCCCCCCCTCTAGGTGTTTAGGCTGCCTTGAAAGTTAAACTATCATACGTACCACAAAAATGATAGGGGAAACCCTATCCTGAAATCCATATACGCTCATAGGTTGGCCATTGTCCATCCTGAAGTCCGGTCACTTTGCCTTGCACTAAATGACCGCATCGTACCTAGACAGCCAGTCCATGCCCAATATCACGTCAAAGTCCGCCAGATCCAACACCATCAGATCTGCAAAGGCTAGGAAATCGCCTAGGTATATAGGGCAACTCAGAACCCCTTGATTAGATATCACCAAATCACCGGAGGGAAGCTTGATGTCGAAGGAGTCTCCTAATTGATCCACATCCAGACGATGTTTATCTACAAACCTCTAGCACACAAAGGAATGGGTGGTACCCGAATCGAAAAGAATGCGCGCCCACCTATTCCGCACCTTAAAATCCCCTAAAACCGTAGCATACATAACTAAATGAACGATAACTAGGGCAACAACGAGAAATAATAAAGATAAATTACACTGGGGCTAACCTGATATAACTTGCGTAGAGATTTGAGCTTCCTCCATGGTCACCACGTTCAACTTTCCTTTTCCTTTATCCAGGTTTGGTGGCGGCAATAGAGCCCGAAGTGGAGTAGGTTGCAGTGGAGTCTGAGCCTGGATGCATGAAGTCTTCAAGTGCCCCTTCTGCCCACACTGGAAACAGACCTTATCCTTCATCCAGCAACGACTCACATCGTGTCCCTTTCTTGCATAGTGCGTGCATACCATATCTCCTTTAGGTGTGCCTTGGATGGCGAGCACCTGCTGCTGCTTCAGGGTGGCAGTCCTCTTGAAGCACCTTTCAAAAGGGTGGCTGGGTCGACCACAGAAGCTACATACTTCCTTGCTTTTCTTCTTCGAAGAAGGGACAGATTCCCTGGAGTTTCCATCTTCATCACCTTTTCTCTTCTCCTTTCTCGCCGCAGCACCTCGATTCTTGGCGTTCTCGATCGCCTCGACCTTCAAAGCGGCTTCTACTGCTTTAGCATAACTTTCAACTCTATAAGCGCATGCCCATTGCTGAACATCGCTTCTTAATCCTCCGAGGAAATGCTTCACTCTTGCTGCCTCCGAGGCTACCAAATCAGGAGAAAATATGATCAGCTTACTAAACTCGATCTCATATTCACTTATAGTGAGCTGTCTCTGCTTCAAATGCAGGAAATTATTCATCAATCGGTCCTACTCGACCGAGGGTAAGAACTTCTTCAGCAGCATCTTCTTGAAGGACTCCCAAGAACATCCTTCTGCCAAACTTTCATTTTCTCGAATCCATCAGGTCTTTACCAAGCCTTTTAGCTGGTAGGTCGCAAGCATCACCTTTTGGGCTTCAACAATCCCCGAATACGTAAACATCTCATCCATAGTGATAATTCAATCATCCAAAACCATGAAATCGACACTCCCGTCATAAGTGGGAGGTCTCAATCGCTAGAAATGCGATATAAGGTTCATCTCTGGCGATAACGTCACCGGGAGCACCAGAGGAGCAGGATCAGCAGGTACGGCCTGACTCGTGGCAGAATCTTGCACTACGGGTTGCTGCATGGGAGCGGCAGACAACAACGACTGAATCTACGACTGCATCGCAACTAACTGCCTCAACAGAGCTTCATTGCTCTGACACAAACTCTCGATCAACGCCTCACTCTACGTACCCGACGACTCACTCTCTTATTGGGGAGTCGACCTCGTCGCAATACGCTTTGGAGGCATTTCTAAAAGCAAACGAACAACTCATCAAAATCTTATATTACAACTAGGCCACATGACTAGTTCAGACCATACTTAAAAGACACTTGCTTATACTGCAACTTGCTCTGGGATTTTATAATGATGTTATGTCCTACTTAGGAAGATATCCTCTCATCCTATTGACTCTTGTGCCTATGATATGAATCTATGAGTTCTTTACTCTTATTTGAAAATCATGTGTGTACATATGTCATCATGTAAACCTTAACTTAGCACACGTGTTTATGCGGTGGTATGTTATGTATGCAGTGCTATGCATCCTAAAAAGGCCTTAATGCATGTTATGAGCGGCGTACACATGAAATGTTATGCATCCAAAACTACATAACATCGCATGCAACGAGAAAAGAAAATGTGCTAATGGGCACTCATGTGATGATGGTTATGCATCCCATACTACATAACCATCATATGTTGCCTCCTATGGTGGATCCATATACAAACACATATTATGCATCCCATACTACATAATATCCCCGTATACTTCTTATCATGCTATGAGTGTAGTTACTATGCTTCGGTTAAGAAGTACTGATGACAGATCGGTGAGTGTATGCAAATGAAAGAAAGAAATAAACTAAATGAGATTGGCTGGTTCGACCAACTTGTCAAACCAACCTCCCTCTGATACCAACTGTCACAACCCGAATTTTTCACCACCAATAAAAGAGTATCAGAGTAAGGGAAAAATGCGCGTCATGATGCCACGTCAATAGGGGATAACTGCGGACGCTCGGGCAAAACGCCTACTTAATCAAGAAGAAAGATTCTTTAAGTTATTTAAAGGTAAAATCAGTTTAAGTGCAGTAGTTAGCCGTATCCCTCGGCTTAGTGGCTCATCTAGTCCACAAGAAAAGTAATTAAATGCTGCAGAAAGTACTTCTTTTATCAAATTAGGCATCCTACAAGAGCTTAGAGGTTCCCAAAAGACACCTCAAGACATATGAGTTCTAAATTTAGTAGAAATAAAAGTAGTTTTGTACGGTCATTAAATATAGTGATTTTACATTTTAAAATATGTAATGCATGAGGTAATAATAGTAATTTTTATACCTGAAAATAACTACCATGCAATCCTAACATAAAACATCCCAAAGAGCAAGTAATTCACATCCACAGAAAAAAAACTAAGCAGCTAGCAAGTATTCAAAAATAACAATCCTGCGGGCATCAACAAACCGACACAAACTCACATACAGCAAAGTATGTCTGAACAAGTAAAACAAAATAAATAACAAACTACCTCGCTACGACGAGGCAAAACCACAGCCAAGACAGCTACCCAGGAACTCCAAAACCAGCACGACTATCAGCTACAGCTCTGAACCTGAGGCATTCCAAAGACAAAACACCTCAACAAGAAAGTACAAGTGATAGCAAAAAAAAACAAGAAAGCCACAAGTACAAAAGTCAAGGGGTACCAACCCAAGACCAAAGAAAAGGGTACATAAACAAGTACAGTAGCGAGGTACAAAGATAAAAAGAGAAACACTTATGTGAAGCGTCACGTAACCACAACATCCCAAATGCACGAGACTATAAGGGGAAAAAGTCAAGATTAAACCATCAGGAGAGAAATAACCCCTATTAGCCACATATGATCAACTCCACCAAAACCAAAACAACACGGGCGAGGTAGTCAACTCATCCGGACACAACCCCAAAGACAATTTATCTGTCTAATTGCGGGGGAGGTTGATTACTCCACCATTCACCGCAAATGCCCAAAAACCCGGTAGAGCTCCACAAAGTGCTAAGAGGGAGATCAAACGTTGCGGCAGTGGGGTCACACACTAATAACGCCTGCAACAAAGAAAACCTGGAAGGAAAGCCCTGTAACAATCCGAGATTAGAGCTCAGAGGCACACCACAACCCAATCGGGGCCTGGTGGCTTGTCTCGCCCCACAACAGCTCCACGAAGAAAAACCATGATAGACATCTCCAGTCAGTAACGACACATCGGATTCTACTAGACAATTCTAGATTCAAGACGCGGTTGATCAACCCTTAGGAACGATTTACAATCATAGATAAACTCTAACGCGTTTAACAACGACGAATAAAGCAATTAAATCCATCAATAAGACACTTCGATAACGACTAAATATAGCCTGACAAAATTGAGTTCACCATGACAAAATCTTACAACATCAAGTGATCATCAAGAATGGTTTATAATAGCAATAACATGGAAGACAGAAATGTAGAAAGTTTTAAAGAACATAGAAAAACATAACCGTTATCATCAAATCAGACAAGAAAAAATGAGGGTAAACCACCACTTGCCTTGGTTTTACCGGAAAAATCCTCCAAATCAGTCCACGTCGCAGATCGGAGCCAAAGAAGACGGGAGGAGTTGAAATATGAACAAAAATGACCGAAATAGAGGTTAGGGCCGAAAAACCCTAACGAGAAATCTCAAGAAATGTGGAAAAATTTATCACGATGACGTATCTCTCGACGAGAGCTTTCCAGATCTATACTCGGTTGAAGATTTCGAGCACCGGAGCACCGTCGGCGGCCACCAGAAGATTCACGAACGGGAGGGAGTCGCCGCTCTGATTTCGATTTGGTCTAAAGCGTGAGGAAGAAGATGGAGGAATTTTCTTTCTTAATTATCTAAGTATCAGAATATATATATATATATATGTACTTATAAAAAGTTTTGTCTAAATAAAGAAAAACGGATTATTTACGAGCGGGTGCGCGAAAAACGAAAATAGAGATTTAGGATGGCTTCAAATCGAAAAGTGTCCAACATGAAAGTTGTAGATCTCATCGAGAAGAACAAATTTCATGTTAACCATTTTTCTATACGACTTCATTTTGACTTTCAAAATGGCGCCCAAACACAGACAGAAACAGACTACTCGAGAAGGGCTGCAGACCACTCGAGAACAAGTTTAGGAGTACTCGAGAAGAAGAAAAACAGGCACTCGAGAACAAAAAAAATACTTTACTCGAGAATATGAAGCAGTATTCGAGTAGTGGAATCAGACAACTTGAGAAGAAGGGCTGAGTACTCGAGAGGAAGAAGCCAGCACTTGAGAGGATGAAGCCAGCATTGGAGAGTTAGACAAAATTAATTTTGCATGAACAGTTCTTTTTTTGTCCTCATGAATAGTGGTTTTTGCAAAAATAGCAAAAATCAAACTATAGAGATGAATAGTAAAAGGCATTTTTGAATAGTATTTTAATATTAAAATATTCTTATTTATATTTTTTGAACAATGAGACACGAGTTCAAAACAGAGGCCCAAACGCGCTCCAAATTAAACGAAACTCACACAGTAGGCAAACACTGACGCTACGAACCCAACGGCGAAGTCAAAACCAAAATCCAACGAGCCGTTCTTGAGATATAAATTTTCAAAGTTTACGGCGAACATAAATTCCACAAAACTTCGGAAAATCGCCGAGGCTCGAATATCTCTCGTATCGCGACAAAACTTGACGAGCAAGTCCAAAATTACTTAACTTAATTTCTAAATGCAAAATTTTCCAATTACAACAAGAATTTGACCAACTCGACCGCACGGACGCGAAAATATCTTAACGGCGATGCGTCGTCAACTCGACGTTAAAAGTAACGTCATGACGTCATAAATCAAATAAAATCATCGAAAAATTAGAGGTGTTATAGGTAGCCCCTTCTATGAGTTGATCCTCTCAGCCCCGGTGTTAGAAGGCTTCAGGGATCCAGTCATGTCTTTTTACACCGGAAAGGATGATCTAGTTCAGCATGTGCAATAGTTCGAGGACATGGTCTCCATCAGGCAAATGATAGATGACTTTAAGTGTAGGTTGTTCGTTATCACTTTCAAGGGGAAAGCGAGAGACTGGTTTAACCTGCTTCTCTCAAGAATTATCTACATTTTTAAGGGTCTGCCACGAGGTTTCTTATTGCGCTTCTCCACATCCAGAAAGAGAAAGAAGGGTCCAGAGGCCATTTTTCTGATAAAGCAGGGGGCTGAGGAGATGCTGGCAAGTTACACTGATCGTTTCCAGGATGAGGTTCTCTTTATTCAGGAGGTTCCAGGGCACACCCTGTAGTTGACCTACATCTTGGGGCTACGACAGGGAATGTTCATGATAGAGCTTACCAGGGACCCCCGGTCTTTTGAGGAGTTGATCGACAGGGCCGCGAAGGAGATCGAGTGCAAGGCCACAAACCCTGATTTCATTTCAGGGTTGGACAAGATCAGAGGAGGAGCAATGAAGCCGCAAGAAGGATTTCAACATCATGAAGGGATGAGAAGGGAAGAGCCGGGAAGGCAGGAGTTTCAGGAGTAGGAGTGGTGAAATCAGCCACCGATTCCCCGACTAGCTGGAGACCAATGGGTGGGCCACCCCAAGGCAAGAAAGTGGAGTTGCTAAGGGTAGGAGAACTTTTGGGCAGGTCAGGGACAATTCAAACCTCCGGGTGGAGGCCGGCTCTGAGACCACTGTAGCCCCCTCTGCTATAGGCTATGTCAATTGGTTGAGGAAGAGGAAATGTAAGGAGGAGAACCAACACAGAGGAGTGGGAAGAAGGGAAGTGACATTGCCTTATTGCGACTTTCACTAGGAGGAGGGGAATGCAATGACCACCAACCCCAAATTCCTGGAGATCAGGGGAACAGGGAGAGCAGGAAGAGGGAAGTAGTTGCCGCTGTAAATTGAATAAGTAGGTACATGGGAAGGAGGAGAAGGAAGAGTAGTGGTGGAGGACTGGTGCGAAGACCAAACAAATATGGGTACTCGAGGAGAGATCAAGGTGATTCGTGAGGGCGGGGATCAAGGTAACCCGTAAGGGGAGCTTTCACACCATTTTTCTTCGGAGTGTGGCTTCGACCTCCCAAACCCTACCCCCAGAAGAGAAGGTCACCTTCTCATCAAATGATATACCAGATCATGGGGATCCATTCTACGCCACACTGGTAATACAAACAATCATCAAGAATTTTACGGTCCCAAGAATCCTAGTTGACAACATGAGCTCAGTGAATGTGGTCTTCAAGAGGGACTTCAATGAGATAAAGGTGGAAGTCTGGAGGGTTCTAGCCTCGGATGGACCGCTGTTCGGGTCCTCCAGAGTGAGTAAGGTAGTAGAAGGAGGATTCAGTCTCCACATGACCTTGGAGGGGGGATGCCCAAGAACTGCTGGTTTGTCATTGTAGAGGCTTCGAGTAACTACAATGCCATTTTTCAGATGCTCCCTCATCAACACCTTTCAGTGCGTGCCATCCTCCTTCCATCATTGTTTAAAGTTCAACATTGGAGGAATCTTGGTTAGGGTCAGGGGTGTAATACCTTCATCCGTCATATGGGATATAACAGAAGGTCCGGCCGGGGCCCCATGTCATATTCCACAGACAGTCGGTGGAGTTACATATTAATACCAAATTACTATGATACAATATCGAAAACCTAACACAAAACATTCTAGCGGAAGATTTTAAATATGCTGGAAGAACCCATCACAAAATATGAATGTCCACTATAGTCCAAGACAGGAATAAAAGTAACAATACACAAAGAGTCTCGGCCTTATGACCTTACAACTATTTACTTAAACAATAAGTGTTTTACAGACTTCGGTACGCAGGCCGGCCACACATGAGAATAGTAAATGAAAACACTTCGCTTTGGCCTTCAAGGGACAACACTACAACAAGGGCTTCGGCCCGCTACTTGCCACTTGGCTCACTTGTTCCTACATACCAACAATCCACCAGACGGTGGAAAAACAAGGCAACGGTCAGCTAAAGCTGACCAAATTATAATGACCCCACCCATTACTCGGGGCGGCGGTGCTCCTTCTCTACAATATATTAGCAAAACCAAACATAACAATGTAAGTGCAATTTAAGCACACTACACCACATGCGTAGGCACGAATGACCACACGCCCCGTGCTCTCAGGGCACATTATCGGTGTCCGGACAAATCTAGGGACACACCACCGTTCACAAGACGACAATATACATGGGCATTTGGTAGTCTTTACGGCCTGCGCAAGTCCTAAGACCCGTAATTAAGTCATCGACAAGTAACACTACCCACGGACGCTCGACATAGCTACTGGGTAGGTTCGGCCCTTTCCCGATGCTCACATCGCCGGGCGCAAAAAGCCACGACGCGGGTTGGCCTCCCCCTTCCCATTTCTCCAGACATTTCATAATCACGTTATGATAAATGGATGGCTCTCCGACCACCAAGCCGGGCTCTCAAAGCACTAAGCCCCACATCACTGGCCCTAGGTCTCTACGACATAGGCCTCAAACACTGGCCCTAGGTCTCCACGACACAGGCCTCAAACAAAGCTCTCAATGAGCTACCGCTGGCGGTAGCACTACCGCCGCGCGGTACCTGGCAGCAATGCGATTCCACCCAGTTTTCCGGGCGCTCCTTGGAGTTAGTCCCTAAGGTTCTCTGCTGCAATCTACCATGTAGAATCCGAAAAACAAACATCATGGAGTATTCTTCGGCAACAACAAGCATAATGAAAAACACCACCAATCCAGACCAACCTGTCCGGATGGGCTTCACACACCATGCCTATGCTCGTACTTCCATTCCGAACAATATATGCAAAACTATGGGGATACTCCGTATCTACCCGAAGGAAGACTTCACGCTCACCACACACTCGTGGGAGAGGGTTTCCTAAGCAAAAGGAAGAGGACTTCACATGTCCAAGTAGAGAATCATTAACCTTAGCGCTCTCTTCGGTTCCATGCCAAAGATCTAGAAGGACGAATGCGACCGCAACTATCTTGCCTCCACGGATCCGGACTCAGCTTGCGAATCGGGGCTTCGAAACCTCAATGGCTGTGAGATCTCCCCTGGCGGCACCGCTGCTCCTCCACGAAACCAGGAACTCCAAAAAAAATGGAGTGAAAACGGCCAAACCAGGCATATATATAAAGCTACCGCTGCGCGTAACTAGCTACCGCCTACCGCCGAGCGGTACCTTAATTCAACGCCTCGTTTCGAGCGTAACCACCTAAAGCCTCCAATCACAGTCCGCCACGTGGCCACGCCGTTACGGAGTCACTATCGCCGCGCGATAGGGTGCTAACGCCGTACGGTAGCCGACGTTGGTTATCACTCGACACCAATCCTATCACTACGTGCTAATATATACCGCCACGCGGTAGAATCCCGAGACCTCCGTCAATTTAATTAGCCCCACTAACACTAACGGTAATACTATCGTCGAGCGATAGCTTCACGAGAACTTTGCTAGAGTGCTACCCGGCAACTGCCGCGCGGTAACAAGTTTCCGCTGTGCGGTAACATCTTTCTCGAGAACTCAACGCTCTCTCGAGAACCCAACGCTCTCGACACAAACTTTGGAGCTACCGCCGCACGGTAATTAGCTACCACCGAGCAATAACCCCTAGAGAGGCATCTCCCGTTTTAAGAAATTTGGGGCATTACAAATCTCCCCCACTTAAAAGAAATTTCATCCCAAAATTAATTGATGCAGGAAACAAAGGAATTAAATCAACTTTAGACTGTGTACCTCAATTGAATAACTTAGGGAACTCCGACTTCATGGTTTGCTCCCGCTCCCATGAAAGCTCCTCACATCCACAGTTGTCCCAAAGGACCTTGACCATTTTAATAGATTTATTATACAGCTGCTTGACCTCTATGTCCTCGATACGAATGTGTTTGACCTTCATCGTCAACCCAATATCGACCAGCACTTGATTCGCAGCAATCACTTGAGTAGGCTCTTGAATAGCCTTCCGCAGCACAGAGATATGAAATACAACGTGTATACCGCTCAACTCCACCGAAAAGGCCAAATGATAGGCGGCTTCACCAACCCGCTCCAAGATCTCAAAAGGCCCAACATACATCAGACTAAGATTCTTTAAGCGTCGAATCCTTGATACGCCCTTAAACGGCTTTATCTTGAGGTATACCCAATCGCCCACCGCAAACTCCACGTTCCGATGCTTGACATTATAGTACTTGGCCAGCCTATCTTGAGCAATCAGTAGCCGTCTCGAATCAACCGTATTGTTGAAGTAGTATCTTCAATGTCCCTTCGCTTGCATAACTTCGATTCTCCTGACTCTACCCAAGACAACGAAATATGACACCTTCTTCCGTTTAGTGCCTCAAAAGGTGCCATCTGAATGCTAGCTTGGTAGTTGTTATTATATGCGAACTCAATCATAAAAAAGTAGTCCTCCCACCTTTTCCCAAAATCCAAAGCACACATACGAAGCATATTTTCGATCGTCCTGTTCACCCTTTCAGTCTGACTATCTGTCTGTGGGTGAAAAGTCGTGCTGAAGTTCAACTTGGTACCCATCAATTGATGAATGAGCCTCCAATCGTTAGATTTGAACTGACCATCTCAGTCACTAATGATGCTTTGGGGCATGCCATGCAAACAGACTATGTTATCCACATAAAGCTTCGTCAGCTTCTCTACCAAATCATCCTTACTATTGGGTATGAAATGTGACATATTCGTTAAACGATTAATGGCCACCCAAATGACGTCGTTCCCCTTGTGCAATCTCAGCAAGCCGTGCAAGAAATCCATGGAAATGTCATCAAATTTCCACTCGGGTATAGGTAAGGACTTCAGGAATCTGCCAGGCTTCTGGCATTCGGCCTTTACCAAGGCACATGTCTGACATTTCACCACATATAACTCTATGTCTTTATTCAGTCCTGGCCACCAGAACAGTTTCTTCATGTCCTTGAACATATTTGTGCTCCGAGGGTGAATCGAGTACTTTGTGAAATGCGCCTCAAACATCAATTCTTCTCGAAGTTTACCCACACTTGGGACACACAAACGACCATCCTTCCATAATAACGCATCAGCGACCGTAAATTAGGCATTTGACCCATCCAAAGCCTTAGCCATGAACCGCTTCATGCTGTCATCCTGCTCCAAAGCCTGCAGAATCCGATCAGCAATGTCATATTGAATCTCCGTCCAACTCAAACACGCATTTGTACTAGATCCCTTGTCAATACGAGATCTCCAAGGTCTCCAAATCCTGAATAAGTCGCTCATCGCGCATTTATATCTAGTTGGCTCATGCAGGGGTACTATGGCTCAAAGCATCTGCCACAACATTCCGCTTCCCAGGAATATAATGAATCTTGTAAGTGTAATCCCCAAGGAAATCCATCCACCATCGATGATGCATGTTAAGGTCCTTCTGATCTACCAGATACTTCAGGCTCTTGTGATTTGAATAGATATCGACCTTAACCCCATACAGATAATGTCGCTAAAGCTTAAGAGCGAATACTACGGCCGCCAAATCCAAGTCATGGACCAGGTAATTCCTCTCATGCACTTTCAACTAGCGCGATCCATAGGCTATCACCTTCCCATGCTGAAGTAGAACACAGCCTAAACCACACACAGAGGCATCACTATAAATCTCAAAGCCCTCCGATCCACAAGGCGAACATAAGACAGGCGATGTGGTTAGAAAAAACTTTAGTTCTTTGAACGCTTGTGTACACTTTGGAGACCAAAAAAACTTCTGATCCTTCCTTGTCAGAGTAGTGAGGGGCAGTGCTATCCGCAAAAAGTTCTCCATGAAGCGCCTGTAATAGCCAACAAGCCCCAGAGAACTCCGGACTTCCGACACAGTAGACAACACAAGCCACTCCCGTATCGCAGCTATCTTTGTCGGATCTATTGTAATTCCCTCTCCACTAACCACGTGACCAAGGAATGCTACTGAGGACAGCCAAAACTCACATTTGGAGAGTTTGGCATACAGTTGGTTCCTCCTTAAAGACTCCAAAACCATATTTAGATGCTTGAAATGATCCTCCTCGCACTGAGAGTACACCAGTATATCATCGATGAAGACTATCACGAACTGGTCCAAGTACTCTCTGAACGTCCTGTTCATCAAATCCATAAACATGGATGGCACATTTGTCATCCCAAACGGCATGACGGTGAATTCATAATGCCCATAACGTGTGCTAAAAGCTGTCTTGGGAATATCACTATCCCTAATTCTCAGCTGATAGTACCCGGATTTCAAATCTAGTTTTGAGTACACTATCGACCCGACCAGCTGATCGAACAGATCATCAATCCTCGGGATAAGATATCTGTTCTTCTCTGTCAGCTTATTCAACTCTCGGTAATCAATACACAATCGCAAACTTCCGTCCTTCTTAACAAAAAGGACTGGCGTGCTCTAAGGCGACGAACTTGGATGCACATACCCTTTATATAGTAGCTCTTGCAGCTATACCTTTAATTCTGCCATCTCCTTAGGCGCTAAGCAGTACGGGGAGCATGACACAGGCTTGGCACCTGGCATTAGCTCGATAGAGAAATCGATCTCCCGCTGATATGGGGCTCTGGGGAGATTTTCAGGAAAAATGTCAGGAAACTCTGATACGATTGGTGTACAACCCCGTATCCAGCGAGTGGGCTAACAGGAGCCGACCCGGCCGGCCCAAACCATCCCCGAGCCCCATGCGAGTTCAGCAGGGTACGCCGAGCCCAGCATGCCGAGTATGGGCTCGGCAATCGTCGAACCGAGCTCGAAGATCGTAAAGCTGAGCCCGACGAGAGGAGGCCATTCATCATGGGGTCGGCCGAGTACGTGCTCGTCTGGAGCCGAGGGGTTGGCGAGTGCCAACGCAACCGTCATCTGCGAGCAGGGGCTTCAGGCCCAACTTTCCAGGCCCGAGGCGAGGCGAGTCGGATTGTGGCATGGAGAGAGGCGAGCTCACTCAACGCCTTCTCCAGTGGCATTGAGTCAGGTGAGTCAGGTCCGCTACGCAGAGGGAGGCGAGCTCATCCAACGCCCTCTCCCGCGGTATTGAGAGAGGCGAGTTCACTCGCCGCTTTTCATCTCGGCGTGGGGGGAAGCCTTCTCGCGCCCATACTCGCCACCTCCGCCCAATGGGCTCTTCTCAGGGCCGGCTCGCCCTTCAGTTGTGGGGTGTTATTTCCGTGTTGCCCCCTTTGAGTTGCCTGTAGTCCTCGAAAACAGTGAAGGTTGTATATTAGCAGGCCATCTTTTCCTATAAATAGGACCCAAGGGGTACCTCAGAGGGCACGCTTACTAATTCTCCGGCCTATTAGCGCTTTCTGAGGTACCTTAGCCCGACATTTGGCTAAGGAGGGGAAGCGCTCTAAGATCTTCCGGGTGTGTGGTGGGACCTCCACGCCGGGCCCTTGGTCTAGTCCTTAGTTCTTCTTTCTTCTTGTCATTTTCTTGCAGGAGCGAAGTAGGTGCGCGGCCACCCCTTCCCCAAGGGTCGAACTCCACAAGAGGCCGGTTTTCCGGTTTCAACACTTTGGTGCGGTGAGCGTGGAACGTGGTCAGCACAGAAAATCTTCCACAAGACTAATGGCAAGAGACGAGGGACAAGGTTCAGGAAGAGGGGACTCGCCACTCCCTCCCCCTCCCGCGACGGCGGGGATATCCGCGGAGCTCAGGGAGGAAGTGCTCGGGCTAGTCAGGGTCGCACTCGGCATGCGAGCCGAGAGCACGACGCCTGCGGTTCCCGTGGTCGCTGATCCAGCGTTAGGCAACGATGCGCCCCTCAGGCGCGCAGGGAAGGAGGTCGCGAGCGAGGGGGAGCGCGAACCGAGAGGGCGAGTCCTCTTTCCGGGCTCGGCGGGCGAGTATCTGTTCGCCGAGACGGCAGGGAGGGAGTTCCCAACTCGCCCATCTGAAGGAGGAAGTCCCTTCAGCGAGTTCGTCTCATCAGCCCCGGTCCCGGAAGGATTCCGAGAGCCGGAGATGTCCTACTACTCAGGAAAGGGAGATCCGACCCAGCACGTCCAGTGGTTCGAAGACGTGGTGTCAATCCGACAGATGTCGGATGGTTTCAAGTGTAGGCTCTTCGCCATCACCCTCAGGGAAAAAGCGAGGGAGTGGTTTCATCAGCTCCCGACCGGTTCCATCTACTGCTTCGAGGATTTGCGCAGAGGATTCATGCTGAGATTCACCACCTCGAAGAAGAGGAAGAGGGAGGTCGAGTCCCTGTTCCGTATCAAGCAGAAAGTAGGGGAGACCCTGGGAAGTTACCTGGACAGGTTCCAGGAGGAATTGTCTCAGGTACAAGAGATGCCAGGGCACACCATGATGGTGGCCTTCACCCTGGGTCTCCAGCCCGGGTTCTTCGCCATGGAGTTGAAGAGGACGCCTCCAGTGTCTTTCGAAGCACTCTTGGAGAGGGCGGCAAGGGAGGCCGACATGGAGGCGGCACATCCAGAGTTCGCTCGGAGGTTGGCCAGGTGGGCCGTGGAGGAAGAGAAGCCAAGGGGAGGTCGGGCCCAGGAGGAGTGAAGGGTCGAGCCCCGACAGAGAGAACAGCAGCCGCAGCAGCATAGGTGGGGGCGTCAGGAGCCGAACAACCGATTGGGTTGGAGGCCGGAGTGGCAGGATCAAGGGCCACGGAGGGGCTATCAGGGGGGAGACAACCGCCAAGGTGGGCGTGGCCAGTTTTACCTCCAGGGAGGGAGGCAGGGCCAGAGACCGCCTCTTCCCGACCAGGAGGAGGCCATGGCTATCGCCCTGGGAGGGCGAAGGAGAGGGCAACCGAGGAGGAGGAGGGAGGTCAGGATAGACCTGCCCTATTGCGACTACCATCAGGAAGAGGGGCACACGACGGTCACGTGTCCGGAGTTCCTCGAGGTGCGGGAGAACAGGGAGCAGCAGCGGCAGCAGTGGAATCATCAGGAGATACGGATTGAGGAAGTCCGGCCTCAGGTGGAGGGGGATCGTTGCGAAGACCGGGCCGATGTGGGGACCCGAGGCGGGATCGGAGTGATCCATGGGGGGGGGGTGGGAATCGAGGCTTCCCGGAAAGCAAGCCTCCACACCATGTACCGAAGGAGCATCGGCTCCACATCTCAGACTCCACCCCCGGAAGAGAGGATCACCTTCTCAGGGAGGATATGCCGGGTCACGATGACCCCTTATGCGATGCGCTGGTCATCCAGACCGCCATTGAAAATTTCACAGTCTCCCGGATCCTCATTGACAATGGGAGCTCAGTCAATATCATCTTCAAGAAGCCTTTTGATGCCATGCAGGTAGAGGCCAAGAGGGTGCTGGCCTCCGATGGGCCCCTCTTCGGTTTTTCGGGGGAGAGGAAAGAAGTAGAGGAGGGAGTGGGGCTACATGTCAGCTTGGGGGGACAGTCCCGGAACTGTCGATTCGTCATAGTGGAGGCCCCCAGCAGCTACAACGCCATTTTTGGGAGACCCCTCATCAGCGCCTTCCGATGTGTCCCCTCCTCCTTCCATCAATGCCTTAAGTTTAATGTGGACGGGATCCAGGTCCGGGTTCGCGGTGACCCCAAAGCGGCTCGGGAATGCTATGTGACCGCGGTGAATTCAATTTCTTGGCAGGAGGAAGCCGAGGGGATGGGGAGAAGGATGGAGGAGATGGAAGGGCAGGAGGCCGGAGAAGAAGGTAGGGAGGAAGGAGGAATGGAAGGGGAAGCACGCGAGGGGATGCTCCCAGAAGGGTCGGTTGGGGCAATGACCCCAGGGGAAGGGGAGGTCCTTACATCACGAAGGGAGGACGCCGCAGAGTGGGAGGAGCAGTCCCGGTTGGAGGCCGCCGAGGAGGTCGTAGAGATGGAAGTCCTCACCCAGGGTGGCAGGGTGGAGAAGGTCCGCATCAGCGGAGGGCTGACCCCGGCAGATCAAGACAGGATGCTGGAGTGCATCCAAAAGAATGTGGATGTCTTCGCCTGGAGCGCAGCGGAGATGCCTGGGATCGATGCCGACGTTGTCTGCCACCGCCTCAATCTGCACCAGGAGGCTCGCCCCATCCAGCAGAAGAGGAGGTCCGTCACGGACAAACTGGCCGAGCCCATCAGGGAGGAGGTCGCCAAGCTCCTTAAGGCCGGCTTTGTTTCCGAAATTCAATACCCCGGCTGGGTCTCGAATGTTGTAATGGTGAAAAAAGGGGACGGCCGGTGGAGGATGTGTGTAGATTTTTCACTGCTTAATAAATCATGCCCTAAGGATTGTTACCCCTTGCCTAGAATCGACGCGCTGGTAGATTCAGCCGTTGGTTTTTTCTGTGATGAGTTTTTTAGATGCTTTTTCAGGTTATCATCAAATCAGGATGCACCCTCCTGACATAAAAGATGTCTCGTTCATCACAGGGGATGGGTGCTACTGCTACAAGATGATGCCTTTTGGGTTAAAAAATGCAGGGGCCACCTACCAGAAGATGATGGACCGTGTATTCCAGGGACAGAAGGGAAGGAACTTGGAAGTGTACGTGGACGACCTGATGGTAAAAAGCAGAGAGGTCGATTCTCACCTCCGGGATCTGGAGGAGACCTTCGACACTTTGCGCAGATACAAGATGAGGTTGAATCCTCTAAAGTGCATCTTCGGGGCAAGCAAAGGCAAATTTTTGGGTCATCTCCTCACCCCTGCCGGGGTCGAACCCAACCCTGACAAAGTCCGGGCAATTATGGAGTTGGGGCCGCCTCGGGATGTGAAGGAGGTACAACGGCTGACAGGGAAGCTGGCAGGACTAAGCAGATTCCTCTCCCGGGCCGGGGAGAGGTGTTCCCCCTTCTTCAGGACCTTAAGGGGGGGTCAGAAGTTTGAATGGACCCCAGAATGCGAGGAGGCGTTCCAGGCCTTGAAGAAGCAGTTGACTCAGGCCCCCTTGCTCCAAGGGCCAAAGGAGGGGGAGGACTTGTTTTTGTACTTAGGGGTCGGGGCGGAGGCCGTGAGTTCTGTCTTAGTTCGGGAAGAGGGGAAAAAGCAGCTACCCATCTATTATGTGAGTAGGGTTCTGAGGAAGGCAGAACTCCGCTACCCCATCTTTGAGAAGTTGGCTTTCGCCCTCATCATCTCGGCTCGGAGACTCAGGCCCTACTTCCAGGCACACTCCATCCAGGTGGTAACTGACCATCCCCTCCGCAGCATCTTCGAGGGAGTGGAGCACTCGGGAAGACTCGCCAAGTGGTCGGTGGAGTTGAGCGAGTTTGACATCTCCTTTGTCCCCCGGCTCGCAATCAAGGCACAAGCAATGGCTGACTTCCTGGCTGATTATGTGGTTGAGGTAGCGGAGGACAAACTCACTCGTCCCATCCCATGGAAGGTGATGGTGGATGGGGCTTCAGGGAAACACTCCCTGGGGGTTGGGGTCGTCTTGGAGAGCCCCCAAGGGACCCGGATCGAGCAAACGGTGGTGATACATTTCTCCATAACCAACAACCAGGCCGAGTACGAGGCGGTAATTGCGGGACTACGCCTGGCCAAGGAATTGGGGGTGCACGATGTGAAGGTCCTCACTGACTCCATGGTAGTGGCCTCCCAGATCAACGGGGAGTTTGAGGCAAGGGAGCCCACCCTACAACGATATTTGGCAAAGGTTAAGGGAATCATCGGTGGGTTCCAGACCTTCTCCATTCAACATGTGCCCCGGGAGGAAAATGAACAAGTCGACCACCTCGCCAAGCGCGGCCCTCGGGTGGGGGGCACTATCACGGACCTCTTCCACCCATCCCTGGAAGAAGGGGAGTTGATGGAGATAGATCGGCGGTCCACATGGATGGACCCATTCACTACCTACCTATCCACAGGAGAGTACCCAGAAGGGATGGATAGGAAGAAGCTCAAGTACAAGTCGGCATACTACCTTTTGCGCGACGGACAACTTTACCGCAAGACCCTCTCAGGATTACTCGCTCGTTGCGTAGCGGAGGGGGAGGCGCCGAGGATTTTGGAAGAAGTCCACTCCGGGGAGTGCGGGAGCCATTCAGGAGGGCGGACCCTGGAGGGAAGAATCATCAGGCAGGGGTACTTCTGGCCTACCCTGAGGCACGATGCCTTAGAATTTGTCAAGAGATGCCACAAGTGCCAACTGTTTGCCCCCCTCCAACTGCAACCGGCTCAGCGACTCAGGAGTATCACGGCCCCTTGGCCTTTCGCAATTTGGGGAATGGACCTGGTAGGTCCCTTCCCACAGGCAAGTGGGCAGAGGAGATTCTTGCTGGTAATGATCGACTATTTCTCCAAGTGGATGGAGGTAAAAGCTTTGGCCAAGGTAACCTCGCAGATCATTCGAAATTTTGTATGGGGGGAGATCATCTGCAGGCATGGGATGCACCAGGCCATCGTCACCGACAACGGACCACAGTTCGCCAGCAATGAGTTCATTAAGTTCTGTGGGGAGCTCGGGATCGACCTCAGGTTCGCCTCTGTCCACCACCCTAGGAGCAACGGGCAAGTAGAAGCGGCCAATAAGATTATCGTGAACCTCCTGAAAAAGAAGGTGGAGAATTTGAAGGGTAATTGGGTGGAGCAACTCCCCTCGGTCCTCTGGGCCCTGAGGACTACCCCCAACACCGCCACCGGGGAGACGCCCTTTAAACTATCTCACGGAAGCGAGGCGGTGCTCCCCATTGAACTCGAGGTCCGTACTCCCAGGGTTGCCGAGGCAGAAGCTGGAAGGGAGGAGTGGAGAGTCGAGAATGAGGAAGAACAACGACTCTCTTTGGACTTGATAGAGGAAGTACGCGACCTCTCCGCAGTCCGGCAGGAGGAAGTCAAGCGGATGATGGCTAAGTACTTCGACAAGCATGTCCGGGTCAAGCAGTTCGCGGAAGGCGACCTGGTTCTAAAGAAGGTAGATGCGGCGGGAAGATCGGCAGCTGTGGGCAAGCTCCATCCAAATTGGGAGGGGCCCTACATCGTGAAGGAGGCATTAAAGTCGGGAGGATACCACCTCCAGAATGTGGAAGGCGAGACTTTGAACCACACCTGGAGCGGCGACGACCTGAAACGCTTTTATCCTTGAAAACTTGTACATGCCTCAGCTTTTTTCCGAATGCAATATATTTGACTCTTTCACCGCAATAACCGTAACAATGACATGCAGTGTGATGGAACTTCCATTAAAGGGCAACGCTAAACACTCAGAAAAAGTTTCTAAGTCTTCTCGCTCTGGGGTTAGGTCTCGATTCTCCCGCTGTCAGGCTCCCTTCAAGCTGGCAGGGCCGGGGTCTCGATGGACGTCATTATGACCCTGGAGCTGAGCCCGGAGGATGTTCAACACCCGCCCTCAGGCTCCCATCTAGCTGACTGGCCTGGTGGTAGCACCCGGGAGAGGTAAATGTTCTAAGTCTTCTCGCTCTGGGGTTAGGTCTCGATTCTCCCGCTGTCAGGCTCCCTTCAAGCTGGCAGGGCCGGGGTCTCGATGGACGTCGTTATGACCCTGGAGCTGAGCCCGGAGGATGTTCAACACCCGCCCTCAGGCTCCCATCTAGCTGACTGGCCTGGTGGTAGCACCCGGGAGAGGCAAATGTTCTAAGTCTTCTCGCTCTGGGGTTAGGTCTCGATTCTCCCGCTGTCAGGCTCCCTTCAAGCTGGCAGGGCCGGGTCTCGATGGACGTCGTTATGACCCTGGAGCTGAGCCCGGAGGATGTTCAACACCCGCCCTCAGGCTCCCATCTAGCTGACTGGCCTGGTGGTAGCACCCGGGAGAGGCAAATGTTCTAAGTCTTCTCGCTCTGGGGTTAGGTCTCGATTCTCCCGCTGTCAGGCTCCCTTCAAGCTGGCAGGGCCGGGGTCTCGATGGACGTCGTTATGACCCTGGAGCTGAGCCCGGAGGATGTTCAACACCCGCCCTCAGGCTCCCATCTAGCTGACTGGCCTGGTGGTAGCACCCGGGAGAGGCAAATGTTCTAAGTCTTCTCGCTCTGGGGTTAGGTCTCGATTCTCCCGCTGTCAGGCCCCCTCCAAGCTGGCAGGGCCGGGGTCTCGATGGACGTCGTTATGACCCTGGAGCTGAGCCCGGAGGATGTTCAACACCCGCCCTCAGGCTCCCATCTAGCTGACTGGCCTGGTGGTAGCACCCGGGAGAGGCCATTGTTCCAAGTATTCTCGCTCTGAGGTTAGGTCCCGATTCTCCCGCTGTCAGGCTCCCTCCAATCTGGCAGGGCCAGGGTCTCGACGGACGTCGTTACTTCCCAGGGGGTGGACCTGGGAGTTGGCACATGACAAGCGTGTCCAAGCAAATCCGCCAATTAGAAGGGCGAGCTCAAGGGGTCCCGTCCCCCCAGGTTTTCTGTTAAAAAGGGATTCTTCGATCCATCTCCGGTTGGTGAAAGAACATACCACCCCCCCTGAGGGCGAGCCCGTTCTCGCGGGGTCTGCTCGGCAAAGGGCATTCCTCGGTATGACAAGCGGGCGCCGGTGGCAACCGTTCTCGCGAAGATCGCCTCGCAGGTAAGCGAGGAGTTCGCGAGTCTGGTCGCCGCCAACACCCGAGGCCTCTCGCCGAACGCGAATCCTAACTCACGTACATTCTAACGCGGAAGATAAAAAAAAAAAAAAAAGAGAGAAAAAAAAGAAGTCAGAAGCAAAGTTCCTTTCATTATAATCGCAAAAGAAGGAAGGGCTCGCCTCGGCGAGATTATAGGAAAAGAGGGGGGATGATTACAAAAAGATAGAAAAAAAGGGGGAAGGAGGAATTCTGTCAGCTCTCGCCCTCCTCTCCCGAATGGCGGTCCTCCTCGCCCCCAAGCGATCGTTCCTTGCCCTTCGCCCCATCAAAAAGGGAGCCGAAGCTCTCCTCCTTCTCGCTGGGCGGAGACGGCGGAAACAGGCTCGGCAGAAGATCCCGGACCGCCACTTCCTCGCAGCCCTCAGCCAGAATCCCCGACCCCTTCATGGAGTTCAGCAGGCATTCGGCAGACTCGATCGAGTTGACTCGCAGCCGCTCCATAACCTCCCCCTCGCCGAAGACCCGGGGCCGCTTGTAGGGGAAAGGCGGCTCGACACTGTCTGGAGGAAAGAGGGCTTCCGTCAGCCGGCTGACCTCGCCTTGGAGGCAGCGGTTCTGCTCCTTTAGCGACTCCACCTCGGCCGCCGACTGAGCAGCAAAAGCCTCCTGCTCGCGCGAGCCGGCCTCCTGATCCGCGAGCCGGAGCCGCAGCAGGGCAGTCTCGCCCTCCAGCTCACTGGCGCGAGCTTGGAGCACCTTGGCGGACTCGGCATCCTGAAAAAGAAAAAAAAAGAGGGTCAAACTCCCTGAAAAATGTTCTCCAAGTTAAGACAAGGGTTGGTCGACTCTTACCAGCCCGCCTGAAGCCTCGTCGAGTAAGCGCTCGGCGATGCCGAACCGCCGCTCCGCGTCAGCAGCTTTCTCCGTCGCCAGGTCGCGCTCCTGCTCGGCTTTGATCAGGAGCTGGCTGAGCTGGAAGCCACGGCGGACCATCATATGATGGAGTTCAAAGGCCCTCAGATGCGCCTGCAGGCCCTCGTGACCTATCTGCCGGGGGGTCAGGTTCGTGTAGGCGTCGGCGCCCTCCCGGCCATAGAGGCCGAAGCCAAGGGCAAATGCATGGCCCGTGGGAGGCCGACGAGCTCCCCAGGAAGGGGCGCGAGTGGAGACGGAGACGCGATGGGCTCCCTCGTCCCAGAGCAGCATCGGCTCACCGGCCGCATCCTTGCTCCTTCCCCCCTTCCCGAAGTGGGGGTGGTTCTTTGGAGCTCCCGAGCCACTGGGGGGAACCTCCTCGACGGAGGGAGGAGAGGGGGACCCGCGCCTCTTCTCGCGGGGGGATGATATCTCCTTCAGAGGGCTCGCCGGGGCTTCGTCGGAGAAAACCTCCGGCGAGCTCATGAATCTGACGGGCGACGCGGGCTGCCGAGGAAGGCTTCGCGAGACCACCTTCGCCCTTTTAAGGGCCGAAGGGCGGTGGACCGAGCTCAGCCCCCCAAGCTCCAACCGCTTCTTGCTGGAGGGTTTCCCCTTGGCCTTCTCTTCCCGGCACGCCTCAGCCGCGGCTCGAGCCCGCTCAAGCGGATCCGAGAACACCCCCGGGTCGGCGAAGGGAGGGTTTACCGGGATCAGTCGCTCCCCTGCAAAAGACTTAGATAAAGAATGAGGTTCTGAACGGCTAGGTCAAATGGCGAGCGGAAGGTAAGCGAGACAAACCTTCACCGGGAAGGACGGGTGACAGGGATTCGAGGCCGCGACAGAGGAAGGCGACCTCGAAGTCCTTGTACAAAAAGAACTTGTGGAGTTCGGCATCATTACCGGACACCGACGGCGGCCGGTAAACCTCCTCGCTCTTCTGCAAGGGCGAGAACGGGATGTTGCCGAGGTCGCCCCGGATGAAGGCAATCTTCGACATCCAGTTGTGGTTTTTGTTGGCTACCTCGCGGATTTTTATGGATGTGCCGCCAAAGAAGGCGACCCCGTCGGCGTTAGCTTTGTAGGAGAAGAGCTTGCGGAAGACGGTCAGGTTGAACTCGATCCGCTCTCGGCGGAGGTAGCAGGCAAACCCCACTATCATGGCGATAGCGTTGGGGTTGAGCTGCGCGGGCACAGCGCCGTAGTACTTGAGTACCTGGCGAACCTCCGGCCAGAGCGGCAGGCGCAACCCCACCTCAAAGTGCGAGATGGGGAAGGCGAGCTCGTCCTCGAAGAATGAGTTAATGGCCTCATGCTCCGCCGGGAGGCGGGCCACAAAGCCAGTGGGGACGTAATCTGCCACGAACTCGGCGAGCTCGCTCGCCGTGGTATTCCCCTCGAAAAAACAGTGATCCGCGAAGTTCTGGGCGCACTTGGAGCGGCCCTCGGAGTCGGGGTTTCCTTTACCCATGCTCGCGGAGGAGACGAAGGCGCGCGAGCGGAAGATAGGAAGGGCAAGAAAAGGGAGGAATGAGAAGGCAATAAAGGCGTAGCCGTGGGGTAGGTGGGGATCCCTATTTATAGAAAAGGAATGGGGAGCGAAACCGACTGACCAGCTCGGCTCGCATACCCCGCTTCGCGTGTCCCGTCTCGACACTCTATACTCGCCGACCTAGGCGAACCCAGCCCAGGAATCCGAAAAGGCACGCACCACTCGAATAAGAAAAGGCCTGCTCGCGCGATAAAATTTACACTTTATTTAGCATTAAACAGAAAATTGTTCAGAACAAAGAAAAACAGAAAAGCGCGCGCATAGACCAGGCGGCAATGGGGGCGAGTACCGGTCGGCTCGCAAGAGAGCCATCCTCAATTACCCCGGCCTCGCCGGCCCGATGCCGCCAGCCGCTGCGCAAAGAGTTGCCGAAGCTACCCCAGGTTTCTGTTCGCCGCGCGCAGGTTCTCGTCGATGTCGTCGAAAAGCATGGAGGAAGATGTGGCCACGAATGCCGAGCTGATCCTCGCCTCGCCGGCAAGCTGCGCGCATTCGTCCTGCAGCCTGATATTGTCTTTCTTCAGCTCCTGAAGCTCGCGCACTAGTTTCTTCAGGACCAGCTGGCTTCGCCTCGACCGTTCGGGGCTGTCCATCTCTGAGTCCAGAAAGATGTCCAAGGCACGCGGCGATGGAAGAGGCGAATAAACGGCCTGTTCGGCGGAGTTATCAGTCGCGGCTGGGTCCGGTAGGCCTGCACAGGAAGGTCGAGACAGCAGGTGGGAGTAGCGAGTGCTAGTTAGAATCAGACGCAGAAGGGGGGACGTCAGGGGCATACCTTCAGTATTCTGGGGGAAAGCAGGAGCGGATGTACGCTCGGCGTCCACCCCAGTGACCGCAGGAGCAGGTGAAGGATGCTGAGAGTGAAGGCGGGCCGGCGATACCGACCCCCGCGAGTCTGGCTCCCCGATTTTGGTGACAAGGGGCGAGTCTCGCAGGCGCAGGTCAGGGGAGGACTCGGGCTCCTTGGCGGGTAGACTTTCGACCCTTGGTGTGGAAACCTCGCCGCCTTGATCCCGTTCGGTGGTAAGATCCACGAAATCTTTGTCATGAGGGGCCGGGGGAGAACGATTGGAAGAATCGGAGCCATGGACTAAAGTATTCTTTAGGTCGGCGAAGATGTGCTCGGCCTCGGGAGGAAAGGGCCTCGCCCTCTTGGCCGAGCCGAATTTAGCAAAGCACCGGGCCGGGACGCTCAGATCCGTCAGGGCTGCGGCACGAAGGGCGGTCTCCTCGCGCGATTTCGCGAGCCTTTCCATGACTTCCTTCGGGAGTGGCATCTCGGCAGGACTTAAGTAAAGAGAGGGGCGGGGTCAGTCGAGCAGGCAGGGCATGTATATATAGCCATCGGTGGGTCCTACCAAGAGATTCCTTTCGTCTCCTGTCGCACTCGCAGGATCCTAGTGGGTTGGATGTTTCTTTCCGAGTTTGTGCCAACCTCGCAAAGAGCGGGGATTGTGTACAACCCCGTATCCAGCGAGTGGGCTAACAGGAGACGACCCGGCCGGCCCAAACCATCCCCGAGCCCCATGCGAGTTCAGCAGGGTACGCCGAGCCCAGCATGCCGAGTATGGGCTCGGCAATCGTCGAACCGAGCTCGAAGATCGTAAAGCTGAGCCCGACGAGAGGAGGCCATTCATCATGGGGTCGGCCGAGTACGTGCTCGTCTGGAGCCGAGGGGTTGGCGAGTGCCAACGCAACCGTCATCTGCGAGCAGGGGCTTCAGGCCCAACTTTCCAGGCCCGAGGCGAGGCGAGTCGGATTGTGGCATGGAGAGAGGCGAGCTCACTCAACGCCTTCTCCAGTGGCGTTGAGTCAGGCGAGTCAGGTCCGCGACGCAGAGGGAGGCGAGCTCATCCAACGCCCTCTCCCGCGGTATTGAGAGAGGCGAGTTCACTCGCCGCTTTTCATCTCGGCGTGGGGGGAAGCCTTCTCGCGCCCATACTCGCCACCTCCGCCCAATGGGCTCTTCTCAGGGCCGGCTCGCCCTTCAGTTGTGGGGTGTTGTTTCCGTGTTGCCCCCTTTGAGTTGCCTGTAGTCCTCGAAAACAGTGAAGGTTGTATATTAGCAGGCCATCTTTTCCTATAAATAGGACCCAAGGGGTACCTCAGAGGGCACGCTTACTAATTCTCCGGCCTATTAGCGCTTTCTGAGGTACCTTAGCCCGGCATTTGGCTAAGGAGGGGAAGCGCTCTAAGATCTTCCGGGTGTGTGGTGGGACCTCCACGCCGGGCCCTTGGTCTAGTCCTTAGTTCTTCTTTCTTCTTGTCATTTTCTTGCAGGAGCGAAGTAGGTGCGCGGCCACCCCTTCCCCAAGGGTTGAACTCCACAAGAGGCCGGTTTTCCGGTTTCAACAATTGGGATACTATCCAGTCCTAGCTTAGGCTTTGAAGTCTTCACTAAGGTGATAAAAAGCTCTGCACCACTATGAATTGCTTTAACCACCTGGAGAGTAGACATCAAAGTCTTGCTTGAACCCTTCAAGCCAGAGAATGTCATCTCAAACTCTGTATCCACTCCCAGTATAACCACCTTGCGGTTGCAATCAATGTTCGTACGCTGCTCCGAGATCCAGTCCATGTCAAAGATCACATCAAACTCCATTATCGGTAGTAGTGACGCTTGCAAGTCAAACTCTTGACTCCCAATCTGTACCTTCACGCAGCAAACTCTATCCGCGTGCATAGAACACCTGTTAGGCAACAACATATCCAATTTATCCATTGCCATCGAAGAAGGCACTTCGATGCACGATACGAATTCCTCGGACAAAAAGGAGTGCAAAGCTCCCGTATCGAACAGTGCTCTCGCCGAAAAATTAAAGATCAAAACAAAGACTAGCACACAAATCACATACTAACACGCATATGGCAACAAGTATGTAAACCTAAATGTGTTATGCATGAAATCATACCTGTTACCACATCATCTTGCTTTATGGCCTCCTGCTGGCCATGGTTGTAAACTCTAGGCTGGGCTAGAGCGAAGTGGGATGTGGTTGACACCACTGCCTTACCCTCCTCCACATAAGGTGCTCCAGGCTTTTTTTCTGACTTCAGGCGCCCACTCCAACAGTATCGATCGATGTGTCCCTGCTTGCTACAATTATAGCAGGTAACCGAGCCTCGCACTGTAGTAACTCCAGACGCACCCGAGGGTGGGGCTGGAACCGAAGTCCTCGCCTTCTTGTTCAACTTACTAAACCCAGACTTCAACGAGCTCGGCACCTTGAACTCCGACTTCTTCAAGCTTGAGTCCTTCTTCGCTTGAACTCTCTTCACATATTTCTCCAAAGATCGGGCAGTATTGACCAGAGTTAGGAAACCCTGCATCATGGGCCCAGAGAGCAGTAGTCTTTTCATCACGTAAACCCTCATAGAACCTGGTTGTCTTATGCTCCTCATCGGCAAAAGTAACGCCGACATAACGTCCCAACCTCGTGAACTCGTGGAGGTACTCATCCACGCTACTTTCTCCCTGCATTAGTCTCTGGAACTGATTTTCCATGTCGATCCTCTGTGCCGAGGGGAGGTATCTAGCCATGAATAACCTCGAGAACTCCTCCACCAAGACATTGGTGAGTTGTCTTCCAACAAAGATATGTAGCTCCAACTCATCCCACCACAGTCTCGCCTCTCCATCCAACAGGAAGGTGGCTATGGTGGTTTTCTGCCATTCCTCTGTCTCAGTTGCTATCAAGACTCTCTTAACTCGAGAGAGCCAATCCTTGGCCTGGGTTGGGGTTCCAGTCCTCATAAACACTAGAGGATTGAAGCTCATCACATGTTTGAGCTACTTTTCTGTTGCTCTTCTTGGCACCAAAGGCTCTACAGCCGCTCATTCCACCTCTCCAGGCTCTGCTGCACAAAGCGACGCCTACTCCACAACAGGGGATGGAGATTGAGCTTGACTCCCTGGCTGGGCATTTATCATTACAAACACCGCCTCAGCCACGAGTCTTATCGTTTCTGCCGAAAGAGGGGTTGCAGGCGCATCATTAGGTGCAATGATTTCCGTAGAGTGCGGACGTTCCGACTGTCCTACACCACTCCTGGTCACCTATTATTGCAGGACACACCATTAAGTGACCAAACAAAATTACAAAAAGCAATCATAGGAACACGCAGGTTCATCAAACATGTGTATTTTCATTCCTAAGTGGACATTCAAGGGTTCTTTTCATGTTATAACGATGACGCACATGCCTGTGTTCACCACCCCTTAAAAGAATCCGTCCAAGAATCCATCACATGGGATATAACAGAAGGTCCGGCCGGGGCCCCACGCCATATTCCACAGATAGTTAGTGGAGTTACATATTAATACCAAATTACTATAATACAATATCGAAAACCAAGCACAGAGCATTCTAGCGGAAGCTTTTAAATATGCTGGAAGAACCCATCACAAAACATGAATGCCCACTATAGTCCAAGACAGGAATAAAAGTAACAATACATAAAGAGTCTCGGCCTTATGACATTACAACTGTTTACTTAAACAATAAGTGTTTTACAGACTTCGGCACGCAGGCCGACCACACATGAGAATAGTAAAAAAAACACTTCGCTTTGGCCTTCAAAGGCCATCACTGCAACAAGGGCTTCCGCCCGCTACTTGCCACTTGGCTCAACTGTTCCTGCATACGAACAATCCACCGGATGGTGGCAAAACAAGGCAACGGTCAGCAAAAGTTGACCAAATTATAATGACCCCACCCCTTACTCGAGGCGGCGGTGCTCCTTCCCTGCAATATATTAGCAAAACCAACATAGCAATGTAAGTGCAATTTAAGCACACTACACCACAGGCGTAGGCACGAATGGCCCCACGCCCTGTGCTCTCAGGCCATATTCTCAGTGTCCGGAAAAAACCAGGGACTCACCACCATTCACAAGACAGCAACATACATGAGCATTTGGTAGTCTTTATGGCCTGCGCAAGACCTAAGACCCGTAACTATGTCAGCGATAGGTAACACTACCCACGGACGCTCGGCATAGCTACTGGGTAGGTTTGGCCCTTTCTCGATGCTCACATCGCCGGGCACAAAAAGCCACGATACGGGTCGGCCTCCCCCTTCCCATTTCTCCAGACATTTCATAATCACGTTATGATAAACAGATGGCTCTCCGACCACCAAGCTGGGCTCTCAAAGCACTCAACCCAACATCACTGGCCCCAGGTCTCCACGACACAAGCCTCAAACACTAACCCTAGGTCTCCACGACACAGGCCTCAAATAAAGCTCACAAAGAGCTACTGCCGGCGGTAGCACTACCGCCACACGGTATCACTACCGCCACGCGGTATCACTACCGCCATGCGATACCTGGCAGAAATGCAATTCCACCCAGTTTTCCGGGTGCTCCTTGGAGTTAGTCCCCAAGGTTCCCTACTGCAATCTACTACGTAGAAACCCGAAAAACAAACATCATGGAGTCTTCTCCGACAATAAAAAGCATAATGAAAAACACCACCAATCCAGACCAACCTATCGGGATGGGTTTCACACACCATGCCTATGCTCATACTTCGATTCCGAACTTTATTTACAAAATTATGGGGATACTCCGTATCTACCCGAAGGAAGACCTCACGCTCACCGCACACTCGCGATAGAGGATTTCCTAAGCAAAAGGAAGAGGACTTCACATGTCCAAGTAGAGAATCGTTACCCTTAGTGCTTTCTTCGGTGCCATGCCAAAGATCTAGACAGACGAATGCAACCACAACGATCTTGCTTCCACGGATCCGAACTCAGCTTGCGAATTGGGGCTTCAAAACCTTAACGGCGGTGAGATCTCCCCTTGCGGCACCACTGCTCATCCTCCACGAAACTAGGAACTCCAAAAGAAAATGTAGTCAACGCCTTGTTTCGAGCGCAACTACCCAAAGCCTCCAATCACAGGCCACCACGTGGCCATGCCATTACAGATTCACTATCGCCGCGAGATAGGGCGCTAACGCCGCGCGGTAGCTGACATCGGTTACAACTCGACACCAATCTTATCTCTACACGCTAACTTATACCGCCACGCGGTAGAATCCCGATAGCTCCGTCAATTTAATTGGCCCCACTAACACCATCAATAATAATATCGTCGAGCGATAGCTTCACGAGAACTTTGCCAGAGTGCTACCCGATAACCGCTGCGCGGTAACAAGTTTCCGCCGCGCAGTAACATCTTTCTCGAGAACACAACGCTCTCTCGAGAACCCAACACTCTCGACGCAAACTCTAGAGCTACTTTCACGTGGTAATTATCTACCGCCAAGCGATAACCCACAGAGAGGCATCTCCGGCTTTAAGAAATTTGGGGTGTTACAAGGGGAGATCCCAAGGTGGCAAAACAGTGTTACATCATGGCTGTCAACACCATCTCTTGGATGGAGGATGCGGAGGAAGATGAGAATGCGATGAAAGATAGGGCTTGGTTGGAAGGGGAGTAAGAGGTAGAAAAGAAGGAGATCGTCACCCTAGGAGGAAGGTTGGAGATAGTGCAAATCAGCAAGAGGCTGAGCGAGGAAGACCAGGAGAAGGTTTGAAGGTGCATCTAGGAGAACTTAGACATCTTTGCTTGGGATACAATGTATATGTCAGGGATCGATGCAGATGTAGCTTGACTCCACCTCAAATTTGACCCCAAGTGCGCCCGATCCGTCAAAAGAGGAGGTCCGTGGAGACCAAGCTAGTGGAGCCCATCTAAGAGGAGGTTGAGAAGATATTGTAGGCGTGGTTTGTATCAGAGATCTAGTACCCAGGCTGGGTCTCCAATATAGTGATGGTGAATAAGGGGGATGAACGGTGCAGTATGTGTGAAATTTTTTCTCTTTTGAATAAAACATGCCCTAAGGATTGTTATCCCCTACCTCAAATCAATGCGCTGGTAGACTCAGCCATCGGTTTTCCTGTGATGAGCTTTTTGGATGCTTTTTCAGGTTATCATTTGATCCGGATACACCTGTCAGATGTTAAGTATGTCTCATTCATCATGGATGATGGATGATACATCTCCAAGATGATGCCGTTCGGGCTGAAGAACGTAGGGGCGACCAACCAAAGAATGATGCACAACATTTTCAAAGAACAAAAGGAGAGTAATTAAGAGGTCTATATGAATGACCTGATGGTGAAGAGTAAAGATGTTTAGTCTCATCTCTAGAATCTGGCTGAGATGTTTGCCACCCTAAGGAAGTATAAGATGAGGCTCAACCCCTTAAAGTATGTCTTTAGGGTATGGAGAGGAAAATTTCTAGGTCATCTCCAAACGCCTATGGGGGTGGAGACCAACCTAGATAAGATAAAGGCGAGCCTGAAGTTAGTGTCCTCTTGGAATGCCAAGGAGATTCAGTGTCTGACAGGGATGTTTGCAGGGCTGAGTAGATTTCTCTCCCAGGAAGGGGAAAAGTTCTTACCTTTCTTTAAAGTGTTGCGAGGAAACCAATGTTTGACTGGTCCAAGGAGTACGAGAAGGATTTACAAGCCTTGAAGATGCAGATCACTAAGGCTCCAATACTCTAGGGGCCAAGGGAAGGGATAGATCTAGCTCCATACCTTGGGGTAGGGGCAGAAGCAGTAAGCTCCATTCTGGTTCTGAAAGAAGGAAGAAAGTAGCTATCAGTCTACTATGTCAGTATGGTCCTAAGGAAGGCAGAGCTCAGGTATCCCATTTTAGAGAAGTTGGTCTTCATCCTAGTCATCTCGTTCAGGAAGCTCCGACCATATTTTCAGGAGCATTTGATGAAGGCGGTGACTGACCATCCCCTTTGTAATATCATGGAGGGGGTGGAGCACTCGGGAAGGCTAGCTAAGTGGTCGGTAGAGATGAGTGAGTTTGAGATATCTTTTGTCCCTCGATTATCAATGAAGGCCTGGACGGTGGCCGACTTTCTTGCAAAATTTGTCATTGAGGTAGAAAAGCCCGGGTCTCCAAATCAAGCAACTTGGGAAATACTTGTGTTTGGAGCATCCAGAAAGTACTCTATAGAAGGAGGGGTGATCTTAGTAAGCCCATAGGGGATGAAGATTGAGTAGGTCATTGACATGCATTTCCTCATCACCAACAATTAGGCAGAATATGAGGCAGTTATCACAAGACTCCAACTGGCTTGGGAGTTGGGAGTACAAGATGTGAAAGTCTCTTTGGACTCGATGGTGGTATCCTCCCAAATTAGGGGGGAGTTCGAAATAAGGGAGCCAAATCTCTAACGGTATATCACAAAGGATAAGAGTCTCATCTGGTTGTTTCACACTTTCACTATTCGATATGTACCCCAAAAGGAGAACACTCAGGTGGATTGCCTCGCATAGTTCGGCCCCCGGGTAGAAGGGATCGTGACCGAGTTTTTCTGACTGCACATAGAAGAAGGGGAGCTAATGGAGATCAATCGATGACCCTCGTGAATGGATACCTTCATCCCCTTTTTGAACTTGGGTGAGTTACCGAAGAAAGTCCCACACAAGAGGCGGTTCAGGTACAAATCAGCCTATTACTTGCTACTAGAGGGAGTGCTATATCGAAAGACCATCTCGGGGCTCCTGGAAAGGTGTGTTGGCAAAGAGGAGGTCCCCATGGTCTTAGAAGAATTCCATTCTAGGGAATGTGACAGCCACTCAGGAAGTCGGTTCTTAGAGAAGAGAGTGTTGCGGTAGGGCTACTTCTGGCCAACCATCAATAAGGATGCCACATAGTATATAAAGAAGTGACAGAAGTGCCAGCTTTTTTCACCACTTCAACTATAACACCCGTATCCGTCACATAGCATATAGCAGTAGGTTCGGCCGGGGCCCGACGCCACATACCACGGATAGACCGGCGGGTTACTAGATGAAACCATCCTTCCAATCATAACGTCCTACACAGAGCACCTAGCGGAAGCAATTTATTAAGTTGCAAAAGTAAGAACCCAACCACAATCATGAATGTCCACTAACAAAACCCAGTAGGAATGAAATACAAAGTACTTAAAGTACTGGTCTTATGGCCTTACAATAGTTCACTAAATTTAAAACAGTGTCTTACAAACTTCGGCTCGCAGGCCGACCACACATGAATTAAACAAGTAAATAAACAAGGTCTTCGAGGGCCGGCTCAACAACTTGAGATTTGCCCCGCTATTTGCCACTCGGCTCCACAGCACCTGCAAGCACAATTCACCGCAACGGTGGCAAACAAGAATAACGGTCAGCTAAAACCGACCAAATTATAACGATTCCGCCCCCAAACTCGGGGCGACAAAGCTCCTTCCCTGCACTTGTTAGCGTAACAAGCAATATAGTGAATAAACACAACATCACAGATGCATGCTCACACAGCCACACACCCCGTGCTCTCAGGGCACTAACTCGGTGAACCCGGTCAAAACCGAGGTATCACCACCATCCCTTGGACGACAAATCTCATGAGCATTTAGTCTTTCCGACTTAAGCCTAAGGCTCGCACGACTATGCTAGTGGCCAGTCCCTTTTTCAGGTATCTGTCACCAAACCACATAGCCCGGGTCCGGTTCCACAAGCCCGTTGCTCACACCGCACTGTCAACCTTAAGCCATATGCGCGGGCCAAGCTTCGCCAGATCCCAAATTCGATCATTCAAGCACATAACCCAGTTATGTTCAAGGGTTGCTCCCAGGACACCAAGATGGTAGAAATGCATTTTCGCCCAGTTTTCTGGGTGCGCCTTGGGGTTAATCACCAAGGATCCATGCTGTAATATACCACGTAGAAACCCCAAAACAACCAAAGGCACTAAGTCTTCTCCGGCTAATCATGCATAGTAAAACATCATCGATCCAGACCAACTTGTAAGGGTAGACTTCACACACCATGCCTATGTCCGTTTCTCGATTTTGGACTCTAAATGCAAACAAGGGGGACTTTACATATCTACCCCAAGGAACACCGCAAACTCGCCGCACACTCGCGGGAGCGGGTTTTCCCTATGCAAAAGAAGAAGAGCTTCACATGCTCAAGTAGAGAATCGTTACCCTAACATTTCTCTTTGGCGCCATGGAAATCTACACAGATGAAAAGCACCGCGATGATCTCGCCTCCGTAGATCTTGACTCGGTTTGCGATTTGGCGCTCCGAATCTCCTCCGGCGACCGGATCTCTCTTCCTTCTTCCTCCTTGCTCTCCCCTCTCTCTAGAAGTTAGAAAGAGAGTGGCCAATGAAAAGTGAGGGTTTAAACCCCCAATCCCGGCCTTAACCCTAGGATGGAGAGGCCTGAACCGTTAGATCCCAACATAAGGAAACGAACAGCCATGATTCACCCAGAAAATAAACTTCCTTGGCCGAACACGGCTTGCGACACACCCGTGTCCACGACCGTGTACATCATTCGCCGCCGAAATCGTCGCGTCCCGAAAAGAACACGGGCACTCGACACGCCCGTGTCAGGCTTGACATGCCCGTATCATCCAGTACACGCTTGTATAGCCAGGTATGTTCCTCCAACGACACAGGTCCAACACCAACCCGAGGAGAACACGGGTGTTCGACACGCCCATGTCGAATTTGATACGCCCGTGTCGGACCCGAACATGCCTGGGCTCAGACCGTGTCTCTTCCCTAACACAACTCGGCTAACAATCCAATTAGGACACGGCCTGGGACACGCCTGTGTCTTAGGCCGTATTCGCTGTTCGACGCTCGTCGAATACAATTTCATCGACCGCACGACCATCGCCGAACCCGAGCATGACACGCCCCTGGGACACACCGTGTCCCAGGCCGTATCACCTCTACCAAATCCCTAACTTGGCTCAAAATGCCACCCGTCCCTCTTTTGAGTTTCGGGGCGTTACAGCTCTCTCCCTCTTAAAAGAATTTTGTCCACGAAATTACCGAAAGGAAAAGATACACAAAATCAAAAGCAGTACCTGAGTGCAATAACTCTAGGTACTCCTCCAGGATGGTCTGCTCTCGCTCCAAGGAGAGCTCCTCCCGACCGCAATTGTCCCAACGGACCTTGACCATCCTGATCTCCTTGTTACGAAGTCGCTTGACTTCAGAGTTCTCAATACGAATGGGTTTGACCCTCGTCGTCAAACCTTCATCCACTAGTACTTGATCAACTGCGATCACCCGCGAAGGCTCTTGCACCGTCTTCCTCAACGCTGATATGTGGAATACATCATGTAGACCACTCAACTCCACCGATAGCTTTAGACGATAAGCCACTTCACCGATCCGCTCCAGAATCTCAAATGGTCTAAGGTATCTCGAGCTCAACTTCTTCAAGCGCTGTACCCGTGAAACACCCTTGAATGGCTTTATCTTCAAATACACCCAATCGCCAACCGTGAACTCCACGTTCTGATGCTTGGCATTGTAGTATTTAGCTTGTCTATTCCGAGCGATCAGCAAACGCTCCCGAATGGTTCACACCAATGAAGTGGTGCTTTCCACCTCTTGCTTTTTGTACAACCTTGCCTCACCCGTTTCTAACCATGACAACGACGTGCGACATTTTCTACCATATAGGGTCTCGAAGGGCGTCATTTGTATGCTCGCTTGGTAGTTGTTGTTGTATGCAAACTCCACCAAATACAGATGGTCTTCCCACTGCTTTCTGAAGTCCAATACGCACATGCGAAGCATGTACTCCATCATCTTGTTGACCCTCTCGGTCTGCCCATCCGTCTGCGGATGAAAGGCTATGCTGGACTTCAACTTAGTTCCCAGCATTTGCTGCACCAACCTCCAGTTATTGTACATAAAACGTCCATCTCTATCGCTCAAGATACTGTGGGGGCACACCGTGCAGTATAAAAATATTATCAACGTAAAGCTTCGCTAGTTTCTCCACCGAATCATCCTTCTTATGCGGAATGAAGTGCGACACTTTTGTCAGTCGATCTACGATCACCCAGATGGTGTCGTTTCCATTCTGCGACCTTGGCAAACCATGCACGAAGTCCATCGAAATGTCATCGAACTTCCACTCCAGAATAGGCAAAGACTTCAAGAAACCCCCTGGCTTTTGGCACTCTGCCTTCACTAAGGCACAAGTCTGACACTTAGCCACATATAGTGCCACATCCTTCTTAAGTCCTGGCCACCAGAACAACTTGTTCAGATCTTGGTACATCTTCGTGCTCCCTGGGTGAATTGAGTACTTGGTATGATGAGCCTCGTACATCAACTCCACCCGTAAATTACCCACGTTTGGGACGCACAAACGACTTTCCTTCCTTAACAGTCCATCTTCAACTATAAATTGGGAATTTGACCCATCTGAAGTTGCATCCATGATTTCCTTCATGCTGCTATCCAAATCCATAGCCTGCCGAATCCGATCAGCCAATCATACTGAACTTCCGTCCAGTTCAATAACGCTTCGGTGCTAGTCTGCTTATCAACACAAGATATATCTAACGCCTCCAACTCCCGAATCAACCGCTCATCACGGATCGATAACTAGTTGGCTTACGCGAGAGCTCTACGATTCAACGCATCCGCAACTGCATTGCCTTTCCCGGGCACGTAATGAATTTTGAATGTATAGTCCCCAGGAACTCCATCCATCTCCGCTGCCTCATATTCAGATCCTTCTGATCCAACAAGTATTTCAGGCTCTCGTGGTCAGCATAGATATCGACCTTTATGCCGTACAAATAATGCCTCCACAACTTTAGTGCAAAAATCACGGCCGCCAACTCCAAGTCGTGGACCAAATAGTTCCTCTCGTGCACTTTTAGCTGGTGCGAGCCATACGCAATAACAGTTCCATGCTGCAGCAGCACACAACCCAAACCACTGCCCGAAGCATCGCTGTAGATCTCAAAGGCTTCGGTCCCACTCGGCGAACTAAGCACTGGCGCCGTGATCACCCGACCCTTCAACTCTTCAAACGCTTGCGCACACTCCTACGTCCAAATAAACTTTTGATCTTTCCTTGTCAACGTCGTGAGAGGTAACGCTATCCGCGAGAAGTTCTCTACGAAGCGAATGTAGTAGTCGGCAAACCCCAGAAAACTCTGGACTTCCTCTACCGTAGACAACACAGGCCACTCCCGTATTGCAAAAATCTTCGCCGGATCCACAACAATCTCTTCTCCACTGACTATGTGACCAAGGAACGCTACTGAGGACAACCAGAACTTGCATTTGGAGAACTTTGCATATAGTTCGTTCTTCCTCAGCGTCTCCAAAACCAAATGCAGATGCTTGAAGTGATCTTCTTCGCACTGCGAGTACACCAATATGTCATCAATAAATACGATCACAAAATGTTCTAAGTACTCCCTGAACATCCTGTTAATCAGATCCATGAACACTGATGGCCCATTAGTCAGCCCGAACAACATGACTGTAAACTCGAAATGCCCATACCTTGTGCTGAATTCTGTCTTTGGGATATCATTGTCCCTTATCCTCAGCTGATAGTAACCGGACTTCAGATCCAATTTTGAGTACACCGATGACCCGACTAACTGATCAAAAAGATCATCAATCCTTGGGATCGGGTACTTGTTCTTTTCCATTAGCTTGTTCAGCTCTATATAGTCGATACAGAGCCGCAAACTTCCGTCCTTCTTCTTAGGACCGGTGCGCTCCAAGGCGACAAACTTGGACGCACATATCCCTGCTCCAATAACTCCTCTAGTTGAACCTTTAGCTCCGCCATCTCCTTAGGCGCCAACCTATAAGGAGAGCATGACACAGGTTTAGCACCTAGCGCCAACTCAATTGTGAAATCGATCTCCCGCTGAGGTGGGGCTCCGGGAAGATTGTCCGGGAACACGTCAGGGTACTCACACACTACTGGGATACTACCCAAAGTGGTCTTAGGCTTTACAGCCTCCACTAACGTGAAGAACAACTCTGCACCAGCACGAACTGCCTTGACCACCTGAAGAGCAGACATTAAAGTTTTGCTCGACCCCTTCAGCCCCGCAAACATTGTCTCCCGCCCAGCACCCACTTGACTTCTTTACGGTTGCAATCTATGTATGACTTATGCTCCGAAAGCCAGTCCATACCGAAAATGACGTCGAACTCTACTAGCGGCAGTAACGACGCTAGTAAGTCGAACTCCTGACTTCCAGTACAGATCTTTACGACACATACTCTGTCCGCATGCATAGAACACCCATTCGGCAGCAACACGTCCAATTTGTCCTTTGCCATTGAAGAAGGGACTCCGATGTGCGATATGAAACCTTTGGACAAAAAGGAGTGCGGAGCTCCCATATCGAATAGTGCCCTTGCCAGACTATAGCAAATCAGAACAAAGCCTATACAAACAGTAATAAGCTAACAAGCACTAGATAAAAGTATTTAGAGCTAACTTGCTATAAATTTAAACCGTACCTGTCACCACATCCATTTGTTTGATGGCCTCCTGCTGGCCCAAATTATAGACTCTTGGTTGAGTCAGAGCATAATGGGATGTGGTTTACTCCACCGCCTTGCCCTTTTCCTTGTAAGTTGATCCCTGCTTCCTCTCGGACTTTGGATGTCTGCTCCAACAGTCACGGGCAAAGTGCCCCGTCTTCCCACAAGTAAAATAAGCACTCGAGGTTTGGTTGGTAGTTGCCCCCGAGGCACCCGAAAAAGGGGCTGGACCCGATGTCCTAGCCTTCTTATTCTACCTGCGGAGACCGGATTTTGAAGACGACACCTTAAATTCTGACTTCCTAACACCAGAGTCTTTCTTTGCATGCACATTCTTCATTTCTTTTTCCAAAGATCGGGCCGTGTTGACCAAGGTCAGGAAACCCCGCGTCATCGGCCCCGAGAGTAGTAGTCTCAAATCATCCCTTAAACCTTCGTAGAATCGGTTTGTCTTTCTCTCTGAAAGTTAGCGTTCGATCTGATATACTCTAGAGGGGAGGGGGGGAGGGGGGTGAATAGAGTATGTCTCTGTGTTATTAAAATTTTCTTCTTTAGTAGTATACTATCTTTACCTTTAACAACTATATCTAACTATCACAGATTAAAGTAAAACAAAGATCACAGAAAATATAACTAACACAGCCACAACAAGAACAGAAAAGAAAGAGCAACCAGACAACACAAGACATTTATAGTGGTTCCCTAAACTGGGTACATCCACTCTTATACCACCCTTGGTAGGAATCCACTGCAGGTTTTGATCAGGTGACTGTCACCAATGAGCTTTTGATCAGGTGCTCAAAAACCAAACCTCAAGTCTTTTGGAAAGAGACTTGCAACCAGAATAATTTTGAAGGGAATTAAAACCCTGTACAGAGATGGGAATGAGAGAGTGATGTAAGTCTTCTTTTCTCAAATCAAAATGAGAAGACTGTGTGGATTCTTAGTTGTTGTCAAAGCTCTCCCTGAGATCTTGAATGGTTCAGGAGTGGAAGCTTTGTTCAAGGGTGTAGGCCTTCAGCTTTTCAGAGATCCCTGACTGATAAGAATGTTTCTGTCACTTGAGATTCCTGAAAACAAAGAGGGAGAGAAAGAAAGAAAGACTCTTGATGGTGATGATTGTTCTTTCTTCTTCTCTTGAGAGCAGTTGATTTTCCTGAGAGTTGTTTTTCACTGCACTTCTGGACGTTTTTCTTTCTGTGACTCAAGGTAATGATCAATTTCTGCTCTTCTATGTAATGTGTTTGCTTGGTAGGGAGATGTGTATTAGATCACTGCAACTTAGTCGAATTCAAAAGAAATTCTGTAATAAATGTTCAGTCGAAATCTTGGGAACGAAAAACGACAAGAATGCTGTCAAAATATTCTATTCTATGTCTGTCCCGAGATATAAGCAATTAATTCCATGGAGGATGTTAACAATCAATGCTGCCAGTAACGGCTCTATTTAGAGAATATAAGTGCATTGATTTGCAAGGGAATTGATAGCCTATAATGGAAATTAAGACAGAAAGAGAAAGAATAAATAACAAAATATCTTATAGTTTTCGTCGACCTGAGATCAGCTTTCGTCGACTTGAGATCTGCTTTTGTCGACCTGAGCTCTGTGAATCAACTGCTGTGCATAAACTGACTAATTCTGCGCTCTATGTTCGTTGACCTGAGACTGTGAAGTTAGTCGACCTAAGAACTTGGTCAATCTGTTGGTGTTGAGTGAATAACACATCTGGCGTCGAGTGTTCTTTGTCTCTGAGTCAGCAGTGGCTTTGAGTGAATTATGGCGCTGAGTGTCGAAGAGTTTGTCGATCTGAGTACGGAGTTTGTCGAGCTCAACTCAGAGATTTTGGCTCTGAGTTAGTCGAGCTGAGCACGACTATCGTCGATCTGAGATCGACGAACGTAGATCTCTTTCTCAAAATCTTTATTTCTCTAAGTCTTGAGTCTCTGGCAGTGATGGAGGCTGGTCCTTTGTACTGTTGACTCTAAGGACTTGCCCTAGACTCTAAGACACACCTATGACCCTGATCTATACATATTGGGTCATATCCTAACTCAGTGAACCTAGCCCAAATTCAACTAGAGGTTCCAACAATCTCCCCCTATTTGGGTGAGGTCACTGATTACAGACTCAATAAAGAAAATACACAAAACAGGAACATAGCATATATCTGGCAGATAATTTACTAACAAGTGCAGTAGATATAAGTACATTGCTTTGTACCAGATAATAAAAACACAAATTTAACAAAGTATACCACAAGTAGCAATTTTTTCTTCAGGATTCTCTGCTACTACTTCTTGGATTTTTCTTCCATCTTCTTTTCTCCTGGCTTTGTAAATATAATTTCCCTGTTAGGATTTTCAGCTTCTCTTTTTGACATATATAAATCAGCTGCTCCAATCACTGTCTGAGTTGATGTTCTGGGAACAATTGCTTCTGGATGTCTAGCCATATATTCAGTAGGATCAAATAGTTTCTTACTTATTTAAAGCCTTTCAAGTTCTTTTTCTCTGTATGTGGACATTGTGGAGAATTTTGTTGGATCCTGTCCTTCTTCTCTGCCCTTTTTCATTTGTGACAAAGCAATTAATTCTTAGAGTCTGGCAATCCTGAAGTTTGAATCATCATTCTGACTGCCTGAAGATTGATCTTCCTGTGAGGATAGCAGTGCAACGGGCTTGAAATGTGTAGACTATGCTTGAAAGTTTGTCTCAGCTTGGCTTTTAGTACTTAGAGTGTATAAGGGTTTGGGAGGTGAAGTTTCACTATATTTTCTTTTAGGCTTGAATGATTCAGAATGCCTTCTTTGTTCAGTTTGAGGTTGAGGAGGAGAGAATTCTGGTTTTTGATAAACAATTTCCTTTATTTGTTCTGAACCACTAACACTTCTCTGGTGACTGCTTCTATGAGAATGCTGACTGGATGACCTTTCCTGTCTCTAATAAGTTCTTGTGTAGGAGGGCTTGGAAGGTGCATCTGACTTTTGAGAACTCATTCCAGAAGCACCAGCAGCTGGTGGAGGAGGAGGAGGAGGAAGATCCTTCCTGTATTTGTGAGCTGGAGGTGGAGAATACCTTCTGCTTTTCTTCCTGGCCTTCTATTCATTCTTTAAGAGCCACATCCAGGATGGCATTCCCTTGTATGGGGTTATTTTTTGAAGGATATAGTAGGGAGTATCATTGGTATTTCCAGGTTTGGGAGCAGGAGGAGTTGGAGCCTTCCTTTTCTTTGAGAGCTTCCTTTTCTTAGATTCCTTATCAGAATCATCATCATCATCATCATTAGAGGATTGAGAATTGTCATACAGGTCATCTATCTCTTTTAAGAACTCAACAGGAATGGAGGTTTTTCAATGCTGGGCAGGAGATGGATGAGGAATGTTAATTGGTCCTGGAGAGTTGCTTGTGACAGTGCTTTCAGCAGCTGCCTTATTTTCTTCTTCAACATCAATCATGATCAAGGCATCAAGATCAGGCATTGGAGAATCATCCATGATAAATGTTGGAGCAGAAAATGTTTCTGGAGGGGAGGAGGCTCTGACTGAATCATCTTTGGTTGTCTCTGCTGGAGTTTGGTAAATCTTGGTAAAACTTTCCTTAAGTTACTTAGCAACATCGGGACTTATTAGGGAGGAGTAGGGGATAAGAGCCAAGGATGGCTTAGTATACTCAGCTGGAGGGAGACTTAGGTAAGCTGTATCAAAATTCTTTAATAGACTTACCAAGTCTACTGTGGGATGGATGACAACATCACCAACAGATTTTATTATGGCTATTACTGACTCATCAATGTCCATGTCAGTTTCAATGAATTGAGTTAAATCAAATATATCAGAATCTATACTATCTGTCATTGCTTCTGCTTGAGCTGCTTGAGCTGCTTGAACTGCTGCATCTGCTTCATCATGAAGTATCTCCCCCTGCCTAGTTTCAGTAGGCATTGAAGCCAGGCCCCCAGATGAAGAGAGGGTAGAGGTAAGGGTAGAGATTTGATCAGAGAGAGATGATATGGAGATAACCAAAGGTGAAATAGCCTTTGTGATGATGGTTTGGAGGATAGGCTTGAGGAGCTCAAGAAGTGGTTGTATGATAGAGGGATTCAAAGATATGGAGTCAGATGGTTGGGCAGGGGGTGGTGGAGAAGGTATAGAGGTAGTGAAGATAGTTGCTGGAGGAGATGGTTGATTGGAGGTTTCTGGAAGGGGGTCCTGTTGAGGAGAGTGTTGAGGAGAAGGAGTGTTCAGAGGAGATGAGAGTAAATTGAAGGATGGGATTGAAGATAGAGTGGAGAGGGGGATATCTGCAAGATGAGATGGAAGAGGAGATTGAGGAGGAGTAGGGATGGATGTATCAGCCCTAGGAGAGGGAGAATTTGATGGAATGTGTAGGGGAAGAAGGAATTGGAGATGCTGGAGGTGTTGGGGTATGGATGTGGATGGTAGTGGAAGGTATGGGTAACTGGACTTGTTGTTATTGGGATGGAACTGGAGGGACATGAGGTGGTGGTGGAGTGGAGAGGAGCCCTTCAGAGGGGTGGGGAGTGGCTGTAGTAGCCCTTGTACTTCTTGAAGCTTGGGTGGCAGAGGATGAAGCCTCAGAGGGATTTGTGATTGTCCTCTCCCACCTGCCAAACAAGGTACATGTGAGCCTCTTGCTGGCATTGATGAATGTGGTAAGGGAGACCAGTGATTCAACAGCCTTTGCTGTCAAGAAGATCCCTAGGATCCTTCCAAAGTTCACTTCCTTCTTACTGTTTCTTTTCCTGATAAGATCAAAAATGATCTGAGCCCAGTCCACCTGCCTTTTGTTTACCACTGCACACATGACTAGAAATTGATGCCTAGTTATATAATCATGTGCAGTGTGCTTGCCCAGCAAGATTTTCCCAACTATATCTGTTAGAAATTTGAACTCGACAGATAGGTGTTTCTTTAGTAGTTTATTAGGGTTGTCCCCAGAGTATCCCATTGTGTTCAGCATTATATTAGACTCTTCCGAATCAAGTTCTAACTCTTCCTCACCATTTTTCAATCCAAATAATTCAGTAAGAATATCGGGGGTAAGAGAGATTTCGTTACCCGCGATGCTGCCGGTCATCTTGTTCTCATTGACGGTAGCCGTGTACACCCATTCTCTAATTTCTGTGCTGGGTAGCTTGATTCTCATGGTCAGTAGTTGTTTCAGTTGTTGCTCTTCCAGTAGTTGCAGGATGGGAAGAAATATCGGATCTGAATGATGGAATGAGTCAAAATCCATGTCGAAGCCTGTGTCGAATTTCATTACAGCAAGAGCGCCTGCTGGAATCGCCATGAATACACCTGCAAGAGAGAAAACGAAAATCAAGTGCAAGAGAACTGAAAGCGCGGGACGGAGGTCGAAGAAAACCTAGATATAGTGTTTTCCTGAATATGAACCGACAGACTCCATTCCACGAAAAATGAATAGATCTTCGATCTGAGGTCGACAAAATAATTTGGACTTAAATGATTCGTCGATCTCAGTCTGAAGTGTTGAAGACATTTTGTCGATCTTCGTTCGATGAAAGTTTTCTGAAGTAGGTTCATCGATCTTAGTTCGACGAAACTAACTTCACACACAGAGAGTTCGTCGATCTCCGTTCGACGAATATCTCACAAACTTCCCCCAGTTCATTGATCTCCGTTCGATGAACTTTGAAAAATTCATCGAGTGCGGACATAAATTAAACTAATTCTTCTCCATTTATCATTCCAAGCTGATTTATGAAGAACACATGATTTCTTTCATCCAGAGGTTTGGTGAAGATATCAGCTCTTTGTAAATCAGTGTAGATATAGACAAGATTAATTTTATTTTTGTCTACACACTCTCTAATGAAATGATGCTTAATGTCTATATGCTTAGTTCTGCTGTGATGAACTGGATTTTGTGCTATGTCTATAGCACTTGTGTTATCATATAGTAATGTTGAATTATTTAAGTTGAGACCATAGTCCAGTAGTTGGTTTTGAATCCACAGCATTTGGGAACAACAACTGCCAGCTGCAATATATTCTGCTTCTACAGTTGATGTAGACACAGATGACTGCTTCTTGCAAAACCAAGACACTAATCTCATACCAAGGAACTGACAAGTTCCTGAAGTACTTTTTCTGTCCACTCTGCATCTAGCAAAGTCAGTATCTGAGTATCCAGTCAACTCAAACTCTGACTCAGTAGGATACCATAGACCTAGACTAGGACAACCCTTTATATATCTCAAAATTCTTTTTAGAAAAACTAGATGAGATTCTTTAGGGTTCACCTGGAACCTAGCACAAAGACATATAGAAAACATAATATCAGGTCTGCTTGCTGTAAGGTATAGTAGGGATCCAACAATGCCCCTATATAGTTTCTGATCCACAGGTTTCCCATGTGCATCAGAGTTTAGTACAGTATTTGTAGGCATGGGTGTTTTCTTTGCTGAGGCATCAGCCATCCCAAACTTCTTTATGATCTCTTTGGCATATTTAGCCTGGGAAATGAAGATGCCATCAGGGAGCTGCTTCACTTGGAGACCAAGGAAGTAGGAGAGCTCACCCATGCTACTCATCTCAAATCTTGAATGCATTAGATCAGAAAATCTCTTGCATAATTTGGGATCAGTAGAGCCAAATATTATATCATCTACATATATTTGTACTAACAGTATTTTGTCATGATGCAATTTGGTAAACAAAGTCCTATCAACTATGCCTCTTGAAAAACCATGCTCTAATAGAAAGCTGGCTAGGGTCTCATACCAAGCTCTTGGAGCTTGCTTTAAACCATAGAGAGCCTTGTGCAACTTAAACACAAAAGAGGGATGAGTTGAAGAAATAAAACCCGGAGGCTGTTCAACATAAACCTCTTCTTTAAGTTCCCCATTCAAGAAGGCACTCTTCACATCCATTTGATAGACTTTGAACTTTTTGAATGAAGCATAGGCCAAAAATATCCTTATTGCTTCTAGCCTGGCAACTGGAGCAAAGGTTTGATCATAGTCAATCCCTTCCTCTTGTCTATATCCTTGAGCAACAAGCCTAGCCTTGTTCCTCACAATCACACCTTGGGCATCAAGCTTATTTCTGAATACCCATTTGGTTCCAATAACTGGGTAGTCTTTTGGTCTTGGAACCAAATCCCAAACCCTACATCTCTCAAACTAATTGAGCTCTTCTTGCATTGTAATGATCCAGTGGGGATCTTTCTCTGCATCAGATATGGATTGAGGCTCAATTTGATAGAGGAAACAGGCATGCATCAAGTCCTGGTTAAGTTGATGCCTTGTCTGTACACCTACTGTTATGTCTCCAATCACTTGGGATCTGGGATGATCCCTCAGTATGGCAAGATCAGTGGGTGGAGTTGGTTCAGCAACAATATTTTGGAAGAATTCCTTGTGGAATTACTTCTACCGGTTTGGAGGGTTCAACTGCATCCAGATTTTCTTCATCACTTTCTTCATTGGCTTGTTGAGGAGACTGGGATGTAAATTTCAATTCATCCAATTTCTCACACAAGTTGTTTACCTGCAGGAGGTTTCTGGTAGAAATTTCTTTCTCCTTGTAAAACATGTTAGTCTCATCAAATATAACATGCATGGATTCTTCTATTTTCAATGTGGATTTATTAAAAACCCTATAAGCTTTGCTGACTTGGGAATATCCTAGAAAAATTCCCACTACAGCCTTTGCTTTAAACTTTCTAATGTGCTTTTTGTCATTATTATGAATATAGCATATACAACCAAAAACTTTAAAATAGTTAATTATTGGTTTCTTCCCTTTGAGCAATTCATAGGGGGTCTTATGTTTCAGTTTGTGTATCAAGCTTCTATTCAGGACATAGTTTGCTGTGCTCACTGCCTCTGCCCAGTAGGATAGGGGCATGTAAACATCTGCAAGTAATGTGCCTGCAGCTTCAATGAGTGTTCTATTTTTCCTTTCAGCTACCCCATTTTGTTGAGGAGTTCTAGGAGCTGAGAAGCAGTGTCTTATACCTTCTTTCCTACAGAACTCTAGCATAAGAAGAGACTCAAACTTAGTGCCATGATCACTTCTGATCAATGCAACTTGAGTAGAATACTCAATCTGTATATTCTTGAGAAAATCTGTAAGAACTTGAAAAGTATCTAACTTTACTCACAGAAAGAAAGCCCAAGTGAATCTGGAGAAGTCATCTACAACCACTAAGGTATAAGATTTCCCTCCTAGGCTTTGTACAATAATAGGTCCAAAAAGTTCCATGTGTAGTAAGTACAAAATCCTAGGTGAATCACTCTTATTAATGGATTTAAAACTAGATTTAGTTTTCTTGCCTAGTTGACAAGCCCTGCAGAGACCTTCCTTCTTGTAGGGGCCAGAAGGTAAGCCTCTCACAAGGTTGTCCTTAGATAACATAGTAATGTTTTCAGATTTACATATCCTAATCTCTTATGCCATAAGTCATTTTGACTACTAACTAAGTTAAGCAGACATATATCTGAAGTAATGGACTGGAAATTAACTAAATATATGTTTCCTTGTCTAATGCCAATTAAAATTGGTTTGTTTTCTTTTGAGGTAATAGTACAAGATTCAGAATTGAATGATACCTGATAACCTTCATCACAAAGTTGGCTTATGGAGATGAGATTGTGCTTCAGTCCACTCATATATGCAACTTTCTTGAAAGTTACAGCTCCAATCCTGATTTTTCCATAGCCCTCTATTTGGCCACAATTTGAATCACCAAAGATGACCTTTGGTCCCAGCCTGGACTTATAGTCAATTAAGTTGTCCTTACTGCCTATCATGTGCTTGGAGCAGCCACTATCCAGATACCAGTGTTGCTTATATGCTGGATAGGTCTTCATCTGTAAGTATAACATTTAGTTGTTCTTGACCCAGGTGACCTTGAGTCCTTGTTGATTTACATAGGAATAACTGGAAATATATGAGCATTCAGGTTGATCTTTATAGCTTATGATAGTTTTACTTTCAAGACTGCCTAAACACCTAGAGGGGGGGGGGGGTGAATAGGTTCTAATGCTTGTTTTCAATTTAGGCAGAATATAACTACTGAATATATACACACAGCACAAAAATCACAGAAATTCACACATCACAGATTGCACACAGTTTTATAGTGGTTCCCCAAGATCTGGGTACATCCACTTTCCCCCTTCACCTATCTAGCAGTGTGCTAGATTCAGCCAAACTCCCTTCCTTAACTCAGATCCTCAGAACCTACAGCTCAGAATCCAAAATGGATTCCTACAACTCAGAGTGATACCACACTCCTACAACTCAGGCAATTCAGCCCTACCTCAGTCTTTATCCAAGACCTACTACTCAGAGATTATCTCTCCTACACTCAGCCTTTATAACATAGGCTTACAACTCAGATCTATATTAATAGATCCTACAGAATTTAGAAAAGAGTTTTATAGAATCTTGCCCTTGTTGAGAGAGAAAGGACAAGACAACACCTGATCAGCTGATGGATGAAACTAACTGAAACTTAGCTTTCTTCAAAGATTCTTGAATCTGAACTAGCTGAGTTGATTTCCAAACAGCTTCTTGAGAAACCTGTAACAGCTTCCTTCTTGATCTTCAAACGGCTGGATCCCTCTCTATCCAATCCCTTTGGAAATTCTTCAGAATTCTAGGACGAATTCTCCTTAGACTAATCCTGAGAGGTTGAACCCTTCAGAATGTCTTCTTAGATCTTCTGATGAAGATCTTCTTCAGTGCCTTGCACTTTCTTGATTTGATTCCTTAATATGATTTCTTTAAGTGTTGCTTCTCAATCACAAAAAAAATTATTCTTCTACTTCTGAATCTGTCTATTTATAGACCTTCTTTTTGGTGACCGGCTGGTCCGGTATCTAACTGTCTTCTGACAAGTCTGACAGCTTCAGTTAACCTGTTGTAACCCACAGCTGTCAAGTCTTCAAACAGATCATGTGCCTTTGTCTTGGACAGCAAAGTGTCGAGACTGTCTGTCAGAAAGTGTCGAGACCATCTGTCTATATGTGTCGACACAAGTAACTTTGGTGTCGACACTGCCTCTGGAGAAGTTGACAAGTTTGTCTTTAAGTCGACTCAGCTTCTGCATACTACAACTTGATAATGAGTCGACACAGAGTATTTGTGTTGACTCAAACACTTCATCAATATTCAGCAAATGACTTGGTCTAGACTTGGCAGGGTGTCGACACAAGTCCTGTGTGTCGACACAGTTGATGTAGATTCAGAACATAGTATATGTCGACACTGCCTTCAGGTGTCGACAAAGCTTTTGTCGACTCTGCCTATATGTGTCGACTCAGTCTTCTGGTGTCAATACAAATATTGTCGACTTTGCCTCTGTGTGTCGACACAGCCTCCTGGTGTCAACACAGTTGATGTCAACTATAATCTTGTGTGTGTCGACACTGCCTCCCGGTGTCGACACAGTTGATGTCGACTCATTTTCTCTGTGTCGACATAGCCTTCTTCAAGTGTCGACATAATCTTCCTGAAGTGTCGACATATCTTCTTCTGGTGTCGACACATGGACTTAGAAATTTTTCCATACTTTTAACCTGCACATATTCAACTTAAACAACATCAAATACACCTTGATGTATATCATTATGCTAAGTTAGGCTTCTTCAAATCAGGTACACATTTTCCAATGTACCCAATAATCTCCCCCTATTTGGAGAAGTCATAACCCATATTAGCTAATGATATACATCACTTATGATAATAATAAACAAAATGATGATGATGTATATAAGCTTAATATTACAGGAAATATTAACAATCAAAACACTTGCACAGATTCATCACAGAGATAAAAGCATATACACAAAAATTAATTAAAGAGCAAGAATTTGTGTATTATGTCAAAATGATTGTTTACAAAATGTTTAACACTGAATGTTTCACATTACACATTTTTAAACTAAAACAAAGACATCTAAGACTAAGACTAATCAGGCTCTTTAATAACAATCCCTTTTCCTGGTTGTACTTGAGCCTGCACAGAAGGTTCAGCTTCTTCCATGGGCTTTTTGCCTTTAAGATTAGCCTTCTCCTGAGCCTCAGCCTTCAGTCTTTTTCTCTCAAAATAGTGATATGGCTTGGGAAAGTATTTGCTAGGCTCCACAGCATCAGGAGGTAGCTTTCCCATCTTAGCTTTCTTTCTATACTGAACAATGGCCTCCTGTCTGGCTTCATGCTTCTGCCATTTTTGTTCATTGTACCACTTGACCCTTTCTTGGACTTGATCTTTGACAGCTTTCCAGGCAGTTAGAATGATGTTTCTAGAGGTAGGGCTCCACTGTTCAAAATCAAGTTTTAGTTCAGCTTGCTCCCTAAACCTCTTCTTAGACAGTTGAGCCTCTTGCTGAGCCTTGATTGCAGCTTCAGGCATGTCTACTTTTCCAAGTATAATATTTGAAACCTCCTCTAGAGGACTATATATAGTTTGCACCATCTGATGAATGCCCTCAAAATCTGCAGGGGGGTATATTACTTGAGCAACTTCTGGTTGGTTGCCTTCAAGTAGACCTTTTGGCTGTACTCCTGACTCTGCCATATTATCATCATCACAAAGGGGTGGATATCCCAATGTGGCTCTGATACTGTTAGTTACCCACTTGGCATGTTCTGAGCTAGCAGAAATAAGTACCATCTCCCCCTTTAGGACTTCTCTTTCTACATGATCTCTGAGATCATCCTTTTGAAATCTGATCTGACCATCTAAATAATTAATGCCATCTTTAAAGAAGGGCTTCAACCTGTTAAGTTTTGCAGTAATTTCCTGCTGGGAAGTGGTTATTGCTGACTGTACTGAGTCTAAAGCATTTTTGAATTTGATATCATATGCTAGCATTTCAGCTGCCCTAGCTTCAGCCAATTTAGTCATTATTGTTTGAAAGTGAGCAAGAATATCTGTGTTGGCTGTTGTCAGATTTTCATTTAGCCTTGTCTGATTTTCAAGAATGTATCCTTGATTAATAGATTGGGCATCTATTTCTTTCTTCATTTCCGCTTGTTGCTTGGCCAGATATACAACAACATGTCCCCCTTTTGTAAAACAATCTGTTATTTCTCTTTTATGTTGATTGACTTCAAATCTTATAGACTTGATATCTTGAGCTAGATCAAACTGAAGATTTTTATTACTTTCATCAACATATTTCTCCATGGCAAATCTTTGATTATCTAGCTTCACCTGCAAATCTACCATGAACTTGTTGTAATTAAAATCAGATGGAGATTGTTGAGTTGAAGTTTGTAGAGCCTGCTTGTAGCCATGGCTTCTTCTTCTGAAGACCATGAGCTTCCTTTTCTTTGCCACTCTGGCTTCTTCAGACTCAGATTCTGAAGAGCTTTCAATCTGAACTCTCTCAGGAGGTGAAGGTGGAATATCTGTCTCAGTGACATGTTGATCTTTGTCAACAATCCCTTGCTCCCCCTCAATTTCGAGCTCCTTCTCAATTTCTTGCTCCTCCTCAACTCTGTCAGTAGCAATTTCAACATCAGGAAACAACTCATCTAGAGTGAATTCCTTTTGTGCCTGTGCAGAAGATGAGTTATCTAGTCCAGCAGTGTTCAAATCTTTTGATAAATCTACTTGTTCTTCCTCTTGCACTGGATCAGAATTCTGCTCCCCCTGCACCTGTGCAGTATCTGGAATGTCCTGGGCAGGAGAATGAACTTTCTCCCCCTGCACCTGTGCTGGAAATGTTTCTTTCTGAACTAGAGTTAACCTAGACTAGGTTTCAGCAGGTTCTCTAAGTTGTTGTTTAGTTCCTTGTTCATGTCCAGGTGACATCTCAGTTATGTCTTGCCTGTCTACTGCAGGCATCTCTTTGGATAGAACTCTATCCCATCTTGAGAATAATCTCATGCCCATCTTTCTCATGTGATTGATCTTAGTCCCTGGTATCTGTTGCATGACTTCTGGAATCACTCCAACCAAGTATAAACTCAAAATCCTAGCCAGATTTGGCTTCTTAATTCCTTCCTTGATCTTATCAAATACAACTACTGACCAGTCAGTTGGAATTTGAAAAACAATTCTTGTCATGATGCAGAACATATAGGCTGAGACCTTATCATGTCCACCAGGTTTGCACAAAATCACCTTTCCAACAACTTCAGACAGAAATTTGCCTTGTTGATTCATCCCTTTCTGGTTGATAGCTGCTCCAATCTTGATAGTTGGATCCAATCCACACCATTGGAGGGCCTCCCTTGTCTTAGAGGCAGGGACCTCTTCTTCATCTTGTATGCTAGGTAGGTGAAGATTCTTTCGTAAACTTCTTGGTGTAAGTTTCACCTTCGTCCTATGGACAGTGGATTTGATCTTGAGACCAGAAGAATCCACTGATGCAGAGGTATAGAATTCAATCACCTCCTTCTTCCAGATCTTTGACGGTTCTGAGACAAGGAATTCCAGTCCATTGTCTGTAAGAAGAGTAATTACTTGTTTGATTTCTGGTGCGCCATTGACGAATGCATCCCGAACCAGCTCATAACCCTCGTTGACATTATCTTCAACCTTTGGCGCCATTGAAAAGTCGAGAAAGCTTGAGAGAAGAGAAGAGAGAGAATGTCGACACAGGGTTTTAGTCTCGAAAACCTTGTGAGCGTGTCGACAGAATACGTTCTTGACCTATTTATACCCTCTATTGAAAGAAGGTCAAAAAGCGGGCAAAAACAGACTAAATGTGTCGACACAGATGAAATGTGTCGACACAAACTTTTACTGTCTCGACATCAATGTTGACTACTGTGTGTCGACACCAATTGGAGATATGTCGACACAAGAAAGACAAAGTAGAGCATCAGAAATTCTGTGTCGACTCTTAGGACAAGTGTCGACACAAAATCTGTAAGTATCGACACCATTATTCTGGTGAAGTCGACACTACATTTCTAGATAAGTCGGCTATTTGACCCTTAAGTGTCAACACAAATTTTCTGTGTCGACATAAATTCTCTGACTAGTCGACATAACTATACAGAGTCGACACTTTATTACTGAAAGTGTCGACACCATTTTACTTAGCCAATTTCTGTTTGTTGATATACTAATCAATGGTCAGCATTTCTAATTCAATTTTAAATTTATTGAATTTTGTTTCATCCAGTGGCTTAGTAAAAACATCTGCAATTTGATAATCTATTTTAACAAACTCCAATGAGATATCTTCTCTTTCTACATACTCTCTAAGAAAATAGTATTTTATTTCTATATGCTTAGTTCTACTATGAGTAACATGGTTGTTAGCAATAGAAATAGCACTCTTAGAATCACATAATAAATGTGTTCTACTTACTTGAATACCATAATCCTTTAACTGATGCTGAATCCACAATAGCTGTGCACAATAACTTCCAGCAGTAACATATTCAGACTCAGCTGTGGATATTACCACACTAGTCTGTTTCTTACTGCTCCAAGATATCAATCTTCCTCCCAAAAATTGGCAAGTACTTATAGTACTCTTTCTATCCACTCTACAGCCTGCAAAATCTGCATCTGAATAACCTATTAGTTGAAAATCTCTATTCCTAGGGTACCAAAGGCCTAGATTTGGTGTGCCCTTTAAATATCTCAAAATTCTTTTAACAGTAGTGTAATGAGAATCTTTAGGGCATGCCTGGTACCTAGCACAGACACATGTAGCATACATAATATCTGGTCTACTAGCTGTGCGGTATAATATAGAACCAACTATTCCTCTACACAAAGACTCATCTACAGGCTTACCTGTATCATCTTTACATATAGGAATATTTGTTTCCATAGGAGTTTTCATGGTAGAGGAAGATTCCATACCATATTTCTTTATCACCTCTTTGGTGAACTTAGACTGGGATATGGACAACCCATCATCAGTCTGTCTTACTTGAAGTCCCAAGAAGAACTTAAGTTCTCCCATACTACTCATTTCAAACTTCCCTTGCATAAGTTTGGCAAACTTCTTGCAAAGGTTGTTCTCTGTAGACCCAAAAATTATGTCATCCACATAGATTTGGACTAAGATTATCTTGCCTTTAGACTCCCTAAGGAATAGAGTCTTGTCTATTTTGCCTTTTGAGAATTTGTTCTCAATAAGGAAAGTAGAAAGGGTGTCATACCAAGCCCTTGGGGCTTGCTTTAACCCATATAAAGCTTTCCTAAGTCTAAAAATATAATCAGGTTTAAGAGAGTCTACAAAACCTGATGGCTGTTCCACATAGACTTCTTCTTTTAGATCTCCATTCAGAAATGCTGATTTCACATCCATTTGGTATACCTTGAATCCTTGGTATACAACTGATAGTTTATCTTTCAAGACAGCCTAAACACCTAGAGGGGGGGGGGGGTGAATAGGTTCTGCTTATTTATAAAAACTTCTAGGCAGAATTCAATTTAATGGCTAACACAATAATCTCAGCAATCACAGAAAATAAAACATCACAGATTGCACAATGTTTTATAGTGGTTCCCCAAGGTCTGGGTACATCCACTTTCCCCCTTCACCTATCTAGCAGTATGCTAGATTCGGCCAAACTTCCACTAATCTCAGATCAACAGATCCTACAACTCAGAACCCAACTGGTTCCTACAACTCAGGCACAACAGCCCTACCTCAGCCTTGCCCCAAGGCCTACAACTCAGAGAAGATCCTTCTCCTACACTCAGGCAAACAGCCCTACCACTTAGAGTTCAACACTCCTACACTCAGCCTTTATAACACAGGATTACAACTCAGATCTGTGTAAACAGATCCTACAGAAATATAGAAAAGATTATTTAACTGTCTTGCCTAAATTGAGAGAGAAAAGGCCAAGACAATTCTTGATCAGCTGATGAAATCAACTGTATCTGAGCTTTCTTCAAAGCTTCTTGAATATGAACTTAGCTGAGTTGATTTCCAAACAGCTTCTTGAGAATCCACTGGTGGTTTCTTTCTTCTTCTTCAAATTCTGGCTTGATCTTTCTCTATCCAGCACTTTGAATGATTCTTCTGAATTCTGATTAGAACTCTTCTTTGATCTATCCTTAGATAGTCTTCTTAGATCTTCCGGAGAAGATCTTCTTAAGTGCCTAGCACTTTCTTGAAATGAATTGGATTGTAATCCTTCTCAACTTTTTGATTCTCAACAATGTTTTTTTTTAAAAGTTGCTTTCTCCTTCTGAATCTGTCTATTTATAGACTTTCTTCATGGTAACCGGCTGATCCGGTTTCTAACCGTTTTCTGACAAGTCTGACAGCTTCAGTTAACCGGTGGCAACCCACAGCTGTCAAGTCTTCAAACAAGTCCTGTGCCTTAGTCTTGAACCACAAGTTGTCGAGACAGTCTGTCAGAAAGTGTCGAGACCATCTGTCTATCTGTGTCGACACAATTGACTTTGGTGTCGACACAGTCTTCAGTGATGTTGACTAAGTTGCCTTTGAGTCGACACAGCTTCTTCTGAAAATAACTTGGTCTTGACTCTTCAGTGTGTCGACACAAGTCCTGTGTGTCGACACAATTGTTGTAGAATCATAACTTAGTAAGTGTCGACTTAGCCTTCAGGTGTCGACACAGTCTTCTTTTAACCCTGCTATAATGTGTCGACTCAATCACAATGTGTCGACACATTCTGCTGGTGTAGACAAACTTGAGGTCGACTATATTCTTCTGTGTCGACACATCCTGCTGGTGTAGACAAACTTGAGGTCGACTATATTCTTCTGTGTCGACACATCCTGCTGGTGTAGACAAACTTGAGGTCGACTATATTCTTCTGTGTCGACACATTTTCCCAATGCTGAGGTCGACGCTTTTCTTCTGTGTCGACACAAATTCCCAGTGTTGTGTCGACTTACTTCTTCTGTGTCGACACACTTTCCCAGTATTGTTGTAGACTAACTGCTATGTGTCGACACTGCTTCCCAGTGTTGTGTCGACTAATTTCTTCTATGTGTCGACACAACCTTCTCTGTGTCGACACTTGGACTTAGAATTTTTCTGCATACTTTATTAATTCTTCACCTGCACATGTCAACTCAAAACAACATCAAATACACCTTGATGTATATCATTGAGCTAAGTTGGGCTTCTTCAAATCAGGTACACATTTTCCAATGTACCCAACAATCTCCCCCTATTTGGAGAAGTCATAACTCTATAGCCAATGATATACACCATTTATACAAAGTATAAACTGATGATAAATGACATAACAGGAATACTTAATATAAACAAAACATAAAAACAATCCATCACAGAATGAACATTATATGATGCCAAACAACGTTTTGTTTATAACCTGATAATGTTTGAATACAGAGAATTACATTTAATGATTTAATCAAAACATTACAAAATACTTTGAAAGAACTAAAAAAACTAAGACTGATCAGGCTCTTTAATGACAATCCCTTTGCCAGATAGAACTTGAGCCTTTACAGGAGCTTCAGAATCTTCAGCTGGCTTCTTGCCTTTTAGATCAGCCTTCTTCTTTGCTTCTTCCTTGAGCCTTTGCCTTTCAAAATAATGAAAGGGCTTTGGAAAATATTTGCTTGGCTCCTGAGCATCTGTAGGCAGCCTACCCAGCTTGGCTTTTCTTCTAAACTGTACAATGGCCTCTTGCCTGGCTTCATACTTCTGCCATTCCCTCTCATTGTACCACTTGCCTCTTTCCTGCACTTGGTCTTTGACAGCCTTCCATGCAGTGAGTATTATATTTCTGGAAGTAGGACTCCACTGCTCAAAGTCTGGCTTAAGTTCAGCCTGCTCTCTAAACCTTTTCTTAGATAGAAGAGCATCTTGCTGGTCTTTCAAAGTAGCCTCATGCTTATCAACCTTCCCAATAACAATATTAGTAACCTCCTTTGGAGGACTATACATCCCTTGAACCTGTTGATCAATCATATCAAAATCTGGAGGGGGGTAAATGACTTGGGCAACCTCAGATTGATTGCCTTCAAGTAGACTTGTTTGTATTCCTGACTCAGCCACCATAACATCATCACACAATGGGGGATATCCTAATGTGGCTCGAATACTATTGGTCACCCATTTGGAGTGCTCTGAGCCTGCATGAACTAGCATCCTCTCCCCCTTTATGGCTTCTCTAGAAACATGATCTCTGAGATCTTCCTTTTGAAATCTGATTTGACCATCCAGATAATTGACACCCTCTTTAAAAAATGGTTTTAACTTTTGAAGCTTTTCAGATATTTCTTTTTGAGAGGTAGTGATTGCAGTCTTAACAGAAGCAATTGCAGCTTGAAAGTTCTTATCAAATTCTTCCATTTCTTTTGTTTTATCTGCAGGCAGGCCTGGAACAATCTTTTGCAATTCCTCTATTATCTTATGATGAGATTCAGTTAAATTATCATTCATTCTTAACTGATTTTCCAAGACATAGCTTTGCTTTAAAGCAATGTCATCCACTTTAGGGATGATAGTCTGTTGTTGTTTTGCTAGATATACCACAGCATTACCACCCTTATGGAAGCAATCTGTCATTTCTTTCTTATGCATGTTGACTTGAAACTGGATGGACTTTATATCCTGAGCTAAGTCAAACTGAAGTGACTTGCTATTTTCATCAACATACTTTTCCATAGCCATTCTGTGTTCATCCAATTTCACCTGTAGATCTACCATAAACTTGTTCTGATCAAAGGCAGGAGATACTTGTGGAGGTGTTATCTGTAAAGCTTGCTTATAATTCTTGCTTCTTCTCTTAAATACAACAAGTTTTCTTTTCTTGGCCATCCTGGCTTCTTCAGTTTCAGTATCAGACGAAGTATCTAGGTGAACTCTTTCTTGAGGAGGATGAAGTGTTTCTGTCCCAGTGACCTGTTGCTCAGTCTCAACATCCACTGGCTCCCCCTCAACCTGTGGCTCAACTTCAGCTTCCTGATCAATTTCCATACCCATGGACTTCTCAATTTCTTGTCCTCCTCCTACTTTATCAGTAGTAGTATCAGCATCAGGGAATAACTCCTCCAGAGTAAATTCCAGTTGATCTGTAACTTCTGCAGCAGTTAAATCTTGAGATAAGTCTAACTGTGCTTCCTCTTGCACTTGTACTGACAACAGCTTTTCCTGTATTCGTTCAGTAATTGTAGTATCTAGAGTAGGAGTGGACACTAGCTCCCCCTGAACCTGTGCAGTAATAAGAATATGAGCAATGTCTTTTATAGTAAAATACATTAGCTCCCCCTACACTAGTACCTTATCAGGAGTAGATACATTTTGAGCAGGAGAGTGAGCTGGCTCCCCCTGCATCTGTGCAGGTGTTGACACTTGCTGGACTATAGTTGAGTCAGGCTGTTCTTCAACCTGTGTCCAGAGTGGGTCTTCTTGTTGTTGTTCAGTTTCTTGAGTTTGAGAAGGGGATTTCACAGGGGTGTCTGGCCTGCTCTCTTCAGGCACATCCTTGGATAGCACCCTATCCCACCTAGAGAACAGTCTCATATCCATCCTTCTCATATGATTAATCTTAGTCCCTGGCAGTTGCTGCATCACTTCAGGAATCACTCCAATGAGATATAAGCTTATGATTCTAGCCATGTTGGGCTTCTTGATTCCTTCTTTGATCTTGTCAAAGAGTACTCCTGACCAATCAGTAGGAATTGTAAAAACAATTCTGGTCATAAGGCTGAACATATAGGCAGAAATCCTATCATGTCCACCTGTCTTGCAGAGGATCACTTTCCCAACAATTTCAGACAAGAACTTCCCTTGCTGACTCATACCCTTCCTGTTGAATGCAGCTCCAATCTTCATGCTCGAGTCAAGTCCACACCATTGAAGGGCTTCCCTTGTCTTAGAACTAGGAACTTCCTCTTCATTCTCAACTACTTGTAATTGAAAGATCTTTCTTAAACTTTTTGGAGTAATCTTCACCTTAGTCCCTTGAACATTGGACTTAATCTTGAGGCCATTTGAGTGGACTGATGCAGAGATAAAGAACTCGTGCACCTCCTTCTTCCAGATTTTAGTCGGTTCTGAGATTAGAAATTCTAACCCTGACTCGGAGAGGAGGGTGATAACCCCTTGAACATCTGGCGGCGCATCTGCAAAGGCCTAGCGCACCAACTCATACCCTTCATTGACGTTGTCTTCAATCCTTGGCGCCATCGATTCGACGAGAAAGCTTGAGAGAAGAGAGAAAGATAGACTGTCGACACAGGGTTTTAGTCTCGAAAACCTTGGAAGCGTGTCGACAGATAGAGTTTTTGACCTATTTATACCTTCTGTTGAAAGAAGTTCAAAAGGCGCCAAAAACAGACTAAATGTGTCGACACAGACGGAATGTGTCGACAAAAACTTCTATTGTCTCGACATTACTTCAGCCTACTATGTGTCGACACCAGTTTGTGGTTATGTCGACACCTTGGATACATAATAGATAAACAGAAATTCTGTGTCGACTCTAAGGATAAGTGTCGACACATATTCTGTAAGTGTCGACACCATTATCCTGGTTGAGTCGACATTACATTTCTGGTTAAGTCGACAATATAACTCTTAAGTGTCGACACAATATTTCTGACTTGTCGACATTATTTCTCTGAGTCGACACATTATTACTGAATGTGTCGACACATTCTTACTTAGCCAATTTCTGTTGGTTCAACACCACTTTTAAGTGTTACTTCAATGTGTCCCTTTTTTTTAACACTTAATTATGTTGTTATTACTTTAACTTACTTACATACCACTACAATTGCATTGTTAATGATTTTGTTAATACATTAATCAATGGTTAACATACCTAATTCAAATTTGAATTTATTGAATTTGGTTTCATCTAAAGGCTTAGTAAATACATCTGCTATTTGATAATCTGTTTTTACAAATTCCAATGAGATGTCTCCTTTTTCTACATGTTCTCTAAGAAAATGGTATTTGATTTCTATATGCTTAGTTCTACTATGAGAAACTGGATTATTAGCAATAGAAATAGCACTCTTAGAATCACATAAAAGGGGTGTTCTACTTACCTGAATACCATAATCCTTAAGCTGATGCTGCATCCACAATAGCTGTGCACAGCAGCTTCCAGCAGCAACATACTCTGATTCAGCTGTGGAAATTGCCACACTGGTCTGCTTCTTACTACTCCATGATATTAGTCTTCCTCCCAGGAATTGACAAGTACCTGTAGTACTTTTCCTGTCCTCTCTACATCCTGCAAAATCTGCATCTGAATAGCCTGTTAGTAGAAAATCTCTATTCCTAGGGTACCAAAGGCCTAGATTATGAGTGCCCTTTAGATATCTCAGAATCCTTTTGACTGCAGTATAATGAGATTCTTTAGGGCAGGCTTGGTACCTAGCACAGACACATGTTGCATACATAATGTCTGGTCTACTAGCAGTAAGATATAGTAGAGACCCAACTATTCCTCTATACAATGACTCATCAACAGGTTTACCTGCCTCATCTTTGCATATAAGCATACTTGTTCCCATAGGAGTTCTCATGGTGGAGGATGACTCCATACCATATTTCTTAAGTAATTCTTTGGTGAACTTAGACTGGGATATGGACAATCCATCATCAGTCTGTCTTACTTGGAGTCCCAAGAAGAACTTAAGTTCTCCCATACTGCTCATCTCAAACTTCCCTTGCATAAGTTTGGCAAACTTTTTACAAAGGTTGCTTTCAGTAGATCCAAAGATTATGTCATCAACATAGATCTGAACTAAGATGATCTTACCTTTGGATTCCCTAAGGAATAGAGTTTTGTCTATCTTTCCTCTTGAGAATTTATTCTCAATGAGGAAGGTAGACAGGGTTTCATACCAAGCCCTTGGAGCTTGTTTTAACCCATACAAAGCTTTCCTAAGCTTATACACAGAATCAGGTTTAAGAGGATCTACAAAACCTGATGGCTGCTCTACATATACTTCTTCTTTAAGATCACCATTCAGAAATGCTGACTTCACATCCATCTGGTATACTTTGAAGTCTTGGTAGGCTGCATAGGCAAGGAACATTCTGATTGCCTCCAGCCTTGCTACTGGAGCAAAGGTTTGATCAAAGTCGATCCCTTCTTCCTGCATGTATCATTTTGCAACTAACCTTGCTTTATTCTTCACTATTATCCCACTTTCATCTAGCTTGTTCCTATAGATCCACTTAGTGCCAATTATGTTGTGGCCTCTTGGTTTAGGAACAAGCTCCCAGACTTTGCACCTTCTGAATTGATTCAGCTCCTCTTGCATAGCATCAATCCAGTGCTGGTCTTGGATAGCTTCTTCAAACTTCTTAGGTTCCATTTGAGACAAGAAACTTGAATGCAATACTGTGCTTTGATTTCTGCTTCTAGTTTGCACTCCTTGTCTTGGATCACCAATTATCTGATCAGCAGGATGATCTCTTAGATATCTTATAGCTGGAGGAAGATTCCCTTCAGGTTGAGCATCTCCAGCTTCTTCATTCTGCTGAACCTCTTGGTTTTCATCAGCTTCCATTATCTCTTGTACTCCCCCTGGACAGCAGCCTTCATTTTCCAATGCTCCATCTTCCTTTGAAGCTTCAGCAATGGAGAGCTTGTCCATCCTCTTGCTTATACCTGTTGAGTCATTTGATCTACAAGACAACTCACAATTGATTAATCTTGTTTCATCAAATACAACATGCACAGATTCTTCAACAACTTGAGTAGTTAAGTTGAAGACTCTATAGGCCTTACTATTTGTGCTGTACCCAACAAATATCCCATCCTGGGATTTGGCAGCAAACTTAGTCAAATATGACTTGCCATTGTTAAGTATATAGCACTTGCAACCAAAGATCCTAAAATAGGATAGATTTGGTTTTCTGCCTTTCACAATCTCATAGGGAGTCTTTCTGTGGCATTTGGTGATAGAAGCCCTATTGATGACATGACAAGCAGTGTTAACTGCCTCAGCCCAAAAATATTCTGGGAGAGAGGTGTCACTCAATAGAGTTCTACCAGCTTCAATTAATGTTCTATTCTTTCTTTCAGCAATTCCATTTTGCTGAGGTGTTCTAGGTGAGGAGAACTCTTGAAAAATCCCAAAGTCTTTACACAAGTTTGTTATGCTTTCAGATTGAAACTCAGTACCATGGTCACTTCTGATTTTGACCACTGTACTATTCAGTTCATTCTGAATTTGCTTTACAAAATTAAGTAATACACTTGGGGTTTCAGATTTTTGTCTCAGAAAGAACACTCATGTAAATCTAGAATAGTCATCTACAACCACAAAAGTGTAGACCTTTCTACCTAGACTATGAACTGGCATAAGACCAAAAAGATCCATATGCAAGAGGTATAAGCACCTCACAGAATCCTTGTTTTCAAGGCTTTGAAAGGAGGATTTTGTCTGCTTTCCCTTTTGACAAGCTGAGCATATCCCTTCCTTTATACACTTAATTTGAGGTCCATTCCTCACTAGCTCTTTGCTAAAGAGTTGGCCAATTGTCTTGTAGTTTAGATGAGCCAATCTCTTGTGCCACTTAACACAATGAGAAGCATTGTCATCAGCTACAAGACAGATGGGAGAAGCCTTATTCTCACATTCAAAATTAAGACAGTATACATTTCTCTTCCTCAGATGCAACATATAGTCCAATATATGCTTCAGCTTCAGATTCTGACTCTGAAGTTAACTGGTTTGATAGACTCTTATCTTTCTTTGCTACAAAGGATTTCTCCTTCTTGCCTTTCTGATAAGTCTTCTTCTTTTCTGAAGGTTCCTTTCTCTTGTCAGGACAATCAGCCACTACATGTCCAGGCCTATTGCAACAATAACAGACAATCTTTGAAGTAGTGGCTTTGCTGGGCTTTGATCTGCTCTTCTCTTTCCTTGATGACCTTTTCTTCTTATAATAGTCATCAACTTGCTGTGATGGGGAAGGCCTAGACTTCCACTGCTTCTTCTTCAAGAACCTCTGGAATTGTCTTGTGAATGCAGCAAAATCTACATCTGAATCACAGCTTTCAGAATCCTTGTTTGAACTTTCAGAACTATCTTCTGTAACTTCCTTAGGAGGAGATGGTGATATCCTCCTATTCTTTCTAGTGGCTTCAGCATTGAATGCCACAGTCTTTTCTCTATGCTCTCCTCTTGAGTTTCTTTCCTCCTCCTTCCTCACCATAAGTTGCATTTCATAGGATAGCAACTTTCCAAACAGGGTTGGAGGAGATATCTCTGCCAATTTAGCCACTTCTCTTATGGCACAGATCTTTGTATCCCAATCCTTTGATAAGGATCTTAAGAATTTGTCATTCAGTTCATAGGTACTGAAGACTCTTCCATAGGATATTAGCTCATTCACAATTCTATAGAATTTCTTATAGCACTCAGTTATGCTATCAGATTTTCCTTGTCTAAAGCTTTCATACTCCTGATTTAGCATAGACTTCCTGTCCAGCCTTACTTCTTCAGATCCCTCCATGTAGACAATCAATGTGTCCCACATCTCCTTGGAGGTCTTGCAGTGAATCAGATTCTGAAATGTTGAATCATCTATGGCACTAACAATGATGTTCTGTGCCCTTTTGTCCATGGTTGCCAAGATGATTTCATCCTTGGTCATTTCTGAATAAGTCTTTGGTATTTGGATATTTGCATCCACAGTTGAGATCTTCTTTGGGATAAAGGGCCCTTCCTGAACTGTGATATAAATCCTTGGGTCAGATGCCTCCATAAACAATCTGACTCTTTCTTTCCAGATCCCAAAGATTTCCTTCCTGCATATGGGTAATTTCATAGACCCTAACTCCTTATGATTCTCTCCAGAACCCATCTTCTTGAATCTTGAATCTGCCTTTCAGATCTACCTCAGACTGTTAAGTCCTTTTTGAGGAACCTCCCTCTGATACCACTTGATAGTTTATCTTTCAAGACAGCCTAAACACCTAGAGGGGGGGGGGTGAATAGGTTCTGCTTATTTATAAAAACTTCTAGGCAGAATTCAATTTAATGGCTAACACAATAATCTCAGCAATCACAGAAAATAAAACATCACAGATTGCACAATGTTTTATAGTGGTTCCCCAAGGTCTGGGTACATCCACTTTCCCCCTTCACCTATCTAGCAGTATGCTAGATTCGGCCAAACTTCCACTAATCTCAGATCAACAGATCCTACAACTCAGAACCCAACTGGTTCCTACAACTCAGGCACAACAGCCCTACCTCAGCCTTGCCCCAAGGCCTACAACTCAGAGAAGACCCTTCTCCTACACTCAGGCAAACAACCCTACCACTCAGAGTTCAACACTCCTACACTCAGCCTTTATAACACAGGCTTACAACTCAGATCTGTGTAAACAGATCCTACAGAAATATAGAAAAGATTATTTAACTGTCTTGCCTAAATTGAGAGAGAAAAGGCCAAGACAATTCTTGATCAGCTGATGAAATCAACTGTATCTGAGCTTTCTTCAAAGCTTCTTGAATATGAACTTAGCTGAGTTGATTTCCAAACAGCTTCTTGAGAATCCACTGGTGGTTTCTTTCTTCTTCTTCAAATTCTGGCTTGATCTCTCTCTCTATCCAGCACTTTGAATGATTCTTCTGAATTCTGATTAGAACTCTTCTTTGATCTATCCTTAGATAGTCTTCTTAGATCTTCCGGAGAAGATCTTCTTAAGTGCCTAGCACTTTCTTGAAATGAATTGGATTGTAATCCTTCTCAACTTTTTGATTCTCAATAATGTTTTTTTTTAAAAGTTGCTTTCTCCTTCTGAATCTGTCTATTTATAGACTTTCTTCATGGTAACCGGCTGATCCGGTTTCTAACCGTTTTCTGACAAGTCTGACAGCTTCAGTTAACCGGTGGCAACCCACAGCTGTCAAGTCTTCAAACAAGTCCTGTGCCTTAGTCTTGAACCACAAGTTGTCGAGATAGTCTGTCAAAAAGTGTCGAGACCATCTGTCTATCTGTGTCGACACAATTGACTTTGGTGTCGACACAGTCTTCAGTGATGTCGACTAAGTTACCTTTGAGTCGACACAGCTTCTTCTGAAAATAACTTGGTCTTGACTCTTCAGTGTGTCGACACAAGTCCTGTGTGTCGACACAGTTGTTGTAGAATCATAACTTAGTAAGTGTCGACTTAGCCTTCAGGTGTCGACACAGTCTTCTTTTAACCCTGCTATAATGTGTCGACTCAATCACAATGTGTCGACACATTCTGCTGGTGTAGACAAACTTGAGGTCGACTATATTCTTCTGTGTCGACACATCCTGCTGGTGTAGACAAACTTGAGGTCGACTATATTCTTCTGTGTCGACACATCCTGCTGGTGTAGACAAACTTGAGGTCGACTATATTCTTCTGTGTCGACACATTTTCCCAATGCTGAGGTCGACGCTTTTCTTCTGTGTCGACACAAATTCCCAGTGTTGTGTCGACTTACTTCTTCTGTGTCGACACACTTTCCCAGTATTGTTGTAGACTAACTGCTATGTGTCGACACTGCTTCCCAGTGTTGTGTCGACTAATTTCTTCTATGTGTCGACACAACCTTCTCTGTGTCGACACTTGGACTTAGAATTTTTCTGCATACTTTATTAATTCTTCACCTGCACATGTCAACTCAAAACAACATCAAATACACCTTGATGTATATCATTGAGCTAAGTTGGGCTTCTTCAAATCAGGTACACATTTTCCAATGTACCCAACAACAACATAGGCAAGAAACATCCTGATTGCCTCCAGTCTTGCTACTGGGAAAATATCTGATCAAAATCTATTCCCTCTTCCTGCCTATATCAACCAGTCTTACTTTGTTCTTTACTATTACTCCACTCTCATCCAACTTATTCCTATATATCCACTTTGTTCCAATGATATTGTGGTCTTTTGGTTTAGGAACAAGCACCCAGACTTTGCACCTTCTGAATTGATTAAGCTCCTCTTGCATAGCATTAATCCAATGTTGGTCTTGGATGACTTCTTCAAATTTCTTAGGTTCTAATTGAGATAGGAAACTTGAGTGCAGGACTGTGCTCAGATTTCTGCTTCTAGTCTGCACTCCTTGACTTGGATCACCTATTATTTGATTAGCTGGATGATCTTTTAGATGTCTTATGGCTGGAGGAAGATTTCCTTCAGGTTGGACATCTCCAGCTCCTTCATCATGCTGTACTTCTTGGTTGTCATCAGCTTCTATAGAGTTTTGTACTCCCCCTGGACTGTAGCCTTCATTTTCCACTGCTTCATCTGCATTTGATGCTTCTTCAATGGAAAGCTTGTCCATCCTTTTGCTTATACCTGTTGGACTGTATGAACTACAAGGCAACTCACAGTTGATTAATCTTGATTCATCAAACACAATATGTACAGATTCTTCTACAACTTGAGTAGTCAAGTTGAAGACTCTATAGGCCTTACTATTTATGCTGTACCCAACAAATATCCCATCTTGGGATTTGGCAGCAAACTTAGTTAGGTATGACTTGCCATTGTTAAGTATATAGCACTTGCAACCAAAGATCCTAAAGTAGGATAGATTTGGTTTTCTACCTTTCATAATTTCATAGGGAGTCTTTTTGTGGCACTTGGTGATAGAAGCCCTATTGATCACATGACATGCTGTGTTTACAGCCTTAGCCCAGAAATATTCTGGAAGAAAGGTGTCACTCAATAGAGTTCTACCAGCTTCAATCAATGTCCTATTCTTTCTTTCAGCAATACCATTTTGCTGTAGTGTTCTAGGTGAGGAGAATTCCTGGAAAATCTCAAAGTCTTCACATAATTTTGTCATTCTTTTAGATTGAAATTCAGTGCCATGGTCACTTCTGATTTTGACCACTGTACTGTTTAGTTCATTCTGAATTTGTTTCACAAAACTAAGTAAGACACTTGAGGTTTCTGATTTTTGTCTCAGAAAGAACACCCATGTATATCTAGAATAGTCATCTACAACCACAAAAGTATAGACCTTCCTACCTAGACTATGAACTGGTATAGGACCAAAAAGATCCATATGTAAGAGGTATAAGCACCTCACAAAATCCTTATTTTCAAGACTATGAAAGGAGGATTTTGTCTGCTTGCCCTTTTGACAAGCTGAACATATCCCTTCCTTTATACACTTAACTTGAGGACCATTCCTCACTAACACTTTGCTGAAGAGTTGGCCAATTGTCTTGTAGTTAAGATGAGCCAACCTCTTGTGCCACTTGACACAATGAGATGCATTATCATCAGCCACAAGACAGATGGGAGAAGCCTTGTTCTCACATACAAAATTTAGACAATAAACATTTCTCTTTCTATACCCAGTCAGTATGATCTTTTGATCACTTGACCTTTTGATATGACATCCATCCTTAACAAATGAAATGTCATATCCAAGATCACTCAGTTGACTTATGCTAATCAGATTATGTTTCAAACCTTTTACATAAGCCACTTGGGTGATGGTAATTTGGTTTGAAGAAATGTTACCAAACCCTTTGATGATTCCTCTTTCAGATCCACCAAAGATTACTTTAGGTCCATCTTTGACAGATGTGTACTCCTTCAGCAGCCCCTTTGTTCCAGTCATGTGCCTGGAACATCCACTGTCCAAGTACTATATAGGGGCATAGCAACTTGGACTTTCCTGCAATACAGAATTACTTTTCCTTAGAACCCAAGTAAGGCTTGGGTCCTTGGTTCAAGTTAGCTCCATTCATATCAAATCTTTTAGCAATTCCTCTAACAGGTAGATTGGTGTTTTTCCTGACACTTATGTTATCCCAACAGTCCAAGGCAAAATGCCCTATTTTGCCACAGCACCAGCAATCATATTTGTTGTACCTAGTTCTAGGTACAAACTTAGCAGTTTTGTAGTCTGGAAAATTCCTGACATGTGCTGGTGCTGCTGCAGCCATACCCATTTGTTTCCATGGAAGATGGGATTTATTATCATGGACTGACATATTGGCTATAACAGCTTTGTCACTTAGAACCTCAATCTTCTTATGACCATGAATGTGTTCATGATCATATTTGTTAGAAGGCAAGTGCACCTTTCTAAACATAACAGGGACTGAAAGGTTTAGAGGCTGAACAGGAGCTTTGCCTTTTCTTTTGAATTGGGCAGCCCTGGGGTTACCTTTGAAGCCTAATCCAGCCTTACCCTTTTGAGCCACAAACTCATCTATCAAAGGTAAGACAGATTTTGGCTTAGAGTAACTAGCCACTAATTCTTTCTCTATTCTTAGTCTGGCCTCCAGACTCTTAATTTGATCATTATTATATTTGATTGTGCCCATCTGAATATAGGTTATATTTTTCAGTTTGGCAATCTCATTTAACTTTTGATCCATTACTTTTTCAAACTCAGTTACAGCCACCTTAAGATCAGCAATTTCCTGAGCCTGAGTTTTGACTAGGTTCTTGCTTTTCTTAAGAGCATGCAATAAGTCCCTATATTCATCCATCAACTGATGAATATCACCTTCAGATTCAGATCCATTCACATCACTTGATGTAGATGAATCTGACTCAGAACCTATACTAAAATCAAAAGAACTAAAACCCTTTTGTACCTTACTAGGACCAGGCTGATTCTGGCATTGATTATCTTCTAACTCAGCCATCAGACCCATACATTCCTTGTCTTCTTGATCATGAATGGAATCCATCAGTTGCAGAAATTCTTCTTCTTTATTGGCTGCGTACAATCCTATGTATGCTTCTGCTTCAGATTCTGACTCTGATGAGGACTGATCTGTAAGGCTCTTTTCCTTCTTTGCAACAAAGGATTTCTCCTTCTTGCCCTTTTGATGAGTCTTCTTTTTGTCAGATGACTCCTTCCTCTTATCTGGACAATCAGCCACCACATGTCCAGGCCTATTGTAATAATAGCATACAATCTTTGATGTAATGGCTTTGCTGGGCTTAGTTCTGCTCCCCTCCTTCCTTGATGATTTTCTCTTCTGATAATAATCATCAGCTGACTGTGATGTGGAGGGCCTTGACTTCCACTGCTTCTTCTTTAAGAACCTCTGAAACTGTCTTGTAAAAGCAGCAAAATCTGTATCTGAATCACTACTTTCTGAAACCTGATTGTCTGAATTTTCAGAATTAACTTCTGCAACTTCCTTAGGAGGAGATAGAGATATCCTCCTATACTTTCTAGTGACTTCTGCCTTGAAGGCCACTGACTTGTCTCTATGCTCTCCTTTTGAATTCTTTTCTTCCTCCTTCCTAACCATTAGTTGCATTTCATAAGATAGCAACTTTCCAAACAAGGTTGGAGGAGAAATCTCTGCAAGTTTAGCCACTTCTCTTATGGCACAAATCTTGGTGTCCCAGTCCTTTGTCAAAGACCTTAGGAATTTGTCATTCAGTTCATAGGTACTGAAGATCCTTCCATAGGACATCAATTCATTTACTATTCTATAGAATTTCTTATAGCATTCAGTTATGCTATCAGACTTCCCTTGTCTGAAACTCTCATACTCTTGGTTGAGCATAGACTTCCTATCCTGTCTCACTTCTTCAGAACCCTCCATGTAGACAATCAAGGTGTCCCACATTTCCTTGGAGGTTTTACAGTGAATCAGATTTTGGAATGTAGAATCATCTATGACACTTACTTTTATATTCTGAGCTCTCTTATCCATAATTACCAATATGATTTCATCCTTTATCATTTCTGAAAAATCCTTAGGAATTTACTGATTTTCATCTAATACAGAAATCTTCATTGGAATATATGGACCTTCTTTTACTGTGATATAGATTCTTGGGTCTGAGGCCTCCATAAATAACCTAACCCTTTCCTTCCAGATTCCAAAGATTTCTTTTCTGCAGATGGGTAGCTTCATAGATCCCAACTCCTTGTGATTCTCACCTGAACCCATTTTCTTGATTCTTGATTCTGCCTTTAGATCTAACTCAGACTGTTAAGTCTTTCTTTGAGCAACCTCCCTCTGATACCACTTGATAGTTTTACTTTCAAGACTGCCTAAACACCTAGAGGGGGGGGGGAGGGTGAATAGGTTCTAATGCTTGTTTTCAATTTAGGCAGAATATAACTACTGAATATATACACACAGCACAGCAATCACAGAAATTCACACATCACAGATTGCATACAGTTTTATAGTGGTTCCCCAAGATCTGGGTACATCCACTTTCCCCCTTCACCTATCTAGCAGTGTGCTAGATTCAGCCAAACTCCCTTCTTTAACTCAGATCCTCAAAACCTACAACTCAGAATCCAAAATGGATTCCTACAACTCAGAGTGATACCACACTCCTACAACTCAGGAAATTCAGCCCTACCTCAGTCTTTATCCAAGACCTACTACTCAGAGATTATCTCTCATACACTCAGCCTTTATAACATAGGCTTACAACTCAGATCTATATTAATATATCCTACAGAATTTAGAAAAGAGTTTTATAGAATCTTGCCCTTGTTGAGAGAGAAAGGACAAGACAACACCTTATCAGCTGATGGATAAAACCAACTAAAACTTACCTTTCTTCAAAGCTTCTTGAATCTGAACTAGCTGAGTTGATTTCCAAACAGCTTCTTGAAAAACCTGTAACAACTTCCTTCTTGATCTTCAAACGGCTGGATCCCTCTCTATCCAATCCCTTTGGAAATTCTTCAGAATTCTAGGACGAATTCTCCTTAGACTGATCCTGAGAGGTTGAACCCTTCAGAATGTCTTCTTAGATCTTCTGATGAAGATCTTCTTCAGTGCCTTGCACTTTCTTGATTTGATTCCTTAATCAGATTTCTTTAAGTGTTGCTTCTCAATCACAAAAAAATTATTCTTCTACTTCTGAATCTGTCTATTTATAGACCTTCTTTTTGGTGATCGGCTGGTCCAGTATCTAACTGTCTTCTGACAAGTCTAACAGCTTCAGTTAACCTGTTGTAACCCACAGCTGTCAAGTCTTCAAATAGATCATGTGCCTTTGTCTTGGACAACAAAGTGTAGAGACTGTCTGTCAGAAAGTGTCGAGACCATCTGTCTATATGTGTCGACACAAGTAACTTTGGTGTCGACACTGCCTCTGGAGAAGTCGACAAGTTTGTCTTTAAGTTGACTCAGCTTCTGCATACTACAACTTGAGAATGAGTCGACACAGAGTATTTGTGTTGACTCAAACACTTCATCAATATTCAGCAAATGACTTGGTCTAGACTTGGCAGGGTGTCGACACAAGTCCTGTGTGTCGACACAGTTGATGTAGATTCAGAACATAGTATGTGTCGACACTGCCTTCATGTGTCGACACAGCTTTTGTCGACTCTGCCTATATATGTCGACTCAGTCTTCTGGTGTCGACACAAATATTGTCGACTTTGCCTCTGTGTGTCGACACAGCCTCCTGGTGTCAACACAGTTGATGTCAACTATAATCTTGTGTGTGTCGACACTGCCTCCCGGTGTCGACACAGTTGATGTCGACTCATTTTCTCTGTGTCGACACAGCCTTCTTCAAGTGTCGACACAATCTTCCTGAAGTGTCGACACATCTTCTTCTGGTGTCGACACATGGACTTAGAAATTTTTCCATACTTTTAACCTGCACATATTCAACTTAAACAACATCAAATACACCTTGATGTATATCATTATGCTAAGTTAGGCTTCTTCAAATCAGGTACACATTTTCCAATGTACCCAACAACCTAAAGGATGATACCTTCTAGGAGGTATGACCCACTGACTAAAGGGATTAAAGGATTTATTAATTTTTAGATTACTCTTGTTATGAACTAGATCTGACAAATCTAGGTATGTTCGTCGACCTGAGCTCGACGATCAGGATTGAGTTCTTCGATCTCTGCTCTCGAAGAATGGAAGTATCCATTCTCAGAGCCCCAAAAACGTCGATCTCTGGTCGACGAACCATACTGGTTTCGCCGATCCCAGTTCGAAGAATAGATTACATTATTATTTGCATTCAGAGTTCGTCGTTCTAAGTTCGACGAACTATACCCATTTCGTCGTTCTGAGTTCGACGAAATTTGATGAACATAGTTATGTTGTTTATTTTTCCTTTTCTGATTGGTTTTCTTAAGTTCTAACTGTTTAAGAACTTCATTAACCTTCTCTACCTGTTCAGTATTTTTCTTGCCATGTTCATAAATAAAACTTATGGGTTTTGATAGTTGATTTTTCAAAATAAGGATTGGTTCACTAGATGAGGCTCCTAATCCTAGTTTGTTATTACTGGATCTTTTATTGACTGTGCTGGTTATGTCTATCAGTTGTAAACTTCTACCATTTAAGGTTTCTTCTAGTTCCTTAGCCTTACTTAATTCAGATTTTAGGAACATTATTTGTTGATTAGTTAGGTTTAATTCTTCAGTTAATTTTTCATTATCAGCAATGACTCTTTCTTATTCTAATAGTTTTTCCCTGAGAAGTTTGTTTTCCTTCTCAGATCCTATTAGGTCTAAACATAATAGTTTAAATTCAGATTTGAATTCCTCTGATTCAAAATCATAAGAGGCTAATACCTGATCCTCAGCTGATAAGAGCTCTTCATCTTCAGACTCATCAGCATCTGATCTGCTACAGCCTACCTCAATAGCCATGAGACAAACTTCTTTGGCCTTCTGCTCTTCTTCATCCTCACTGGAGCTGGAGGAAGTTGACTCTTCTTCAGTGCCACTCCATGACTCAGCAACAAAGCCCGTGTCCTTCCTTTTGTGCTTGATTGAGGAAGGCTTGCTGTAGTGACCCTTCCTTGAGTCACCCTCCTTTCTTCTATCCTTATTCTAAACTTCTGGGCACTTAGAGATGAAATGCCCAGGTTTCCTGCAGCCAAAGCACACTACTTCTTTAGATGGTGTTTTATCATACCTTGGCTTGTCTTCATACTTGGATGGTTTCCTTCTGAAATATTTTCTAGCCATCTTAAAGAATCTCTTGGCAAAGAGACTCATCAATTCTTCATTCACAGGAATGACTTCAGAGTCTTCTGCAGCTTTGAAAGCTATGTTGTGCTCTTTCCTAGTTGGTGTAGGAGTCTTGACTTCAGCTACTGCTTCCCTTGATTTTATCAGCTGCTCATAGGACTTTAGCTTTCCTAGTAGAGCTTAAGTTGAGATCTCTTTTGTGCTTCTTGCTTCTCTAATGGGCTAGATTCTTGAGTCCCATGTGCTGGGGAAGCACATGAGGATCTTGTCATTCACTTCAGTCAAAGTGATTTCCTTATCTAGAGTCCTCAACTCACTGATGATGGAGCTGAGTCTGTTGTACATCACTTCCACTGTTTCAGCTTCATCCTTTTTGAAGTTTTCATATTGAGTGATGAGGTTGGATCTTCTATCCTTCCTCTCATCTGCTGATCCAGCCACCATTTGGTTCAGGGAGTCCCAAATGGCCTTGGCTGATGAGCACTCAACAACCTTTTGAAATATCTCATCTGACATTGTTTGAGCCAATATGTTCATGGCTCTGGCATCAGCTATCTTAGCCTTTTTTTATACATCTGTCCATCCAGGAGGTGGAACTGCACTCATGTCTGTTGAAGTTGATGGGGTTGAAGCTGTAACACACCAAAAGACTCAAAAATGGATTTGAGGTTCAGGTTGCTTAACACGGCCTGGGACACGGGCGTGTCCCAGGGCGTGTCGGGGTACACGGCCTGGGACACGGGCGTGTCCCAGGGCGTGTTCAAGATAGTCGACGATCGGAGGTCGACGATAGTCGAGTCTGGGACACGGCCTTTGACACGGGCGTGTCCCAGGGCGTGTCACTCAATAAAATGCCGTATCGAGTCAGAAGTGTACACGGCCCGGAACCAAGGCTTGAACACGGCCGTGTCAGCTTTGACACGGGCGTGCCAGTGGGCGTGTGCCTACCCGTGTACTGCTCTGACTGGATTTAACACTCGATGAGTACCGTGTAACAGGTGTGACACGAGCGTGTCAAGTGATCGACACGGGCGTGTCAGGTTCGACACGGGCGTGTCGATGCCCGTGTTCTGGTAATTTTTAGGCGGTGCGAGCACCGCGTGTGCCGCTTAAGGATACATGGCCTGTGACACGGGCGTGTCACAGGCCGTGTCGGCCAAAAAGTTCAATATTTTGGGGCAGATCGTGGCCGTTCATTTTCCTTAAAGAGGATCCTGTGGCTGGGGATCATTTCTGGGCTGATAAGGCCGGGAAAGAAGGAGGAAAGGCTCATTTTGAGTTTCATCTTCTCTTTCTAACTTTAAGAGAGAGGTGAGAGCAAGGTGAGGAAGAAGAAGTGGAGTCCGGATGCCGGTGGAGCTACGGTGGTCCAAATCGCGAGCCGAGTTCGGATCTGCGAAGGCTTTCATCCGTCTCAAATTTCTCTCCATGGCTCCGAAGCGAACTCCTAGGGTAACGATTTCCTGCTTGGACATGTGAAGTCCTTAATTCCTGCATTGCATAGGGAAAACCCTTCCCCGCGAGTGTGCGGTGGGTTGTGGCGTCCCTTGGGGTAGATATGTGAAGTCCCCCTTGTTAGAGTCCGGAATTGGAGTACGGATCTAGGCATGCTGTGTGAAGCCCATCTGGACATGATCTGGATTGGTGATGCTTGTTTGCATATCGGAGAAGACTCCGTGATTTCTTGCTTGTAGGCATGATGGATAAAGTACTGGAGGAAGTCCAGGAAATTAAGAGAGTTGGACTCTCCTGTAGCCGTGAGTTGCTACTTTATGTGAGGTTAAGCCGTTGAGCCGTGGGGCTGCAACTGGGTAATGCCTTGGTGGTGGAACGGGCAAGGTGAAGCTGTACCCGCGTCAGTCCAGGCATGAGTCTGACGATGTGAGCAACGGGAAAGGTGGATCTGTACCCGCGTTATGGTTGTCTAACCTTGGGTGCTTAAGACCCTGTTAGGATCACATAGCGAGAGTCGACGGCCTGTGAGCCGATCAGACTAGAATGCTCATATGGAACCGTTATGTCTGGGACCTTTGAACGGTGGTGTGGCCGTGAAAATACGGAACACCGATAATGTGCCCTGAGTGCACGGAGCGTCGGGCCGTCGTGCCGGCGTTTGTGATATGTGACTGTGCGGGCGTGCACGTCTTGCTTAACTTGCTATATATATTGTATTGGAAGATTGCTATGCAGGGACGGAATTCCGCTGCCCCGTGCCAGGGGCAGGGTCGTTATAATTGGTTAGCTGAATGCTGACCGTTGCCCTGTTTGCCACCTCTTGGTGGATTGGTTATTACAGGTACTGGAGGTGCTGGTCCGAGCGGGACTTAGCGGGCTAAAGCCCAAAGCTGCGCTGCTGCCCTCGAAGGCATTATTTTGTTTCTTTTGTTCATGTGTGGCCGGCCTGCGTGCCGATGTCTGTAATCCACACGCTTATTAAGAGAAACTGTTGTAAGGCCTTAAGGCCAGACTCTTGTAATGTTTATATATATTCCTAAGTTTGAGTGGACAGTGTATATTATCTTGAGTTCATTTATTCAACCGTGAAGCTTCCGCTAGAATGCTCTGTGTTAGGATGCGTGGTTTTGATATTATTTCGTAGCGTCTCCACCTGTTTGTGGAATATGGTGTGGGGCCCCGGCCGGACCCTCTATTATATTCTTCTTGACGGGTAGAGGTGTTACAATTTGGTATCAGCTTGTTGGTCGATCTCTTCCGAATTCGCGGACGAATTATTTTGAGAGGTGGCGTGCACGTGTCAGTGCCGTCGTTATAACACTTAATTTGAACTCAAGATTGTCCACTTAGGAATTCAAATACACTTGTTTGTTGAACTTGTGTATTCTTTTGTATGGTTGCCATTTTCATTGGTCGTTAACCTATGTATTTTACACATATAGGTGACCAGAAGTGTTGCGGGTCAATCCGAACCACAACGTTCTGTTGAGAGTGCGGCACCAGCCGAGGTGCCCACAACTCCTCCATCTGCTGAAACAGTCCGTCTCATCACGGAAACGGTACTTGCGGTGATGAATGCTCAGCAAGCGGGGCAGGCACGTCCTGCAGTGGTGCCAGCGCAAGCTGGGGTACGGCAAGAACCGGTAGAAGCCGAAGTTGATCCGCGGGTAGTAGATCAACAATGGAAGCAATCCTTGAGCTTCAACCCTCCGCAGTTTCATGGGGCGGGTACACCGGCCCAAGCAGAGGATTGGCTTGCAAGAATCAAGAGGATTATGAGGGCTATCAGGGTTGAGGAGGAACAGAAAGTTATGTTAGCCACTTTCCTATTGGAAGGAGAGGCGCGATTGTGGTGGGATGAGATTGAAATGCATCACTTGGCTGGTAGGCAATTGGCAGAGATTACAATGGACGAATTTTCTCGATTGTTCTTAGCACAACATCTGCCGGTGCAGCAGGGGATATCGATGGAAATGGAATTTCAACGGTTGGTGCAGGGAGATCGAAGTGTGGATGACTACCTGCATGAGTTCACCCGTTTGGGAAGATATGCGGGCACGATCTTCGCGGAAGAAGAGCGTAAGACTAGTCGGTTTTATGCGGGACTGCGAGATGAGCTGCGGTATTTGCTCTCGAGTTCTGTGAGTCAGGGATTCCAAGCCTTAGTCTGTACGGCTCGTTCTTTGGAGCTGGACATGAAACGGGGGCAAGCAAAGGGAAACTTGGCGGTTGTGAAGCCGGAGTTTAAGCCGCCGCGTCCGGACAAGTTTGGCTACCGAAAGAGGTGGAATAAGAAGTCTAAGTCTTCTGGACAAGCTCCTTCTGCGACTGTGACGGACACATCTGGGTATGGATCTCATGCTTGTTTTACGTGCGGGAAGGTTGGACACTTCGCACGTGAATGCCGATTTGGTCCTCCAAAGGGTGATAAGAAGACGGGAGCGTCTTATGCGGAGAAGGGGAAGGCTGTGGTGGAGTCTTCTGCCTCGCACGCGCAGCCCAGGGTCTTCAACCTTGGACAACAGGAGGCCATTAAGCAGGCGGATGTCGTCACAGGTGCGTGTAGATTTTAATGTTCTTGTTTTGTTGTGCTGTGCTTGTTTTAATTGTAATGTTATAGGGTTTGTCCTTATAAGAGAGTATCCGGCGCGAGCACTGCTCGACACAGGTGCTTCACATTCGTTTCTATCTGAGGACTTTGTCGTTCGTATCGGGGTGCCTATCCGGACCACGACAGACAGTGTAAAGGTGTTGTTGCCTAACGGATGTTTGATGTGCGCGGATAGATCTTGCGGTCTTGAGGTCAAGATAGGAAGTCGGGAGTTCAAGGTGGAAACACTAGTATTGCCGATCAAAGAGTTTGATATAATCTTTGGTATGGACTGGCTTTCAGAGCAGCGTGCCTGTATAGATTGCACTTCAAAAGAGGTCACACTTGGGCAAAATACCGAACAAGAGACCAAGTTTATTGGTATGCAAGGGATGAGTGGGATGTTGTTATCCGCTCTCCAAGTTGTTAAGGCCGTTCGGAAGGGTGCGGAGTTGTTCTTCACACTCATAGAGGCGGTGGCGCCGAAGGCCAGTGTGAGTGAAGTGCCGGTTGTGTCGGAATATGTGGATGTGTTTCCAAAGGACCTTCCGGGGTTACCTCCCCAAAGGGAAATCGACTTCGCTATCGAGCTGGTGCCGGGTGCGAAACCTGTGGCCCGTTCGCCGTATCGGGTAGCGCCAAAAGAAATGGCCGAACTGAAAGTTCAGTTGCAAGAATTGTTGGAGCAGGGTTATATACGCCCAAGTATGTCACCTTGGAGCGCGCCTGTTCTTTTTGTGAAAAAGAAAGACGGTGGTTTGCGACTATGTATTGATTATCGTGAACTGAACAAGCTGACGGAGAAAAACAAGTATCCAATTCCACGGATCGATGACTTGTTCGATCAGCTAGCGGGTTCAACCGTCTATTCGAAGTTGGATTTGAAGTCCGGGTATTACCAGTTGCGGATTAGGGAAGATGACATTCCCAAGACAGCGTTTGGCACACGCTATGGTCATTATGAGTTCACAGTGATGCCGTTCGGCTTATGTAATGCGCCTTCGGTATTCATGGATCTCATGCATCGAACGTTCCGCGAATACCTGGATCTGTTTGTGATTGTGTTTATTGATGATATTCCGGTATATTCACAATCGGAGGAAGATCATGCAAACCATTTGCGATTAGTATTGCATACCTTGCGAAGGAATAAGCTGTATGCCAAGTTCTCAAAGTGTGAGTTCTGGCTCTCGTCGGTGGCTTTTCTAGGCCATGTGGTAAGTGGAGAGGGCATAGCGGTGGATCCGGCAAAGATAAGTGCCATTCGTGATTGGCCAGTGTTGTCTTCGGTGGCCGAAGTCAGGAGTTTCCTTGGACTGGCGGGCTACTATAGAAGGTTCGTGGAGAACTTCTCCCGGATTGCTTTGCCTCTGACTACGTTGACGAGAAAGGATCAGAAGTTCGTTTGGACGCCGGAGTGTGCACGAGCTTTTGATGAGCTGAAGAATCGTTTGACCACGGCGCCCGTGTTGACGTCGCCACGTGGTACAGATGGATTTGAAATATACAGCAATGCGTCAGGAAGCGGCTTAGGCTGCGTTCTCCTGTAGTTTGGCAAGGTGATCGCTTATGGCTCACGTCAATTGAAAGTGCATGAGCGTAATTACCCCGTCCATGATTTGGAGTTGGCGGCGGTGATCTTTTCGCTAAAGTTGTGGCGGCATTATCTGTATGGAGTGAAAGTGGATATTTATACAGATCATAAAAGCTTAAAGTATCTACTTGATCAAAAAGAATTGAATATGCGACAAAGGAGGTGGATGGAATTCCTTGGGGATTTTACCTTCGACATTCACTATGTTCCCGGAAAGGGAAATGTGGTCGCTGATGCCTTGAGTCGTCGGGCTCCGGTGCAGGCAAATTTGTTGCGGATGCATGATGAGCGGTTAATCCAGGAGTTGGAAGCTTTGGAGATATCTTGTGTGGAAAGAGATTCTTCAACTGTTGCATGCGTGAGCTGGTTGGAGGTTCAATGTGACCTTGCTGACAGGGTTCGGCGGGCAACGGAGTTGGATGAAAGTCTCCAACGCTATGCAAAGGAGGGGTCTGGTGATCAATTCTCTTGGGATGATGGGTTGTTACGGAAGGATGGCCGATTGTGCGTCCCTAGTGCGGGTAAATTGCGAGAAGGACTGCTATATGAAGCACACTTTACAAAGTATTCAATTCACCCTGGGAGCACAAAAATGTACAAGGACATGAAGAAACTGTTCTGGTGGCCTGGTTTAAAGAAGGACATAGCCGCGTATGTGGCTAAATGTCGCACTTATGCTTTGGTAAAGGCAGAATGTCAACGGCCGAGTGGTTTCCTGAAGTCGTTGCCGGTTCCGCAATGGAAGTTTGAGGATATTTCTATGGATTTCGTGCACGGATTGCCGAGATCTCAGCGTAGCCATGACTCAATCTGGGTGATTGTAGACCGGTTGACAAAGGTGGCTCACTTTATACCGAACAAGCGGGACGATTCAGTGGAAACGTTGGCAAAGCTTTATGTGGAGCAGATTGTTCGATTGCACGGTGTTCCCCGGAGCATCGTAAGTGACCGAGATGGGCGCTTTACCTCGAAAGATTGGAGATTAATTCATCAGATGTTGGGCACGAAGTTAGCATTCAGTACGGCTTTTCACCCGCAAACGGATGGCCAAACTGAACGAACCAACAGAACGATGGAGGATATGCTCCGTATATGCGCCCTAGACTTCGGTAAGAATTGGGAAGAACATCTTGTTATGGTGGAGTTTGCCTATAATAATAGCCATCAAGCAAGTATAGGCATGGCCCCGTTTGAAGCGTTGTATGGTCGGAAGTGTCATACACCGCTAGCTTGGGCAGAAACTGGCGAGACTAAACTTTTAGGCAAAAAGGAAGTCGAGGATGCTACCTCAACAATACGCTCTATTCGAGAGAGGCTCCTAATAGCCCAGGATCGGCAAGCCAAATATTACAATGCTAAGCACCGGAACGTGGAGTTCGCGGTGGGTGACTGGGTCTATTTAAAGATTAAGCCCTTCAAAGGCGTATCTCGGATTCGGCGGTTGAAAAAGCTAAGTCCGCGATACCTTGGTCCGTTTGAAGTGGTGGAGCGAGTTGGGGAAGCCGCCTATCGGCTAGCTCTTTCATCGGAATTGAGTGGATTGCATGATGTGTTTCACATCTCGGTGCTACGCAAAGCAGTCAAGGATCCAGCTCAAGTAATTGACAATGATCGAGTGCCGGTTGAGTATGGGCTAACAACAAAGGTGAAGCCTATACGGATTGAAGATCGAGCCGAGAAACAGTTGCGGAACAAAGTGATCGGGATGGTCAAAGTCCGGTGGGACAATTGTGGCCGAGAAGAGCTAACATGGGAGCGTGAGCAGACCATGCAAGCCGAGTTTCCCGAATTATTTTCGTAACTTGTTTGCTCGTTATATATGTAATAGAAACATATAAATGTTTTGTTAATTTCTCCCTACTATCTTCAAATTTCGGGACGAAATTTTATTAAGGGGGGGGAAGGATTGTAACACCCCAAAAAGACTCAAAAGTGGATTTGAGGTTCAGGTTGCTTAACACGGCCTGGGACACGGGCGTGTCCCAGGGCGTGTCGGGGTACACGGCCTGGGACACGGGCGTGTCCCAGGGCGTGTTCAAGATAGTCGACGATCGGAGGTCGACGATAGTCGAGTCTCGGACACGGCCTTCGACACGGGCGTGTCCCAGGGCGTGTCACTCAATAAAATGTCGTATCGAGTCAGAAGTGTACACGACCCGGAACCAAGGCTTGAACACGGCCGTGTCAGCTTTGACACGGGCGTGTCAGTGGGCGTGTGCCTACCCGTGTACTGCTCTGACTGGATTTAACGCTCGATTAGTACCGTGTAACAGGTGTGACACGGGCGTGTCAAGTGACCGACACGGGCGTGTCAGGTTCGACACGGGCGTGTCGATGCCTGTGTTCTGGTAATTTTAGGCGGTGCGAGCACCGCGTGTGCCGCTTAAGGGTACACGGCCTGTGACACGGGCGTGTCACAGGCCGTGTCGGCCAAAAAGTTCAATATTTTGGGGCAGATCGTGGCCGTTCATTTTTCTTAAAGAGGATTCTGTGGCTGGGGATCATTCCTGGGCTGATAAGGCCGGGAAAGAAGGAGGAAAGGCTCATTTTGAGTTTCATCTTCTCTTTCTAACTTTTAAGAGAGAGGTGAGAGCAAGGTGAGGAAGAAGAAGTGGAGTCCGGCTGCCGGTGGAGCTACGGTGGTCCAAATCGCGAGCCGAGTTCGGATCTGCGAAGGCTTTCATCCGTCTCAAATTTCTCTCCATGGCTCCGAAGCGAACTCCTAGGGTAACGATTTCCTGCTTGGACATGTGAAGTCCTTAATTCCTGCATTGCATAGGGAAAACCCTTCCCCGCGAGTGTGCGGTGGGTTGTGGCGTCCCTTGGGGTAGATATGTGAAGTCCCCCTTATTAGAGTCCGGAATTGGAGTACGGATCTAGGCATGCTGTGTGAAGCCCATCTGGACATGATCTGGATTGGTGATGCTTGTTTGCATATCGGAGAAGACTCAGTGATTTCTTGCTTGTAGGCATGATGGATAAAGTACTGGAGGAAGTCCAGGAAATTAAGAAAGTTGGACTCTCCTGTAGCCGTGAGTTGCTACTTTATGTGAGGTTGAGCCGTTGAGCCGTGGGGCTGCAACTGGGCAATGCCTAGGTGGTGGAACGGGCAAGGTGAAGCTATACCCGCGTCAGTCCAGGCATGAGTCTGACGATGTGAGCAACGGGAAAGGTGGATCTGTACCCGCGTTATGGTTGTCTAACCTTGGGTGCTTAAGACCCTGTTAGGATCACATAGCGAGAGTCGACGGCCTGTGAGCCGATCAGACTAGAATGCTCATATTGAACCGTTATGTCTGGGAACTCTGAACGGTGGTGTGGCCGTGAAAATACGGAACACCAATAATGTGCCCTGAGTGCACGGAGCGTCGGGCCGTCGTACCGGCGTTTGTGATATGTGACTGTGCGGGCGTGCACGTCTTGCTTAACTTGCTATATATATCGTATTGGAAGATTGCTATGCAGGGACGGAATTCCGCTGCCCCGTGCCAGGGGCAGGGTCGTTATAATTGGTCAGCTGAATGCTGACCGTTGCCCTGTTTGCCACCTCTTGGTGGATTGGTTATTACAGGTACTGGAGGTGCTGGTCCGAGCGGGACTTAGCGGGCTGAAGCCCAAAGCTGCGCTGCTGCCCTCGAAGGCATTATTTTGTTTCTTTTATTCATGTGTGGCCGGCCTGCGTGCCGATGTCTGTAATCCACATGCTTGTTAAGAGAAACTGTTGTAAGGCCTTAAGGCCAGACTCTTGTAATGTTTATATATATTCCTAAGTTTGAGTGGACAGTGTATATTATCTTGAGTTCATTTATTCAACCGTGAAGCTTCCGCTAGAATGTTCTGTGTTAGGATGCGTGGTTTTGATATTATTTCGTAGCGTCTCCACCTGTTTGTGGAATATGGTGTGGGGCCCGGCCGGACCCTTTATTATATTCTTCTTGACGGGTAGAGGTGTTACAGAAGCCACTGGAGCTGGTGGTCCTTTTAAGATGGAATTAAATATATCCTCATCAATATAATTCATGTACAGTCTAATTCTTGCCTTCCAGAGTGTGAACTTGGACAAGTTACACACTGGAGGTCTGGTGCTTGCATACTCTTTGTTCATCTGATATACTCTAGAGGGGGGGGGGGGTGTAACACCCCTGATTTTTCTGCGATTTTTTAATTCTTGCTTGACGTTACGTCGATGCATTTTCTTGGCTCGTGTCATCTGTGGAGTGTGGTCTTAAGCCCCCTTAGAACTGAGTGGCCCATTTTGTAGTCTATTGGCAAGATCTCCCTAGCAAGCCGGGTCATTTTGGGTGACCCGGTGTTGCCTCTCGGGGGATGCTGGTGTTTTGACTTCGGGTGGATATAACTCGAGTTCTGTTCGTCGAAAATTAATTTCGACTTCGTCGTTGCGTTCGTAGCATAGGTAATTAGCTACGGTGCGAATTTCGTCGGATTCCGAGGTGTTTCAGTTTTCGCGTCGTTGTGGTGTGTTAATAATAATAAATGCAATTAAGTAATTAATAAAGCTATAAAATGAAATCCAGCGGTCAAAAAGCTGGGTGATTTAATCCTACGGCCAGTAGATTAGCAGTTATTACTTTTGTGCGTGAAAAGGTGGCAGCATGCATGGCTGGCGGCTTGTAATATGCTAGCTTGAATGAATCATGCGGTTTTTTTAGGTGATAGTTAAGGCTGAATAGATGTGTCTATGTATATATAGTCTTAAGTTAAAAACGAGACTATTCATCGCCTCCTTCCGTGAAAGAAAACTGCTGTACTGTTCGTGAGCGGAAGAAAACCGGCAGGCAAATTTTCCTTCCACCGCCGATTCCCGGAGTTCTAGCGGTCGGATTTTCGTTTCGAGGGTAGATCTGGACTGCTCTCCCCTAGATCTCCATTTCGATGGTAAGCTTTCTCCATTTCGTGCCCTTCTATAGTGTTGTAGAATTTCGTTTGACCCCTCTCCCTCTCTGAAAAATGTCCAGTCAAGCTCGGTTAGGTGTTTGCTGCCAGATCCGTGGGGAAGCAGAAAAGTCGGTCGAGACCTTTCTGGAAATCGAGGCAAGTAGTGCTCCTAGCCCTTGCCAAGTAGAAATTTCTTGCTGTTATCTCTGTTTTCTGCCATTAATGCTTCCAGGTTCTTGTTAAAACCCAATTTAGCCATGACAAATGTTGCTTAAGCATGCTAATTATACTCTTGTCCAATTTTTTTTCCTTTCAGAAGTTCTTTATTTTTACATCTTAATTTGAGACTGTTCTAATCCCTGCTCTTAGAACTAGGGTTTGATGTTAAACTTATAGGATTACGTAGTTTCAGCGGCTGCTAAGTCTACTACCAGGTTGCCGATGAATATATAAGCCGAGTTTTGCTTGATTAGGCTCGAGATGAGTAGATTCGGTCTGAGAGTAGAGGTAGCAGTAGCAGGAAATTTTTCTCCTCTCCTAAGTCTTGTCTAATAAAGAGATTCTGAGCTAATGGTTGTGGTCTGATGTGATAGGATGAGTGTGAGAGTTAATTTTCAAGTTACTGTATTTAAGCGTTGAGAGGTTCAGGAAATGCGAAAGTTTTATTTTTTAGCTAAGTAGTGTGGGGTTGAGTGAGAAATTTCTTCTAAGTAAAAATCGACGGGAATCACTAAGTGATTCTCGCCGACTTCGACGAGAATCGTTAGTGATTCCCGCCGATTCGGCGAGAATCAATCTGCATTCCCGCCGATTCGGCGAGAATCAATCTGCATTCCCGCCGATTCGGCGAGAATCAATCTGCATTCCCGCCGACCTCCTCCGGATGGCGTTGAGTGAGTGGGAGTCACTCAATGCCATGGCAGTTTAGGCGCTGAGTGAGGCGGGCTCACTCGACGCCGCATCCCTTTCCTGCGGGTAAGTACCTTGGCGTTGAGTGAGTTGACTTCACTCAACACCAAAGCTGTTCTATCGTTTAGAATGGTGGACGCACTCAACGTCGCAGTTTGTTTTCGTGGCTAAGTACTTTGGCGTTGAGTGAGTCGACCTCACTCAACGCCAAAGCAGTTTTGGCATTGAGAGAGGTGGACTCACTCAACGCCACAGTTGGATTTTGCGTTTAAGTGCTAAGGCGTTGAGTGAGTGGACCTCACTAACCGCCGTAGCTATTTTGGCATTGAGTGAGGTTAGCTCACTCAACCCCACATCCAGTGTTGCTGAAGGTGTTGAGGGAGTGGACCTCACTCAACGCCATAGCTATTTTGGCGTTGAGTGAGGTTAGCTCACTCAACGCCACAGCCTGCTTTGCTGAAGGCGTTGAGGGAGTGGACCTCACTAAACGCAATTGCTGTTTTGGCTTTTAGTGAGGCTAGCTCACTCAACGCCACCGTCTGTTTAGGCGTTGAGTGAGTGGGGCTCACTCAACGCCATACCGTGTTGAGTCATCTCAACGCTTTTCCCTTACCTTGATTTTCTCCCCCGAGTGAATTCCTTGATTTTGAGGTTTCTTGTCGGCTATTTTCTTTTTTCCAAAAAGGCCGAATCGTGGGTCGTGGTTAGTAGTGGTGGTTTGAAGCTCTTAATGGGGAAGGTGTTGTGTTATTTAGCCAAGGCCACCCTTTTTCTTTTATCTTGCTCCAGGTACGGGCTGGGCAAGGGGGTGGGAGGTCCCTAGTGCTTTCACATGTAGACCCCTGAGCTTTGTTTCTTGGAAATGGTGGTTGGGGGACTGAGTTTGCCTCCAACCCGGATCCACGTTGTTTTTGCTACTACCATCTCTCACAGCTTAAGGCGTTAGACGTTTCTTCCTTTGTAAATTTGCAATGTTTGGGCTCATGGTAGCCTAATAAACTCTGTAGGATTTATTTTTGGGCAGGGTTGTTGCTGTTTCCTCGCACTTAGTGCTTTTCTTTTTGTCTTGCCTTGGACAGTGATGCTTGTTTTCGGTTTACTTACTCTTCTTGCTTACCTTATAACCTAATATTTCCGTACAGCTTACTTGTTTAGCTTGCTGTGGTATTCTTTTCTTCTTTGAATGCCTCAGGTTCTGGTTAGTAGCCGATTAGGCGGCTAGTTGTGTCATGCTGTTGTTGGTGGTCTCTCGTTCTGTGGAGATTAGTTCCTTGGTCTTGTGAGGTAGTTTTACTGTTTTTCTTACAGACATACATATTTGTCAGTGGGTTTGTGTCAGTTTGTTGGCGCCCACTGGTAGTTTTACCTTGATACTAGATATGTTAACTTTCTACTGCTACCTTTTTCTGGAGATAGTCTACTTGCTCTTGGGATGATTTATGCTAGGTTGCTAGTTACTTTTAAACCTAAAAATACTATTATAAGTATTCCTCATGATCAACATGTTTTATAAAACTCATCACTATTTTCCAAATAACGTAAAAAGATCGTTTTCCTATATATATAGTATAAATTAAAAGTAGGGTCCTGCATAGTATAAGTTGTCCTCTAGGGATGCTTATGCACTATTTTAGGATGTCGAACTTGAATAATTTATTTTCCGCAGCGTATAAGTATAGTTTTTAAATTGTGGACTAGGTGATCCACCGAGTCGAGGGATACGACCTTTAAAAATATAACTGATTTTCTAATCATTCAACTTATGAATTTTCATAAAGTATAGTTGTTAGTGGTTTGCCTGAGCGTCGGCAGTTATCCCCTGCTCGATGTAGCATCATGACGCGTGTTTTCTCCTACTCTGATAATCCGTTTTCCTCAGAGAAAATGCGGGTTGTGACAATTGGTATCAGAGAGAGGTTGCTTGACAAGTTAGTCAGGCAACCTTCCCTTTTGATTGCATTAGTAGTTTAGCATCATGTCATTCACACATCGATATGTCATCAGCACGTCTTGGCAAAAGCATGAACACTACACTCATAGCATAACATGAAGTATACGGGGGCATATTATGTAGTATGGGATGCATAATATGTGTTCGTATATGGATCCACCATAGGGGCAACATGTGAGGGTTATGTAGTATGGGATACATAACCTTATCACATGGCTCCGACTAGCTCATTTTCTTTTTCGTTGCATGAGGATGTTATGTAGTATGGGATGCATAACATTATCATGCGTACGCCGCTCATAACATGCATTAGGGCCTCTTTAGAATGCATAGCACAAACATGCATAGCATAAGATTGCATAAGCACAACGTGTCAAGCTAAAGACGGGCAGGATGACATATGTACACACATAAGTTTTCGAGTCAAAAATTATATAAGTCATGCATTCCCGATCTAGGCACAAGAGTTAGTATGGTGGTGGTTAACCATCCTAGGTTAAGGCATAACATCAATTCTTGTAAAAAAAAAACTCCCAGAGCAAGTTTAGCAGCTTTAAGTTCATATTTATGTATGTATTGTCTGTGCTTATAGTTAGTTGCAGCTGTCGTACTAGGATCTGACTAATGTTGCTATAATTTTAGGATGGCAAGACGCCCTTCGACTAGATCGACCCCCCTATCTGAGGGTGAGTCATCGGGAGCGCAGAATGATGCGGTAATTGAGAGCCTGCGACAGAGTAGCGATTCCTTGAGCAGGCAGATGGTGGAGGTGCGAGCCTAGATCCAGTCTTTGGTGGCAGTTGTGGTAGGACAGACTCAGGGAGTGCAAGGCCCTGCAGGGGGGTTAGCTATTCCTCCTCCTCCTTCACCCCTGGGACCTCCAGTGGTGGTGCCAGCGGAGAAGGCATTTATCTCACAGTTTCAGAGACTTAGCCCCCCTACTTATGATGGGAAGGCAGATTTCATGGTCATAGACGATTGGCTGATCTCCATGGAGGAGATGTTCTCGTACTCCGGTATTTCATATGATCAGAGAGTGATGATAGCCACCTATCAGCTCAAGGGTTTGGCTAAGAGTTGGTGGCTTAGAGAAAAGGAGAGCTTGGTAGCTGGTTGCTCTTGGGAAGTGTTCAAGGAAATGCTGCTGAGGAAGTTCTTGCCTTCGGTCGAGCGTGACCGTCTTATGAATGACTTTCTCCACCTGAAGCAAAGGCAACTCACGGCCGGTGAGTATGAGGTAGAGTTCAACAAGTTGAGCCGGTTTGCTCCTGGGTTGGTAAGTGTTGAGGCTGATCGAGTCAAGCGATTCCTTGGTGTCTTGAGGAGCGAGGTGCTGCAGTTGACCAATGCTTATGGATCAGAGACTTATGTAGGGGTAGTGGAGGCTGCTCTGAAGGTGGAGGCTATCGAGACCGCAAAGAGTAGAGGCCATCAAATGAGGAAGGACAAGAGGAAGTCTGTTGAGGAGAAGAAACCCCAGGTACCCGATGCTTCTTCGGGAAAGAAGAGCAAGGTGGTGTGTAGCTTCTATGGTCGGTCAGGCCACCCTGTTGAGAGGTGTTTCAAAAAGGCAGCAGCTCAGAAGAAGGAGCAAGTTCATGCTATTCAGAGTGCTCCTAGGAGGGATGTTTCCTGTTCTATTTGCAAGCGACCCGGACATGATGCTGCCCAGTGCTGGTCCAAGGATAAAGTCTGCTATCAGTGCGGGCAGAAGGGTCACATCAAGTCTAGGTGTCCTAAGGTCCAGCCTGCTCTTCTTGCAGTTCCACTTCAGGCACTATCTCCGTCTCAACGTGTGGACAAGGGTAAAGGAAAGCTGAACGTGATCTCTTCCGAGGAGGCTCAAGCTTCGACTCAGGTCATCTCAGGTTAGTTGTTTCTTTTTCCAGCTTGAAAGTTTTATTTACTAGAATGGTTACAGTTGGATTTTGGTAGATCCTTAGTTGTATATACTCCTATAGGGAAATTTAAGGTGAAGAACTGCTGGGCGCGTGTTCTGTTCGACTCCAGCGCTACCCACTCATTTGTGGCTAGAGCCTTTGTGGAGCGACATCAGTTAACTCTAGATCGAGTTCGTGATACCTTCCACATCAAGTTCCCTTCTTGTGAATCTGTGTTATTAGATTTGGGCATTCTAGATTGCCCTGTTTTTTAGGGGATTTTCTTGCGAGGGCAGACTTGAAGATGATTGATCTAGATGACTTCGATGTTATTCTGGGCATGGACTGGCTATCTAGGTATGATGCGGTCATTCAGTGCAAAGGGAAGCGCTTGGACTTCATCATGGACAATGGTCAGCCGGGAAGCGTGTATGCTGATCCGTGCCAAGATTCTCCTGTCATTTCTGCGGTATGTGCTTAGAAGTTGTTTCTTTCTGGTTGTTTTGCTTGTTTAGTCTCGATGGTTGGGACCGCTGTTCGTATACCGCGCTTAGAGAAGATTCCCATTGTTCGTGGTTTCGCTGATGTGTTTCCTGATGACCATCCTGGTCTTCCTCCCGATCGGGATGTCGAATTTGTGATTGATTTGGAACCGGGTACGCGTCCTATTGCTAAGGCACCGTACCGGATGGCCCCTCGATAGCTAGAGGAGTTGCGAATCCAGTTAGATGAGTTGTTGGCAAAAGGGTTTATCAGGCAGAGTTCGTCGCCTTGGGGTGCTCCTATTTTGTTTGTAAAGAAGAAGGATGGGTCGATGCGGCTTTGCATCGACTACAGGGAGTTGAACAAAGTCACAATTAAGAACAGGTACCCTCTGCTGAGGATCGATGACTTATTTGATCAGTTGCGCGGTAGCACAGTGTTCTCCAAGATTGATCTTCGTTCTGGCTATCATCAGCTCAGGATCCGTGATGCAGATATTCTACGGTATTCGTTTAGATCGAGGCATGGACATTTTGAGTTCTTGGTGATGTCGTTTGGTCTGACCAACGCACCATCAACTTTCATGGATATGATGAACTGGGTGTTCAAGGATTTCCTAGACAAGTTCGTTGTGGTTTTCATCGATGACGTGTTGGTCTATTCCTACAGCGCTGAGGAGCATGAGCAACATCTGCGCTTGGTTCTATCGGAGTTGAGGAATCACAAGTTATTCGCCAAGTTGAGCAAGTGTGAATTTTGGTTGCCTCAGGTCTCGTTTCTGGGCCATGTGGTGAACAAGGATGGGATCTCGGTCGACCCAGAAAAGATCGCAGCAGTGATGGATTGAAGCAGGCCGGGCATGCCCAAGGAGATCAGAAGCTTCCTAGGGTTGGCCGGATACTACAAGAGGTTCGTGGAGGGTTTCTCTACCCTGGCTGCACCTTTGACCAGGTTGACTCAGAAGAACGCGACCTTTATTTGGAGCGAGAAGTGCGAAGAAGCCTTCTTGGAGCTAAAGAACATATTGTGCACTGCTCCCGTTCTGACCCTACCTACTGAGGGTGTGGAGTATGATGTGTACGTGGATGCTTCGCATGTTGGTCTGGGTTGCGTGTTGATGTAAGTTGGAAAAGTGATTGCGTATGGGTCAAGGCAATTAAAGACTCACGAGAGAAATTACCCTACGCATGACCTTGAGTTTGCAACGGTAATTTATGCGTTGAAGTTGTGGAGGCATCTACTTTATGGGGTTCAGTGCAAGATCTTCACTGATCACAAGAGCCTGAAGTACGTGTTCACGCAAAAGGAGTTGAATCTGCGCCAGCGACAGTGGCTAGAGTATGTGGCCGATTATGATGTAGAGATCCAGTACCATCCAGGCAAGGCCAATGTAGTGGTCGACGCCCTGAGCCGGAAGACGGGGATGATCTTTAATCTCTCCGCCGATCGTTTAGTGGAAGAGTTCCTCCTTATGGATATCTCGGTGAGATGATGTGGCATGCAGAGTAGTTTGGCAGTGGCAGAGCCGTCTTGGATTTCCCTTACTAGGTTGCACCAGAAGGATGATTTGGACCTTCTGCACTTATACCTCAGGACTGAGAGAGGGGAGTTGCCGGATTTTTCCATCGATGATGCGGGTACTTTGAAGTACCGCGACAGATTTTGCATCCCTGCTATTGGAGACATCAGGGGTATGGTATGCAGAGAGGCTCATGGATCCAGTGTTTCCTACCATCCGGGATCTACAAAGATGTATCGTGATTTGAAGCAAATTGCCTGGTGGTATAGGATGAAGAGTGATATAGCCTGATTTGTTGCTGAGTGCCACACTTGCAAGTGTGTGAAGGCCGATCACCGAAGGCCTGGTGGAAAGTTGACTCCCCTAGAGATCTTGACTTGGAAGTGGGAAAGTATTTCTATGGACTTCATCACGGGCTTACCTAAATCTCCAAGGGGATTTGATTCTGTTTGGGTCATAATGGATAGACTGACGAAGTGTGCTCACTTTGTGCCGTATAAGATTGACTATCCGATGAAGAAGATAGCAGAGTTGTACTTGAATGAGGTCATCAGATTGCACGGTGTGCCTGTTAGCATCATTTCTGATCGAGACTCCCGGTTTACTTCTCATTTTTTGCAGAGTCTACAGGAGGGTTTGGGTACAGATCTGAGGTATTCTACTACTTACCACCCACAGACCAATGGGCAGACAGAGCGGGTGAACCAGATAGTTGAGGATATGATCAGATGCTACATTCTAGACCACGGTGGAGCGTGGGATGAGCGATTGCGACTTATGGAGTTTGCATACAATAATAGTCATCAAGAAAGTTTGCAAATGGCTTCGTTTGAAGCTTTGTATGGGAGGCACTGTAGAACTCCCCTGTTTTGGGCTGAGGCAGGTGAGAGACCCTTGTTGGGTCTGGATGCGCTCGAGGAGATGGAAGTCTCGGTGAAGCTTATTCAAGAAAAGCTTCGTTTAGCTCAGGAGAGATATGAAAAGAACGCCAATCGGCGTAGGTCGGACTTGGAGTTTTCTGTAGGGGACCTTGTGTTTCTTAAGGTTTCCCCGATGGTTGGTGTTAAGAGGTTCGGTAAGAACCGGAAATTGGACTCGAGGTATGTGGGCCCGTTTAAGATTGTTGAACGGATTGGCGTGTCAGCTTATAGGTTGGAATTGCCAGCAAACTTCCCAAGTGTTCATAATGTATTTCACGTAAGCCAATTGCGGAAGTGTGTGCGCAGTAGTGGGCAAGTCTTGGATGTTGTGCCCAAGTTGGAGCCTAATCTCTCTTTTATTGAAGTGCCGGTCCGCATTTTGGATACTCAAGATCGGATGCTGCAAAGGAAGTCCATCCCGATGGTCAAAGTTCTATGGAAGAATCAGGGTTTGGAAAGCGCGACTTGGGAGTTAGAGTCGTCTATGAGGGAGGCTCACCCTCAACTGTTTCCCTGATTAGATTGTTTGTTTTCTTCTTGTAATGTTTGGCTTGTTACCCTTCCTTCTATAGTGAGGCGTTGTGCGTAAAGTTTCGGGACGAAACTTTCTTTTAGGGGGAGTGACTATAACGCCCCCGATTTTTCTGCGATTATTTAATTCTTGCTTGGCGTTATGTCGACACGTTTTCTTAGCTTGTGTAATCTGTGGAGTGTGATCTTAACCCCCCTTAGAACTGAGTGACCCATTTTGTAGTCTATTGGCAAGATCTCCCTAGCAAGCCGGGTCGTTTTGGGTGACCCGGTGTGGCCTCTCGGGGGATGCTGGGGTTTTGACTTCGGGTGGGTATAACTCGAGTTCTGTTCATCGAAAATTTATTTAGATTTCGTCGTTGCGTTTGTAGCATAGGTAATTAGCTACGGTGCGAATTTCGTCGGATTCCGAGGTGATTTAGTTTTCGCGCCGTTTTGGTGTGTTAATAATAATAAATGCAATTAAGTAATTAATAAAGCTATAAAATGAAAACCAGCGGTCAAAAAGCTGGGTGATTTAATCATACGGCCAGTAGATTAGCAGTTATTTCTTTTGTGCGTAAAAAGGTGGCAGCATGCATGGCTGGCGGCTTGTAATATGCTAGCTTGAATGAATCCTGTGGTTTTTTTAGGTGACAGTTAAGGTTGAATAGATGTGTCTATGTATATATAGTATTAAGTTAAAAATGATACTATTCATCGCCTCCTTCCGTGAAAGAAAACTGCTATCCTGTTCGTGAGCGGAAGAAATCCGGAGGGCAGCTGTACCTTCCACCGCCGATTCCCGGAGTTCTAGCAGTCGGATTTTCGTTCCGAGGGTAGATCTGGACTGCTCTCCCCTAGATCTCCATTTCGACGGTAAGCTTTCTCCATTTCGTGCCCTTCTATGGTGTTGTAGAATTTCATTTGACCCCTCTCCCTCTCCGAAAAATGTCCATTCAAGCTCGGTTAGGTGTTTGCTGTCAGATCCGTGGGGAAGCAGAAAAGTCGGTCGAGACCTTTCTGGAAATCGAGGCAAGTAGTGCTCCTAGCCCTTGCCAAGTAGAAATTTCTTGCTGTTATCTCTGTTTTCCGCCATTAATGCTTCCAGGTTCTTGTTAAAACCCGATTTAGCCATGACAAATGTTGCTTAAGCACGCTAATTATACTGTTGTCCAGATTTTTTTTCCTTTCAGAAGTTCTTTCTTTTTACATCTTAATTTTAGACTGTTCTAATCCCTGCTCTTAGAACTAGGGTTTGCTGTTAAACTTGTAGGATTACGTAGTTTCAGCGGCTGCTAAGTCTACTACCAGGTTGCCGATGAATATATAAGCCGAGTTTTGCTTGATTAGGCTCGGGATGAGTAGATTTGGCCTGAGAGTAGAGGTAGCAGCAACAGGAAATTTTTCTCCTCTCCTAAGTCTTGTCTAATAAAGAGATTCTGGGCTAATGGTAGTGGTCTGATGTGATAGGATGAGTGTGAGAGTTAATTTTCAAGTTACTGTATTTCAGCGTTGAGAGGTTCAGGAAATGCGAAAGTTTTATTTTTTAGCTAAGTAGTGTGGCGTTGAGTGAGAAATTTCTTCTAAGTCAAAATCGACGGGAATCACTAAGTGATTCTCGCCGACTTCGATGAGAATCGTTAGTGATTCCCGCCGATTCAACGAGAATCAATCTGCATTCCCGCCGATTCGGCGAGAATCAATTTGCATTCCCGCCGATTCGGTAAGAATCAATCTGCATTCCCGCCGATTCAGCGAGAATCAATCTGCATTCTCACCGACCTCCTCCGGATGGCGTTGAGTGAGTGGGCCTCACTCAACGCCATGGCGGTTTAGGCATTGAGTGAGGCGGGCTCACTCGACGCCGCAGCCCTTTCCTGCGGGTAAGTACCTTGGCATTGAGTGAGTTGACTTCACTCAACGCCAAAGCTGTTCTATCGTTGAGAATGGTGGACGCACTCAACGCCGCAGTTTGTTTTCGCGGCTAAGTACTTTGGCGTTGAGTGAGTCGACCTCACTCAACGCCAAAGCAGTTTTGGCGTTGAGAGAGGTGGACTCACTCAACGCCACAGTTGGGTTTTACGGTTAAGTGCTAAGGCGTTGAGTGAGTGGACCTCACTCAACGCCGTAGCTGTTTTGGCGTTGAGTGAGGTTAGCTCACTCAACGCCACAGCCTATGTTGCTGAAGGCATTGAGGGAGTTGACCTCACTCAACGCCAAAGTTGTTTTGGCGTTGAGTGAGGTTAGCTCACTCAACGCCACAGCCTGCTTTGCTGAAGGCGTTGAGGGAGTGGACCTCACTCAATGCCATTGCTGTTTTGGCTTTGAGTGAAGCTAGATCACTAAACGCCACCGTCTGTTTAGGCGTTGAGTGAGTGGGGCTCACTCAACGCCATGCCGTGTTGAGTCATCTCAACGCTTTTCCCTTACCTTGATTTTATCCCCCGAGTGAATTCCTTGATTTTGAGGTTCCTTATCGGCTATTTTCTTTTTTCCAAAAAGACCGAATCGTGGGTCGTGGTTAGTAGTGGTGGTTTGAAGCTCTTAATGGGGAAGGTGTTGTGTTATTTAGCCGAGGCCACCCTTTTTCTTTTATCTTGCTCCAGGCACGGGCTGGGCAAGGGGGTGGGAGGTCCCTAGTGCTTTCACATGTAGACCCCTGAGCTTTGTTTCTTGGAAATAGTGGTTGGGGGATTGAGTTTGCCTCCAACCCAGATCCGCGTTGTTTTTGCTACTACCATCTCTCACAGCTTAGGGTGTTAGACATTTCTTCCTTTGTAAATTTGCAACGTTTGGGCTCATGGTAGCCTGGTAAACTCTGCAGGATTTATTTTTGGGCAGGGTTGTTGCTGTTTCCTCGCACTTAGTGCTTTTCTTTTTGTCTTGCCTTGGACAGTGGTGCTTGTTTTCGGTTTACTTACTCTTCTCTCTTATCTTATAACCTAACATTTTCGTACAACTTACTTGTTTAGCTTGCTGAGGTATTCTTTTCTTCTTTGAATGCCTCAGGTTCTAGTTAGTAGCCGATTAGGCAGCTAGTTATGCTGTGATGTTGTTGGTGGTCTCTCGTTCTGTGGAGATTAGTTCCTTGGTCTTGTGAGGTAGTTTTACTATTTTTCTTACAGACATACATATTTGCTAGTGGGTTCGTGTCAGTTTGTTGGCGCCCACTGGTAGTTTTACCTTGATACTAGATATGTTAACTTTCTGCTGCTACCTTTTTCTGGAGATAGTATACTTGCTCTTGGGATGATTTATGCTAGGTTGCTAGTTTCTTTTAAACCTAAAAATACTATTATAAGTATTCCTCATGATCAGCATGTTTTATAAAACTCATCATTATTTTCCAAATTACGTAAAAAGATCATTTTCCTATATATATAGTATAAATTAAAAGTAGGGTCCTACATAGTATAAGTTGTCCTCTGGGGACGCTTATGCACTCTTTTAGGATGTCGAACCTGAATAAAGTATTTTCCGCAGCGTATAAGTATAGTTTTTAAATATTAGACTAGGTGATCCACCGAGCCGAGGGATACGGTCTTTAAAAATATAACTGATTTTCTAATCATTCAACTTATGAATTTTCATAAAGTATAGTTGTTAGTGGTTTGCCTGAGCGTCAGCAGTTATCCCCTGCTCGACGTGGCATCATGAAGCGTGTTTTCTCCTACTCTGATAATCCATTTTCCTCGGAGAAAATACGGGTTGTGACAGGGGGGGGGGGTGAAAAGAGTATGTCTGTGTGTTATTAAAATTTTCTTCTTTAGCAGTATACTATCTTTACCTTTAATAACTATATCTAACTATCACAGATTAAAGTAAATCAAAGATCACAGAAAATCTAACTAACACAGCCACAACAAGAACAGAAAAGAAAGAGCAACCAGACAACACAAGAAATTTATAGTGGTTCCCCAAACTGGGTACATACACTCTTCTACCACCCTTGGTAGGAATCCACTGCAGGTTTTGATCAGGTGACTGTCACCAATGAGCTTTTGATCAGGTGCTCAAAAACCAAACCTCAAGTCTTTTGGAAGGAGACTTGCAACCATAATAATTTTGAAGGAAATTAAAACCCTGTACAGAGGTGGGAATGAGAGAGTGATGTAAGTCTTCTTTTCTCAAATCAAAATGAGACGACTGCGTGGATTCTTAGTTGTTGTCAAAGCTCCCCCTGAGATCTTGAATGGTTCAGGAGTGAAAGCTTTGTTCAAGGGTGTAGGCCTTCAGCTTTTCAGAGATCCCTGACTGATTAGAATGTTTATGTCACTTGAGATTCCTGAAAACAAAGAGGGAGAGAAAGAAAGACTCTTAATGGTGATGATTGTTCTTTCTTCTTCTCTTGAGAGCAGTTGATTTTCTTGAGAGTTGTTTTTCACTGCACTTCTGGACATTTTTCTTTCTGTGACTCAAGATATGATCAATTTCTGCTCTTCTGTGTAACGTGTTTGCTTGGCAGGGAGATGTGTATTAGATCACTGCAACTTGGTCGAATTCAAAAGAAATTATGCAATAAATGTTCAGCCAAAATCTTGGGAACAAAAAACGGCAAGAATGCTGTCAAAATATTCTATTCTATGTCTGTCCCGAGATATAAGCAATTAATTTCATGGAGGATGTTAGCAATCAATGCTGCCAGTAACGGCTCTATTCAGAGAATATAAGTGCATTGATTTGCAAGGGAATTGATAGCCTATAATGGAAATTGAGACAGAAAGAGAAAGAATAAATAACAAAATATCTTACAGTTTTCATCGACCTGAGATTAGCTTTCGTCGACTTGAGATCTGCTTTCGTCGACCTGAGCTCTGTGAATCAACTGCTGTGCATAAACTGACTAATTTTGCGCTCTATGTTCGTCGACCTTAGACTTTGAAGTTAGTCAACCTAAGAACTTGGTCAATTTGTTGGTATTGAGTGAATAACACATCTGGCGTCGAGTGTTCGTTGTCTCTGAGTCAGCCTTGGCTTTGAGTGAATTATGGCACTGAGTGTCGAAGAGTTAGACGATCTGAGTACGGAGTTCGTCGAGCTCAACTCAGAGATTTTGGCTCTGAGTTAGTCGAGCTGAGCACGACTATCGTCGACCTGAGATCGACGAATGTAGATCTCTTTCTCAAAATCTTGATTTCTCTAAGTCTTGAGTCTATGGTAGTGATGGAGGCTTGTCCTTTGTACTGTTGACTCTAAGGACTTGCCCTAGACTCTAAGACACACCTATGACCCTGATCTATACATATTGGGTCATATCCTAACTCAGTGAACCTAGCCCAAATTCAACTAGAGGTTCCAACACTCTCCTTATCAACGAAGGTAGCCCTTGCATACCGACCTAAGCGAGTAAACTCGTGGAGATATTCATCCACACTACTCTCACCTTGTACCAGCTTCTGGAACTCATTTTCCATAGCAATCCTCTGAGCTGAGGGGAGGTACCGAGTCAAGAACAGTCTCGAAAATTCCTCTATCGAGACGTCAGTAAGCTGCCTACCCCTCAGATGGTGTAGCTCCAAGCCTTCCCACCATAATCTTGCGTCACCATCCAACAAGAACGTGGCAATTGTGGTCTTTTGCCACTCTTCCGTCTCAATAACTATCAACACTCTCTTAACTCTGGAGAGCCAATCCTCTTCTTGGGTTAGGTTCCCGTCCCCGAGAACACTGGAGGATTGAATCCCATCATGTGCTTGAGCTGTTTCTCTGTTGCTCTCCTAGGAAACACTGGCTCCACTACAACCTGCTCCACTCTCCTTGGCTCCGCCACTTGGAGCGGTACCTGCTCCACAGCAGGGGCAGGCTACTGTACCTGTCTCGCAGGCTACGCATTAATCATCGCAAACACTGCCTTCACTACCAATCGTATGGTCTTAGTCGAAGGAGGTGTTGCCGGCGCATCATTTGGCGCGCTACTCGCCTCAGAAACTGGACGTTCTGACGGCCCTGCACCACTCCTGGTCACCTATAGTCGTACAAAACACCGCTAAGCGACCAAACAACATTGCAAAAAGCAATTATAGGAACACGCAGGTTCCTCAAACATGTGCATTTTCATTCCTAAGTGGACATTCATGGGTTCTTTTCATGTTATAATGATGACGCACACACATGTGCTCACCACCCCTTAAAGTGAATTCACCCACGAATTCATTTAAGTCTGACCGAAACTTGTAGTCTGATACCAAATTATAACACCCCTATCCATCATATAGCATATAACAGTAGGTCCGGCCGGGGCCCGACGTCATATACCACGGACAGAACAGCGGGTTACTAGATGAAACCATCTTTCCAATCATAACGTCCTACACAGAGCACCTAGTGGAAGCAATTTATTAATTTGCAAAAGTAAGAACCCAGACACAAGCATGAATATGTCCACTAATAAAACCCAGCAGGAATGAAATACAAAGTACTTAAAGTACTGGCCTTATGACCTTACAATAGTTCACTAAATTTAAAATAGTGTCTTACAAATTTCGGCTCGCAGGCTGGTCACACATGAATTAAACAAGTAAACAACCTTCCCTTCGAGGGCCGGCTTAGCAACTTGGGCTTTTGCCCGCTATTTGCCACTCGGCTCCACATCACCGGCAAGCACAATTCACCGCAACGGTGACAAACAAGAATAACGGTCAGCTAAAGCCGACCAAATTATAACGATTCCGCCCCCAAACTCGGGGCGACAAAGCTCCTTCCCTGCACTTGTTAGCGTAACAAGCAATATAGTGAATAAACACAACATCACAGGTGCAGGCTCAAACGGCCACACACCCCGTGCTCTCAGGGCACTAACTCGGTGAACCCGGTCAAAACCGCGGTCTCACCACCATCCCTTGGACGACAAATCTCGTGAGCCTTGAGTCTTTTCGACCTAAGCCTAAGGATCGCACGACTATGCCAGTGACCAGTCCCTTTTTCAGGTATCTGTCACCAAACCACATAGCCCGGGTCCGGTTCCACAAGCCCATTGCTCACACCGCACTGTCAACCTTAAGCCATATGCACGGGCCAAGCTTCGCTGGATCCCAAATTCGATCATTCAAGCACATAACTCAGTTATGTTCAAGGTTGGCTCCCAGGACACCAAGATGGCAAAAATGCGTTTCCGCCAAGTTTTCCGGGTGCGCCTGGGGTTAATCCCCAAGGATCCCTGCTGCAATCTACCACGTAGAAACCCAAAAACAACCAAAGCCACGGAGTCTTCTTCGGCTAATCATGCATAGTAAAACATCACCGATCCAGACCAACTTGTCCGGGTCGGCTTCACACACCATGTTATGTTCGTTTCTCGATTTCGGACTCTAAATGCAAACCAGGGGGACTTTACATATCTACCCCAAGGAACACCGCAAACTCGCCGCACACTCGCGGGAGCGGTTTTTCCCTATGCAAAATAAGAAGAGCTTCACATGCTCAAGTAGAGAATCGTTAACCTAACATTCCTCTTTAGTGCCATGGAAATCTACACGGATGAAAAACACCGCGATGATCTTGCCTCCGTAGATCTGGACTCGGTTTGCGATTTGGCGCTCCGAATCTCCTTCGGCGACCGCATCTTTCTTCCTTATTCCTCCTTGCTCTCCCCTCTCTCTAGAAGTTAGAAAGAGAGTGGCTAATGAAAAGTGAGGGTTTAAACCCCCAATTCCGGCCTTAACCCTAGGATGGAGAGGCATGAACCAATAGATCCCAAAATAAGGAAACGAACGGCCACGATTCGCCCTGAAAATAAACTTTCTGAGCCGAACACAGCTTGTGACACGCCCGTGTCCAAGTCCGTTTACCTCATTCGCCGCTGAAACCGTCGAGTCCGGAAAATAACACGGGCACTCGACATGCCCGTATCAGGCTTGACATGCCCATGTCATCCAGTACACGCCCGTGTAGCTGGGCGTGTTCCTCCAACGACACAGGTCCAACACCAACTCGAGGAGAACACGAGTGTTCGACACGCCCGTGTCGAATTTGATACGCTCGTGTCGGACCCGAACACGCCTGGGCTCAGGCCGTGTCTCTCCCCCAACACAACTCGGCTAACAATCCGAGTAGGACACGGCCTGGGACACGCCTGTGTCTCAGGCCGTGTTCATTGTTCAACGCTCGTCGACTGCAATTTCATTGACCGCATGACCATCATCGAACCCGAGCACGACACGCCCCAGGGACACGCCCGTGTACCAAGCCGTGTCACCTCTACCAAATCCCAGACTTGGCTCAAAACGCCACCCGTCCCTCTTTTGAGTTTCGGGGCGTTAAATTAACTCCTGCCAGTGCAAATACTTGGGATGATCACGACACCATGACCATTTGTAATCTGGGGATTAGATCTGGTAGGACCTTTTCCCCAAGCAAGAAACCTGAGGATGTTTCTCTTGGTCATGATAGACTACTTCTCAAAGTGACTAGATCTCAAGGTGCTAGCCAAGACAACTTTACAGGTATTCAAGAACTTCATATGGGGGGGGGATAATTTGACGGCACGGGCAGCCTCTAGCTATAGTCACAGACAATAGGCCACAGTCCGCTAGTGACAACTTCATCGGCTTCTGCAACTAATTGTGTATCGAACTTCAATTTGCGTCAGTTCACCACCCCAGGAGCAACAGGTAGGTGGAAGCCGTGAATAAGATAATTGTGAACCTATTAAAGAAAAAGGTGGAGAACCTGAAGGGTAACTGGGTGGAATATCTTCCCTCAGTCCTATAGGATTTGAGAACCACTCCCAATATAGCTACCGGGGAGATCCCTTTCAAACTCTCCCATGGATTCGAGGTTGGGATGTCAATAGAGTTTGATCGAGGTGAGATCTTCATATGTCGTCACCATAGAAGAAGGTGACGATGAAAATGAGGAAGAGCAACGACTCTCACTGCACCTCATGGAGGAGCTTCGTGACCTAGTTGCCCTTTTCCAGGAAGAAGTCAAGCGACACATCATGGTCAAATAATTTATAAAATGGGACCTAGTACTCAAAAGGTTGACACTGCAGGGAGGGAAGCCATTGTCGGAAAACTCCATCCCAACTTGGAAGGACCCTTTGTAATTTTAAAAACACAGTTTATGCAGATATCACCTCTAGAAAGCTAAGGGAGCACCCCTTAACAATACGTGGAGTGACGATGACTAGAAACGTTTTTACCCTTGAGTGGTCAAGAAAAATTCCCCCCATCAATTTTCTTTACTTTTCTCTCACAATGACTCAGCTAGGCTGGATAAATTAGTAGTAGGTCAGGCAAACCCGGTGAAAGTGTTAAATTGAAATTAATTTTCAACCAAGAAACACGTGATAGGATCCCGCTGACCGGGCTCTTACAAGTCGGTAGGGTAGGTTGGTCACTCAGGTGGAGGGTTAAATTGAAATGAATTTTAACTAAGGAACCCCTGATAGGATCCCGCTGGCCGGGCTCTAACAAGCCAGTAGGGCAGGCTAGTTGTTCATGTGGAGGGTTAGATTGAAATGGATTTTTAACCAAGGAACCACCGATAGGATCTTGCTGACTGGGTTCTCACAAGTTGGCAGGGCAGGCTGGTCGCTCAAGTGGATTGTTAAATTGAAGTGGATTTTTAACAAAGGAAACCCCGATAGAATCCCTCTGACTGAGCTCTCACAAGCTGGCAGGGCAGGCCGGTCGCTCGGGTGGAGGGTTAAATTAAAGTGGATTTTTAACCAAGGAACCCCCGATAGAATCCCGCTGACCGAGCTCTCATAAACCGGTAGGGCAGGCTGGTCTCTTGGGAGGCAGGTTAAAAGCAAAAGAAAATATGCTTGGAAATGAGCTCCTAGGAGGATCCCCTTAGTTGGGCTCTCACTAATGAGCAAGATAAGTTGGTCTCTCAGGAGACAGTTAGAGAAAGCAGGTTTTGTAAGAAAAAATGAACAAGTCAAATAGAGATTGGGGATGAGTGCGGCTATTCTTGCTCTAGTCTCGCACACTTTAAACTCTCCCTTCTTAAGGGGTGAGCGATGGTTCAACTAGCATGGGGATCCCCCAGATGTCTCAAGTCCCCTGCATTAAGGGCACTTGAAAGTTACTTGGTTAAACATGTAAGTCTTTTCATTAAGTAGTTATGGGCTCGCCGGGCGTGCTAGGACTTGTTCTCACAAACTAGACTAGGGAGAGCTAGCAGTCTCGACAAATTGATCAAGCCAATGGGGCAGGCACTCAAAAAACTCAATAAACAAAGTGAGTCGTGTAAAGCACAAATAGAAATGGACAACCAAAAAAATCTTTCATTCATCCAAAAGAGTTTTTGGCTAGTCTCGCCCTGACATTATATAAGGAAAAAAGAAAAAGGGAAACTTGATTTTAGCTGTTGTCCTTGGGCTGGTGGTCTTTCTCATCTCCATCAGGCGGCAAGTATGCGTGTTCTAAGGAAGGAGAGCTCGCCACCAGTGCATAGAAATTCAGGATGAGGTCCTCATCAATGAGCTCCATCTAGTCATCTCATAGCGTATAAAGATTTCACAGCATGGTTTTATTATAGACTCGGTCGTATGCATGATCAGCAGCTTGCAGATGTTCTCCACCTCTCACAAAGTGAAATGGAAACTATTGCGGCTAGTAAAGGAGGACTCGCCGGGCTTCTTGGCAGACTTCTAAGTAAGGGCCGCAGTAAGATGCACCTTCATAACCGTAAGCTCCTCCTTCAGCTCGCAGGCGCATGCCTGTATCCGATCGGCGGTCTTAACATTCTATAAGAAAGAAAAATTAGGACCATGGTAAAGGTGAGCACCATAATAAAAAGGGAAGGGAAGAAGAAGTTGAGATGAACTTTCCACGCTGCTGGAATACTTAGCGAGGAGACGCTCGACGCTCTCGAGTGAGGTAAGAGGATAAAATTCATTACTCTACAAAAAAATTAGGATGTAAGACTTGGTACTCGTCGAGCTTCCTTTTTTCCTCGGAATTGTAGAAATTTTTACCAAAACTGAGGTCACTGCATGACCATGTGCGAGATCTCCACATCACATAGCTGGGCCCGCAAGTTCTCACAAGCGAGCTCTCGCAGCATCGCCTTCTCGTAGGCCGCCGCATCCTGCCGACTGTACAACCCGTAGGTTAGGCGGTACACATCCTCGCTGTGTTAACCAACTCTGTCAAGGAGAGAAGGAGCAAGGATAGGGACAATTGGTTGGACTTATCATCCAAAATCAAGAGAGAGTGCCCTGCATCATCCAGGGGCCTCTGCCCCATCCCAAAGTTGGGGTGCGAGTCGGGCATCTCCAACTCGCTTCCCCCTAACTCTTCTACCATCAAGGGTTCTGGCTCCTCCTGCTTGGAGACCTTCTTGTTTGTTATAGTTTTCTCTCTCTTCGGCAGCTCGGTAGGGGAGGAGCCAGATCGATCACCACCATCTTCTTCAAGGCGCGGGTCTTCTCGCGCGAGCCTAGTTTGCCCGCGCAGGACACCACCATAGACTTAGAGAGAGAAAGGATGGCATTGAATCTTCCCTTGCACGAATATGGCGAGTTCAAAGGGATCAAACACTCCCCTGCAGTGATAAGTGATGGATTAAAAAGCAAGTAAAGCCATAATACATGGGTGACTCAAAAACACGAGAAAGCAAGAACATACCATCACCTGGGTTAATCGAGAGAAGCGAGTCGAGGTTCCACCGGAGGTCAGTGACCTCAAAGTTCTTTCCTACGAAGAACTTATGCAGCTTGGCATCCTCTCCATCCTCGCTATGCAAACAAACTCGTCTTTTAGAATGGGCGAGTAAGGTACATTCTCGTGATCTCCCTTGATGAATAAGAACCAGTCGGTCTAGTTACGTGCCTTGTTTACGATATCACATGCCTTTAGCTATGAGTCGGTGAGCAAGGCTACATTGACGCTGGTTTCCCGATAGTTGAGTAATTTCTAGAATACAGTGAGGTTGAATTCCACGTGCTCCTCACACAGATAACACATGAACACCACTAATATGGCAATGGTGTTTGAGCTTAGCTACGCGAGCACTGTGTCGAAGTATTTCAAGAATTGCTTCTCCACCAACTATAGAGGGAGGCGAAGTCCCATCTCAAAGTGAGCGAGAGGGAAGGCGAGTTCATCTTGGTGTAAGGTATTGATGGACTTTCCCTCGGCCGTGGCGCGACCAATGAACCCTACTAACATATACATAGCTATGAACTCAACTAATTCTTATGGTGATGCCTCGACTTGGGGGAAGTTGTGGTTGATAAAGTGGGCCACATAGTTTTTCCGCCCATCCGAGCCATGACCATCACCAACCATTCCCAAAGAAGGAAGTGCGATTGAAAAAAATGAGTTGAGGAGAAGCGAGTGGTAGGTATTTAAGTGCAGTTAATGCGGTAGGTAAAAGCCAGGTACAAAGGGGATATTTATACAAAACTAAGGGGAGAGGAGGATTGACCAATTAGCATGAATCCACTCTCTCCCCACCTGCTCGCAAGCAGCCTGACGTGTGCTTCTCTGGCTCTCCCTTTTTAGAAGCAGGCACGAGCCCCAATACGATAAGAAAGTCATCAAACCTATTAACACAAGCCATTTGTTGGCAACAAACCAGGCCATGACATGAATCCCTGTGAGTGTCAGGGTCGCATAGTAAAAGCAATAAACATTGTCTAAACTCTTAGCAAACACAATAAAAGGATAACAACATTAGTCCAAGAAAAAAAAGAGAATCACAGGTTAGTGGGGGATCCATCTCCATGAGCCGCGACCTTACATTCTCACTTGTGGCCCTCCCCTCAGGGTAACCTTCTCGTGGACCTTGACAATCTCATGAATGAGGGTTCACGTGCAATCTTTGATTCACTTCAGATGCCCCTCCAGTGACCCAGAGTTTCCTCCTAAGAGGGTCTTCATTTCACCCATAAATAGGGTTCACTCACATTCTAGAGCCTGCACTCGCTACTGCAAGGTGAGAAGGTGAGGGAAGGTGTTGTTTGCGGGTAAATCCCTTTCCTCCTGAAGCTCGCAGATCTTGAAATCTTTATTTCCAAAGTACGCTCGCGATGCACTCTGTCAACTCAATAATGGAGGTTGGCTCTCCCAGAAATTCCCTGATCGCATTCGGTGAGGGAGCACCGAGTAGGTCCCTGCATCCTCTGGCTCGCCCCCGATTAAAACGTTCGTCGCATTTGGTCAAGAGGACAAGGTTTTAGTGTGAGTTGGAAAAAAAGGAAGTGAATAACGATTTCTTTGGCTGATAATGGGAGGTTTTGCCTCCCTTCCTAGGATGGTGCGAGGGCAGACTCAACTGTCCACCAAACAGGTTGGAGAGAGGTACTATCAAGGACTTTCCCAACCCTACTCACGGGAGGCTTGGGATGGGACCCGACTTGATAGTAGGAGTGGGGGTGCCCGCATCCTTACTCGTCAGTGTCACCAAGGCGGTTGAGAGAACCCAAGTAAGTTATCAAATCAGTGACTTTGCTGAAGAGGGCATCGAGGTGATATCAACGTAAGAGGATACTTAATGGTGGAGGTGTGGTCAATAAATGATAAGAAGAAGCACGAGTAAGGATCGACAAAAAAATACGTCTGCCTACATAGCACCTGCGCACGAGTGTCGGGCTTCGCCTAACTAACTACAATCTCTTGGAAATCATCCACTCGATTTTTCATACCCCCTCAACAAAAATATTTAGGTGCAAAACTCAACAACATGAACTCGCAAGAACTCGATATTGCAAATTGAGCTTAGAATGAGATTTAGGGGGTTTGCACCAGCTCGGAGATGCCAAGAGCCAGGATGAATCCAGGTTGCTGGGGGTCGAGCGAAGTCACCTTCTCCCCAACTAGATCATGTCGTGATTTATTAACGGCTCTATCTTTAACTCACCTTTCCAGGGTGCGATATGAGTGTTCTATGACTATGACCATCAGGTTCGTCGTGGCTGCTTTGTTATTCTCTTTGGCGATAGTAAGGAGAGCAAGAGATTTTTTTTGAGGTCGACATATAGCCAGAAAATAATTAAGAGATAGAGGAGGTTAAGGGGTAACTCTTAGGTATGGTCTTCCTACCCCCTCTGGTATATATAAGCTCTAGTGGGACCCACTGAAAGATTCTCCAAATTGGTACTCATCATATAACCAAGGGTTGAATAGTCTTTCTGAGCTTGGGGCAAACTTGAAAAGAGCGAGTATTGTATGCAATCCCGTATTTTACGAGTGAACCCGCCTGGCCACTGTGCGAACTGGCAGCATGAAGCAAGATGGGCGAGTAGGTGGTGTGAGTGGGGCAAGCTGGCCCATACTCGCCCCAAGATAGGGGGTGAGTAGAGAGTCCCGGGCTATCGGGCACTCACCACCCAAGCGAGTGGGTCAAGTCTCGCTCAGCTCGCCTAAAAGGGGTGTGTGTTCCATTTTCCAAGAAACCCCACTTTGGCATGCTACTAGCCATTCCCAACAACATGATTTTGCTGTTGGCAGGTCAATTTGAGATGAAACTAGTAAAATCAAGACGCGAGATTCCGTTATTTGCACACCACTCCTAGAAAATTATAAATAGACCCCCATGTGCACCATTGAAGAGGACATCTGTAAGACCCCCCCCTTTTTTTTAAACACCGGGGTCTTAGCCCAGAATTGCCGCTTTGCGGTGGCACCGACTCACGGGAAGGTCGCCACTACAAAGCACCAATTCTGCCGGCCCTTTTCGATCGCAGAATAGTAGCACAATGAAGTAAAAGCAAGTCCACAATAATCACATGTATAAAAATAAATCTCCACGAAGGGAGAGTCCACATTAATCATAATAATCAGTGTACAAAAGGAGGGCATATGCCCGGTACATCATATCCTCACTACAAGTCACTCGCGGAAGCAAAACTAAAACTAAGCGTCACCGTAACTGTCACTGAACCGAGAGCACCCAAGCTAGACTGGCCCATCTCCACCGACTCCGTACTCTGCTGGTGCTGCATCTCTGGGTGCTTCTTCCTTTTTGGCCTGCCGTCGCCGCCTCGCAATCCACGTCTGCGTCTACGTCTTCGGCCTCCTGGCTGCTGTGCTGGTGGGATCCCACCCATCAAGGGGCATTTGACCCGTGTATGTCCCGGCTGGAGACAATGGTAACACGGTCGCGGGGTCAACTCTTTTAGAAACTACAACACCTGTGACCCTTCCATATGGTACACCTAAAATGTTGTGGTTCGAAAACCGTTAGTCATAAAGACTAAGCCCTATCATCCCCTACCCCTTCCCCCATGGCTCCTAGGTACCGAGCGGAGAGGAAGAAAGGGAAGGATATGAAGGTGGAGAACAAGTCAAAAGCAGGTGACAGCGGACCCATGTTAGCAATTCCATAGTAAATATGACAAAAGAAGAAAGTAGGAAATGTAACCTTAACTTATGCGCGGAAGCGCATAAGCCAAGTGATCTTTTGCAGGGCTCCCATCGTATAAAGTGTCCCATACCACTTATACGTTGGGGTGTCGGTTATCAAACAACTAAGAGTAGCAAGTAAGTAAAAGCACAAGAAATATAACCATTGATTTATAGGGATTACCCCTATAGACAAAGGGGTCGTTTTGCAGGGCCTATCGTATAAAACGTCCCATACCATCTTATACGATAGGTGGCAATGTTTATGCTATGACACGCAAATATGCTATGAAATGCACAAGCAAGTGCAACACACCCACCGACTCTATGCGCACAGACCTTTAGTTCCCTCTGTTCGGGCGGCTAGCTTCACCCCCAGGAACCCCCGTTGTGGCAAACGGAGACAGTGAGTCAGGCCCCCCACTCCTAGGTGGGTAACCACACTACCAGGCCTAGCCCTTCCGTACACCCCTAGAAGAACACAACCTAGAGTATCCGCGTACTGGTGCTGGCTGTACCCACCAGGCTTTATTTGGCTAAGTGTTCCACACCGCCGAGTCAACGTACCGCTGTCGGTGTGATCGATCGCCCAGTACCGATGACCCACCAATTTTATGCACATGCAATCATGACAATTATATTTGTACAAGTTCTCATGTTACCGAGCCTCCAGCTCTCTAGGCTACCAAGCATATACCAAGTCCCCGAGCATCCCTCTCCCTGGACTTCCAAATTACAACCAAACCATTGTCATTACTAGTAGGCCCTTAGACCACGGACCTACTCTACCCATTCCATGCCAATTATTCTTCCTAAGTGTACAAGTGTAGGTGTGAGGTAGAACTATTATTAGGGTTACTCTTGATCATTTTATTCCTAAGAGTTAAGGTTAACCTTGGACTTCCCGAGGTTTACCCGGTGAAGGGCTCGCAGCGGTACTAGGAGCTATGATGGGGTGAATCCCAAAACTCCCTTTCCAAAGCACTTATTATAATTGATTGGTTCCCTTAACCCATTCCCTTTTCATATTACAGTGGGCTAATCCTAGGGTGACTTTGACTCTTCCTCTTCTCGGGGAGGACGATATTCCGTCGAACCCGAACACTACTTATCGCTAGTCAATCTCACACCCTACCCATCCTGACTTCCAATAATGAACTTGATTTAACTCACACTATCCAAACCAGCAAACTACCAAAATTCCATCTCCCAAGTTCATTACCCACTCTAGTTCAGCTTCTGCAGTTTTTACTAAACGCAGATCATCCTAAGCTTATGAGGTATGCAGGGGTGGTACTCCCAACTATCTTTCGAATCCCATATAATATTTACTGGAGGTCTACCATGACCTAATTAGTCTAAATCCAAAAAATAATGATTTTCCTATTTATCGGGCATTTAATTTATTTATTCTAAGATTCCAAATGCCCTAGTATGAACATGAAGTGCACTAATGAGCTAACAATAAATCATCATAAAATTAGTAAAAATCCTATAAGGCATTTAAACAGTAATTCCAAATTTTGGGAAATTTCAGAGGTGTTTAGGCCTATATTTCCTAATTTACCATTTTTGGCCACTTTTACTATATTATGAAGGAAGTACTGTAAATATATATCCAAATATCCCAAGAAAATTATAGAAGCTATATAGTGACCTAAAACCATCATAAACTAAGTACCATAATTTTTATCCAACAATTAAACTCTGAATTTATTTTAATTCAAGATACTAATTTTCCTAACTTAATGAAGAAGGTACTGTGTTTAATCATCTAAAATTCCAGATAAAATTACAGGGTGACTATCATGATTTTAAACACCCACTGACCAAATTTCATAATTTTCTAATTAATAATTAGGCACTATTTGTATTTTAGACTATATATCACAATTAGTACATTAAAGAATAAAGTACCCAAAATAATCAAATAAAATTTCCAAGAAAATTACAGAAATTATATCATGCTATAAGATGCCCTAATCCAAGATTTCATAATATTCCAGTGAATAGAAAATTCCATGATCATCAAAATAAATATCTAGGGCACAATTAGAGTTGTAAATAAAGTACTGTATAAATTAACCCAAAAATCTCAATAAAATTATATTATGTCTACTTGGATCATAAAATCACTCTACCCAAATTTTACTTGATTTTTAGTTCAGTTGATAATTTAATAATTCAAATAAAGGTTGGTTACCTAAACTAGGGTTTGGGTTTTAGGTGGCCCAATTATCTCCAAATCCCCTAAGATTTTGTCCAGAGAATTATAATGACCCTATGGTCCTCTACACCAAATTTCAAGTCAGTCCAAGGTCATTTTACCCCATGACCCGCACAACCCTACAAATCCCCATTAAGGGACCTACCCTAGGGCTCTAGGGCTACCCTACACCAAACCACTCCAAACTCCCTTTGAGGGTGTGTCATGCCCTAAAAAGTCAGTGACCAAAATATCAGCCCCTGTTGAGGTGATATGGCCTCCCAAACACCAAGGGGGTGCTTGATCCTAAATCATCCTATAAGGATCAACCTAGGGTTGGACACAAACCTAATCAAAACACCTCCAAATGAGATGAAATTTTTACCAGAATCTTATGATACACCCAGGGACCATTCACCAAAATTTGGGAGAGTTTGGAAGTCATTTAACCATCTAATTAAATCATGCTACGATTATTAAATTTTTCTAAAAACTATAGAAAAACATTATCCAAAAATTCTCATTTTTGGATAGCACCTAGATATTGGTAAGATTAGGCCACACCCCAAATTTCAAGTCATTTTGATGACTGGATTGGAGTGGGGAATTTTTCTAAGGTCAAGACAGCCCTATGGATAGACCTCACCAAAAGGTGTGCTGTGGTCTAACCAGGACTCCAAATCGAGTGAAATCAATTTTAAATAAAACTAGACTTCAAGGGCTACATTTTCTATGTTTACCACTTTTTAAGTTTCAGCCCCTACGGGCTATAATTTTCAGTTTTAACCTAGTGTACAGTAAAGGGAATTAATTCCTAACTTTACATTATATAATATAATTAATTGCTACTGTTCACCATCTTCTTCACCCGAACCCGAACAGCATCAAAAAAAACAAACACTTCCTGTAGCTTTTCTAAAGCTATTTCCCGGCCACCCAACCATCTCCCTGGCCGGCCACCACCACCACCACCTCTGTTGAGGTGAGGGCTACCGTCGGGCGGCGGCACGGCCGCCGGAGAGGCGGTTTCCGACGAACCCGACCACCATTTATTTTTGAAAAACATGGAAAAAACTCACCCGATCTGGCGGTTTCCTAATGATTTCTAAGATCTATCCATAGAAGAAAGAGTAGAGGAGGACCTTATTCATGGTTTGACGGCGAGATGAACGACGGTTGACATGACGCAGTGGTGGCGTTGCTGAACTTCTCCTACAGCAAGGTACAAGGCTTCAATCCATTGGTCAAGAGAGTAAACCTCTCATCCTGCTCTAATGGGGCTTTTATAGATCACCAAGTGGGGAGGGTAAAGGGTAAAGCCTTAATGACCATGAATGTTCTCCCCTTAATGGTGTTTCGGTTATGGTAGGGGCAGTTGAAATGCTGGAAAACGAAGAGATGTTTGCCAGGTGGTGATTTCCTATTGGACCAACACTTCCTCCTTTTATTATATAATTACAGAAGGAAAACGGCCCATAATTACTCCTGGTGTAACTTCCCATACCAGCATTTATTACCACGCGAGTTAGAATAATTTCGTGCCTGAATCGTCGTTTCGATCAATGTCATGGGCGTGACATATAGGTCACGGGCATGACAGGCCCGGGTGGCCAATTCTGGGTTCGACGATCGTCGAACTGATATCGACGATCGTCGAACTGATATCGACGATCGTCGAGGGGTGGTCACGCCCTAGGTCACGGGCATGACACATGGGTCACGGGCGTGACAGGCCCGGGTGGCCAATTCTGGGTTCGACGACCGTCGAACTGAGGTCGACGACCGTCGAAGGGTGGTCACACCCTAGGTCACGGGCGTAACACATGGGTCACGAGCGTGACAGGGTCAGGTTGAAAATTCTGCGCCCGACGATCGTCTACCTGAGATCGACGATCGTCGAAGGAGTCACGCCCTAGGTCACGGGCGTGACGGGTCGGTCACGGGTGTGACCAACCCGTGACCCGAAATCTCGGTCGATTTATTTCAATTTTTGGGCTTCCTAGGGTTCTGTCACAACCAACCGACTCCTAGGGGTCTAGCCGGAAATGGGATGTTACAACATCTCACTAGCTTCTCTATCCTTTGGATAGCTTTGGTTGGCAAGAGCACAAGCTCACTGTTCATCATGGTTTTCGAGTGGTCAGTCGAGAGCTCTTAAGGCCCTCCAAGGTGCCCAACTCAACATTGGCTTGGGAGGGGAAGTATTCTTTGATTTTCTGGGTACGTGGCGAGACCTCCTTGACATGGTTTGGGGGTCTATTTGCAGTTCTTGTGAGAGTAGTTTTGAACTCTAAATATCCTGCTTAGTGCTCTAGCTTGGGGGAATTAAGGGCAAGCTACCCACCTAGTCTGAACTCCTTGTTGAATTGTTGTTTTCGGGTTCAACATAACTTATTATGTATATATACGATGTGATGAGTATGTATGTTTCTCCTCTTTTTCACTCGAATGATGTGTCATAAACATACTCCCCTCTGTCAACATAGTGACTTATCAAGAGAAGGATCTCACATCCCATGTCTCCTCGCTATGGCCAGGAGATGAGAGTGGACCGGTTGTTCCCACTTTTAGGTTATGGATACACCCCAACTTCATCGGTCTTCGTACCTCTATGAAGAATAGCTACTCTTGGTGGTAACACATCCTCACCTTATGCGGAGACCCTCTCGAAACATAACTATTGGGAAAATTGCCCATAATGTTCTTGATTTGAAGAAGTCATCACAATATAGATGAACACACAATGCATTTGATGTGAATGTTTCAATGGTGTCAATTTCAGGTACTTAATAGTGCAAGCCCAACATAGGACTAGACTTAGTGTTATCAAATATAGTTTTGCCAATGTAATCCCTCATTGTACAAAACACCATGTCGAGCAAAGATCTAGACTATATTGGACTTGATACTCACTCACAAAGATCAGTAAATAAAGTCCAAAAATTGAATAGTACAATGAATTTAAGTTCAGGAAGATAAAATTGTTCAAAGATAAAATTTGACCGGACATCTAGTCGATCAGTTAGATAATCTAACTGATCATACTGAAGGATCATGTTGATTCGTGTGGATGTCTCTTGAATATGAGAATTTGTATAAGTATAGATTCGACTGGATTGTCTAACTACTCGTGTAGAAGAATCAAGCTAATTTGAGTTGATGTCTCATGAATACATAAATCTGTTTAAGTACAGATTCGACTAGACATCCAATTGAACATGCAGAAGGATCAACACTATTCGACTAAATGTCCCTTGAAGCACTAGATGACTGGAAGTGTTGAAGAAAGAAATATCTACCTGTGTTCAAATTCGACTGAACATATAATCATTCACCTAGATCTAGTCTACTAGAGAGGTAGAAGAAGCAAAATACATGGAAGTCTGTGCTAAGTCTAAAATCGACCAGATTATGCTGTCAAGTGGAATGAACAGTCTCATTCTTCTAGATGTTCAACATTTGACTAGAAGAAGTACTGAAGGAGTAAGTCGATTGCAAGATTTAAAGAGAAATATATTCTAAGTTAAATGTCTAGGAGATGCCTAGCCATTCGACTAAATATCAAGTTGATTTGACTAGACATCTAATCAATCAACCAAAAAAGTTCATATTTGTCCAACCACACTATTTCATCGATGTTCATTTAATTATCTCCGCTAATTGCTCCAATCATATCAGACCTTTAAGGAAAGAGATTTCTGACATAAAGTTTACTTAGATACGACCGTTAAGAATTTCAGCCATATAAAAAAGAAGAGACAGTGAAAATCTAACTCTAATCGATCAAATCAAATTAGAGCTTGCCTACACCTTAAAACTTTTGTGCTCTTTAGCCTAAAAGCTCAAGCTTGAAGAAGATAACTTTTAAGAAAGAAAATTCTTCCATTCTTCTCAAGAATAGATTGATTAAGACTTGTTGAATTTCTTAAAGCTTTCTCAACAAATAACAAGCCGGAAGATTTTCTACAGTGTAGAGGAAGATATTTTCACTAAAGAAACTTTTCTCAACTACTCTGCTAGAAGATAAAGTTGAATCCACTCTTCATCAGACTTTAAGAAGACTTCAAGAATTCTAAGATCCATCTTATTGAGTCTAAGAAATTTTGTAATAAACTCATAAACATTTTGGTAAGAATTTAGTTGAAATCTGAGTGTAGGGTCCTTTGTGGCCGGAGTGTAGGGTTATGTTTTGAAGCCTGAGGTAGGATTCCAATTATGAATATAACTTGTAAGATTCTAGGAGAGAATCTGAGGCAGGGTCCTGTGATTGGGGATCTGAGGAAGGGAACTAAGTGTGTTCCTGAGGTAAAATTCTTGGACTCTGAGTTGTAAGATCTTGATATCTGAGTTTAGGAGGAGATTATCGAGGCTAGTGTAATGCTAAATAGATGAAGGGGGAAAGTGGATGTACCCATCTTGAAGAACCACTTTAAATTTATGTATCCTTATGTTGTGTCTTTGATTGTGATGTGATTAATCTTTTAAATCCAAAGATAATTTCAAAAAGTGTAAACACCTATTTACCCCCTCCAGGTGTGTAGACTGGCCCTTAACTTATAAGTGGTATCAGAGGGAGGTGATTTCTTAAAGAGCCTAACAATTTATACAAGATATACTCATGTGATTTACAGTCTAGCCACCATGCCTACTAGAGAAAATTACAAAAAAAACACAACTCTATGAAATTCCCAATCTTCACCAAAGAAAACTTTACTATATGGAAAGGAAGAGTCAGGTTTGAAAGAATAAGGGTAGTCTAATCACCTAAGGGGTGAATATGTGTTTGAGATGCATTTGGTCTTTTTGATATTTTATGAATTATCTACCACAAAAATCAAACACAAATCACACCACAAAAAACACATAATGATTTATAGTGATTCCCTAGATTAAGAGTTCAACCACTTTCCATCTCCACATATCTAGCATTGTGTTAGACTAGGCCAACTCCTCCAATATCTCAAATTCAACAATCTTACACCTCAGAGTACTTGATTCATACATCTCAGGAACATAATAAGTCCCCTACCTCAGATCGACTTCTCAGATCCTACCTCAGGTGCATACAAAAACCCTACCTTAGAGTGAAAACACTCATATAACTCAAATTCAACAACTGAATCCTACCTTAGGTCTTCCTAAGACCATACCTTAGGCTATCAACACAACCCTACCTTCAGATCTTAATAAGATCTTACACAACAAAAGCAATTAAGGTTATTACTGAAATTTGACTCAATAAAAGGATTTTACTTTATAGCATGAGTCTTCTTAGACTTTCTAAAATGAAAGCCTTCTCCAGAATCAGCACTTGAACAATATTGAATTTTTCTTGAAAGCAGGTTCATTATTGAACTTCATTGTGTGAAGAAATCTTCTTGCCCTCTTGAACAAGAGCTTTTTTTTTGAGGCTTGGCTTCTTCTTCTTCTACAACAAAAAACTTCTTTTACTATTGTACTGATTTTTATGACCGACTTACAAAGCTTACTAAGTTCACAAAGTTCTTATTTGTCAGCTTACTTGTCTAGTGTTTAATGACCCTCTCTTGTCCTTTTATATCTCTGACTATTCTAAAGGTCAAAACATTTGAAAAATCAAGTCAAACTACTTTATAGAGGGGATTGATGCGAAATTTACTTTCAACACCTCCGTCAATTTGAAATCCCGCCTTTCTATAAGTGCGCGATGATAATTTTGACTAACAAGATGATATCATTGTGTGATGAATGTTAAAAATTTGAACTCTACAGACAAACAAATGGAAAGCGTTCGATGCGCAGACCAAGCTGACCCTCCACGAGCTTCTTGAACTCCACAAACTAATAGAACACGTTCGACTTCTCCTTCATGAAGTATACCCAAGTATACCTCGAGTAGTCATCAATTAATATCAGCATGTACCTGCTGCCTCCAAGACTGGCGGTGACGGTCGGTTCCACCAGATAACCACGGACAACCTCCAATGGTGCCTTACACCTAGACTGCGCCTTATCAAACGTAAAGCGATAAGCTTTACCGTGTTGACATCCCGTGCAAGCTTGACCATTGCCGAAGATGACATCCTAGGCAAGCCTCTCACAAGGCTTCTCACCGTCATTGCTTTCAGCTTGTCCATCCCCACACGCCCCAGTCTTTCATGCTAGATAGCTGCACTATCATTGGCCTTCAATCGATCAGCATAAGAACTTGTTGACAGCCAAAACAAGTTCTTCTCCTTACTCCCAACATGAGAAACGTTCACCGAGTACAAGACAACCTTACACTCCTTCTTGAGGTGACTAGGCTGCTTGCCTTTATAGTACTTTGGACCTTCCTTCCTCTAATCTGACTTCCTCTCATAAAGAAACATGCTTCATAACTTTTTACGTTATGATTGGAATGGTTCCGGAGTCCATCTACTCCCCAAGAAGAATACGAGCTTTTAATCCATATACTAGTTAAATTGGAATGGACCCACCTAGTGGTCATTCCGCGAGCGCCACCAAGATAAGGGGTCAAAACATCCCGCCACGTCGTGTTTAAGCATCTGCCCCCAACACTAATGCCCATTGACAATTGGTAAAGCTAATGCGTAGTGACACACTCACGTATTAAAATGATAATGAACATGGAAAGAAAAATACTCCCTAGCCATCACAGCGCACGAAGCTCAAAATAGGAGATCGCCATTACAAAACACCGCAAGGGCCACATGGCAAGAAAGAGAAATACACGAGCAAATATATAACATCCCGAAACTCAAAAGAGGGACGGGTGATGTTTTGAGCCCAGTTTGGTTTTGGAGCAGGTGTCACGGGCGTGATACGGGCGTGTCACGGGCATGTCACGGGCGTGACACGGGCATGACACAGGCGTGTTCGGCCTCAGGTCGTGCGGTCGACGCTTTGGCGGTCGACGCTAGTCGAGTTGTAGAACGCGGCCTAGGACACGGGCGTGTACCAGGCCATATCACTCCAGGGATTCTGCAAGTGTGGCACACGGGCCGTGACATGGGCACAAACACGGCCGTGTCAAATTTGACACGGGTGTATCGTATGCCGTATCACAAGGCCGTGTACCTCTCTGACTGCGAAGCGTTGGTTGATTGCACACGGGGGGCGTGACACGGGTCCCGACACGGGCGTGTCGCAGGTGACACGGGCGTGTCGGAGGCCGTGTCAAAGGCCGTGTGCTGGTTTTTCGACTCGATCGAGACGGCGAATGGGTGACACGGCCAGGCACACGGCCGTGTTGCAACCCGTGTTTGGCGCAGATTTTGTATTTTGAGGCCTAATCGTGGCCGTTCGTTTCCTTGGCTTGGGATCCGACAACTGGGAGTGATTGCTGGCAGCTTAAACCCAAAAATAGGGTTTGCAAACCCCATTTTCACTTGGGTTTTCTCTTTCTAAATCTTAGAGAGAAGGGAGAGTAAGGTGAGAGGTTGGAGACCAAGATCCGGCTGCCGGAGGAGCTTCGGAGCTCCGAATCGCGATCCGAGTCCGGATCCGCGAAGGCGAGGCCGATACGGTGCTTTCCATCCAGCTAGATCGTCATGGCGCCGCGGAAAAGCGAAAGGGTAACGATTCTCTTCTTGAGCATGTGAAGCTCTTCTTCCTTTGCATGGGAAAACCCCTCTCCCGCGAGTGTGCGGCGAGATCGTGGTATTCCTTGGGGTAGATATGTAAAGTCCCCCTTGTTAGAGTCCGGAATCATAATACAGACATAGGCATGCTGTGTGAAGCCTACCCGGACGTGTTTTTCCGGATCAGTGATGATTTGATGTGCATTTGTTGGCCGGAGAAGACTCCGAGCATTTTGATTGTTTTCGGGTTGCTATGCGGTAGAATGCATCAGGGAATCTGGGGGATTAACCTCGAGGTGCACCCGGAAATCTGGACGGAAACGCATTTCTGTCATATCGGTGGCCTGGGAGCCAACCGGGTACATAGCGGGGCTATGTACCATGTTTGATCGTTATTTGGGACTGGGGAAGCTTAGTCCGCGTCAGTGGCCAAATGGCAATGGCGGGTGAGCAACGGGCTAGTGTACCCCTAACCGCTCCACCTGCTCGGTTAAAGCGACCTAAAGTTTTACGTGGGACTTACCGAGGTTTGGAGATCGAGTCTAGGCTACGGCTGAGAAGACTAAATGCTCACAAAGATTGCCACCCTGGGGGTGGTGGTGGAGTCGAGGACCGGACGGGGTTCGGACTGGCTTCGCCGAGTAAGTGCCCTGAGAGCACGGGGTGTACGGCCGTGAGAGCGTGCACCTATGATGAGATGCTTGTTTTACTGTGTTGCTTGCTTTGCTAACAAGTGCAGGGAAGAAGCTTTGCCGCCCTGGTTTGGGGGCGGAATCGTTATAATTTTAACAGCATAGCTGACCGTTGCCTTTGTTTACCACCGTGTGGTGGATTGTTGCTTGCAGGTACCGCGGAGCCGAGAGGTAATTAGCGGGCTAAAGCCCAAGTTGCTGTACTGGCCCTCGAAGGCCAAGTTTTGAGTGTTTTCCCTTTTGTACTCATGTGTGACCGGCCTGCGTGCCGAGGTTTGGAAGACGCTCTTATTAAGCAAACTATTGTAAGGCCATAATGCTATTTCCGTTTTGTGTATTATACATTCCTATGGGTTTGAGTAGTGGACATTCATGCTTGGTAGGGTTCTTTATTCTTTGCAACTCTAATAAATTGCTTCCGCTAGGTGTTGTGTAGGACGTTGTGATTGGTTGAATGGTTTTAACGCGTAACCAACCGGTCTGTCCGTATTATATGGCGTCGGGCCCCGACCGGACCTACTGTTATATACTATGTGACGGATAGGGGTGTTACAAATTGGTATCAGACTACTGGTTTCGGTCAAGCTTAAATGAATTCGTGGGCGAATTCACTTTAAGGGGTGGTGAGCACATGTGTGTGCGTCATCGTTATAACATGAAAAGAACTCATGAATGTCCACTTAGGAATGAAAATACACATATTTGAGGAACCTGCGTGTTCCTATAATTGCTTTTTGCAATTTTGTTCAGTCACTTATTGTGTTTTGAACGACTATAGGTGTCCGGAAGTGGAGCGTGGCAGTCAAAACACACGTTTGCTGAGCAAAGTAATGCACTAGGTAGCGTTCCTGAGACCCCTACGTCTTGGGAAACCATAAGAAGGGTGGTTGAAGCGGTGTTCGCTGTAACCAACGCACAACATGGAAGTAATGTGCAACCCTTTGTCCCTGAGATGGCCCCAACATCGGGCGGTATGTTGGAGCAAAGGGCATTTGGAGGTCTTTCAGAGAAGCAGATGAGCATGACTGTGGTGCAAGGAGAACATTCAGTTGACGCATATTTGCAGACGTTCCTTATGATAAGGCGCTACCCAGGCTTTGAATGGGAAAGCGAGCAATCTATAGTTAATAGATTTTATAACGGTCTGCGCAGCGAGTTGCGTATTCTACTGCTAGGACCAAAGTTATTGGGATTCCAAGCTTTGGTGGAGTCGGCCAGAGCTTTGGAGGTGGAGTTGGGGAAAACTCACCAAGTACCAGAGAATAGGGTACCAAACCTTGCAGATCCTTTAAGGACTGCCTATCAAAAGACGCCGAGAAAAGAGGCTGGATCATCTACTACCCGAACTGCCCTCAATTGTTATTCTTGTGGCAAGAAAGGGCATCTCGCCAGAGAGTGTTGGGAGAGTTCTCAGAAGACTAGGAAAGTTTTGGCAGGAGCAGTTGAAGATGCTATGACAAAGGATTCGGTGGTCAAGTCGACAACCTCAAAATCCAGGTACCGTAGGTGGTACAAGAAGTCTAGGAGGTCGGGTCTAGTCCCTTCCTCTAGCACATCCAGAGCGACTACAGTCCAAACCCCGGATGCATGCTTTGTTTGTGGACAGCCGGGGCACTATGCCCGAGATTGTTGGAGTGGACGCCCAATGTCCAAAAAGAAGTTGGGGGCAATATCTGAGGAGAAGGGAAAGGCGGTAGCGTCCACCGCACCGCTGTTTACTCCGGCCCAACTGGGAATGGACATCCTTGGCCAGCAGGAGGTCATGTGGCCGACCGTCGGGTCGTCAGGTATGGTTTAGTTGTTAGCAACCATGCTTCTTGCCTTATGCGTGTTTACTTAGAACTTGAAGTTCTAGGCTTTAATTTTGGAATCTTGGAAATCCGGATGGGTTATTGCTCAGTAGTCGTCCAGTGCGCGCGGAGATACAGTCTGTGCGGTAAGATTCTGATTGAAAGTCAAGGATTCGACTTGCTAGCGTCGCTGTTGCCGTTAGTAGAGTTTGACGTCATCTTTGTTATGGGCTAGCTGTTGGGGTAGAAGGCTTTTATCGTTTGCAACCGCAAAAAGACCTAGCTGGGGGTTGGGTAGGAGACAACGTTTGCGGAACTGAAGGGATCGAGCAAGACACTGACGTCTGCCCTCCCGGTGCTCAAGACAGTTTTGTGTCGGTACAAAGCTGTTCTTCACGTTAGTGGAGGCTGTAATGCCTAAGTCCACTCTGGGTGGTATCCCAGTGGTTTTTGAGCATCCCGGCGTGTTCCCGAACAATCTCCCTAGAGCCCCACCGTAGCGAGAGATCAATTCCACGATTGAGTTGTGCCAGGTGCTAAACCGGTGTTACGCTCTCCTTATAGGCTGGTGCCTAAGGTGTTAGTGGAGTAAAGGTTCAACTAGAAAAGTTGATGGAGCTAGGGTATGTGCGTCCAAGTTTGTCGTCTTGGAGCACACCGGTCCTTTTCGGGTATAAGAAGGACGGGAGTTTGCGGCTCTGAATCGGTTATGGAGAACTGAACAAGTTGACAAAAGAGAGCAAGTACCCGATCCCAAGGATTGGCGATTTGTTTGATCAATCGGTTGGGTCATCGGTGTACTTAAAGTTGGATCTTAAGTCTGGTTACTATCAGTTGAGAATCGGGGAAAGTGATATCCCAAAGATAGCGTTCAACACAAGATATGGGCATTTCGAGTTTACGGTCATGTCATTCGGGCTGACTAATGCGTCATCGGTGTTCATGGACCTGATGAACAGAACGTTCAGGGAGTACTTAGGCCATGTTGTGATCGTATTTATTGACAACCTATCGGTGTGTTCGCAGTGCGAAGAAGATCGCTTCAAGCATCTGCGTTTGGTTTTGGAGACGCTAAGGAGGAACGAGCTATACGCAAAGTTCTCCAAAGGCGAGTCTTGGTTATCTTCAGTGACGTTCCTTGGTCACTTAGTCAGTAGGGAAGAGTTGTGGTGGATCCGGTGTAGATTGTTACAATACGAAAGTGGCCTGTGTTGTCTTCGGTAGCGGAAGTCCGGGGTTTGCTGGGGCTTGCCAGCTATTACAGGCACTTCGTGGAGAACTCCTCGCGGATAGCGCTACCTCTCACGACTTTGGCAAGGAAAGTTCAGAGTTTTGTGTGGGTGCATGAGAGTGCGCAAGCTTTTGAAGAGCTGAAGGGTCGGTTGACCACGGTGCCAGTGCTTAGTTCGCCGAGTGGGACCGAGGGCTTCGAGGTTTATAGTGATACCTCGGGTAGTGGTTGGGCTGCGTGCTGGTGCAGCATGGGAGCGTGATAGCTTATGGATCGCGTCAGCTAAAAGTGCATGAAAGGAATTATCCGGTCCGCGACTTGGAGTTGGCGGCCTTGATATTTGCGCTTAAGCTGTGGAGGCACTACCCGTACGGCGTTAAGGTCGATATCCATACCGACCATAAGAGCCCGAAATACCTATTGGATCAATAGGATCTGAACATGTGGCAGCGGAGATGAATGGAGTTCTTGGGGGACTATACGTTCGAGATTCATCATGCACCCGGCAAGGGCAATGCGTTGCGGATGCGTTGAGTCGTAGGGCTCCCACCCAAGCCGAATGGTCGTCGGTACATGTTGAGAGGCTAGTTCGGGATTTGGAAGCGTTTGAGATCTGTTGTGTTGACAAGCGGACTAGCGCCGAAGCATTGTTGAACTGGTCGGAAGTCCAGTATGACCTGGTTGATCGTAGTTGGCAGACTATGGTTTGTGTAGCTGCATGAAGGAAATCATGAGTGCGGCTCGATGGGTCAAAATCCCAAATCGACGGTTGTAGGTGGGCTACCAAGGAAAGACCATTATTTGTGCGGCACAAGCATGGGTATTCTATGGGTGAAGTTGTGATACATTATATCAAGTACTCAACTCGCTTAGGAGGCACGAAGTTGTGCCGATATCTGAAGAAGTGCTCTGGTGGCCAGAACTCTAGAAGGTCGTGGCACTTTATGTGGCAAAGTGCCAGCTTTGCGCCTTAGTGAAGGCAGAGTGCCAAGTGCCGGGGGATTCTTGAATCCTTGCCTAGTTCGGAATAGAAGTTTGACTGGACTGTGGGCATGGTTTGCCAAAGTCACAGTGAAATGACGACGCCGTTTGGGTGATCGTAGTTGTGTTGACACTAGCATCGCACTTCATTCCGCATAGGAAGGATAATTCGGTGGAGTAGCTGGTAAATGGTTATGGATAACATCATTAGACGGCACGGTGTGCCCCGCAACTTTGCGAGCAATCGAGGTGGGCGTTCTACGTCCAATGATTGGAAGTGGTTGCAGAAAGTGCTGGAGGTTAAGATGAAGTTTAGTCCAGTCTTACATCTGCGGACGGATGAGCAGACCGAGTTGGTCAACAGGACGTTGGAGGACGTGCTTCGCATGTGCGTTCTGGACTTCGGGAAGAAGTAGAAGGTCATCTATTGTGGTAAAGTTGGTGTACAACCCTAGCTACCAAGCGAGCATACAAATGGCGCCCTTCGAGGCCCTTTTTGGTAGAAGTCGTCGCTTGTCGTTGTCGAGGCTAGAAACTGATGACACGAAGTTGTATTTAAAGTAAGAAGTGGTAAACACTACCCTTTTTGGTGCGAACCATATGAGAACTTTTACTAAATCGCTCAGGAAAGGCAGACTAAGTGTTTTAACGCTACGTAACGGATTGATGAGTTATCAGATGGCGTGTTGGAAGTTAAAGTCGTTCAAGAGGGTTTCACGGGAGCGGCACTTGGGGAAGTTGAGCCCGGTATACCTTGGACCACTTGAGATTCCTAGAGCGGTTTGGTGAGGCGGCGCAAGAGCCTTCGAACTTGGTCGTGAGTGGTCAAGCATTGGTGGACGAAAGGTTGACGACTAGGGTCAAACCCGTTCGTTTTGGAGACCGTGAAGTCGAGCGACTTTGTCTCAAGGAGTTTTGTATAGTCGTGGTCCGGTGGGACTATTGCGATAGCAAGGAGCTCTCTTGGGAACGGGAGCAGACCATGCTGGAGGAGTACCCGGAGTTATTTCGCTCAGGTATCGCTCTTGTTTTTTCTGTTTTCTTTTCCTTTAGTAATTTCGTGGGCGAAATTCTTTTAAGAGGGAGAGAGTTGTAACACCCCGAAACTCAAAAGAGGGACGGGTGATGTTTTGAGCCCAGTTTGGTTTTGGAGCAGGTGTCACGGGCGTGATACGGGCGTGTCACGGGCGTGTCACAGGCGTGTCACGGGCATGACACGGGCGTGACACAGGCGTGTTCGGCCTCGGGTCGTGCGGTCGACGCTTTGGCGGTCGACGCTAGTCGAGTTGTAGAACACGGCCTAGGACACGGGCGTGTCCCAGGCCGTGTCACTCCAGGGATTCTGCAAGTGTGGCATACGGGCCGTGACACGGGCACAAACACGGCCGTGTCAAATTTGACACGGGCGTGTCGGATGCCGTGTCACAAGGCCGTGTACCTCTCTTACTGCGAAGCGTTGGTCGATTGCACACGGTGGGCGTGACACGGGTCCCGACACGGGAGTGTCGCAGGTGACACGGGCGTATCGGAGGCCGTGTCAAAGGCCGTGTGCTGGTTTTTCGACTCGATCGAGACGGCGAATGGGTGACACGGCCAGGCACACGGCCGTGTTGCAACCCGTGTTCGGTGCAGATTTTGTATTTTGAGGCCTAATCGTGGCCGTTCGTTTCCTTGGCTTGGGATCCGACGGCTGGGAGTGATTGCTGGCAGCTTAAACCCAAAAATAGGGTTTGCAAACCCCATTTTCACTTGGGTTTTCTCTTTCTAAATCCTATAGAGAAGGGAGAGCAAGGTGAGAGGTTGGAGACCAAGATCCGGCAGCCGGAGGAGCTTCGGAGCTCTGAAACGCGATCCGAGTCCGGATCCGCGAAGGCGAGGCCGATACGGTGCTTTCCATCCGGCTAGATCGTCATGGCGCCGCGGAAAAGCGAAAGGGTAACGATTCTCTTCTTGAGCATGTGAAGCTCTTCTTCCTTTGCATGGGAAAACCCCTCTCCAGCGAGTGTGCGGCGAGATCGTGGTATTCCTTGGGGTAGATATGTAAAGTCCCCCTTGTTAGAGTCCGGAATCGTAGTACGGACATAGGCATGCTGTGTGAAGCCTACCCGGACGTGTTTTTCCGGATCGGTGATGATTTGATGTGCATTTGTTGGCCGGAGAAGACTCCGAGCATTTTGATTGTTTTCGGGTTGCTATGCGGTAGAATGCATCAGGGAATCTGGGGGATTAACCCGAGGTGCACCCGGAAATCTGGACGGAAACGCATTTCTATCATATCGGTGGCCTGGGAGCCAACCGGGTACATAGCGGGGCTATGTACCATGTTTGATCGTTATTTGGGACTGGGGAAGCTTAGTCCGCGTCAGTAGCCAAATGGCAATGGCGGGGTGAGCAACGGGCTAGTGTACCCCTAACCGCTCCACCTGCTCGGTTAAAGCGACCTAAAGTTTTACGTGGGACTTACCGAGGTTTGGAGATCGAGTCTAGGCTACGGCTGAGAAGACTAAATGCTCACAAAGATTGCCACCCTGGGGGGGGTGGTGGAGTCGAGGACCGGATGGGGTTCGGACTGGCTTCGCCGAGTAAGTGCCCTGAGAGCACGGGGTGTACGGCCGTGAGAGCGTGCACCTATGATGAGATGCTTGTTTTACTGTGTTGCATGTTTTGCTAACAAGTGCAGGGAAGAAGCTTTGCCGCCCCGGTTTGGGGGCGGAATCGTTATAATTTGGTCAGCATAGCTGACCGTTGCCTTTGTTTACCACCGTGCGGTGGATTGTTGCTTGCAGGTACCGCGGAGCCGAGAGATAATTAGCGGGCTAAAGCCCAAGTTGCTGTACTGGCCCTCGAAGGCCAAGTTTTGAGTGTTTTCCCTTTTGTACTCATGTGTGGCCGGCCTGCGTGCCGAGGTTTGGAAGACGCTCTTATTAAACAAACTATTGTAAGGCCATAAGGCTATTTCCGTTTTGTGTATTATATATTCCTATGAGTTTGAGTAGTGGACATTCATGCTTGGCAGGGTTCTTTATTCTTTGCAACTCTAATAAATTGCTTCCGCTAGGTGTTGTATAGGACGTTGTGATTGGTTGAATGGTTTCAACGCGTAACCAACCAGTCTGTCCGTATTATATGGCGTCGGGCCCCGGCCGGACCTACTGTTATATACTATGTGACGGATAGGGGTGTTACAAAATAGTTGGAAAAAATCGCCGCCTTTACACCCATAATAGAATCTTCACCTCACAAGATGGACACAAGTGGCTCCTAGTGATCAGCACACGCCTGCAGGCCTAACAAAAAGAACACTTCATGTCTTAAACATTAACTAATTTGTGACATACACACGAAGTAATAATTCGAAGTACATGACCCTATCACAAAATAATTAAGGATAAAAATTTCCGAGCTCGTCACTTCGCAGATCACAACTTAAAAAAAATTGGGGTCATTTTATAGTGAATTGAAAGAACCCGCCAACCCAACAGTTCATCTCAAAACCCAGATATTGAGATGAAGGGTGGTGGGGTACAAGAACAAGGAGTGGAGAAAGTTGCAGGCGATGTGGGATTAATCCCAACCACAGGACCACAAATATATTTCGCCACAAGGGCCCACCCGGGTCAACACCCAGACCTGGAACGCGATGGGGAAGCCATAACACGGTCCCACATACACGTGTCCTGCTGGAAAATCAATCTCAACACACCCCCGCAGCAGGAAAACCTCCTCTGATACCATGAAGAACCCGCCAACCCAACAGTTCATATCAAAACCCATGTATTGAGATGAAGGGTGGTGGGGTACATGAATACGGAGGGAAGAAAGCTGCAGGAGATTTGGGATTAATCCCAACCACAGGACCGCAGAGATATTCCACCACAGGGGCCCATCGGGGTCAACACCCAGACCTGGAACATGATGGGGAAGCCATAAAACGGTCCCACATACACGTGTCCTGCTAGCAAATCAATCTCAACATGAATTACCGAGCCAAACTGGCGAGGGGAAGGTCTTTGATCAAAACACTTAAGTAATATAACCCGACCGAGCGAGCCGTGCCCCACCGACGAGGGGGGATGCACAAATGCACTACACATGACCCACTCACACATGCGCATGTGCGAGGCAAACATATGCACACACGCACGTGCGTGCACCCGCACAGGTGCTTGTTGCCAGAGGGAGTTTAATGGCCTCAATAGCATACGACTTAAAAGGATGACTGCAGGCACCCCCAGCATCCAGCTCGAAAGGGATAAGACTCAACTGATCTCCAGACCATGCACCTCAACACGTCTCCTATCCACCGTCAGGTTGTTGGAGTACGCAACCTCCCATGACTAAGGGCGCACCATGGGGACTTCCTAGGAGGTCACCCATCCGATGACTACTCCAACACGAACACACTTAACTCTGAAGTATTTTCACTTCTCATCAACAATTGAGTTGGTGTAGTCACGGGATGGGTGACCTCTTGGGAAGTCCCCGTGGTGCGTGCTTGAATATCAGGTTTCACTTATCTAAGGGAGGTTACATACTCCAACAACCCTCCAGTGGACCGGAGACGGGTTGGGGGTGCATGGTTTGCACATCGGTCGAGGCTTAACCCTTTCGAGCTAGATTCTGGGGGTACCGACGGTTGTTCTTTCGGGTCGTATGATGGGGAGGTCATTACAGGGCGCGCGGGTTGCGCACACGTGCGCAGGCGAGTGTGTGTGCTGCGCATGCGGGTGGGCACGTCATCCGTGGGCGCGCGCACATCTCTTGCGCGCTCGCACGGGCGCATACACATGCTCGCCCCGGGAGCACCCACGTATTGTTCTAGTGAGCATGCCTGTACCAATCATGAACGCACGCACGTGCTGAGGGCTATTGTGACCCCCGATTGCCTCCGCCACCTCTATCCTCCACCATTTTTGGGAAACTAGCCCAAACGGCCTAGGGGGCATGTTCGTCATTTTGTGAAAATTGATTATTTAGATGATCAAAATGGAGCTGTAACGTCTCAATTCACGCTAGGCCCCTCGTGCGCACTTTTTAAGTAAGGAGAGCTGACTTGGGCTCAGGGAGTGTTGGCAGCTAGGCTTACACTTGTGTAAGGGAGGAGAAGTTGGTCAAGAGAAAGACACGGGTAGTGACACCGGCGTGTCCCTACGCGCGTGTGTGTGACACGGGCGTGTCCATACCTGTGTGGCTCTCTGTCAATGTTGCAGATTCCTTTTTGTGTTTCCCGATCAGGACACGGGTAGTGACACGGGTGTGTCCCTACCCGTGTGTGTGTATGTGTTCATCGAGCAGAGATCGAATAATATCGTCGACTGTGTTTCCCGAGCAGGACACGGGTAGGGACACGGGCGTGTCCCTACCAGTGTGTGAGTATTCTCTGTGCAGAGCTCTACTAACGAATCATCGACTGTGTTTCCCGACTAGGACACGGGCGTGTCCCTACCCGTGTGTGACTATTCTTTGGGCAGAGCTCGACTAACGAATCGTCGATCACTTTCTCTCGAGCAGGACACGGGTAGTGACACGGGCGTGTCCCTACCCGTGTCGTTCAATTTCAGGTTTTGGCAAAATTTTTCGGCCGCGTCGTTTTGAAGGGACACATTTACTGAGTGATTAGCAGTCCAATGAGTGGTCGACACGTGGCTATATAGTTACCCACTTCCCACATAAAAAGGGGAGAAAACCCTAGCCGTTTCTACTCTTCCTTCCAAGCCATTGTTGTAGAAAACTACTAGAGAGGAAGAAGGTGCTGGAGCCAATCTTCTTCCCGTGAAGAACTAACACTGACCGAGGAGAAGAAGATGTCGCCAAGAAGGATGACAAGATCCATGGCTGGAAATGGTGGAAATGCCGGAAATGTGGTGAGCGTCCTACCCTCTCGCTTGGTGCTAGATCTGTAGTTATTTCTAGGAGAGATGTCGACTCAAGAGAGTTTTGACTTGCAAGATGAAGATTTCCTAGGAAAGGACCATTCTAGGGCTTGTGCCCTAAGGATATTGATTTCTTCAACCTTTCCCCTCTCCTTGAGTAGATGGTGTACTTGGTTCGTGAAGAGGAAATGGTCTCATGAGGGTGAATAAGGGTGGAGGAATTTCTGGAAAGGGTTTGATCATGTGGCTTGATGAAGAAGATGAGCTGATGTCGTTCATCTTGCTTTAAGATGCGTGCATAAATCTTTTTTTTGCACGCAGCTGTCTTCGAGGCCATTTTCGGACTCGATGCGACCAGATCAGGGCTTTTGACTAAACACAAAAGTCACAGCCCTTGGAAATGCCTTTCCAACGAGGGGTTAAACCTCTTCATTGGATTCCTGTAGCCTCGGGAATCCCCATTTGAAGTTGTTGTACAGTAATCATTCCTGCACATGTAGATCTCGTGTTTGTTTTGTATCGGCCTTGGGCTGGTAGAGAGATTATAATACATTTATATTAATGTTTCGTTGAATGGAGTCTATAAGAATTTACGATAAAACATGTTTATGACATTAATTGGATTGACCCTTAATGAACAAATTATATGGTAAAATGTACTTGATTAATGTGATTTGGTGAAGGTTGGAGAATGAATGGATTGACGAGTTGGGATGGTAGGAATGGTTTAAATATGTGAATCAATAAGGATGTACTTGACAAGGGTAATACGTTGAATAACGATGAGTTTGGCTTGAAGATACTTGACATAATTGGTAATGACTATTATGAACAAATGGTTGTATGGTTGATGAATATGTGAGGTACCTTTATGTCGACGATGAACTCTTAAGTGCCTGTGGCACTAGATTGTGAAAGGGTGTAAGTGCGGGGTTTGACCGCACTAGTTTGGTAATGTTGAGAAGAGACGTAAGTGGACGGTTAGGCTTGGTACTCGGTGTTCATTCCCGAGGCTCTTTTCGTGCCACGATTATATGAAATTACATGCAGTGTGAGTCGACACGCGGTGTCGTAATCCTGGTTAAGGATAGTGTGGCAGGTCTACGGGCTCGCCAGTCGTCATACCGACGGGAGTTGACCGATAGAGTTTGGGCGGTTGGGCTTGGTCCTTGGTGTTCATTCCTGAGGCTCCTTCCATGCCAATTGGTCGGTTAGGCTTGGTCCTTATGCTTTTTCCGAGGCTCCTTCCGGGTCACAGCATAGGCAAGTTCACGGCTTGGTTCTCGGTGCACTTCTACCCGAGACTCCTGTTGAGCCGTAGTACGCATGTGAGCTCCGTTGTTGTGTTCTTAGTGTTGAGGCGAACAGAGGCCTAGGATGGGTAGTGTAGATATCCGCCTAGTAGTGGAGAAGCCCGCTCTACTGTCACCGTCTGGCCACGACGGATGATGCCTGAGAGGTTAGCTACCTGCTCGAAAAGTGGGAACTACAAGTCTGTATCGACATAGCAATTGCATGTGCGTGATCGGGGGTGAGTCATTACATAGCATTCATGGCATTGCATTACATTGCATACACAAGATCCTCATTGTATAAGTTTGTATAGGCACTCTTAAACGATGAGTTACTTTATTGTTGAGCCGATCCTTAACTTATATATATGTATGGGTGAAAGACTTTATTTCAAGAGCCTAGACACCTAGGGGGTGAATAGGTTCTAATTTTCTTTAATAAATTTTAGGCAATTAACTTGTTCTAACTTAGCACAGATAAAACAATTCACAGCACAACAATCACAGCACAACAATACAACATAGTACAGTACACCAGATTTATAGTAGTTCCCCAAGTTATGGGTACATTCACTTTCCCCCTTCGCCTATCCAGTAGAGAACTGGATTCAGCCCAACTTCCTTTCACTAACTCAGATCCACAGATCTTACACCTCAGAACCAAACAGTTTCCTACAGCTCAGACTTATACAAGTCCTACATCAGATTCTTCCCAAGAACCCTACCTCAGGCAACAGCCCTACCTCAGCCTTTAACACCGAGCTTACAACTCACACTTTCACAAGTCCTACACCTCAGGCTCTCAGCCCTACCTCAGCCTTTATAAACATTGGCTTACAACTCAGATTTAAGAAGATCTTGCAAGGAAAAGGAATATTTAGAAGTACAAAAATTTCACCCAGATAAAACTTCTCAATTTGCTGTGAGCTTCTTGATCAGTTCTTGAACAAACTGTATACTTCAGATCCAACCTGACTTAGCTTTTTCAATGCTTCTTGATTGAACAAAATGAGGTTGATCTGACTTGGAGTAGAAGTTGATCTTCAGACAGCTCCCTTCTTAGATTCAGAAATAGATCTGAATCTTTCTTGCAGACTGTTCAGGTTCTGCCTTCTTAAGGGTCCCCCTTTCTTGTTGTTGAATTCTCTCTCTAGGTCTGTATTGATTTGATCCCTCTTAATTGCTTTCTTAATTGTTACTTCTCATTTGGTTGTCAAGGATCAATCCTTTATATAGAGTTTCTCAATGATTACCGGCTGATCCGGTTTGTAACAACCTTCTGACAGTTCTGACAAAGGTGTCAGACTTATTGTTTATGACATTTGTCAAGTCTTCAGTCGACAGCTGAGTCTACAATGACTTTATAACTCAGTAGGAAACATTCAGCAAATAACTTCACATGTGTTGACACAAATAGACTAAGTGTCGACATAAGCCTTGATGATGTCGACACAGTACTTAATGTGCCGACACAGCTTCTGATTGTATGTGTCGACACAAGTCCTGTGTGTCGACACAACTGCTCCTGGTCTCGACATAACTGATGCTTACAGATGGCGTTGAGTGTATGTCTAGACATCGTTGAGTGTGTGTTGACACAAGTCCTGTGTGTCGACACAACTGCTTCCGGTCTTGACACGGCTGATGCTGACAAATGGCATTGAGTGTATGTCCAGATGTCATTGAGTGTATGTCCAGATGTCGTTGAGTGCGTGTCGACACAAGTCCTTTGTGTCTACACAAGCCTTTCAGACTCAGTAAAGCTGTTGTAGAAAGATGGCGCTGAGTGTGTGTCGACACAAACCTTCTTTAGGCGTCGACATAATTCTTGGGTGTCGATATATGCCTTTCTTTTGGTGTAGACATAACTCCTGGGTGTCGACACAGCTTTTGCTTCAGGTGTCGACACAATTCCTGCCTCAGGTGTCGATACAATTTTGGGTATCGACACAGCTTTTCTTCAGGTGTCGACACAATGCCCGGGTGTTGACACAGGCCTTCCTTCTAGTTTCGACACAACTTCTGGGTGTCGACACAATTCTTCACAAGTGTCGACACTTGTACTTAGAGAATTTTCTTGCAAACCTTATACCTGCACAATGAAACTCAAACATCCATAAAATACAAATTGATGTATATCAATGAGTAAGATGAGGCTTCTCCAAATCTGGTACATATTTTTCAGTGTACCCAACAATCTCCCCCTATTTGGAGAAGTCATAACCCTTAGTCAAAGATATAAATCACTCATAATAAAACACAAAAAAATGCACATACATTTCACTGCAGGATAACAACTAAAATCAATACTGAAACTGATTTCATTCATTAAACAGAAAATTCTAGGTTTATATGTTTTTCTATAGAACAACAAAAAAACAAAAGATTACACTGTTCTAGACATTAGCCTATTTATCCTAAGATAGACTAGGCTCCTTAATTATAATTTCCTTCCCAGATCTGATCTTAGCCTGCACAGTAGGTTCAGTATCATCAGCTGGTTTCTTTCATTTCAGATCCTTCTTCTTCAGTTCTTCATCCTTTATCCTTTGCCTTTCAAAATAGTGAAAAGGCTTAGAGAAGTACTTGCTAGGCTCCAGATCATTAGCAGGTAACTTCCCAGCTTTTACACTCCTCCTGTACTAAAGAATGGCTTCTTGCCTGGCTTGATACTTGTTCCACTCTTGCTAAGAATACCATTTACCCCTATCATGGGTCTTATCCTTCACAGCTTTCCAGGCAGTCAAAATAATATTCCTAGAAGTAGGGCTCCACTGCTCAAAATCAGGCTTTAATTCAGCCTGTTCTCTAAAACTTTTCTTGGACAGTTGTGCTTCCTTCTGAGCTTCCTTGGCAGCCTCTGACATTTCTAATTTTTCAATGATAATATTCGGTGCCTCCTGTGGAGGACTATACATTGTCTGAACTTCATGTTGGACTATGTCAAAGTCAGCTAGAGGATAAATTACCTGTGCAACCTCTGGCTGGTCTCCTTCAATGTAGGCAGGTTGCACTCCAGACTCAGCAGTATTATCATCCTCACATAGGGGTGGAAATCCAAGTGTAGCTCTGATGGTATTAGATACCCATTTTTCATGATCAGAGCTGGCTTTGACTAATATTCTCTCCCCCTTTATGACTTCTCTAACTATATGATCTCTCAGATCAGTCTTTTGAAACCTTATTTGATCAGCCATATATTCTGTATCTTCTTTGTAGTAGGCTTTGAACTTAGTCAGGGTATCGGAAATAGTCTTTTGAGAGGCTTCAATGGTTGTTTGGACAGCAGCTAGATCTGCCTGTATGTGCTTGGATACCTCAGTTTTCAAATCAGGAGCAATATTTCCCAGTTTTTTGAGAATTTCTTCATGTGAGTCCTTGGGGTTTTCATTTGATCTGAACTAATTTTCGAAGATATATCCTTGCTTAACTGCAATATCCTCAACTTCAGTTTTTATTAGCTGTTGTTGCTCAGCCAAATATACTACAGCTTTACCTCCCTTATGGAAGCAATCTGTCATCTCTTTCTTATGCAAATTGACTTAAAATCTAATGGACTTGATGTCCCATGCTAGCTAGAAGTGCATATCCTTATGTATCTCATCCACATATTTCTGTAAGAACTGCCTTTGTTCATCCAATTTGACTTGCAGTTGGACCAGTAATGAACTGAAGTCCATGCTTGGAGCAGATGGTGGTGTGACTGTTTGCATGGCTTTCTTGTAGCCTGAGCTCCTTTTCTTGATTGCAACCATCTTCCTCTTCTTATCCATAGAGGCTTCCTTATCATCAGAAGATTGTGATGAGCTTTTTATATCAACTGTTTCCTTATTAGAAGGGGCATTCAATAGCTCCTCCCCCTCAATTCTTGTCAGTTCCTTTTCTTTTATTTGTTGCTCCCCCTCAGTCCTTGCTGCAGGTAAATCATGAAACAGCTCTTCCATATTTACCTCCTGGTGCATCTGAATAGGAGGAACAAGATTAGTTTGGGAAACAAAAGGTTCTCCCTGGACATCCAGATTTTTGTCCAGGGCCCTCTCTATAAAGGAGATACTTACTTTCTTATCTTGAGCTGTATCTTTCATCTGCACATCTTGTGCTTCCTTCTCAGCATTAATCAGTGCTTCTTTGTTTATGTATGATACAATGTCCATCACTGTATCAGCAGCATACTCACTCTCCAGAGTAGCTTAAGCAATGCCTCCCCCTTGGGCAGGACACTCAGATAATTCAGTGTCTTGTACTGCTGGATCAGGGTGTGCTCCCCCAGGAGTGGAGGCTATCTGTTGCTTTGGGTGTTGGCTGCTCTCTACTTGATCTTGAGCTTCTTTTTGTTGTTGGTCTTCATCTGAACTGAAGACTACCTCCTCTTAAGAATCACTGGAGTATTCTTCTTGCTGAACAATTTCTTTCTTTTTCTTATCCCTCTTGACCTGTTTCTATGGAGTAGAAATCTCTTTGGTCAATACTCTATCCCATCTAGAGAGAATCCTCACATCCATCCTCCTCATATGATTGATTTTGGATCCTAGTAGTTGGTTCATAACATCTGGTATTGTAGAAGCTAGACATAAGCTTAGTATCCTTCCCAGATTTGGCTTCTTTATTCCTTCTAGAATCTTGTCAAACACCATTGATGACCAGTCTGTTTTTACAGTGAATATGAATCTGATCATTAGGTTGAACATGTAGGTAGATATTTTGTCATGTCCACCAGTCTTGCACAGAATTACCTTGCCTATGATTTCAGAAAGAAACTTACCTTGGGAATTCATCCCCTTTCTGGTAATAGATGATCCAACTTTGGTATTAGGGTTCAGCCCACACCAACTAAGTGCATCTTTTGTCATGGATGGAACTATTTCATCATCATCCTTAATCTTGGAAAGTTGGAGCTATTTCCTGATCGTCTTAAGTGTGAGTTTTACTCTTGAATCCTGTACTGTGGCTTCGATCTTCTTTCCCTCAGTGTCCACAGTTGCTGATGAGTAGAATTCCAGTACTTCCTTTTTCCAAATTCTTGTTGGTTTTTAGACAAAGAAATTCAAACCATTTTCCGAAATTAGGGTAATTACACCCTGGATTTCTTGAGAAGCTGTCGAGAATCCCCCACGAACCAGCTCATAACCTTCATTCACCTTGTCGTCCTGGTGGGGCGCCATTGACGAGAGAGAGAGAGAGAAATAAGAGAAGAGAAGTGAATATCTATGTCGACACAAGGTCTAGAGTCGAGAAATCTAAAGGCGTAGTCGACCATATTTTGTCTCCCCCTATTTATAGTCTACAGGTAATGGGTAGGTCAAAAGACACGCCTAACTTAGTCATAATACTAGTCGACATAGTTTTACATGTGTCGACATAAAAGACTTAGGGCTCGACAAAACCTATATTTAGTCGACACGTCTATGTGTCGATATACTTGTGTTAATGTCGACACGGGATAGTCAAGTCTCGACAGAGTGTGTCGACACCAATTCTTATGTCGACACAAATTCTATTTATGTGTTGACACAACATACTGAGAGTGTCGACACAATTTGCTTGTATCGACACAAACTTTCTTACTTAACCAAATTTCCTGAGAAATTTTGTACTTACATATTCTACTTAGGAAAACTTGTGCTGACCTATTCTAGGTTCAACATACCTAATTTAATTTTAAAATAATTGAATTTAGTTTCATCCAGAGGTTTTGTAAAAATATCAGCAATTTGATTTTTTGTGTTCACAAATTCTAGACTAATATCTTCCTTCTCCACATGTTCTCTGATAAAATGAAATTTAATTTCTATATGCTTAGTTCTACTGTGTGAAACAGGATTTTTAGCAATAGAAGTAGCACTAGTAGAATAACAGAATAGTGGAATTCTACTTACCTTAATGTCATTGTCTTCAAGTTGATGCTTTATCCACATTAACTGTGTATAGCAGCTGCTTGCAGCTATATATTCTGACTCATCAGTTAAGATAGCTACACTTATTTGCTTCTTGCTGCTCCAGGACACTAGCCTTCCACCTAGGAATTGACAAGTTCCTGTGGTACTCTTCCTATCTTCTTTGCACCCTGCAAAGTCTGCATCTGAAAATCCTGTCAGTAAGAAATCTCTATTCTTAGGGTACCAAAGACCTAGATTAGGTGTACCCTTAAAATATCTCAAAATCCTCTTGACAACAGTGTAATGAGATTCCTTTGGGCATGCTTGGTACCTAGCACAGATACATGTTGCATACATGATGTCAGGTCTACTAGCAGTCAAGTAGAGTAGAGAGCCAATTATTCCTTTATATAAAGACTCATCAACAGGTTTCCCTGCCTCATCTTTGCCTATAGGCATACTTGTTCTCATTGGAGTTTTCATGGTGGAGGCTGAGTCCATATCATATTTATTAATCAACTCCTTGGTGAACTTAGACTGAGATATGGACAATCCATCATCAGTCTGTCTAACTTGAAGTCCCAAGAAGAACTTCAGCTCACCCATACTGCTCATTTCAAACTTTCCTTGCATAAGTTTAGCAAACTTTCTACAAATGTTGTTTTCAGTAGATCCAAAGATAATGTCATCAACATATATCTGGACTAAGATGATCTTGCATTTAGATTCCCTAAAGAATAGAGTTTTGTCTATCTTTCCTTTAGAGAATTTTTTCTCAATAAGAAAAGCAGACAAAGTTTCATACCAAGCCCTAGGGGCTTGTTTCAAACCATATAGAGCTTTCCTAAGCCTATATACATTGTTAGGATAGTGAGAGTATATAAAACCTAAGGGTTGTTCAACATAGACTTCCTCTTTTAAGTCACCATTCAGAAATGCTGACTTTACATCCATCTGATATACCTTGAAACCTTGATAGGCAGCATAGGCCAAGAACAACCTTATAGCTTCCAGCCTTGCCACTGGGGCAAAGGTTTGATCAAAGTCAATCCCTTCTTCTTGCCTATAGCCTTTTACTACCAGTCTGGCCTTGTTCTTGATTATGGTGCCATTCTCATCAAGTTTATTTCTGTAGATCCACTTGGTTCCTATCACATTGTGATCCGTTGGTTTAGGAACCAGTTCCCAGACTTTACATCTTTTGAATTGATTCAGCTCTTCTTGCATATCATCAATCCAGTTTGTGTCTAGCATGACTTCTTCAATCTCCTTGGGTTCTATCTGTGACAAGAAACTTGAACATAAAACTGTGTTCATGTTCTTGCTACTGGTTAGTACACCTTGACTTACATCACCAATGATTTGATGAGCTGGATGATCCTTTAGGTGTCTTCTTGTTGGAGGAAATCTGTCAACTTCTTGGCCTTCTTCATTTTCCTCAACCTGATGCTCCTTATTGTCTTCTTCATCCGGTGAGTCATGTTCTCCCCCTGGACAGCATGCATCCTTTTATTCATCCAGCCTAGCAGGTGCTTCTTCATTGATAGTCAGCTTGTTCAGCCTATTCTTTAAACCTGTAGAATTACCTGAAGAGCTAGATAATTCACTATTAATCAACTTAGACACATCAAATACTACATGGACAGATCCTTCTACAACTTGTGTAGTCAACTTGTAGATCCTGTATGCCCTACTATTATTATTGTACCCAACAAATATCCCTTCTAGGGGTTTGGCAACAAACTTAGTTTTGTAGTGCTTACCATTAATTAGGACATAACACTTGCTACCAAAGATTCTGAAGTAGGAAATGTTTGGTTTTCTACCTTTCAAAATCTGATAGGGAGTCATCTTATGTTTCTTATTGGTGGAGGCTCTATTGAGTACATGACATGTAATATTTACTGCCTCAGCCCAGAAGTACTCAGGGAGAGTAGTGTCACTAAGTAGTGTTCTACTTGCCTCAATTAGAGTCCTATTCTTTCTTTTAGCAACTCCATTTTGCTGGGGTGTTCTAGGTGAGGAGAACTCCTGATGAATCCCAAGTTCTTCACAGAACTTTGTCATACATTCAGACTGAAATTCAATTCCATGGTCACTTCTGATTTTGACCACTAAATTGTTAAATTCATTCTGAATTTGTCTAACAAAGGTCTGGAAAACAGTAGGGGTTTCAAATTTCTGTCTCAAGAAGAAAACCTATATGAATCTAGAATAATCATCCACAATAACCAATGTGTATACTTTCCTACCAAGACTATGAATTGGCATATGACCAAATAAATACATATGCAAGAGATATAAACATCTCATTGAATCTTTGGTATCAAGTACATGGAAAGAGTACTTAGTCTGTTTGCCCTTTTAGCAAGCTGAACACACCCTCTCTTTAATGCACTTGACTTAAGGACCATTCCTCACAAATCCCATACTGAATAGCCTATTGGCATATACACCCTTGCCAATGAGATCTCCATACTCACAGTGACCATGAGTAATATCATGATCATACCTATTTGTAGGTTGCATCACTTTCCTAAAGGAAATAGGGGGTTTTGTGGCTAGTGGCTGAACTGGGCCTTTGTCTTTTCCTCAAGAATTGGCTGCCCTAGTTCTTTCCTTGAAGCCTAGTCCTGTCTTTCCTTTTTGAGATATGAAGTTATCTATTAAAGACAAGACAGACTTTGGCTTTGAAAATTTAGCCACTAGATCCCTTTCTTTCTGGAGTCTTGCCTCCAGATTCTTGATATGATTTTCCTTGAAAGAGATTGTGCCCATCTAAATAATAGTTATGTTCTTCAGATTGGCAACCTCCTTCTGTTTCAAATCTATCAACTTGGCTGATTCTGATGCAGCCTGCTTAAGAGATTAAATTTCCTTGGTCTGCTCTTTGATAAGAAACTTGATCCTCTTCAGAGCTTGCAACAACCCACCATACTCATCAATGAGTTGATGTAGATCCCCCTCAGATTCAGAACCATCCACTTCTATTGAAGTTGATGCTACTGATTCTAATCCAGTAAAATAATCAGAGTCTAAGGGAGAACTGTATACCTTACTTGGACCAGGCTGATCCTGACACTGATCATCTTCTGATAGAGCCATAAGCCCTTTACAGCAATAGTCTTCAACTCCATTTATGGAGTCCAGCATTTGTAGGAATTCTGATTCCCTAGAATCCTCTTCTGTAGAGAACAACCCAACATATGCTTCTGCATCATCCTCTTCTCCAGATTCTGAGGATGAAGAGTCTGTCCAACTCTTCTGCTTCTGAGCAATAAGGGATTTCTCCTTCTTGCCTTTTACTTGATGCTTCTTCTTGTCTTTAGACTCCTTCCTCTTATCAGGACAGTCAGCTATGACATGTCCAGACCTGTTGCAGCAATAACAAACAATCTTAGAATTAGTTTGTTTACTAGGTTTTGAGGCATACCTGTCCTCCTTGGGAGTCTTCTTTTTCTTGTAATAATCATCCTTGGAGAAGGATGTTGATGGTCTAGTTCTTCATTTCTTATTTTTCATAAACCTTTGAAACTGCCTTATAAAGGCAGCAAAGTCCTCATCAAAGGTGTGGCTATCTGATGTGTTGTTGTCAGGATTTTCTTCTTCTGCCTCAGCACTCTTTCTGGGTGGAGAAGGAGACTTTCTCTACCCTTTCTTGTGTCTTCAGCCTTGAAGGCTACTGACTTCTCTTTGTACTCAGACCTACTGCTTTTCTCCTCCTCTTTTCTCGCAGTGAGCTGCATTTCATAAGATAATAGCTTTCCAAATAATGTGGGTGTAGGTGTATCTACAAGCCTGTCCACCTCTATGATGACACATATCTTTGTGTCCTAGTCCTTTGTCAGTGATCTGAGAAACTTGTCATTCAATTCATATGTACTGAAGACTCTTCCATAGGTCATCAGTTCATTTACTATCCTGAAGAACTTCTTGTAACATTCAGCTATGCTGTCAGACTTGGCTTGTCTAAAACTCTCATATTCTTGATTCAGCATAGATTTCCTGTCTTCTCTAACTTCTTTAGTTCCCTCTATGTAGACAATCAAGGTGTCCCACATCTCCTTAGAGGTTTTGCAATGTACCAGATTCTGAAATGTGGCATCATCTATAACACTTACAATAATGTTTTGTGCTCTTTTGTCTAATGTTGCCAGGATGATCTCATCCTTGGTCATTTCAGAATAACTCTTTGGGGTTTTAACATTTGCATCCAGAACTGATACCTTCATTGGAATGAAGGGACCTTCTTATACTGTGATGTAGATTCTTGGATCAGATGCTTCCATGAACAACCTGACCCTTTCCTTCCATATGCCAAAGCATTCTTTCCTGCAGATAGGCAGTTTCATAGATCCAAATTCCTTCTGATTCTCATTTGAACCCATTCTTGAAATCTGTTAATTGCCTTGAAGATTCACTCTGACTGTTAGGTCAATCTTTGAGTAACCTCCTCTGATACCACTTGAAAGACTTGATTTCAAGAGCCTAGACACCTAAAGGGAGGGGTGAATATGTTCTAATTTTCTTTAATAAATTTTAGGCAATTAACTTGTTCTAACTTAGCACAGATAAAACAATTCACAGCACAGCAATCACAGCACAGTACAGTACACCAGATTTATAGTTATTCCCCAAGTTATGGGTACATCCACTTTCCCCCTAAGCCTATCCAGTAGAGAACTGGATTCAGCCCAACTTCCTTGCACTAACTCAAATCCACAGATCTTACACCTCAGAACCTGACAGGTTCCTACAGCTCAGACTTATACAAGTCCTACCTCAGATTCTTCCCAAGAACCCTTCCTCAGGCAACAACCCTACCTCAGCCGTTAACACTAGGCTTACAACTCAGACTTTCATAAGTCCTATACCTCAGGCTCTCAGCCCTACCTCAGCCTTTATAGACACAGGATTACAACTCAGATCTAAGAAGATCTTACAAGGAAAAGGAATATTTCGAAGTACAGAAATTTCACCCAGATAAAACTTCTCAATTTGCTGTGAGCATCTTGATCAGTTCTTGAACAAACTGTATACTTCAGATCCAACCTGACTTAGCTTTTTCAAAGCTTCTTGATTGAATAAAATGAGGTTGATCTGACTTGGAGTAGAAGTTGATCTTCAGACTGCTCCCTTCTTAGATTCAGAAATAGATCTAAATCTTTCTTGCAGACTGTTCGGGTTCTGTCTTCTTAAGGGTCCCCCTTTATTGTTGTTGAATTCTCTCTCTGGATCTGTGTTGATTTGATCCCTCTTAATTGCTTTCTTATTTGTTACTTCTAATTTGGTTGTCAAGGATCAATCCTTTATATAGAGTTTCTAAATGATTACCGGCTGATCCGATTTGTAACAACCTTCTGACAGTTCTGACAAAGGTGTCAGACTTGTTGTTTATGATAGCTGTCAAGTCTTCAGTCGATAGCTGAGTCTGCAATGACTTTATAACTCAGCAGGAAACATTCAACAAATAACTTCACATGTGTCGACACAAATAGACTAAGTGTCGATACAAGCCCTCCTGTGTGTCGACACAAGCCTTTAAGGCTCAGTAAAGCTGTTGTAGAAAGATGGTGCTGAGTGTGTGTCGACACAAGTCCTGTGTGTCGACACAAATCTTCTTTATGTATCGACACAATTCTTGGGTGTCGACACATGCCTTTCTTCTGGTGTCGACATAACTCCTTGGTATCGACACAGCTTCTGCTTCAGGTGTCGACACAATTCCTGCCTCAGGTGTCGACATAATTCTGGGTGTCGACATAATTCTGGGTATCGACACAGCTTTTTCTTCAGGTGTCGACACAATGCCTGGGTGTCGACACAGGTCTTCCTTCTAGTGTTGACACAACTTCTAGGTGTCGACACAATTCTTCACAAGTGTCGACACTTGTACTTAGAGAATTTTCTTGCAAACCTACACCTGCACAATGAAACTCAAACATCCATCAAATACAAATTGATGTATATCAATGAGTAAGATGAGGTTTCTCCAAATCTGGTACATATTTTTCAGTGTACCCAACAATGAGCATTCATATAAATTAAGTTACTTTTTGTCGTAGCTTTACATTTTTCATATACTATTGTAGATGGTAGAACTGCTAGAGTAGAATGTTTACTCGTTCATTATATTGCTGATATACTTGATATTGCTCACTCTATACCACCTGTTTCACTACTAGAAAACTGACTTTTAGCCACGGCAGATTGCCGTGGCTAAAAGTCCAAAACCGTGGCTAAAGACTTTTAGCCACGGTCTGCCCACGGAAAATGGGCGTGGGCAATACGAGCGTGGCTAAAAGTCCAAACCGTGGCTAAAAGTCCAAAACCGTGGCTAATACTGGACTTTTAGCCACGGTTCATTGCCGTGGCTAATAGTTGGCTTTAGCCACGGTTTAATTATCGTGGTTAAAAGGCCACTCATAACATAAAAAATTCAAGCCGCCGCCGCCGCCGCCTGGCCGCCGCCGCCGCCCCCGTCCGCCGCCGCCGCCGCCCGGCCGCCGCAGCCGCCGCCCGGCCGCCGCCGCCCGGCCGCCGCCGCCGCCATATTTATTTCAAAGGCTAATTGAAATAAATTCCTTATAAACCCAAAAATCTCATCTTGTTTTGGCGGTGTGGGACTAAACGATGCCACGATCTTTTGCCACAGTTCAGGCAAACCGTGGCTAATACTAGACTTTTAGCCACGGTTCAGGCAAATCGTGGCTAAAAGTCCAGTATTAGCCACGGAATAAAACCGTGGCTAATACTCACTATTAGCCACGATTTTTCCCCGTGGCAAAAGAAACCGTGACTAAAAGCCATTTTTCTAGTAGTGTTTGTACTACTGCTTATATAAATATATTATACCCTTGTTCCTTTCTCCGCCCGGTGCCGAGGAGTCGCCGAGGGAGCGGATGTGAAAGCCACTTAGCTTTTATGACAAATGGTTGCTACGTCTTCCTTTTTAGGAGGAAACCCTGCAGTTAGAGCAGCCGTATATTTTGCAGCAGGACAGCCAGGCTAGGACGACAAGTCCTGAAGGGACGGTGCCCTTGCTACCGTCAATGACCGATGTGAGTTTGAGAAACTCATGATGTAGCCCCTTTGGGCAAGTTTTACCCGTACTCTGATATTTTAGAAGCTTGTTGTAGCTTCTTTTAATTATTGTACTTTTGGATTATTAATACTTATGTGTGGATTGACTTCTATTTATATTCTTGGTTGGGTTGACATTGGTTGATATTGGTTATAGCCGACAGGATAGGCATCTTGTGGTACATGTTAGCCCGAGTGCTAGCACTATTGCAAGGCGGCTGTTCTGGGCATAAGACTCCCCGCGTGCCGTGTTTTGTATTCCGGGAGGGGGGGTCTTACAAATGGTATCAGCTTGCTACGATCCTGAACTAAAGAAGTCATTCAACAATGGTGCCACCCCCGTTCGATTAGTCAGTTTGGGGACAAACTGACTTAGCGGAAGTAGTGGTGTGCCCATATGTAATTCACACTAAGTATGTCTAATTTTGACTTTAAGATTAGCCAACCTGACCTCAGGTTTGTACTCTACGTGTAAATCCCAGTGCATGTTGAGCCAGTGGGGGGCACCCCCGCCCCCATCTGTACCCACACAGTTTCAGCAATCGGAGCTAGGGAAAACGCTCATAACTATTTTAGATGCCTTTAGATCCCAATAAACCCCCATACAACAACAAGTTCCGGGCTCCAATTGGGTGAGCACTTTCCGATCTCCCTCCCCTCCTGCCTATCTTGGGACAGAGTCAAGAGTGTATATGGAAGAATGGCTCGACACTGTGCAAGACTTGCTGGCCGGAATTAGATGTCCGAACAATATGGTTGTGACCCTGGTAGTGAAACTCCTGGAACTGCACGCCAAGAGGTGGTGGAAGTCCCTCATGGGCTCCACCTTTCAAGGGCGAGTTTATACAGAAGATTAGCTGGAGAGAGTTCTCAGGAGCCTTTTGAGAGCACTTCATTCCCTCGTCTTCTCGAGATAAACTCGAAGAGATATTTTTACAGTTGAAGCATGGATCGATGTCGGTTACGGAGTATCAACGAGAGTTCCAACATCTCGCGAGATTTGCTGACTCATATGACTTGGATGACAGAGGATATGCTCAGTACTTCTACAAAGGGCTGCGGGACCCCCTGAGGTAGGCCCTTTTGTTTATAGCGGACTCTAGCTTGGCGAAAATAATTGACATGGCGAAGAGGCTAGAAGCAGACCACTTGGGAAGTGGTAAGAGACCTGCCGAGGGCGTGATGGAAGCTGTCCCTAGCAATAGAAGGAGACACGACTATGGAGGAGGAAGAGGACATCAGAGAGGTGGCAGGCATTTCCACCGGAATTTTAGAATGGAGCATCCGGTTCCACAGTCGCCAACATTGCCTCCACCTCCACAGCTAATCGGGCCACATCCGACGTTACTGCCCACAGCTATTTGGGAATGCTCCTCTTGCTCTCCCTCCGGCAGCTCCGCGAGGATGGGGACATATGCGTGGTCGAGGACGAGGACCACGAGGAGGAAACCTCGGACCTGCTCAGAATCAGGTGTTCGCGCTAGACATGACACAGGAGCGGAACCCTCAGGAGTGATTGCAGGTATGTTACAGTTAGTTATCACATCTTCATTATTAACCTTAAGTTGCTTAAGACGTACTAGATATCTAGCTTTGAGTATTGCTATTGGTACTTAGGCACCGTGGTGGTCGGCGGGAAACCGGCCTATACGTTATTCGATATCGGTGCCTCACACTAGTTTGTGTTTGTGGACTTCATTAAAGACCTAGAAGGAGTGCAATCCTTCACTGGTATTGCTCGAAGAGTACACCTTCCAGACGGCTCTGAGATGACCGCAACCGCTAAGTGCGAATTGGAGATACTCATTGGGGGAAATACCTTTGATACCCATGCCATAGTTTTGAGAATGCCAGAATTCGATCTCATTCTAGGCATGGCATGACTGGATTGGCACTACGGAAGAATTGACTGCGCGGAGAAGCGAATTTACTTGAGACATGGGGATACCGATGTCATTTTCCAAGGTATAAAATTCGCACCACGTTTGTTATTGTCTTCGATTCAGACCTTGAAAGCTCACATGAGAGGGGATGAAGTTTACATGATATATTTCGAATTGAAAGAGAGGATAATAAATATGAAGGATGTGCAAGTGGTGCGGGATTTCCCCGAGATATTTCTTGAGAAATTACCAGGATTACCCCCGCAAAGAGAGGCGGATTTTCAAATTAAGCTAGTACCGGGTGCCAAACCCGTCTCTAGGACCCCTTACCGAATGGCCCCGAAGGAACTCACAGAGTTTAGAGTTTAGTTGCAAGAACTGGTGGAATCAGGGTTTGTTCACCCCAGCTTATCACCTTGGGGAGCTCCTGTTTTGTTCGTCAAGAAGAAGGATGGAACCTTACGATTATGCATAGACTATCAGGAGCTCAACCGACTGACGGTATGGAACACCTATCTGCTACCCCAGATCAACGAGTTGTTCGACCAATTGGTAGGAGCGCATTGGTTTTCCAAGTTGGATTTGCGCTCGGGGTATTATCAGTTGAGAATACAAGAGGAGGATATTCAGAAGACGGCTTTTAGCTCAATGTACGGTTTGTACGAGTTCACCGTGATGCCGTTTGGGCTCACAAATGCCCCTTCAGCTTTCATGAGATTGATGAACACAGTGTTCGAGCCTTATCTAGATATCTTCGTCATCATTTTCATTGATGACATTTTTGTCTACTCAAAGACAGAGGAAGAGCATGTCGAACATCTGACCTTGGTACTGAGGAAGCTAAAAGAGCACGCATTGTTTGCCAAGTTCAACAAGTGCGAATTCTGGCTTCGAGAGGTTTCCTTCTTGGGCCATGTGATTAGTGGGGCTGGACTAGCTGTGGATCCGGCCAAAGTGCGTGTCGTGAGGGAGTGGTTGCCCTTGAAGTCAGCGGCCGATGTGCGGAGCTTCCTTGGACTTGCTGGGTACTATCGCAAGTTTGTGAAAGGGTTCTCAAAGATTTCCCTTCCTCTTACTACTCTGACAAAGAAAGGTGTGCCATATAAGTGGACACCTCAGTGTGAAGCTGCGTTCCAGGAACTGAAGGACAGAATTACAACCACACCCATCCTAGCCCTCCCATCCGGGAAGTAAAGATTTCAGAGAGTGGCGGTGGTCAAAGTTTTTATGTGATTATGAATTTACTCTGAACTACCACCCCGGAAAAGAAAATTTTGTAGCTGATGCTTTGAGCAGGAAGGTACCAGAACCAAGCCCTGAGTCCCGATTGATGAGTATGAAGTTAGCTCGGATGCTCGAGGAGATGGAGATTACCCTGGTATATAAAGACCAATCGGAAGGGTATATGGAGTACTTAACCGCATTAAGCATAGTCTGTGATATTCGAGATCGAATCCGGGTAGAGCAAGAAAAGGATGCGGCTCTGGCCCTGGCAATCAAGTCAATTGAAGATGTGACTACAGACGAGTATTCCATAAAAGACGGCCTCGTTCATCTCCATGGCCGGCTTTACATTCCCAAAGGCGGTAAAATCCGGGAAGATATCGTGAGAGAGGCGCATTGCACAGTATTCTGTGCATCCTGGGATTGCCAAGATTTATGGCGACTTGCGGAAGACCATGTGTTGGCCAGTAATGAAGAGGGACGTCAGATATTTTGTTACGCACTGCGAGGCCTGTCAAAGGGTGAAGGAGAAATGCAAGAGTCCCGGTGGATTATTACAGTCATTGCCCATCCCCGAGTGGAAAGTTCGAGGATGTCTCCATGGACTTCATCAACGGATTGCCTCGCTCACGCTCAGGAATGATTCGGTGTGGGTAATCGTCGATCGCCTAACAAAGGTAGCCAGGTTTATTCCTATGAAGAAAGAAGCTCATGTGGATGTTTTGGTATGCCTCTTTGTGGAGCAGTTTGTACAGTACCATGGCGTTCCAAAGACAATTATTTTTGATCGGGATGGTCGGTTTACCTCTAAAGAATGGAAGGCAGTACAGGCATATTTGGGTTCACGCCTTACCTTTAGCACATCATTTCATCCTCAGACGGACGAGCAGTCTGAGAGGACCATCAGAACATTGGAGGACCTATTGAGACTGTGTGTGTTGGATAGAGGAGAGTCGTGGGAAAGGCTCTTACCCCTGGTGGAATTTTCATATAATAACAGTCACCAGGCCAGTATCAGGATGGCACCCCATGAAGCCCTTTACGGAAGAAGGTGTAGAACCCCCTTGTCATGGGTACAAGATGAAGACCCAAAGGTTTTAAGAATTGAGTACATTGATGATACTGATGCGGTTGTTAGACTAATACGAGATCGTTTGCTTGAGGCTCAAAGTCAGTAGGCTAAATATTATAATGCAAAGCACCGGGTGGTAGAATTTCAGGTGGGTGACAAAGCGTTCTTGAAAATCCGGTCGATGCATGGAGTGTCACGGGTACGTGGTGTGAAGAAGCTCAGCCCAAGATATGTTGGACCTTACACCATATTGGAAAAGATTGGCCCATTGGCCTACCTGTTGGAGTTACCACCAGAGCTGGAGAACCTTCATGACGTATTCATTGTGTCGTCTCTCCGGAAGGCGCTGTTGCGGCCCGATTAACATATTCCCACCATTGATGGAGCATTAGCAACCGATAGATCTGTACGACTAGAGCCGGTGCGAATAGTAGACAACGAGTTAAGGATTTTGCGCCGCAAGAGTGTTCCTTTGGTAAAGGTGTTATGGTCTAATCATGAGAAGGAGGAGTATACATGGGAGCCGGTGGACTTGATGTAAAAGCGCTACCCAGAGTTGTTTCCTCAAGGTAATTTTAAAAGCATAATTTATTTTATTCCATGCTTTTCTCTCCTCATAGTCTTAGTATGATTTCGGGGACGAAATCTTTTATTTTGTTTATAGGATTTGTAATGTCCCAATTCGCGCTAGGCCCCTCGTGCGCCAGGAGAGCTGACTTGGGCTTAGGGAGTGCTGGCAACTAGGCTTACACTTATGTAAGAGAGGAGAAGTTGGTCCAGAGAAGGACACGGGTAGTGACACGGGCATGTCCCTACCCGCGTGTGCGTGACACGGGCGTGTCCATACCCGTGTGGCTCTCTGGCATTGTTGCAGATTACTTGTTGTGTTTCCTGAGCAGGACACGGGTAGTGATACGGGCGTGTCCCTACCCGTGTGTGTGTATGTGTTCATCGAGAAGAGATCAACTAATTTCGTCGACCGTGTTTCCCGATCAGGACACAGGTAGGTACACGGGCGTGTCCCTACCCATGTGTGAGTATTCTCCGAGCAGAGCTTGACTAACGAATCGTCGACCGTGTTTCCCGAGCAGGAAATGGGTAGAGACACGGGCGTGTCCCTACCCGTGTATGAGTATTCTTCGAGTAGAGCTCGACTAACGAATCGTCGACCACTTTCTCCCGAGCAGGACACAGGTAGTGACATGGGCGTGTGAAAGTGAGGGTAAGATCTACCTTTACTCTAGAGGGGGGTGGGGGTGAATAGAGTATTTTAAAATAATTTTGCAAATTAAAAACTAATTGGCAGTGGAAGACTTAATTTATTTATAGTGTATTATGCTTGCAGTAAAAAAACAAAGTAAAGCAAGATATAAAAACACAGCACACAGCAACCAATACACAAGCAAACCAGATGACACAAGGAGCTATAGTGGTTCCCCAATCAACCTAGGTACATCCACTCTTCTACCACCCTAGGTAGGAATCCACTACAGGATGAGTTGATCAGGTGTCCTGGGCACCAATGAGATTTTGATAAGGTGCTCAAAAACCAAACCAGATTTTTTGATCAGGTGCCTTGCCACCACTGAGTTTTGACAAGGTCTCAGGAACAAAATACAAAACTTTTGAAGGGAGTTCTGAATAACCCTTTTACAGCAAAAGAAAATAAAAAGAGTGGAGGTATTCTTCTCTGTCAACAATCAAAGAGAAGACTAGTGGATTTGTTGATGTCAAAGCCCCCCCTGAGATTAGTAGTAGGTCAGGAGAAGAAGCTTTGCACATGGTGATAGGCCTTCAGTAAGTTGAGATCTCCAGCAATTGATAATTTCAGCAAAGACTGAAATGTGTTGTGTCTGGAGTCTTTGATTGATGAAGCCTGGAAAACTTGAATCAGAGAAGAGATCTGAAAGAATATAAGAGATTCTTCTCTGTGTGTTGATCTCCTTCTCTGTTCTATTCCTTGTGTTCTGTAAAACTCTAACTGTATAATCCTGTAGAATTCTTGAGAGATATTCCCCTTGATTATCTGTCTCTATTGTCTGTAATGATATTATGAAATCCAATCTCCTAGATAGCCGTTAGCTAGTCATAAATGACTTCCTTAATTGGTAGCTGTCTCTAGAGGAAATTCCTAAGAAACATTCCCTTTCAGTCTCCTTGAAACTTGCTCTAGATTGATGAAATGGCTACAAAATCTTCTGTATTAAATGCTGGATATTGAAGATATTTGAATTCCATAACAGTCTGATTTGAAATCCTGAAATCGTCGATCTCTCAAAAAAAACGTCGATCTGAGCTCGACTATCGTCGATCTGAACTCAGAGATCTAGAGTTTGACTTGAGATAGAAATCGTCGATCTGAGCTCGGAGATCATCGAACCGAGTTCGACGCCTCGTCGACCTGAGCTCAGAGATAGTCGAACTGAGTTCGACGCCTCGTCGATCTGAGCTTGACGAAAATTGCCTTTGGTCTTCTGCACTTGTAATCAAAACTAGGAGGTCTTGGGGGCAACTTTCAAACCTAAGTTCTAAGCCTTAGACCTATTCTAGTTGACCTTTAAATCTATACAATGAGGTCAAGACACAATCTTATGGACATAGTGATCCTTACCCAAATTAGTAATAGGGTGTTCCAACAATCTCCCCCTATTTGGGTTAGGATTACTATTTACATGATTTAGGAATTTAAATACAAATAAGCAGAAATTAATACAACATTGCAGAATTATAGACAACAGCATTGCATAAGCATATATATATAACACACAGTAAATTGTTCAGAGTGAGATATATAGTTCAGCTTACACTAGCAGTCCTTTTCCTTGCCTTTCTTGAAAAGAATTTCCCTATTGGGGTTTTCTGCTTCTTTCTTTGATCTTCTATCTTCAGCAGCACCAAGAGTAGTTTGAGATTTAGCTCTAGGAACAACTGCCTCTGGGTGCAATTCCATATACCTTTCTGGGTCAAAGAATTTCCTGGATGAATATCTTTCAAGTTCTTGCTTTCTTTGCTCAGAAAGTGTTGAGATATTGAAGGTGTCTTTCCCTTGCTCTCTGGCTTTCCTCATCTGATCTAAAGCAGCTAGCTCCTTCATCCTGGCTATCCAAGAGACTGGATTGTTCTCTGGATCTTCAAATGGAACAGGAGGCTCATATTTATTAATAGTATCTGAAGGAGCAGCTTTTTCATGGAATCCTTCTCTGAGTTTATAAGGGAATAGCCCTGTAGTAGTATCACTGGAAGCAGCTTGTCTTCTTCTTTCATATGACCTGAATCTTGACTGTCCTCTGGTGTATAATTGCTGACCTCTCTGATTGCCTCTCTGCTGGCTTCCTCTAGATTGATTTCCCCTGGAGCTGTAGCTTTTGGACTGAGAACCTCTTGCTTGAACATGAGACTGGGCAGATCTTTTAGTAGAAATATTAGAGGCTTAATCAGCACTAGATCCTGCACTAGGAGAAGGAGGATGAGGAGGAGGAATAAATGGAAGAGATCTTTCATTGCATCTCTTTTTCTTCTTCATAGCCTTCAGCTGATTCCTAGAATATTGCATCCAATGTTCTGTAATGGGACAATCATGCAATATATAATACAGAATGTCATTTTCAGAAGTGGCTTTCTTTGCAGGAACTCTCCTCATTGCTTTACTTCTAGCTTTCCTCTTCCTTGCAATAGTTGCAGAGGAATCATCAGAATCTGTCCTATATTCATCACTATCAGAACTCTGGGGCTTATCATACATAACATCTATTTCCTTGTAAGCTGCCTTGGTGGGGGAAACAGGAGCAAAAGCAGGAGGTGCAACAGTAGGAATAACAACAGAAGAAGTTGGAATAACATATACAGCAGCAGCTTCTGAAATAACAACAGCAGCCTCTGAAACAATATCAGCAGGCTCTGAAACAACAACAGGCTCAATAATAGCCTCTGTGATCATCACATCATCATCATCAACAAAAGCATCATCAGCAGTTGGAACTTCCACAGACTTGATTGAATCAATATATGATTGGATCAAGCTGGGATCACAGATTGAAAAAGGCACAATGGCCTTAGAAAGATCTTCAGCAGCTGGAGCTGGAAGATATATGCTATATAGACCATCAAAAACTGAAAGCAGGAACCTGAAAGATGGGACTGGGGCTTGAGCTGGAACATCTGGCACTTCTTCTGAACTTAGCATGAAATCTGAAACTTCAGCAGGCAGCATGGCTTCTTCATTGGGCATCTCCCCCTGCCTGGATTCAGTAGAAACTGGATCTAGGCATCCCAAAGAAGGGATTGCCTGAGGAGAATAGGAAGAAGATAGCCTTGCAGAGAAATCATTGATAGATTTTAGAAGAGGAGCCAAGGAGGCTTCCAACAGAAGTGTTAGTCTGGGAGCTAATATCTCATATAACCTATCTGCAAGTGCAGGAACATCTACTTGCTCAATGGAGGCTTGAGTAGAGGTAGAGAAGAATGTTGCAGAATTTGATGTTGTTGGTGGAGCTGCAGAAATGTGTGGAGGTGATGTTGATGGTAGTGGTATGAATGGTTCAGATATAGGGATGGTGGTGATGGATGAAACTGGGATGGTGATGGATGGTGTGACTGTGGAGATGGATGGTGTGAATGAGGGCTGAGCAAGATATCTTAAAGAATCTGTTGGTAGGAGGTGGAAGAAGATGGAAGCTCTTGTGGAGAAGAAGGTGAATCATCCATATAGGAGTCATCTAGGAGGTTGAATGATGGAATATGGATGGATGAGTCAAGTTCTAGTGAGGGATAGTAATGAAGTGGATGAAATTGTTCTTGAAGAGTGGCTGGAGGAGGTGTAGAGATTGTTGGAGATGAAATTATGATGAGAGATGTAGGGATGGTTGAGGAAACTGGAGGTGGAGATGGTGGAGATGAGATGGAGGATGAAGGCAAATCCTCTAATGGGGCAGTTGCTTGAGGGGAAGTGACTAAAATAGTCCTGGTGCCTGAAGTAGTAGCTGCTGAGGGGGTCCTACTGGGGTTGACAATTTTCCTCTCCCATCTGCCAAATAAGGCAGAGGACAACCTCTTGGAGGCATTAATATGCATGCCATTTGAGACCAGCAGTTGGGGGCATCTGTTGTTCAAAAACAATCCCACTATTCTCCCAAAATTTACAAAATTCTTATTGATTTTCTTCTTAATCAGATCAAAGAAAATCTCTCCCCAGTTCAACTGTTTTTTTATCTACAATAGCAGCCATTAGACAGAACTGATACTTAGAAATAGTATCATGGGAAGAGTGTTTTTCTAATATGACTTTGCCCACTACATCAGCCAGAAATCTATATTCTACTGATAGATTTTTCTTAAGTAACTTATTGGGGTTTGCTGCATTATGACCCATTCTATCTAGCATATTAGAAAACTCTTCTCCAGACAACTCAACACTATCATTTCCAGTACTTAGTCGAAATACCTCTGTCAAAATTACGGGAGTGAGGGATACCTGGGTTCCCGAGATAGTCCCGACCACTGTATTCTGATCTAGGTTATGGGCTGTGTATACCCATTCCTTGATTTCGTCGGCAAGCAAGTTTAATCCTTGAAGTCATAATGGTGACTAGCTATTGTTCTTTGAATAACTCTAGGATGTCCTTGAAAATCTGATCGGTGCCTTCAAATGAATCCATATCAATGTCAAATCCTGTGTCGAATTTCATGGCGGCTAGGACAGCAACTGAAACGTCCATGACCTTCCTGCAAAAACAAACCAAACAAGACCAAGTGTAGAGGGGTTTGGAGGGAAAGAAAGCTCTGTAGAAAGTATGAATGCGCAAAAGAGAACGACGGCCGAATATGATTTTATATCAGGGTTCGACGCTGAAATGGAAAGATCATTGAACTCAGTTCGACGATCTGGGCTTCTAAAGGAATCTGAAAGGTCTTCAACATCGTCGATCTCCGTTTGACGATATTGGAGAGCGTCGAGCTCCGTTCGACGATCTGTGACCGGAAAGAGATAGCCTAGCACTATCTGGGAAACGCTAAGCTCCGTTCAACGCTTTCATGAGAACGTCGATCTCCGTTCGACGATCTTTAGGAAAAATGTCGAGCACAGTTCAGAGTTAAGAAAGAACCTATAGACACTAGAAAAATCAAGTTTTTAGCCTAGTCTTTGTCAATTTTAAGGTTTTAAAAATCTTGGATCTTAATTTAGACTTCCTCCATCTAACATTCCTAACTGATTCAGGAAGAATGTGTGTTTCTTTTTATCTAAGGGTTTGGTAAAAATATCTCCCCTTTGCAAATCAGTTGGGATATATTGAAGTTTAATTTTATTCTTTTCAACATTATCTCTTAGGAAGTGATGTCTAATCTCTATATGTTTTGTCCTACTATGGAGGACTGGATTTTGGGCTATAGAAATAGCACTGGTGTTATCACAAAAGATTTTTGACTTATCTAAGTTGTAACCATAGTCTAGGAGCTGATTTTGAATCCACAATATCTATGAGCAACAACTACCTGCTGCCATGTATTCAGCTTCAGCAGTTGATGTTGACACAAATGTTTGTTTCTTACAAAACCGGGAGACAAGTTTTTCACCAATAAACTGACAAGTTCCACTTGTGCTTTTCCTATCTACTCTACATCCAGCATAATCAGCATCTGAAAATCCAGTTAATTCAAATCTTGAATCTTTTGGATACCAGAGACCTAGATTTTGACAACTTTTCACATACCTAAGAATCCTTTTTACTAATGTTAGGTGTGACTCTCTAGGGCTTACTTAGAATCTAACACAGATGCATGTAGCAAACATTATGTCAGGTCTACTAGCTGTGAGATACAATAATGAGTCAATCATTGCTCTATATGTTGTCTGATCAACAGGTTTTCCATGTTCATCAGCATCTAATACAACATTAGTAGGCATAGGTGTTTTCATAGATGATGCTTCAGGCATACCAAATTTCTTAACCAACTCTTTTGCATACTTGGTTTGAGAAATGAATATGCCATCAGCATGCTGTTTGACTTGCAATCCTAGAAAGAAGGAAAGCTCACCCATGCTACTCATTTTAAATTTTGAATGCATTAGGTTGGAAAACCTCTTGCACAAGTTTGAATCAGTAGATCCAAAGATAATGTCATCTACATAAATTTGTACTAGTAGGATATTGTACTTATGGGTTCTAATGAAAAGAGTTTGGTCCACTCTACCCCTTTTAAAATCATTTTTCAAAAGAAAGCATGCTAAGGTCTCATACCATGCTCTAGGAGCTTGCTTGAGACCATATAATGCTTTATGCAGTTTAAAAACATGATCAGGATGAGTAGGAGAGATAAAACCTAGGGGTTGTCTGACATAGACTTCTTCCTTGATATCTCCATTTAGAAATGCACTCTTCACATCCATTTGATAAATTTTGAATCTCTTGTGAGCTGCATAGGCTAGGAATATTCTTATGGCCTCTAACCTTGCAACTAGTGCAAAAGTCTGGTCATAATCTACTCTTTCTTCTTGAGAGTATCCTTGTGCAACTAGCCTTGCCTTGTTCCTTACAATAATGCCTTGATCATCTAGTTTGTTCCTGAATACCCATTTTGTTCCAACAATGGGATGATCCTTTGGCCTTAACACTAGCTCCCAAACCTTATTTCTTTCAAATTAATTTAACTCCTCTTGCATTGTAATGATCCAGTGTGGATCTTGTTCTGCATCTTGTATGGATTGAGGCTCAATTTGAGAAAGAAAGTAGGTGTGCATCAGGTTTTGGTTGACCTGATTTCTGGTTTGCACACCAGCTGAGATGTCTCCAATCACTTGAAAGATATTCTCCTTGGTTATCTGTCTCTATTGTCTGTAATAATATTATGAAATCCAATCTCCTAGATAGTCGTTAGCCAGTCATAAATGACTTCCTTAATTGGTAGCTGTCTCTGGAGGAAAGTCCTAAGAAATATTCCCTTTCAGTCTCCTTGAAACTTGCTCCAGATTGATGAAACGGCTACAAAATCTTCTGCATTAAATGCTGGATATTGAAGATATTTGAATTCCATAACAGTCTGATTTGAAATCCTGAAATCGTCGATCTCCTTAAAAAAACGTCGATCTGAGCTCAGAGATCTGGAGTTTGACTTGAGATAGAAATCGTCGATCTGAGCTCGGAGATCGTCGAACCGAGTTTGACGCCTCGTCGACCTGAGCTCAGAGATAGTCGAACTGAGTTCGACGCCTCGTCGATCTGAGCTCGACGAAAATTGCCTTTGGTCTTCTGCACTTGTAAACAAAACTAGGAGGTCTTGGGGGAAGCTTTCAAACCTAAGTTCTAAGCCTTAGACCTATTCTAGTTGACCTTTAAATCTATACAATGAGGTCAAGACACTAACGAATCGTCGACCACTTTCTCCCGAGCAGGACACAGGTAGTGACATGGGCATGTCCCTACCCGTGTCGTTCAATTTTGGGTTTTGGCAAATTTTTTCCGGCCGCATCGTTTTGAAGGGACACATTTACTGAGTGATTTGCGGTCCAATGAGTGGTCGACACATGGCTATGCAGTTACCCACTTCCCACATGAAAAGGGGAGAAAACCCTAGCCGTTTCTACTCTTCCTTCCATGTCATTGTTGTAGAAAACTGCTGGAGAGGAAGAAGGTGCTGGAGCCGATCTTCTTCCCGTGAAGAACTAACATCGACCGAGGAGAAGAAGATGCCGCCAAGAAGGATGACAAGATCCATGGCTGGAAATAATGGAAACGTCGGAAACGAGGTGAGCTTCCTACCCTCTCCCTTGGTGCTAGATCTGTAGTTATTTCTAGGAGAGATGTCGACTCAAGAGAGTTTTAACTTGCGAGATGAAGATTTCCTAGGAAAAGACCATTCTAGGGCTTGTGCCCTAAGGATATTGATGTCTTCAACCTTTCCCCTCTCCTTGAGTAGATGGTGGACTTGGTTCGTGAAGAGGAAATGGTCTCATAAGGGTGAATAAGGGTGGAGGAATTTCTGTACATGGTTTTATCATGTGGCTTGATGAAGAAGATGAGCCTATGTTGTTCATCTTGCTTTAAGATGCGTGCAGAAATCTGTTTTCTGCTCGCAGCAGTTTTCGAGGCCATTTTCAGACTCGATGCGGCCAGATCAGGGCTTTCGACTAAACACGAAAGTCTCAGCCCTTGGAAATGCCTTTCCAACAAGGGGTTAAACGTTTTCACTAGATTCCTATAGCCTCGGGAATCCCCGTTTGAAGTTGTTGTACAGTAATCATTCCTGCATATGTAGATCTCGTGTTTGTTTTGTATCGACCTTGGGCTGGTAGAGAGATTGTACTATATTTATACTAATGTTTCGTTGAATGGAGTCTATAAGCATTTGCGATAAAACATGTTTATGACATTAATTGGATGGACCCTTAATGAACAAATTATGTGGTAAAATATACTTGATCAATGTGATTTGGTGAAGGTTGGAGAACGAATGGATTGACGAGTTGGGATGGTAAGAATGGTTTAAATATGTGAATCAATAAGGATGTACTTGGCAAGGGTAATACGTTGAATAACGATGAGTTTGGCTTGAAGATACTGTACATAATTAGTAACGACTATTATGAATAAATGGTTGTATGGTTGATGAATATGCGAGGTACCTTTATGTCGACGATAAACCTTAAGTGTTTGTGGCACTAGATTGTGAAAGGGTGTAAGTGCGGGGTTTGACTGCACTGGTTTGGTAATGTTGAGAAGAGACGTAAGTGGACGGTTGGGCTTGGTCCTCGGTGTTCATTCCCGAGGCTCCTTCCGTGCCACGATGATGTGAAATTACATGCGGTATGAGTCGACACACAATGTCGTAATCCTGGGTTAAGGATGTGTGGCAGGTCTACGGGCTCGCTAGTCGTCACACCGACGGGAGTTGACAGATAGACTTTGGGCGGTTGGGCTTGGTCCTCGGTGTTCATTCCCGAGGCTCCTTCCGTGCCAAGTGGAAGGTTGGGCTTGGTCCTCGTGTTTTTTTCGAGGCTCCTTCCGGGTCACGACATAGGACAGTTCAGGGCTTGGTTCTCGGTGCACATCTATCCGAGACTCCTACTGAGCCGTAGTACGCATGTGAGCTCCGCTGTTGTGTTCTTAGCGTTGAGGCGTATGGAGGCCTAGGTTTGGTAATGTGGATACCCCCTAGAAGTGAAGAAGCCCACTCTACTGTCACCGTCTGACCACGACGGATGACGCCTGAGAGGTTAACTACCTGCTCGAAAAGTGAGAACTACAAGTCTGTGTCGACATAGCAATTGCATGTGCGTGATCGGGGGTGAGTCATTGCATAACATTCATGGCATTGCATTACATACACAAGATCTTCATCGTATAAGTTTGTATGGGCACTCTTATGCGATGAGTTAATTTATTGTTGAGTCGATCCTTAACTTATATGTCTATGTGGGCATTCATATAAGTTGAGTTACTTTCTGTCGTAGCTTTACATTTTTCATATACTGTTATAGATGGTAGAATTGCTAGAGTAGAATGTTTACTCCGTTCATTATACTGCTGATATACTTGATATTACTCACTCTATACCACCTGTTTGTACTACTGCTTATATAAATATATTGTACCCTTTTTAATTTATCCTCCCGGTGCCGAGGAGTCGCCGGGGGAGCGGATGTGAAAGCCACTTAGTCTTTGTGACTAACGGCTGCTACGTCTTCCTTTTTAGGAGGAAACCCCGCGGTCAGAGTAGTCGTAGATTTTGCAGCAGGATAGCCAGGCAAGGACGATAGTGTAACACCCCAAAAACCCTAAGTCCCAAAAATGGGTTCAGGCTGAGTGACACGGCCTGGGACACGGGCGTGTCCCAGGGCGTGTCGAGTGCACACGGACTGGGACACGGGCGTGTCCCAGGGCGTGTTCTTTTTTCGTAGGCGTCGGCTCGAGCTCTCGAGAACTGATCGTCGAGAAGCAACACGGCCTGGGACACGGGCGTGTCCCAGAGCGTGTCCTACTAGGGTGAATTCTGGAGTGGCGTTGAGTGGCGTTGAGTGGCGTCTAGTGGCGTTGAGTGGCGTTGAGTGGCATTGGTGTGGTACACGGCCTGCGACACGGGCGTGTCACAGGGGCGTGTTGAGCATACGGCCGAGGACACGAGCATGTGCCTTAGCCGTGTCCTTCTCGGGTGTTTCAGCCTTGTATTGATGAGGTGACACGGACATCCACACAGCCGTATACTAGTTGACACGGGCGTGTTAGGGAGTGATACGGGCGTTTCGTGGCCCGTGTTCTGTTCCATATTGAGTCAGTTCCTGAACCGCTCAAGGGACACGGCCTGTGACACGGACGTGTCACAAGCTGTGTCAGCTCTGTTTAGATTCTTTTCCAAGCAGATCTTGGCCGTTCATTCCCTTCTATTTGGATCTTGTGGTCCCAGCTCTTCCCTGCTCTGATAAGGCCGAGAATGGAGATGAATATCTCATTCTCATCTTAGCCTTTCTCTTTCTAAGTGAAGAGAGAGAGAAGAGCAAGGAAGGAAGAAGGAGAAGCTTTCCGACTGCCGGTGGAGCTTCATCGGTCCGTTTCGAGAGCCGAGTGCAGCGTTGTGGAGGCAAGGCTGCCGCGGTGGTTTCCATCTGGCTAGTTTTCCATGGCACTGAAGCGATCGTCAAGGGTAACGGTCTTTCTTCCTTGGGAAGGTGAAGCCCTTTTGTTGGGTCCGGCGTTCCTTCACTTGACCCGTGGCGCTCTGCTACTTATATAAAAAATTAAGTAGCACCCTCTCTAACAGTCCGGGCTTTTGGTGCAGTTGGGTATGCGCTTGATCCTTCAATTGGTATCAGAGGAGGTCACGGGTTCAAGACCGGGGGGCGCTATTAAATCCTGATTTTTCCCTTCTACCTGTATGGGTCCGGTGGGTCAGAGCAACCGTGGACATGTGGTAACCCAACCTCTGAGCCATGTGGGCCATGTGGTAACCCCACCTCTGAGCCGACGGGTTGTGCTGGACGCCGGGGGGGATTGTTGGGTCCGGCGTTCCTTCACTTTACCCGTGGCGCTCTGCTACTTATATAAAAAAATTAAGTAGCACCCTCTCTAACAGTCCGGGCTTTTGGTGCAGTTGGGTATGCGCTTGATCCTTCACCTTTGTTTATCCATGTATATCTGTAGGAATCCTCCATCAAAAGATGGAAAAGCGTAAGTGATTCCAGTGGTTGAGTATTCATCTAGAGCCGGAACTGTGTAGTACGACATAGACATGCTGTGTGAAGCCCATCTGGATGGATGTCTGGATTGGTGATGCTGCGAACCGGAGAAGACTCCGTGTATACATCGGTTACCTTACGGAGATGGTGAGGACGATTGTGATGAGCTTAGTCTAGCTCCTTTAATTGTATGCTCGGCGCGAGCTGTATTGATGGAATGGACAGCGGCACGATGTGCCGGTGTTGAGGAGGAATGTGAGAACCTTTGAGTGGGTAGGACACCCACCAGGTTCATTGATCGGGTTATCGTAAGCGAACACCTCTGAGTGGATGGGTATGAGAGGTCGTCAACAGGGGTTTGGCGGCTGATGCCCATAGCCAACAAGTTAAGAACCTCTGAGTGGGTGGGCCACCCAACAAGTTTCGTGGTAGGATTGGGTGAGCGGTCGATTGGTAGCAATGCAGCGGGGCGATTTTCCTATGCTTGTTACACTACGTGGGTAGGTCGACTGATAGTGCTCACAATTTGTTATGAGGTGCGTGCCTCTGAGTGGACGGGTGCGGGAGGTCTTCAACAGGGGTTTGGAGGCTTAGGCCCGACCAACAAGTAAACACCTCGAATTGGTGGTGGAACCATGAGGAGCTTGGTACACCGTAAGTGTGCCATGAGTGCACGAGACGTCTTGGCACTAAGGCCGACGTTTTGTGGTGATATTGTGTATTGGATATATGTATTGAGATTGGATTACATGCAGGGAAGGAACCACTGCCCCGAGTAAGGGGTAGGGTCGTTATAATTGATCAGCTGAATACTGATCGTTGCTTTGTTTGTCACCCATGGGGTGAATGTCTATATGCAGGTGCTGCCCTTATAGATGCGGAAATGGATTGAGCGGGCTGAAGCCCTTGCTGTTGCTGTTAGGTCCTCGAAGGCCGTGCGAAGCTTTGGATTTCATGTGTGGCCGGCCTGCGTGCCGATGTATGAAGTTGTATGTTTGTAAAGAGAAACTTGTAAGTCCTTAAGGCCGTGAGCGGTGTGCTTGTTAACATTCCTGGTCTTGTATATAAATGAGTTATTTATATAGTAGTGGACATTCATGGACTGAGTTCGTATAACTTGTAAACTTCCGCTAGAATGCTCTGAGTTAGGATGCGTGGTATTTGGTATTAACCTGTGACCTCGCTGTCTGTTTGTGGCATATAATGTGGGGCCCCGGTCGGACCTTCTATTATATGTTATTTAACGGGTCGGGTTGTTACAGATAGGGCCTGAAGGGACGGTGCCCTTGCTACCGTTAGTGACCGATGTGAGTTTGAGAAACTCATGATGTAGCCCCTTTGGGCAAGTTTTACTCGTACTCTTATATTTTAGAAGCTTGTTGTAGCTTCTTTTATTTCTTGTACTTTTGGACTATTATTACTTATGTGTGGATTGACTTCTATTTATATTCTTGGTTGGGTTGGCATTGGTTGATATTGGTTAGAGCCGGCAGGATAGACATCTTGTGGTACAGGTTAGCCCGAGTGCTAGCGCTACTACAAGACGGCTGTTTTGGGCATAAGACTCCCCTCGTGTCGTGTTTTGTGTTCCGGGAGGGGGGGTCTTACAGGAGCAACGTCATTCACCATCTCAATATTCAGTCGGGCGCAATTATTAACACGTACTTTCATAATTGATATAAAAGGCTCTCAAACCTTCATTTGAAGACAAACAATTTGAGAAACTAGAGAGAGTTCTAAGGTTTTCCGGCGAGGGCGTGTAACTTAAATCGTTCCATCGCTTGGATTTCACTATGCTCCCTCTCTAGCCCGCTCACGCACAACACGCTCGCGGGCGCAACTGCTGGCGAAGGAACTTGGAAGAACACACTCACGCAAGGTCCAGCGGGCGATCTCTTCAAAGCATCGTGGACTTGGCGATTTTCCCTACTTTTCCATACCCATAGCTTGCGATGAAGAGGTGACATGTCACCCTCCGAAGAACTCAAATACTTGTAAGCAAAAGAAAAATAATGGATTTTGACCCGACACAGATCCGACCACGTGATTTTTCACACTTTCTAATTTTCCACGTTAAAAACTAAAGGTGTCACTTAAAACCGAAAACCATAGACTGAACCGGAACCGAACCGAAACCGAACCGGAATTGAAAAGAGCTGAACCGAACCATTCGAGAATTATTCGGGTTCCAATTTGAATTTTGGAACCGTGAACAACATTGGTCCGAGTGTGGTTATTTCATTTTATTATCCGGACCGCAATCGGAACCGCAACATACAAGTCTCAAGCGGTTCCAAGATTTTTAAACCCGATCTGCACCGGACCGAAACAGAACCGAACCGCAACCCGTTTATTAATAATAAAATATTATTATTATATTGTTATTTTTATAATCTATCTATAATATTTATACTTCTATAAGGGTGAAACTGACGCGGTTTGACTCAAACCTCAATCGCACTAAAAGAGGTCGGTTTTTGGACAGAACAAAATCGCACCACACCAAAACCGTGCGGTGTGGCTTGACATTAGTGCAGTTTGGAGTCGGTTTTTGCGGTGCAGTTCCGGTTTTTATACTATTATATAATATATTTTCAATTTTACTAATACATTTTTCTGAAATAATTAAAATACGTGTACTCATGGCGATGATTGCAATATCAGGCCCTCTCGAAGAAGACGGTGCGGTGCGGTTTTGTCGATTTTGTACCGCCAAAAATAGCACTGCAAGTTATGTTGTTTTGCAACCAACAAAGTGGCTCTACAACCAAATCATTCAGTGTGGTTTAAAATCAGTACGGTTTAAAATCAGTGCGGTCTGGGACAATTTTGTAATTTTACGATTTTAGTTCTTAACTTTTTGCGTTACTTACTATATTATACAAAAAGTAATCCCCCTTAGAGTAATGCAAAATTCTTATGACTGAGCCCTGTACTTCTAAGTCCTTGCAAAAAAACTAAACAAATTTACATTTTCCCTCCGGTTTTTTTTATTGTTGACCTCCCCATTCATTTCGTCAAATTTAATTTTAGTTTTACTTGTAACCGCACCGAACCGCATAGAATCAGACCGAACCGTTAGTGACCGGTTTGATTTTGGTTCTTGTTGAACCATAACCGGAACCGTTGACATGATGATTCTAAAAATTATTTTGAAACCGGAACCAGAACTAGAACCAGACAAACCAAATAAGATTTTGATTCTAATTTAAAGAACCATTATCTTACCGGTTCGGTTCACGGTTTTAGTAGAACCGGAACTGAACCGGAACCAAACCGGAATCGTGATAGTTCTATTAAAAACGCCTGCATGCCCTTGCTGTTGGTTTCTCTTAATTGTTTGCACGCTCCCCAATTAATCGTAGGGGGCGACCCACAATAATAATTATTCTTGATTCAAAAGATCAAAATAATTCACTTCGGATTTGATGAGATTCTTTGCAGATCGGCTCTAAATGCAGTAGTAAGTAGTAACCGAAATCACAATCACTATTTCCAATTTAGCTCGGAAAGAATCCCAAGAAATTAAAATTTAAAAAGAAACGGAAGCGCATAAAAGGCCGGTTTCCTGTCTTAGCTGTTCCAAAAAGGAACACCGGACTCAAATCCACCTGCGCCTCGAAATTCTGCGGTGGCGAAGGCCCGGACCCGGCGTTTCCATCCATAAAAGAAGTTCCGCCTCCCCTCCATTCCCTTATTAGTTCGCCTCACCGTTTGGCTTTGGCCCTCCGTCGCCTTGTGAGAAGATCTGCTCTCCTCGCCGCCGCACTTCATTCCAAGAGAGGTCTCCTTCTCTCCCATATCTTTTGAATTCATTTAGATTTTGTAGCTCTCGTTTTGGACCGATGAAGGTTTATGTTTCGATCGACTTCCTTCTTTCTGGTCCGTTTCTGGAATTTTGATGACTGGACTTTGAAGGAATTGATATATATTTCGGGAATCTGTTCTGCATTATAAAAAAATTCCCATCTCATGACCGTTAAATTTGTTCCAGAACGCCGCTTGTTTTTCATGCTTTGAATTTGGCGATCTGGAGTTGATTTTTTTTTTAGATAGAGATTGTTGGTCAAAGATTTATAACCCTTGTAATCAAGGAATTAATGGTTTTGTAGGGCACTGCATAAGTTTATGCATTTTGAACACCCTGTTTTATTTGATTCATCATATAAAGACGCGATCTTGGTCTACAACCTTCTAGTTTACACTACATTCCTCTTGGGGCTTATGCACTTCTATGAATTTGAAAATTATATTTTGAAAACAGATAGTTATATTGAATTCCATAAGTTAGTTGGATTTAGGCTCCATTTGGCACGGTGGTGACGGTCGTAAATGCATGGGTTAAACCGTCATTCGTTAAGGATTACCTAACAAACATCATCCGTTTGAACATAATTGTGGATGAAGTTCCTTAGGTGGGCGTTAACAAAGGACAATTTAGTCCCCATGTTCATGTCCGCCACCACCGTGCCAAACGTAGCCTTAGTTGGAAATAGTTAAGGATTTTGAACTCTACAAACAGGTATAAATTCCTAAAAAGTGATGATTTCATTTTTCACACATTCAGATATGTGCAAATTGAACCACTACTCTCTGCATGCATCATATCTTCTGCATATAAGAGCCCTTGTATTTAGCATATCGTATACACATAGGTATTGAATATTTGTAGACTTTGTGGGTCCTTAGAGCATTGACAATTTTAATATATGAAGACGAATTACAACACTCGAGCCTTTATCCACTATAGTGGGGATGAAGACGAATTACAACAACAACAAATGTTGTCTCATAATTGTCGCATTCAACTTGTCTTCGTTGTTATGTTTCACCCATTGCTCTTCTCATTTAATATGCATATGCTCATTTCAGACACTTAAGCTAGTTATTATAAGATGAAATTGTAAATTATGTAGATATTTTCCTAGAGGATGTTTATTTCATACTACTATTCTCTTCTCTGATGTTTCTTTGGATTTGGTTGTTCACAGAAGTTATAGATAAGCTATATTTATTAGTATATGTGATACAAATTATGAATAGACGATTCCATTGAAACTGAAGAAGATATATAAACTTGCGAGATATGCTCACGCCTATGTTCTTGAGGGTTGGTTTCCTCAACATTCTGAAATGAGAGAATATAAAATGGACTCCCGGATAAACAATACACCTAAGTGTCTCCCCTTATATAAATGAGGATGGCGCGCTTAATAAGACTATAAAATGAAATATTTATACGATAAGATTAGTCATAGATAAAATAATGGAGGTGCTCATATTACCCTTTTCTTGTCATGCGGGTCGTCCGAGGAAGCGTATACATTCTGAGAACGTATATGCATATCAATAGGCTGTTAGTTAGCTTCCTGGATGATGTAATTGTTTTGGAAGAGAAAGTAATGAAATGCTAAAATAAAATAAAAGGTAAATGATTGATGGAACCAATTTTTGGTTGTTTAGGACATGTATAAGTTCATGTATCCTAGAAATTTTCAGTGTTGTTTCCTTTACTTTATCCCGCTTGCCAATGTAATTTCTTATTCATTGAGTGTATCTCACTGTTTCAAATAGAAATTTCTAAACTTCGGCAATCATATTTATTGTGAAGATATTTTAAAATGGCTGACGGTGAAGAGGTTCAACCTCTCGTGTGTGATAATGGGACCGGAATGGTGAAGGTTAGTTTCCTTGCTCCCAAATCTAGCTGGAACACAAAATTAGCAAGTAGATATACAATGTTGTGTTTGTTTCCTTGTATGGTACAGGCTGGATTTGCCGGCGATGATGCTCCGAAGGCTGTTTTCCCCAGTATTGTGGGTCGACCTCGCCACACTGGCGTCATGGTTGGGATGGGACAAAAAGATGCTTATGTGGGTGACGAGGCCCAGTCCAAAAGAGGTATCTTGACCCTTAAGTATCCAATCGAACACGGAATTGTTAGCAACTGGGATGACATGGAGAAGATATGGCATCACACTTACTTCAACGAGCTTCGTGTGGCCCCCGAGGAACACCCGGTACTTCTCACTGAGGCCCCACTTAACCCCAAAGCCAATAGAGAGAAGATGACTCAAATTATGTTTGAAACTTTCAACGTTCCGGCCATGTACGTAGCAATTCAGGCTGTCCTCTCCCTTTATGCTAGCGGTCGCACTACTGGTTTGTCTCTCTGTAACATTATTCTCGTCAAGTTCATTCGAACTTGTTGCACTTAGCCTTGCATTGTTTTATGGACAGGAATTGTCCTCGATTCTGGTGATGGTGTGAGCCACACGGTTCCAATATACGAAGGATTCGCCCTTCCACATGCCATACTTCGGTTGGATCTTGCTGGCCGGGATCTCACCGATGCCTTAATGAAGATTCTTACAGAGAGAGGTTACTCTTTCACAACAACTGCAGAGCGAGAAATCGTGCGAGATGTGAAGGAGAAGCTAGCGTATGTTGCCCTTGATTACGAGCAGGAGCTTGAGACAGCAAAGACCAGCTCATCTATGGAGAAGCAATATGAGTTACCCGACGGCCAGGTGATCACGATCGGTGCTGAGAGATTCAGGTGTCCGGAGGTTCTCTTCCAGCCATCAATGATTGGTATGGAATCTGCTGGTATTCACGAGACCACTTACAATTCAATCATGAAGTGTGATGTCGATATTAGGAAAGACTTGTATGGCAATGTTGTTCTTAGTGGTGGCTCGACCATGTTTCCTGGAATTGCCGATCGAATGGACAAAGAAATTAAGGCCCTTGCTCCGAGCAGCATGAAGATTAAGGTCGTTGCCCCGCCGGAACGAAAATACAGTGTCTGGATTGGAGGCTCCATTCTAGCATCACTGAGCACCTTCCAGCAGGTAAAACAATGTTCTTGTAGTAGTTTACAATGCTATTACTCGTTGACCATATTGTTGTGTTTGACTCGAACTTCCGTGAATTCATAGATGTGGATCTCCAAGGGAGAGTACGATGAATCTGGGCCCTCGATCGTCCACCGAAAGTGCTTCTGATTCCCCCATGGTTGGTTATATTTCTTCAGGTGGTACTTTATGTTCTTATCTGAATATTATTGTGAGCTCCATTTGATTGAAGGCCCGGATTGTCGAGGGCTATGATATATTTTTTTTCTGCAAAGATATTTCTGTACTTCAGATTTCATATTGGATGATTCTCATCCTCCTTCTTCTTATTTGTCTTATGAGCCAAAAAACTTTAAGCTGGCTTGAAATTATCTCTATTCGAGCCAAATTCTGTCTCCCTAGTTTCCATCATAGTTAAAAACACGTTTTAATAAACACACTGATACATGAATGACTGTTGTATGCTAAAATTATGGTGAGTCTCTGTATACCTAAATGCATATAAGAATCCATTTCATTTTGATCTTGAATTAGATCAACCTTATCCAGACTCTGCTCATTTCAAGCTCGATCCGACCTGATCAGTGCTCATTGGAGCGAAAACTGGATCTGAGCTACTCAAAATTCTGATTTGTTTCTCTATATGTTAGGCTCCCATCCTATTCCATCACAATATTTTGACAAGTTTAAGGGTCTACAGGTTGTGTTGCTAGGCTACTGTTCTCCACAGCAGGAGCATTGTGGGCTCAAAAGCGCTTTGTCAATATATACTATCTTGGTCGTTCATTTCCAATTAAATTGATCCTTTTCGAGAGAAAAATAATGTGTGTGTGTCTATATATATATATATATATATATATATATATATATATATATATATATATATATATGAGTGCCTGACATGGGGCTCCGCCCCTATGGCTACACGCCACAGTACCCGGCCCGTGACGGCGGGCTGCGCCCGTCCCCGGCGGGCTTTGTCTCCCCCGGTGGGCTGCGCCCGGCAGCCCTCGGCCGCACCGCCCGCACGCCTCCCGATGCCATTCAACAGCATCGAGGAGGGCACCGAGGCGGGCGGTGCGCCACGGGCCCTTCGGCCGCATCGAGGAGGGCACCGCCCGCCTCTCGCCGGGCGGTGCCCGCCCCTGGCGGGCCTGGGCTTAGGCGGAATTTAATCCCGACTGGATTAAATTACGCCTACTGTAGGCGGAATTTAATCCTGACAGGATTAAATTCCGCCTACTGTAGGCAGAAATTAATCTCGCCTGGATTAAATCCGCCTACTGTAGGCGGAAATTAATCCCGCCTGGATTAAATCCGCCCTGGATTAAATCCTTCTACAGTAGGCGGATTTAATCTAGGCGGGATTAATTTTCGCCTACTGTAGGCGGGATTTAATCCCGCCTACTTAGGCGGGATAAGTAGGCGCCTAATTAATCCCGCCTGGGATTGCATTAATCCCAGTCCGGATTTAGTCCCACACCGCCCAAATAGTTTGATATTTTCGATATATATTACGCCGCCTTCCTATAGAAGAAGTGAGGCTATTGCTGGCCCAAAATGGGCGGGCCGAAAGCTGGCGGGCTTCCCGGCTGGCTCTAAACTGGCGGGCTTGCCCGTTGTTGTTCCTGGCGGGCTTCTTTAACAGATTTTCGGCTTAATTTTGTAGCCAGCCTATTTGATCGTATTGTAGGGAGCCCTACCAAATATATAGGTATGAGATGCCCTATGTAGGTTTAGGAGACCTAAGAAAAATTATGAACGGCCATGATTCGTTTCTGTGATCAACGGTTGCGATCAAATGTGGTTCTCATTCAACGGTCGTGATCTGATTCAAAAATTCAAAACTACTTCTTTAATGTATAAAGATATATATATACATTGTACATGTACATGTATGTATAAATACTTCTTTAATATATATATACATGTACATCTACATATATGTATATATAAATAGATGTACATGTACATATATGTACGAGTGTCCGACACGGGGCTCCACCCCTATGGCTATGCGCCACAGTACCCGGTTCATGACGGAGGGGTTCGCCCGTGCTCGCTGACTCTTAGTGGGCTTCGTCCGCGTTCGAGCGGGTTGTTCCCACATATGAGCGGGTAAAGCCCGCTTAGAAATTCTTTAGAATGTCCTCCATGTGGCAAAAATTTGGAGTGTGCCAATTATTTGGCGGGCTACACCTGCATGCAAGAGGGCTTCTCTCTACTTTTGAAATTACAAAAGTAGCCCCCTATAAAAAGCTTACATTTCACGACAGTACCCTGATCGCGATAGTGTACGGGTCCCTCCGTGCCCTCCGTGACAGTAACACGGTGTCGATAGTAACTCGACCGTGATAGTGCACGGGGGCCCCTTGTGCCCTGTGCGGCAGTACCCAAGCCACGATAGTGTCCTGGTAGGATGAGACTCTCACCCCTTGCAGCGCCTGCATTTGAGCGGGTTGCGCCCGCATTCAAGCGGAATAAATTAAATTCCAAAATAAAAAACCTAACACTTAAAGCAAAATGATTTCCCCCCGCCCTTTCACATTTTATATCAGAAATTTTTGCAGAAAGAAAAAAACAGAGCATAGCATAAAGAGAAGAGAGCTGATCTGAAGACTTACATTAATGTTGCAAGCAATACAATCAGATTTCTCCCTTTAATCTCATCCAATGATAATTTATATGAAAGCTCCAACATAGCAATGAATGGCAGCCAGAAAGATACTAATAATACTCCAACGTCTCGGGGGAGGGGAGGGGGTGGGGGGCTTGCAACATGATATGCTCACCCGCCATGACAAACAACCCTAGGTCGCAAACTGGTTTCTCCAATAATAATTCGAATATAAGCTCCAACACACCAAGAAAATCAACAGAAATCATCGATGATAAGCCAACGACTCATAGGGGTAGAAACATTTTGCACACATTTGATTCCACAGAGGTATGCAAAAAAGAAAAATTTCTTAAAAAACAAAAGAAATATTCTGAAACAAATTGGTAACAAACAATCAGTAAATCACAGCAATAACAAATATAAAAGACAGAAAGTATATTGTGCAAGATGAAAACACAATCCATTGAACTATAACGTCACTTAAAACTGATATTAAAAAGAGATTGCGAACGTGTGGTAAAAATATTAATATGAAGGGCAATCACATACAGTGAAGAAGGGGAGTACCACATGCAATGAGTTTTGTGGAAAGAAACTGTGATAGCGATCACGGGTTATTTCCATTTGAAATATGTTGGCCCGTCCGCCCGCCTACTATTTGGTTAGCCTGAACATTCGTCAAACATATAATTGATAATCATTAACTAAACTATAAATTAATAAATATGTTAACAGACATAAATAAGACAATGAATGATAATGTAAAGAAACTATGATAGTGATAATAAACCACAAATAAATAGGAGTACATAAACTTTTATTCAACAAAATAAGAGTTGGAGATAAGTGGATTCTTCATTGATGCATTTCATCAAACATGTAAGTGCTAATGGAGGTTATCCCAATAAAATAAGATTTGGATTAACCATAGCTTATCCTCAATTTCAGTGAAAACTGAAGTCGAAGATAGCGCGAGAAGAAACCTGATGTGTGAAGGAGGTTAGGAGGATTCAGATGTGCAGAGGAGATAAGTGGAGTGATCTTTTAAGGAGGCATAATCGGTATCTTTAGGGCGGAGAAGATATCTGAGTTGTGAAGGAGGTGAGATGGGGGCGTGATCTGTGAAGGTAGAAAGGTCGGCGAGTAACTGCTAATGGAGAGAGAAACAAAAAAACGATGAAAAAAACCAAATGGAGAAAACGGGGAAAGAAACCATTGGATGGAGAAGAAACTAGTAAATGGAGATCTTGTACCGAGAGAATGTCCTAGTGCCAGGATTGAATGAGGCCACACATGGATGGGATGAAGGCCAAAGCTCCGACCGGGATGCGGGGAAGATGGGGAAAAGGGGGAAGAGGAATAGTGTTTTCATCGTGGGAAAAAAAAAAGAGGCGAAACTGACGTACAACACTGTTCAAGAAGGTAAAAAAGAGTTGAGATTCAAATTAAAGTAGTTTGGATGATCAAGATTGAAAGGGTAGATTATATTCGAAGGCTAAGATTATATATATATATACGGAATAGCGGATGTTAGCGGGCTGCTAAAAGTGCACAAAACAAAATATACAGTAATACGGAAAATATACATAGTAAAATGCATTTTTAGAAAAAGTGGTCAACATGAAGGCTAAGATTATATATATATATATATATAGTATGTTGTTTATCCGCTTAACGCTGATAAAAGTAAAGAACACGCATGCTTGATTTTCCGTTGGATTTAATCCAACGGTTAAAAAAATATGAGAGCAATTTTTTTTAGCATGGGGCGGTCGGCGACTGTCGGCTCGCCGCCCGCCCTGGGCTCGCGGCGTGGACGCCGACGATACCAGGGCGGCCGGCGTGCCCGCAGCCGCCTGCTGCCCCATGCTAAAAAAAAATTTGTAGACAGCACCAGTGGCGCCGTCGGTGCTGCTGTTGCAATTTTTATTTACAGCAGGGCGGCCGGCGGTTGTGGGCTCGCGGGCCACCGGCCGCCTTGGGCTCGTCGTCGTCCACGCCGACGAGCCCAGGGCGGCCGGTGGACGGCGAGCCCGCAGGCGCCGCCCGCCCCGCTGTCATGCGCTTCCCTCGCACGGATATATGGAATTATGCGTTACGCGTATTTCCATTTATCCGTGTGTGTGTGTGTCTAGAGAGAGAGAGAGAGAGAGAGAGAGAGAGAGAGAATACATATCATATGCGGGCTAGCTTAGGTGCGGGCGTACGGGTTTGGAGATTTGGGGTCAAGGAGGCTTCAAATCAAAAAGTGATCAACATGAAAGTTGTTCAGATCGCCGAGATCTACAACTTTTATGTTGATCATTTTTTGATTTGGAGCCTCCTTGACCCCCGATTTGGGACCCGAAAATTGGAAAATTTTCAACTTACTGTAGCAGTCTCGCCGCCCAGACTTTTCGGGTCCAAAATCGAAGGTCACGGAGGCTCCAAATCAAAAAGTGATCAACATGAAAGTTGTTCGGAACGCCGATATCTACAACTTTCATGTTGATCACTTTTTGATTTGAAGCCTCCTTGACCCTTGTCCGTACGCCCGTTTGCCCGCACATGATACATCCCTATATATATATATATATATGGGGATGTATCATGTGCGGGCAAACGGGCGTACGGACAAGGGTCAAGGAGGCTTCAAATCAAAAAGTGATCAACATAAAAGTTGTAGATATCGGCGTTCCGAACAACTTTGATGTTGATCACTTTTTGATTTGGAGCCTCCTTGACCTTCGATTTGAGACCCGAAAAGTGTGGGCGGCGAGACTGCTACAGTAAGCCGAAAATTTTCCAATTTTCGGGTCCCAAATCGGGGGTCAAGGAGGCTCCAAATCAAAAAGTGATCAACATGAAAGTTGTAGATCTCGGCGATCCGAACAACTTTCATGTTATCACTTTTTGATTTGGAGTTTCCTTGACCCCCAAATCCCCAAGCCCGTACGCCCGCACCTAAGCTAGCCCGCATATGATATATATATATATATATATATATATATATATATATATATATATATATATATATATATATATATATATATATATATATATATATATATATATATATCAGATTAATGCAAAAACGCGTAGCGCGTTTTGCTCTAAAAAACGCGCTCTCGGAAATACGGAAAAATCACCCTCTAAACAACATTTTTAGAAAAAGTGGTCAACATGAAAGTTGTAGATCTCGACAAGATCTACAAATTTCATGTTGACCACTTTTTCTAAAAATGCTGTTTAGGGGGTCTATTTTCAAAAGGCGCGAAGGGGGTTCCGCCCGGTAAATATGACGATTTTTTTTTTGCGCGGACCTCCCTTCGGGCCTTTTGAAAATAGACCCCCTAAACAGCATTTTTAGAAAAAGTGGTCAACATGAAAGTTGTAGATCTCGTCGAGATCTACAACTTTCATGTTGACCACTTTTTCTAAAAATGCTGTTTAGGGAGTGTTTTTTTCATTTTTCCGAGGAGCGCGTTTTTTTGTCCAAAAAGCGCTGCGCGGAAATACAGTGCCCCCTATATATATATATATATATATATATATATATATATATATATATATATATATATATATATATATATATATATATATATATATATATATATAGGGCTGGAAAATTGAGTTACGCGCATTTAAAAAATATACGTGCCGTTGTTTTCCGCCGTTGGATTCAATCCAACGTACATAAAAAGGGCGCAACAGTGGGGCGGCCGGCGGTCGGCGGCTGCGGGCTCGCCGGCCACCGACCGCCCTGGGATCGTCGGCATGGACGTCGATGAGCCCAGGCCGGCGAGCCCGCAGCGGCCGGCCGCCCCGGTGTAAAAAAAATTTGCAAATTTTTTTTACATCAGCACCGACGGCGCCGCCGGTGCTGTCTGCAAATTTTTTTTAGCATGGGGCAGCAGGCGGTTGCGAGCACGCCGATCGCCCTGGTATCGTCGGCGTCCACGCCGATCGCCCTGGTATCGTCGGCGTCCACGCCTGCGAGCCCAGGGCGGCCGACGAGCCCGTAGTCGCCGGCCGCCCTGCGCTCCGCGTACATATATATATATATATATATATATATATATATATATATATATATGTACGCGTACATATATATATATGTATATGTACGCGTACATATATATATATATATGTATATGTACGCGTACATATGTACGCGTACATATAAATATATGTACGCGTACATATAAATATATGTATCTACTAGTAGATATATATATACACGCGTACATATATATGTATATGTTCATATATGTAATGTACATATATAAATGTACATGTATATACGAGCATCTCCGCACGGGCTACGCCCGTGCTCGATGCTCTTCGCATCGACAGTATCCCAGCTGCGACAGCACCTCCACCCAAACTCGGCCCCTCTACAACACTCGATGCATTAACAGGCCACAGGGAGCCCCGGTGCCCTACGCAACCGCACCCCCGCCTCGATAGTGTCCCGACAACGCGACACCTCTGCAGCTCGCAAACACTCGTGTACAACAAAGTTGAACCTAAATGAAAAACAAAATTGAAACCACAAAGCGTGGTACATACCCTGCCTTTAAGATGCGTATTTTTTTCAAGTCAACAGTGTTAAAGAAACAATATCATGTTGCTTAACATAAAGCATAAGATTTCATTTACAGTAGTATATAATATAATATCCCAAAACGTATAATATTTTATACAGTAGCAGCAATGCAGTGCTAAACGGTAGATGGGAAACATGCAGCATAACGTTGCAATTATGACCAAGCATTTTTGAACTTCTTCTATCGCGGATGATTCCCTGTGAGCATATGAAAAAATTTAGTGATTTCAAAAGTGCATATATATTAAGCATGTGTACAAAGAAGTTACTAGCCATTATTTTATATTGAACTCTTTCTTTGCAGCGTTGATGTCATACGACTTTGGCACAATAATTTTTTTTGATGTTGCAAATGCTTGGAAAACAAAATTCCATTGTTCGATGACACCCACGTCCCTTGGCACCTTCAGTATTAAAATTTTGGGTTCGTTGTATTTGTAGATATGAGGCATATCATGTCATGTTGTTTTGTCATCAACTCCATTATGATCTCGATATATTTCTTCTACCCATTCTGGAAATACACAATCATTTGAATGGGACTGTTGTCCTGATTGTATCGACATAGCTGTATGTAGTAAAACAAATGTCAACATAACGATAGAGCAGTATGTGAAACAGTTATTATATTACAGAATAATGTATCAAATAGTAGAAGTAGTAGTATAGTAATCTATATGAGTAATCTACTATTGTAATTGTAATATGATGGAAATAGTATACATGATAACTTACTTTGATTCGTTGTACATTAAAGTCATTTTATGCTGACAATGTAATATCAGTTTAATATGTTTGAAATTTGGTAAAATATTATTATAAAAATGTAATGTACTTGTAAGATATATGTTATGGAATATTTTGGTTAGAGTTCATTGTTTATATGATATTTGAATAAATATAATGAGTACATGAACATGTGTAAATGTACAAAATTTATAGGTAAAATACGTACCTAAGGCAGAGTACCGAAGGAAAGTTGTTAGCACCGTATGTATGGCAGCAAAGGGTGCTTTCAAATAATTGCAGACAAATATATTTAATGAGCAGAAGAACTCTTAAGAGTTTTGGAGGAGCAAACCGCAGCCGAGAAAGATGAAGAGGCGGAGGCGGTGTTGCAAGACCAGCGATCGCAGTACTGGCGGAGCTCTTCTACAACAATAATTTTGTACAGTTGTAATTATACATTTAAAGAACATAACTTTGTAAATTAGGTAAAAATATGGCGTCACAATTTTTAGACGAATGTCATCAAAAAAACATGGTGAGAACAATCTCTTTAGAAACTTTTTTATGCTAACTGATTCCATTAGTTTTGGAGCTCTATTGTAATGGCTAAATGTGGAGGATCCCTTTGTCCAGTAAATGCTCATTTTGAAAGTGTAGCGAATCTGTGCATATTCACCTTGCTACTGTGGTGTATCTGATTTGTGCATATGAACCTTGCTAGTGTGGGTTGGAAAGAATTGTAGGGTGCAACCCCAGTTCGGGTAGCCTGACCCAACACTAACCAATTACCGTGTTAGTCAAATATGAGAACTGAGCATTAGAGATCGTTTAAAAAAATCAGCAAAGGCTGATTACATGGCTAACATAATCAAAGAAATGAGTGATAACATGAAAGCTTGGCACTATCTAATCATATTGTCTCCATATGAACCTTAGTACACTGATTTGAAAAGTATTTGCCTACACCACCCCAATTCGTGTAGGCTTATCAAACACTAACCAATTAACATGTTCCTCAAATATCAAACATAGCAATACAGATATTTTAAAAAGTTCATCCAAGTCTGATTACATGGCTAACATAATCTCAAGTAATGGTGTAAAACAAATGTATATAAAGATAAGCCTAAGCTGTTATTGGTAAGATAACTATGAAACAGTAAAAAATTTTAGATTACACAAAGATAAGCAGTGCACTACCGCAAGATTTTTAGCAAATAAAAAAACAAAACATACAAAATCTGTGGAAAGAAACTGTAAAGCATGATTTCACCGTAAACTGTATATAAATTAGAGAAAATTACCTAGATGTGGAGGCGAAATCTGTGAAGAAAGATCACGTACCCGTAGATGGGAAGGAAAGTATTTTTCAGATGTCAGAGACAAAATCTGAATCTGCACATAGGCGAAACCATAAGTTAAAAGCACAGTTCAACACCCAAATTAAATCGGGAAGAAAAAACCTACATCAGAACTTCTAAGAGTCTTTGAAAGTGGAAGAAGTGCGAGAATTTTGACACATAAAAACGTGATGTCTTTGTTATTTTCCTTTTGCCAATTATCATGAAGACCAATAAAATTATTTTTCTTTAATATACAGTATATTAAAGATAGAAAAAAAAGGATTTAGAGCAAAATGATTATACAATAAACATTGCATTCATGATCAATAAAATTATTTTCCATGTTTTTAGGCAGCCATGTTTCTAGCATACAGAAGTGAAATGGGAATATACTAACGAAAATGAACTTCTTTACATGAAATTAGGGAGGTACACTCAATTCCATCCAACCATACAAACTATGAGAGTTATTAATCATGAATATATATATATATATATATATATATATATATATATATAATTCATGTCTAAGGAGTGGTCTTCCATACCTTGAATGTTTTCCCAGAAGATGCAAATTGTAAAAAGTATATCTATATATATATATAATTCATGCCTAAGGAGTGGTCTTCCATACCTTGAATGTTTTCGCAGAAGATGCAAATTGTATTGTTTCTCTAAAAACCTGAACAACAAAATATTACACAATCAAAAGCAAAAAAAAACTTATCTATTTAGTGGAACATTTATCTTAAAAACACAGTCAAATTATGTAGCCTAAATGCCCCAAATGTATGCAATACAAATTCGGAGCTGAACTAAAATCTGCGCAAATTCACAGCTGACTCAAATCAACTAAATGGGTCCGTGGAGGAGCAAGAATGAGCAGAGGCGAGAAAACAGGAGAAGGAAAAAACCTACAGTAGAAGTACTAAATCTGCAGATGTACAAAAAGTATAACTGCAAAATTTGACAAAGAGATCAGCGTGCGCACTCAAAAACTTACAGCAACTCGATGTTGTCACCGTGCTCCCCGAGCTGCAAAACACAGGTCCGGCGCACAAAGCCGCAGCCGGGGAAGATGAAGAGGGCAAGGCGCTGATCGGAGACCCAAAAACGACCCTAATACCGGAGATATGCTGAGGCGAGCAAAGAGGAAGAAGTGCGCCTTTTTTTGCGATCGTGAATAACAACGGGGAAGAATGTCGGGCCTTTAAAAGAACTTAAAGCGTGGCGGTGTCCACTTAAGCGGCGACTGGAAGCGTGGCGGTGTCCCCTTAAGCGGCGGCCCATCCTCTGCGATGTCGAGCGAGCAGCTGGTAGCACGCGGCGGAAGCGGCAGAATCGGAGAAGCACTGTAGGTTTTGGCGACTTTCAAAAAACCAGCGGAGCTGACGACGTTTTACTCGCGTGACCGACGACGGGACGGAAAAACGAACGAACTTTAATAATATAGATATATATACTAGTGACAGGTAGGGACCTCTGGCCCGATGGCTACGCAGCACAGTACACTGCCGGCGACTGCGGGCTTCACCCATCATCCGGTGGGCTTCGCCCGCCCGCCTCCCGACACTTTTTATATTTATATATTTTATTGTTATTTTTATTCTTAATTTCTTAAATTTTTTTTTTAATCGAATTTGACGGTCGTCTCCGCCGCCGGCGGCCTGACCGGAGACCCCTGGCCGGTTCACCGGTAGCCGACGAAACTTCCGGCGGTGTTCCGGTGGCGCTCCGGCGGGGCCACCGCCTCGCCCGAGTGCCACCGGAACACCGCCGGAAGGTTCGGCGGCTACAGGGGAACCAGCCGGGGGTCTCCGGTCAGGCCGTCGGCGGCGGTAAAGATCGGGTTTTTTTTTTATTTTTGCGGACAATGGTGATCGGGATTTAGGAGAGAGAAACAGTGAGGATTTTTGGGAATTTTTATTTGCAGACCAATTCCGCTATTTGCAGCCCAAGATCCAACGGTTCTGGATCAAAACACTCAAATCCGACATCCATCTATATTCCCCCTATTTTCGAACTCACGCTATTCGTACGGGCTACGCCCGTGCTCGATTCTCTTGGGCGGCCTTCGATCGCATCCAGGCGGGCGAGCCCACCTGCGTACGGGCTTCGCCTTCCTTCGCACGGGCTTCGCCCGTGCTCGATGCATCGATGCGCGCTGCGCCCGCCTATGAGCGGGTTGCGCACGCACCCGAAATCTCTTTTTTCAAAACATATATATATGGGTACTTAAAATGTCCGTAAAAAAATATGAATTACTATTCCTATTTTTATTTTATACAATTTTACAAATTTTTATCTATAAAAATTTAATTAATCTCTCTCCCTCTCTCTCTTTTATCACTCCCCCACTATCTCTCTCTCCTTCTCTCTCCCGCATCCTCTCTCTCCCTCTCCCTCCACTCTCTCTCCCGCCTCCTCTCTCTCCCACTCCCTCCACTCTCTCTCTCCCCAATCTCCCCTCTCTCATGCTCTCTCTCATGATCCAATGGCCAATATCCAATCTATGGTGTGCCTCCAAATATCTATATTCTCTTATATATATAATAATATATCTACTAGTAGATATATATATATATATACACGCGTACATATATATGTATATGTATATATATGTACTGTACATATATAAATGTACATGTATATATATATACTAGTGACAGGTAGGGAGCTGCGGCCCGATGGCTACGCGGCACAGTACACTGCCGGCGACTGCGGGCTTCACCCGTCATCCGGTGGGCTTCGCCCGCCCGCCTCCTGACACTTTATATATATATATATTTTATTGTTATTTTTTATTCTTAATTTCTTAATTTTTTTTTAAAATCGAATTTGACGGTCGTCTCCGCCGCCGGCGGCCTGACCGGAGACACCCGGCCGGTTCGCCGGTAGCCGACGAAACTTCCGGCGGTGTTCCGGTGGCGCTCCGGCGGGGCAACTGCCTCGCCGGAGTGCCACCGGAACACCGCCGGAAGGTTCGGCGGCTACAGGGGAACCGGCCGGGGGTCTCCGGTCAGGCCGTCGGCGGCGGTAAAGATCAGGTTTTTTTGTGTTTTGCGGACAATGGTGATCGGGATTTAGGAGAGAGAAACAGTGAGGATATTTGGGAATTTTTATTTGCAGACCAATTCCGCTATTTGCAGCCAAAGATCGAACGGTTCTGGATCAAAACACTCAAATCCGACATCAATCTATATTCCCCCTATTTTCGAACTCACGCTATTCGCACGGGCTACCCCCGTGCTCGATTCTCTTGAGCGGCCTTCAACCGCATCCAGGCGGGCGAGCCCACCTGCGCACGGGCTTCGCCTTCCTGCGCACGGGCTTCGTCCGTGCTCGATGCATCGCTGCGCGCTGCGCCCGCCTATGAGCGGGTTGCGCACGCACCCGAAATCTCTTTTTTCAAAACATATATATATATGGGTACTTAAAATGTCCGTAAAAAAATATGAATTACTATTCCTATTTTTATTTTATACAATTTTGCAAATTTTAATCTATAAAAATTTAATTAATCTCTCTCCCTCTCTCTCTCTTTTATCACTCCCCCACTATCTCTCTCTCCTTCTCTCTCCCGCCTCCTCTCTCTCCCTCTCCCTCCACACTCTCTCTCCCCAATCTCCCCCATCTCATGCTCTCTCTCATGATTCAATGACCAATATCTAATTTATGGTGTGCCTCCAAATATCTATATTCCCTTATATATATAAGATAAGATATATATATATATATATGGCTACTCTAGTGCGGGCGTATGGACAAGAGTCAAGGAGACTTCAAATCGAAAAATGATCAGCATGAAAGTTGTAGATCTCGGTGAGACAAACAACTGTCATGTTGATCATTTTTTGATTTGGAGCCATTTTGACCTTCGATTTGGGCCTCAAAATCTGGGGCGGCGAGACTGCTACACTAAAGCGTGCGTTTTTCCGATTTTCGGGGCTCAAATCGAAGGTCAAAATGACTCCAAATAAAAAAGTGATCAACATAAAAGTTGTTCGTCTCGCTGAGATCAACAATTTTCATGTTGATAACTTTTCGATTTGAATTTATCTTGACCCCCAAAATGTCGTGCCCGTACGCCCGCACATAAGGTTGTCCGCATTATATATATATATAGAATACATATCATATGCGGGCTAGCTTAGGTGCGGGCGTACGGGTATGGGGATTTGGGGGTCAAAGAGGCTCTAAATCAAAAAGTGATCAACATGAAAGTTTTTCGGATCGCCGAGATCTACAACTTTCATGTTGATTACTTTTTGATTTGGAGCGTCCTTGACCTCCGATTTAGGACCCGAAAATTGGAAAATGTTCGGCTTACTGTAGCAGTCTCGCCGCCCAGACTTTTCGGGTCCCAAATCGAAGGTTACGGAGGCTTCAAATCAAAAAGTGGTCAACATGAAACTTGTTCGGATCGCCGAGATCTAAAACTTTCATGTTGATCACTTTTTGATTTGGAGCCTCCTTGACTTTTATCCGTACGCCCGTTTGCCCGCACATTATATATATATATATATATATATATATATATATATATATATATATATATATATATATATATATATATATATATATATATAGGCGTGAACAAAAAAAACCGGGCCTGACGGGCCGGCCCGAGCCCGGCCCGGTCAAAGCCCGGTCAAGCCCGGCCCGGTTCAGGCCCGAACCGGGCCGAGCCCTAACCCGGGGCCCTGAAAGGGCCCCGGTTTCAAGCTGTTACCCGGCCCGGTACCTGGCCCGGTCCGGGCCGGGTAAAGCCCGAAAATCGGGCTAGCCCGAGACCGGGCCGGCCATAGCCCGATCCGGTCTCGGGCTAGGCCCGATTGAGCCTAACGGCTCTTTTTAAGAGCCGTTAGGCTCTCATGGCAGCATGGCTGCCACGTGGCAGCCATGCTGCCATGAAGAGCAGCCAACGACTCTCTAATTGAGAGCCGTTGGCTGCATTATTTATATTTTTATATATAAAAATATATATTTTTTATATTTTTTTATTATTTTAATATTTTATAATATTATTTAAATTAAAAAAATTAAAAATAAAAAATAAAAAAATTCTTAAAATCTTATAAATACCCCCCCTAACCCCCTTCTTTTTTTTGTTTTTTCTCACACTCTCTCTCTCTCACTCTCTCTCTCTCTCTCTCTTAGCTCTCCCAATGGCGTCGTCTTCCCAAAATACGGCTGCGGTAGTGGAGCACAATCGTAGAGCGGGTATTTGGGAGCATTTCGAGATGGTCCAAGTCGGGACCGAAAGGAGAGCGCGCTGCAAGTTGTGCTCGAAGCTGCTATCCATCACCGGCAACTCGACGCTTGTTAGACACCAGAAGTCTTGCGTGTCGAAACAAGCTCCTCCCGAGTCAAGTCAAGCCCAAATTTCTGGAGCAGGACAGATTTGGACGTACGATCAAATGCGACAGCGAGAGCTGCAGGCGCAGTTCGTCATCAAACGCGGGCTGCCATTCAGCGTCTTCGACAATGACGACGCGACGGAGTACATACATGGGGGGCTTCAACCCAAATACCAAAAGGTTAGTAGAATTACTCTAAGGCGTGACGCGCTTAAATTTTATTTAGCAGTAAAAGAAGAATTAATTAACTATTTTGAAAATTTCGAAGGACGTGTGAGTCTAACGAGCGACGTTTGGACGAGTAATTTAAATTTAGGATTATCTTATCTTTGCATCACTTGTCATTGGATTGATCCCATTTCGTGGGAGCAAAATAAACGCGTAATATGTTTTACAGGTTTTGAATACCCGCACACGGCTGTAGCTTTATATAAAGTTATTATGAAATGTGCGCGAGAATTTAAAATTAACGATAAAATACTTAGTATTTCTTTTGATAACGCCGCTAATAATGGCGCCGCAATTGAATTGTTAAAACGAGATTTAAAACCATTTCTCAACGGCGCGTTTTTTCATACTAGATGTGTTTGTCACGTGCTAAATTTAGTTGTACAGGATAGTTTAAAGGGAATGGAAGAATATATTAATAAAATTCGAAACATGTTAAAAACTATTTATTGTACTAAACAACGAGCTCAAGATTTTAGAAAATTTTGTAAAGCACAAAATCAGAAATATTTGAAACCCGAATTTGATATGCCGGTTAGATGGAACTCAACCTATAAAATGTTAAAAAGAGCCGTTCTACAAAAAGAAATTCTAATGGAATATTATAGTTTGCTTAATATTGAACACAATTTAGGTGAAAATGATTGGGATATTATAGAACATTATCTAGATTTACTAAAGTGTTTTTATAGGGCCACTGTTTCTTTATCTGAAGTGTATTATCCAACGAGCGCATTAGTAATTGAACATTTCGTACATATCACACAAAAATTTAGTTATTATGGACAACACGAAGGTTGGGCTCCTTTAATTAAAATAATGGAAGAAAATTTTTTAAAATATTATAGAGCTATACCGCATATGTTTTCGTGCGCCGCCGCTTTAAATCCGCTACTTAACGTAGAAGGCGTAGAAAATTTGATCGATGAAATCAATACTAATCTAACCTTAAATATAAATTATGATGATGATGACCCCGTTAGTACTACAAATTTTACTACTTTTTTTACACAAAGTTATAATTATTACAATAACTTATACGGGTCACGACCCCGCGAAGAAATAACACAACCCAAAACAAAGGATAGTCTTAAAAATAAAATTTTAGATTTAGCTTCTAGGAAAAAATCTCGCACATCTGGTAGTTTAGATGAATTAGGATTATATACAAAAACACAATTTAGCGATTTTATGAGTTCGGACGAGATCGAAAACTTCGATCTCTTAAATTGGTGGAAAGGTAAAGCTAATACCTATCCTGTTTTGGCCTATATGGCCCGTGATTTACTAACTATCCAAGCTAGTACAGTAGCTTCGGAGTCCGCTTTTTCTCTTAGTGGCAGGGTTTTGAACGAGCGGAGGAGCCGGCTTAACGAAGAATCGCTGGAGATTTGCATATGCTACAAGGACTACTTGGATGCTACGAAGAGGAAGCAGCACATAACAGCATTGGAGGATAGCTCGGAGGAGATAGAAGACGAAATTGACGCAATGAATCTACAAGATGATTAAATCGGGCAATCTTAAATTCTTAATGTAAATTTTTTTGATGTATGTAAATTTTTTTAATTAAATCTTAAATTCTTAATGTAAATCGCGCAATGTCTGACTTAGATTTTGTATTCTAATATTAATAAAATTTTTTGATTAAATTTTTTGTGACATTTGTGCAATTGTATAACTAATAAACTAATAAATATATATTATAATAAATTAATAATATAATATATTATAACTATTAACTATTTATAATAATATAAATTATAATATAAAATTATAAAATTTATAAATAATAAATTATAAAATAATTAATAAAAAAAAAAAAATCGGGCCGGCCCGGTTCGGGCCCGAGACCGGCCCGGTCCTGCCCGGCCTGGCCTGAAGGGCCGGAGCAGGCAGCCTATTTTAGCTGCCTGCCCGGCCCGGCCCGGCCCGATTGCAGGGGAGGACCGGGCCGGCCCGGCCCGATAACTGAAAAAGCCCGATCGGGCCCGGTCCGGGCCGGCCCGATCGGGCTTTTTGTTCAGGCCTATATATATATATATATATATATATATATATATATATATATATATATATATATATATATATATATATACGAGCATCTTCGCACGGGCTACGCCCGTGCTCGATGTTCTCGGGCGGCCTTCAGCCGCATCCAGGCGGGCTTCGCCCACCTGCGCACGGGGTTCGCCCGTACTCGATATTTTCAGACGACCTTCGATCACTTCACACATAATTTTCGCGTCATCCCTTCCCAACCGCCCTCCCTCTCTCTCTTTCTCTCTCTCCCCGCACGGGCTTCGTCTGTACTCGATATTTTCAGACGACCCTCGATCCCTTCACAAATAATTTTCGCGTCATCCCTTCCCAACCGCCCCCTCTCTCTCTCTCTCCACGCCTATATAATTATATGTACTATATATCTATTATTATATATAATATACTATATATAATTACATCCATCCACCGGCCCCCCCGCCCTCTCAGCCACTCTCTCTCCCTCTCTCCTTGTCTACCGCTTTTTCTCTCTCTACCGCGCTGTCTCTTTTCTGCTCTCTCTCTCTCATTTTGATAGATAATAATATAGATATTCTATCTATCTATTATACAATAATATAGATATTATATAATATAGATACTATATATAATCCACCGCTCGCCCCCTCCCCTCTCATCAGCCACTCTCTCTCCCTCTCTACCGCTTGTTCTCTCTCTACCGTCTTCTGCTCTCTCTCTCACTTTTGATAGATAATAATATAGATATTCTATCCATCTATCTATTATACAATAATAGAGATATAATATAATATAGATATTATATATAAGTATATAAATAAATCCACCGATCTCTCTCTACCTCTCTCTCTCTCTACTGTTATTTCTCTTCTACTCTCTCTCATCCTTCTGCACCTATAGCTTTAGGATCCCTATATATTTTCTTTTTTTAATGATTCAAGATCGGACGGCTGATGAATTATGAATTCATGATCCGACGACGGTTGGAATTTCGAACTCATGTCATTGATACTTCTTTATATATGGTTATATATATATATATATATATATATATATATATATATATATATATATATATATATATATATATATATATCAGATTAATGAATTTCCGCGCAGCGCTTTTTTGACAAAAAAATGCGCTCCCCGGAAAAATGCAAAAAACACCCCCTTAACAGCATTTTTAGAAAAAGTGGTCAACATGAAAGTTGTAGATATCGACGAGATCTACAACTTTCATGTTGACCACTTTTTCTAAAAATGCTGTTTAGGGGGTCTATTTTCAAAAGGCGCGAAGGGGGTTCCGCCCGGTAAATATTACGAATTTTTTTTTTTGCGCGGACCCCCTTCGCGCCTTTTGAAAATAGACCCCCTAAACAGCTTTTTTAGAAAAAGTGGTCAACATGAAAGTTGTAGATCTCGTCGAGATCTACAACTTTCATGTTGACCACTTTTTCTAAAAATGCTGTTAAGGAGGTGTTTTTTTCATTTTTCCGGGAAGCGCGTTTTTTTGTCCAAAAAGCGCTGCGCGGAAATTCAGTGCCCCATATATATATATATATATATATATATATATATATATATATATATATATATATATATATATACGAGCATCTTCGCACGGGCTACGCCCGTGCTCGATGCTCTCGGGCGGTCTTCGGCCGCATCCAGGCGGGCTTCGCCCACCTGCGCACGGGGTTCGCCCGTACTCGATATTTTCAGACGACCTTCGATCACTTCACACATAATTTTCGCGTCATCCCTTCCCAGCCGCCCTCCCTCTCTCTCTTTCTCTCTCTCCCCGCACGGGCTTCGTCCGTACTCAATATTTTCAGACGACCCTCGATCCCTTCACAAATAATTTTCGCGTCATCCCTTCCCAACCGCCCCCTCTCTCTCTCTCTCTCCACGCCTATATAATTATATGTACTATATATCTATTATTATATAAAATATACTATATATAATTACATCCATCCACCGCCCCCCCCCCCTCTCAGCCAGTCTCTCTCCCTCTCTCCTTGTCTACCGCTTTTTCTCTCTCTACCGTGCTCTCTCTTTTCTGCTCTCTCTCTCTCTCTCATTTTGATAGATAATAATATAGATATTATATCTATCTATTATACAATAATATAGATATTCTATCTATCTATTATACAATAATATAGATATTATAAAATATAGATACTATATATAATCCACCGCTCGCCCCCCTCCCCTCTCATCAGCCACTCTCTCTCCCTCTCTACCGCTTGTTCTCTCTCTACCGTCTTCTGCTCTCTCTCTCACTTTTGATAGATAATAATATAGATATTCTATCCATTTATCTATTATATAATAATAGAGATATAATATAATATAGATATTATATATAAGTATATAAATAAATCCACCGATCTCTCTCTACCTCTCTCTCTCTACCGTTATTTCTCTTCTACTCTCTCTCATCCTTCGGCACCTATAGCTTTAGGATCCCTATATATTTTCTTTTTTTAATGATTCAAGATCGGACGGCTGATGAATTATGAATTCATGATCCGACGGCGGTTGGAATTTCATATATATATATATATATATATATATATATATATATATATACAAGCATCTTCGCACGGGCTACGCCCGTGCTCGATGCTCTCGGACGGTCTTCGGCCGCATCCAGGCGGGCTTCGCCCACCTGCGCACGGGGTTCGCCCGTACTCGATATATATTTTCAGACGACCTTCGATCACTTCACACATAATTTTCGCGTCATCCCTTCCCAGCCGCCCTCCCTCTCTCTCTTTCTCTCTCTCCCCGCACGGGCTTCGTCCGTACTCGATATTTTCAGACGACCCTCGATCCCTTCACAAATAATTTTCGCGTCATCCCTTCCCAACCGCCCCGCTCTCTCTCTCTCTCTCCACGCCTATATAATTATATGTACTATATATCTATTATTATATATAATATACTATATATAATTACATCCATCCACCGGCCCCCCCGCCCTCTCAGCCACTCTCTCTCCCTCTCTCCTTGTCTACCGCTTTTTCTCTCTCTACCGCGCTGTCTCTTTTCTGCTCTCTCTCTCTCATTTTGATAGATAATAATATAGATATTCTATCTATCTATTATACAATAATATAGATATTATGTAATATAGATACTATATATAATCCACCGCTCGCCCCCTCCCCTCTCATCAGCCACTCTCTCTCCCTCTCTACCGCTTGTTCTCTCTCTACCGTCTTCTGCTCTCTCTCTCACTTTTGATAGATAATAATATAGATATTCTATCCATCTATCTATTATACAATAATAGAGATATAATATAATATAGATATTATATATAAGTATATAAATAAATCCACTGATCTCTCTCTACCTCTCTCTCTCTCTACCGTTATTTCTCTTCTACTCTCTCTCATCCTTCGCCACCTATAGCTTTAGGATCCCTATATATTTTCTTTTTTTAATGATTCAAGATCGGACGGCTGATGAATTATGAATTCATGATCCGACGGCGGTTGGAATTTCGAACTCATGTCATTGATACTTTTTATATATGGTAAAGATATATATATATATATATATATATATATATACATATATACATATATATATACATATATATATATGTATATATATATATACAAAGATTACGTCTAATTCTACAAACAGCAGTAGTGATGCTTGCAAGTCAAACTCCTGACTCCATATCCATAACTCCATACAATAGACTCTATTCGCGAGTATAGAGCACCTATTAGGCAGTAGTACTTTTTATTTGTCTCTTTCCATCGAAGAAGGAACTCCGATGCGCGATACACATCCTTCGGACAAAAAGGAATGGGAAGTTCCCATGATTAACGATGCTTTCACCAGACAGCAGTAGTGATGCTTGCAAGTCAAACTCCTGACTCCATATCCATAACTCCATACAATAGACTCTATTCGCGAGTATAGAGCACCTATTAGGCAGTAGTACTTTTTATTTGTCTCTTTCCATCGAAGAAGGAACTCCGATGCGCGATACACATCCTTCGGACAAAAGGAATGGGAAGTTCCCATATATATATAGGGGCCTGTTCCTGTGCGAACACAGGAATAGTGCGAAGGTGCAAAGAGGGACCTTCCCAGCAACGGCGCCGGCGGCTCGGGGCTCGCCGGCCACCGGCGGCCCGGGGTTCGTCGGCGACCACGCCGATGAACCCCGGGCGGCCGGTGGCCGGCGAGCCCGCAGTCGCCGGCGCCGCCGCTGCAAAAAAAATTTGCAGCATCCCACCTCAGCCGCCGGCGGTGGCGGTGTGATGCTGCTGGCCGTTTGATTAAATAGCGGCGAGAAGCAATCAGACGGTGGCCCGCTGTTCTTCGCACCTTCGCACAAGCCTTTATCCGCATATGAACTCTATCATATATATATATATATATATATATATATATATATATATATATATATATATATATATATATATATATATATATATATATATATACGAGTGACAGGCACGGGCCTCCGGCCCGATGGCCACGCGCCACAGTACCCGGCCGGCGACGGCAGGCTTCGCTTGACCCGTTCCATAACAAAACATTAAAAAGCAGGCGAGCCTGCTATTTATAATAAAACATATAATATTTAATATATAATAAAAGATTTTTTATAAATATTAAAACAGGAGTCAGCCCGCGAAAAAATGCAAGGCAGCCAAGCCCGTGTATATAAAATTTTTTTTATAAATATTAAAGCAGGAGTCAGCCCGCGAAAAAATGCAAGCCAGCCAAGCCCGTGAAATCAAGCTCACAACACAGTAATTCGGCAAGCCCGTCCGCAAGCCTGCATCCCACATTCTTTCAAGCATCTATTCCCGGCTTTATAATATATACCCAAAAATGAACTTTTAACTGGCGGTGTGGGACTAAAACAGGCGGGTGAACCCGCCTGTTTTAGTCCCACACCGCCAGTTAAAAGTTCATTTTTGGGTATATATTGCATATCCCGGGTATGATGTTTGAAGCAATGTTGGCTGCAGGCTTGCGGTCGGGCTTGCGAAATTACTGTTTGGCGGGCTTGCTGACTTGCATTCTGCGGGCTGAGCCGACAGGCCGGTGAATTTTGCTAACCCAATTTTGTACCTATTCCACATAGGTTTAAGACCGTCCTAGAGTAGGTTTAGGAGGCCTATAAAAACATCTGGAGAGAGGGTTAGTTTGATCCAACGGTTCACGATCAAAACTCTTAAATCCGACGACCACCTAATTTACATCTAATTTCGAACTCATGTTATCTACAGACCACAGTATTTCTATTATAGTGGTAAAGATATATATATATACACACACACACACGAGAGACAGGCACGGGCCTCCGGCCCGATGACCATACTCCACAGTACCCGGTCCCGGATGACCACGCGTGACAGTACCCGGCCAGCGACGGCATGTTTCGCTCGTCCCGACGGGTCGCTGCGGGCAAACGTGCGTACGGGCAAGGGTCAAAATGGCTTCAAATCGAAAAGTGATCAACATGAAAGTTGTAGATCTCGGAGATCCGAACAACTTTCATGTTGATCACTTTTTAATTTGGAGCCTCCGTGACCTTCGATTTGGGACCCGAAAAGTCTGGGCGGCGAGACTGCTACAGTAAGGCTACGATTTTTCAATTTTCGGGTCCCGAATCGAAGGTTAAGGAGGCTTCAAATCGAAAAGTGATCAACATGAAAGTTGTAGATCTCAGCGATCCGAACATCTTTCATGTTGATCACTTTTTGATTTGGAGCTTCCGTGACCTTCGATTTGGGACCCGAAAAATCTGGGCGGCGAGACTGCTACAGTAAGACTACTATTTTTCAATTTTCGGGTCCCAAATCGAAGGTCAAGGAGGCTCCAAATCAAAAAGTAATCAACATAAAAGTTGTTCAGATCGCTGAGAACTACAACTTTCATATTGATTACTGTTCGATTTGCAGCCTCCTTAACCCCCAAAATCCCATGCCCGTACGCTCACCAATCCTATGGCTGATGTTGTTCTGATGTACATTTATGGGATTTCACATGTGCACAAATTTTTTTCATTTAGATGTATATATATATATATATATATATATATATATATATATATATATATATATATAGGATAAATCTCAAATGTCGGCAGCCTCAAATGCGGGCGTACGGGCAAGCTGTTTTGGGGGTCAAGATGATTTCAAATCGAAAAGTGATCAACATAAAAGTTGTAGATCTCGGCGAGACAAACAACTTTCATGTTGATCGCTTTTTGATTTGGAGCCGTCTTGGACCTCGATTTGGGCTCCGAAATCTGGGGCGGCGGACGATTTACTGTAGCAGTTCTGCCGCCCCTGATTTCGGGGCTCAAATCGAGGTCCAAGACGGCTCCAAATAAAAAAGTGATCAACATGAAAGTTGTTCGTCTCACCGAGATCTACAACTTTCATGTTGATCACTTTTCGATTTGAAGTCTCCTTGACCCTTGCCCGCACGCCCGCACTAGAGTAACCCCCATATATATATATATATATATATATATATATATATATATATATATATATATATATATATATATATATATATATATATATATATATATATATATATATATACAAGTGACAGGCACAGGCCTCCGGCCAGATGGCCACGCGCCACCGTACCCGCCCGCCCACGGCGGGCTTCCGGCCAGATGTCCACACGCCGCAGTACCCCGCCGGCGACGGCGGGCTTCGCCCGCCCCCGGCCGGCTCCGGCGGCCGGCGGGCTTTGCCCGCCCCCCGCTGTTTCCCCGCCTAATAATAATAATAGTATTTAATATTTATAATATTATCAGGCAGGAGTATTAAATAATTATAATATTTATAATAGTATTTATAAAGGCGGGTGAACAGTGGCGGTAGCACTGTTCACCTGCCTATTAATAACTATAATAGGATGTTTAGTATCAGGCGGAGCACTATTAAAAATTACAGAATAGGCCCGCCTATTAAAAATTACAAAACAGGCGGATGTTAAGTCCCACACTGTCAAAAATCTTGAATATTGCGAGTTTAAATTTAGGTTCTCATGTTAAGTTTTTGAAATCATTGGTTTAGCGGGTTTGCGGGTTGGCGGTATTGAGCTTGCAGGTGTTTGCGGGCTGGCGGGTCCTCCTTTGGATTTTGCTAAACCAATTTTTAAATTATTTAACACAGGTTTAGGACTGTTTTATAGTAGGTTTATGAGCCCTACAAAAAAATCTGGAGAGAGGGTTGATTTGATCGGACGATTGCTGAATAATGCATCAAGATCGGACGGTCCAAATCACTCCAATGAATTTAAAATTCATGGGTTTGATATTTCTATTATAGTGATATAGATATATTAGGGGATATTAGCGGGTTGCTAAAACTGCAGAAAACACAAACATAGCGTAATACGGAAAATACACCAAGTAAAATGCATTTTTTGAAAATGTGGTCAACATGAAAGTTGTAGGTCTCGACGAGATCTACAACTTACATGTTGAACATTTTTCCTAAAAATGCATTTTACTATTTGTATTTTCAAAAGACGCAGAATCGGGCGGTACTTTTCAATAGTTCCGCCCGGTTCCGGGACTTTTTGAAAAGTTCCGCCTGGTTCCGGAACTTTTGAAAATACACCTAGTTTCGTGCATTTTTAGGAAAAGTGTTCAACATGAAAGTTGTAGATCTCGTCGAGATCTACAATTTTCATGTTGACCACGTTTTCTAAAAATATATTTTACTAGGTGTATTTTTCGTATTACGCTTTGTTTCTGTTTTGTGCAGTTTTAGCAACCCGCTAATATCCTCTAAACATATATATATCTATACTACTTTTATAAGCGAATTCTTTGTAGCTCCGTACGTGACATTTGAATTCCCGACATTGCCCCTGCCAGCTCGCCGTTTCACCTCTGCCAGCTCCGCAACAAAACCCCAAAATCCCTAACCCGCCGCTTCATCTACGCGTCGGCATCGCCCGCCAGATGAACTCCTATTATTTTTATTATCACTCCACCGCTCATCCCGCCGCCGCCTTCATCTTCTGCCTCTCCAAACCACCTATACGACCTGACATCACTCCGCCAGCTCCGCGAAACCACCGCCTTACTGGTACTATAAACTGAGAGAGTGAGAGAGAGAGAGGGCAACAGCAGGGGCGGAGAGAGAGAGAGAGAGAGAGAGGGCAACAGCAGGGACAGAGAGAGAGAGAGAGAGAGAGAGGGTAATGGCGGTGGTCTTCGCTAATTCCAGCCAAAACTCCTCTTCCTCTGAATCAATTCCTTCCCGGTATCCCAGCCGTCGCCGCCGCCGCCGATGGAGGAGATGGTGGGTTTTGTCTCTGCCCGAAGAAACATGGGCACTCACCCTTTGGCCCGTTAAACACTAAGTTTAATCCTTTTTACTGGGAGATGAAAACGAAGTTGTTCCTCACACTTTCTCCTATGCTGACTGTATATGCATAAATAGTTCTACCTGTATGAATTTCTTTTTTTCCTCAGTCTCTTTCTCATGTTGTTTTGATTTTGTTTTTTCATGGATGAACCTGTATTACACTGAAGTTTAGATTTTTCTTCACAACTTTTAGTATCTATCTCCTACATAAATGAAAATATTTTGCTGCTACACTGCCGCGTATACATTACACCCTCCGCCATTTAGAGAAAAACAATAAAAAAATTAGCCCACCGCCACCGGCGTACGCGGTTGCTACCTCAGCGGACCCCACCGTCGGGGCCACCTGTGCCGCCAAACGCCAACACCGGCGTGGGCCCTGCTCGCGAGCCCCAGCTCCGCCATTTAATTTCACCCAGCCGCCAGCGTCCGAGACGGGGTTAGGCCGGAGGCGAACCGCTGGGCCACTGTCGAGTGCATCTGAAATCAAATTTTTTTCTGAGTTCGCTGGCGGAGCTGACGTACCCCCGCCTAGGTCGCCAGGGACGCCGGTGTCCAACGGTTTGACTGCCCCCCCTCTTCCCGTGCAACCCTCCTCCGCCTCCTACCCAGCTTTTGTTTTTCGTAATTATAAACTTTTAATGATATTAAATTAATTTTGTGAGTGAATTCAACGACTGTCCGGTCGTTGAGAAATTCAACGACTGTCCGGTCGTTGAGAGTGAAGTCAACGCTGGACACAAAGATGATGTGCTTATCTGAGCAAATTGGGGTGATATTATTTTTGTAAATGTGTTGTGGAACAAATCCGAACGGTTCATAGCTTCTGTTCAAAATATGCGCTCTAGGGGGCCACGAGTCGCGGTTGCGGCTTCGAGCCCGTGTGCAGGCGGGCGAAGCCCGTTCGATGCGGCCGAAGGCCGCCCGAGAGCATCGAGCACGGGCGTAGCCCGTGCGAAGATGCTCGTATATATATATATATCTTTCTCATATATAAAGATATATCAAATGGATGAATTAAAATTTCATTGAGACAATCCTGAGCGTCAGACACACACACACACACACACACGAGTGCCCGACATGGGACTCCGCCCCTATGACCAAGCGCGACAGTACCCAACCGGCGACGGCGGGCTTCGCCCGCCCCCTCCCCTCTTGACAGTTATAATTATTAAAACAATAATTTAATTGCCAAATATATTATTGAAAAATAGTTATTAACGCAAAATCTTTCACGGTGGTTCGATTCTCATCGGGCGTGCCTTTTATATTGCCTTTTATATTGTTATTTTTAATAGTATTAAAAATAATTTAACTGACCAATGTATTAAATAAAATATACGTCAAAAGTTTAACGCAAAAGCTTTCATGGTGTAATGGTTAAGAAGCGTTCCATCGAACAGGTGGTATGCGGTTTGATTCTCAACAGGTGTGCCTTTTATATTGCTAATTTTAATAGTCTCACACCGTCTATTTAGTTTATAATTTTAAGTATATAAAGCATACCTGGCTAGGCTTGTTGAAGTGTTTCTATTATTGGATTGGAGCGGGCATGTTGCAGGCTGTGGCTAACCCAAGCTTGAAGTATTTTATGCGTTATATAGGAGCAAAATCGTAATTTTACATAGGTTTAGGACACTCTAGTAGTAGGTTTAGGAGACCTAGTAAAATCTGGAGAGAGGGTGTGGTTTGATTGAGTTCGATCAGACGATAGCAGAATTATCAATCCATGATCAGACGGCTGTTCTAATTTCGAACTCATGAGTTTATATTTCTTTTATTGTGATACATATATATATATATATATATATATATATATATATATATATATATATATATATATATATATATATATATATATATATATATATATATATATATATATATATATATACACACGAGTGACAAGCACGGCCTTCGGCCCAAGGGCATTTGTCGTGGGTGCGACAAATGTCAAGGGTGCGACATTTGTCGTTGGTGCGACAAATGTCGAGGGTGCGACAAATGTCGAGGGTGCGACATTTGTCGTGGGGGCGACATTTGTCGTGGGGGCGACGTTTGTCGTGGGGGCGACATTTGTCATTGGAGCGACGTTTGTCATGGGTGCGACAAATGTCGAGCGTGCGACATTTGTCGTAGGAACGACATTTGTCGTAGGGGCGACATTTGTTGTGGGGGCGACGTTTGTCGTGGGGGCGACGTTTGTCGTGGGTGCGACAAATGTCGAGCGTGCGACATTTGTCGTGGGGGCGACATTTGTCGTGGGGGCGACATTTGTCGTGGGGGCGACATTTGTCGTGGGGGCGACATTTGTCGTGGGGGCGACATTTGTCGTGGGGGCGACATTTGTCGTGGGGGCGACATTTGTCGTGGGGGCGACATTTGTCGTGGGGGCGACATCTGATGTAGTAGCGACATTTGTCGTGGGGGTGACATCTGACGTGGGTGCGACATTTGTCGTGGGACCTTTTTTTGGGTAGACATATTTTGTGGGTGTGACGTTTATTATGGCAAGATGGTTAGTAAATAAGCTTCGTAGATTTTCTCACCGCATTTCTGACTCCTCTTTTAGTTATTTATGATGAAAAAAACGAATTCATGAAGTCCAAATCCACTTTCACCGAACTCCAAAGCCCGCACATCAGATCTTTAAAATAAAAAGTAATACTTGGTGTGATGAAAAAAAAGAATTCATGAACTTCAAAGCCACTTCCACCGAACTCCAAAGCCCGCATATCAGATCTTTAGAATAGAAACTCAAACCTAAAGAAGTGGTTTTCAAAATAGGAACTCAAACCCAAATAGAAACTAAAACCTAAATAAGCGGTTTTGGAGTTAGAAAACTATCATAAGCGGTTTTCAAAATAGAAACTCAAACCTAAATAAAAAGCTAAATCAAAAGTTAAAGTGAAACCCGCAGCACATTTCTAATCCACTTTCATAAGCGGGTTTTTATCCATTTCTTACTAATGATGAAAAAAAACTAATTCATGAACTCCAGAGCCACTTCCATCGAACTAAAACACTCAAATATCATAAGCATTTTTTCTGATCATTTGTAAGAACAATTCAGTGGATAAGAAATTGAAAGAATTTCAGATCAGCGGGTTAGAAAACTAAAATAAAATGAGATTACCTTGTTGCAGATCTCTGGGAGAGTACGTTCTGTGAGGAGGAATCCGAAAACACGGTAGTTAGTTGGAGGAATCAGAAATGCGGTGAGAAAGAAGAAGCAGATCTATGTTTGTGTACCGCAGGGGAGAAAGGGTATGAGAGTGCAGGGAACGTTGGAGCAGGGCTTCGGGGGAGGCAGATGTCTGACTGTTGATTTCCTCAGTGGCAACAGGGCTTCAGAGGAGGCGTTAACGATAGCCGCGTTTGAGAGCGAGGATGGCGCCGGAGGCTTTGCGGTTTAGGGTTTGGGGTGCGGGTTATCGGGAGGAGAAATGTGCGGTTTTCTATTTCTTCAGCACTTATAGAGGAGATGTATATGAATATAATGGACGGTCCCTGTTTTCTCCTAAGTAATGGACGGATGAGATTTAATACATGAATTTTTAATTCAGCGATATATGCAGACCCGATATTACTTTTTATAATAGTATATATATATATATATATGCATATATATATATATATATATATATATATATATATGCAGACGAACAACTTTCATGTTGATAACTTTTTGATTTGGAGCCGTCTTGGACCTCGATTTGGGTCCCGAAATCTGGGGCGGCGGAACTGCTACAGTAAAGCGTCCGCCGCCCCAGATTTTGGGGCCCAAATCGAGGTCTAAGATGGCTTCAAATCAAAAAGTGATCAATATGAAAGTTGTTCGGATCACCGAGAGCTACAACGTTCATGTTGATCACTTTTCGATTTGGAGCCTCCTTGACCCCCAAAACTCCTTGCCCGTACGCCCGCATTTAAGGCTGCCCGCATTTGATATCTCCCCTATATATATATATATATATGGGCTGGAAAATCACGATACGCGCATTTAAAAAATATACACGTTGTTTTCCGCCGTTGGATTCAATCCGACAGTTCAAAAAAACGGCGTAACAGCGGGGCGGCCGGCGGCTCCGGGCTCTTCGGCCACCGACCACCCTGCGCTCGTCAGCGCGGAGGGCCTCCCCTGTGAGTTTGCATAGTTACAGGTACCTCCCCTCTATGTTTTAATATTACAAAGATTTTCCCTCCAAGTTTCACAACTTTACAATCTCCCCCTTATGTTAAAAAATGAATGAAAAGTATGTTATTCAGCAAATAAAATATATTATTTTCTGATTTAGCCTTTATGATGACATTAAAGTATGGGGGGGTCACAGTCAAAGAGGGCGAAGAGGATCAAGCAAGCCTCCGATTGAAGAAGATGACCTGAACCGTTGTCGCAAAGTGTGCGTCTCACCGAAATAGTGCAAAGAGGGATCAAAAAAATGTGAAATGACGGAAATAAGATAATTAGGGTTGATTTAGAGTAAGAGTATATACATCATTTCAATAAACTAGGTGAAAATTTTGGACGGAAGGAGATTGTAAATGACGCAATATTGGATGGGAGGTCTTTGTACTATTAAAACATAAAGGGGAGGTACCTATAATTATGCAAACTTGCAGGGAAGGCATCTTCGCGCGGGCATTCGAGGCGGGCCGGGCGGGCATTCGAGGCGGTCCTCCCGGGCATTCGAGGCGGGCCGCGCGGGCATTCGAGGCGGGCCGCGCGGGCATTCGAGGCGGGCCGCGCGGGCATTCGAGGCGGGCCGCGCGGGCATTCGAGGCGGGCCGCGCGGGCATTCGAGGCGGGCCGCGCGGGCATTCGAGGCGGGCCGCGCGGGCTTTCGAGGCGGGCCGCGCGGGCATTCGAGGCGGGCCGCGCGGGCATTCGAGGCGGGCCGCGCGGGCATTCGAGGCGGGCCGCGCGGGCATTCGAGGCGGGCCGCGCCCGCATTCGAGGCGGGACGCGCCCGCATTCGAGGCGGGACGCGCCCGCATTCGAGGCGGGACGCGCCCGCATTCGAGGCGGGACGCGCCCGCATTCGAGGCGGGACACGCTCGCATTCGAGTGGGACGCTTAAGTTAAAGAAGTACTCCCGACCTCTCCTTGCTACCCTTGGCGACAAACCATTCGTGGGTTTCTCCTCCCCAATCTCGATGCTTAGCTCACGACGAGCTACTCCGGCGGTGCCTCTCTCTGTCTCTCGGCTCCGGCTATTGCGGCTTCAGCTACTCCGATGAGCTGCCCCTCTATCGTCGCCTCTCTTTCTCTCCCTCTCTCTCTCTCTTTGTTTCCAGATCTCTGTCTACCTCGCTCTTTTATTTTTAGCCAAAGACCTCCAGATCTCTCCCATTCTACCTCCCTAATTTTCTTTTTTGGCATCCTCCATCTTCAAATCTCTCTAGTTCCAAAGCTCTCCTCTCTCTATAACCATCACCGATCCAAGATCCGACCACTCAAATCTGTTCTCCTCCATGTTCTGTGACCTCCTACTCTCCCTTGACCCTGCCGACGATAGATCACTTCCTTCATCCGACAAAACTCGAGGTCCGACCAGCTGCAACTCCCTTATTTTTCAGATCTAAGAAGCCCAAAGACCTTACCCGGGATGTAACCCTCTTCAAAAACAAAGAGCATCCTTGCTGAGCAGGTCCTACCTTCGTGACCGAGTAGTTCCCACCTCCGTGATCGAGCAGAGCGATGATGAGATTTGTGGAGGCTTCGTGTTTAGGGGAAGCGAGCGTCGTGGAAGCATGAGGAGTTGGAAGCATGAGAGGAATTTTAAATAGGAAAGCGTGGAGAGGAAGGATATATTTGTAAGAGCAAGAGATTCAATGGTGATAATGTTTTTTGAGGAGATCCAACGACTGTAATTCCAAGAATGGTGTGCTTTCAATATATGCATATTTATTTTGGCCTTGATGGTGTTTCTCTTTGGTGATGCGGCTTGGCATTGATGGCGTGTGCGGGTGTAGTTGGCCTCGACAGTGCTTCTCCGATAGTGGCAGGTGGTTTTGTCGTCATTTGACGACAAAGGTTCCCAGTGAACCTTGTGTGTCCGCTGTGCTAGCGGATTGCAGTCCAGATTATTCTCTCTCCCGCGGATCGAGCGAGCCCGGCTCCTCCACGGTGTATTCTGTAACGGGTGTCTATACATTTCTTCATATATTATTATTGCAGTTTTAATATTTACATATGCATTGTTTCTTGTTCAGATTTATGCGTTTGTATACCCTATATTAAATTGGTTGTGCCTAGGGGATAGTTTCTGCATTATCCCAACAAGTGGTATTAGAGCAAGATTTTGTAGGCGACTAATTGGACATTCGAGGAATGGTTTGACTTCGGTGGGTGACAACTAGGTCCGCTCCCCATCCTTTCAAATCTGACCTTTGAATTAATCAGTTGTATTCGTCATGCTGTAGGACAACCATGACAGGGAAGTACACGAATCTGGATAGAGTTTATTTGAAGAAGTACGATCGTGGCGGGTTTGACCTATGACAGGTGGTACTTCATGAGATGGTAATGATAAACGCAGATATGTTATAGGGAGGTGATTATCTGTGGGAACACAAGGCGTGTTCAAACTGTTTCTGTGTCAGTTAGAGACAGCCAATGCAGAGACAGAGGAAGACGTGAAGACCCATTTCACATCTTACCTCGCTTACATATTTTTACTCGGCCTTAATGACAATGTTCTTGTATGAGAATGATACAGTGGAGCTGGTGGAGGTCACGATTGCAGTGATATCCAGACAGATGTTAGTGGGCCCTACTCCTAATGGAGATCACATCTTAGCAGCAGCAGATTGGTATTGTGAGGCAGTTTGGCAAGGGATTAAGAGAGCACGATCTCAATCTGGGCTGAAGGGGGTATGGTATTTTGCCATTGCAGACAGTACAATCACACAAGAGAGTGAGTTGGCTGCGTGTAAAAAGGCCTCGAGGCTAGGGTGTGGACAGGGTGACAGTTGGGTCAAGGTGCAGAGTGACGAGGTCCTTACCATCACTAAGAGTCTGTGCGACTCTGACAGCTAGATGTTTGTCATCACTGAGCGGATTGTATTCAGGTGTCTACAATTGGGTGGCCCAAAGTGGAGTCTTGATGGTGGAGTGAGGACGTATATGCTCAGGAGAGCTGTGCACCGCGGTAGTTTGTACCGACTGATGGGGACCACGATGTGAGGTAGTGTGTCCATGATTTCTGAGGTTGACAAGGTGGATTGTCGTGGTGGTACAGAGGATCGTCCTTCTAGGACTCATATTATACGAGTTAATTTCTACGATCAAGTTGCGATTACATTCACGAGTTGAGTCAGTGCAGAGATGAGCTGATTGGAGCAGGTTGGCTGATGCCTCAGACTGAGGCCGTGCTACGTGCAGAGTTGCCTAGTGCAGTTGGTGTTTTGTGCATGGAGTGCTTCGTGCATGTGGTGGTTCCAGATTCCGAATCAAGGTGGTGATTGTTTGTTTGGTTCGGATCCGGTTTGGACTGAATCCGGTTTAGGAAATTATTTCATTCCTCCTTGGCCTCTAAATCAAAAAAAAAAATGTAAAAGTTTTAATTTTTTTCTTCTTGGGAGCTCTCACGTGAGTTGTTATTGATATATATATATATATATATATATATATGAATATATATCATATACGGGCTTTGGTTTATACGGGACGTGCGGGCAATCAATATCAACCATTGATTGATTATCCTATTTTAATCATATTGTTACAGGCCTTGATCATACTGTTCACGCCGGCTTGCGTTCACGCCTTTTACCCAGTGGCGGTCGGCGGTTGCGGGCTCGCCGGCCACCGGCCGCCCTGGATTTGTCGGCGTGCACGCCGGCGAATCCAGGGCGGCCGGTGGCCGGCGAGCCCGCAGCCGCCGGCCGCCACTGGGTAAAAAAATTTGTCGGCCGACAAATGGCATCCACCGCAAGTAAAAACGGTGCACTGACAGGGGTGATCTCTCACAACCGCTTTTCCTGTAATCTCCACCCCCTGGAATCGCCGACGAGGATTCGCCGACCGCGTCGCAGGAGCCATTAATGCTGATGTCGCCGCTTCCCGACGGGCCGTGCGCGTTGCCACTGCTAGCTGCTTTCCTCAACTGCTAATGCTAGGGCGGAATGTTGTGCGAGTCGGCGTTGGATGCAAACATACATCGACGAGCTCTTGTTGGTGTTCGCATGGCCTCGTCTGGAGGGTGGCATTAACGTTGGCGGCATCGAGAGGAAGGAGTAGGTAGATCTGGAAGGTGGAGTTGGATATGGAAGGAGGAGTTTGATCTGGCGTAGATGCTTGCAGGTCTGGCGGAGGAGGTGGATCCGCACTGGATCCGTCGGCTGTTATTGAACGCCCGCACACCCGCATTTTCTCAAGCCCGCACTCGATCACTCCCCATATATATATATGATCCCCTATGCACCGTGGAGAGGAGTTAACAACCTCCTGAGGGAATATAGTTTCCCCGCTACATTAGGAAGATGCCCTGCCTCCTGTTCGCATGAAGGAGATCGCGCCGTCCCGGGCTCGTGTTGAAGGAAGGCCACTGCTGTCGCCGGTGTTTGTCGGTGGTTCGACCTCGTGCGGCGTCATCAATATTGTTGGTGTCGATCTCGCCGTTCGTCCCTTATTTCTTCCTCCCATGTCGAACCCTCTGTTGGATCTTACGACGCCCTTAGAGAGGGTGAATTAGGGCTTTATGGAAATAAAAATATCAGTATTATAAATGAATTCTCAGAATATTTTATATGAATCTTAATTTAATAATTTAGTAAAGATTATATTGGAAATTAATTATAGAATATGTAGAAATTCAATATTTCTTCACTAGTGTTAGCGGTAAGTTTTGCTGCCAAGCACTAGCTCACAGAAATTGAATTCAATATTTTCTTTCTTACAAAATCAAACATTTCAATATATTTTGCATTAATGCTTCAGGAGAAATATTAATTAAAGCATTTTATGCATAGATATATAATCAAGATATGAATACAAAGAGACACGTGATTTTATTTATTTAGAATTGAATACAAAATATTTGGTTTCTATAATGTTAGAAATCGAGGCGAAATATGAAAAATCTCTTTTTGATGCTTCACCGGTCCTTCTCCAAAGAATCAGATAGCTATAACCTATCTTACCCTAAATATGACCTCTAACATCCCCCTATATCTAATCTCGATCTAGTCGCTACACACAAAACAACGAATTCCCCCTAAATTGCACAAGGGCATAGTCATCACAAATAAGGCGAATTTCCTACGGAATCCTTTCTCAGAATCTAATGTTCTCCTCGAACAATTTTTCTTCTCCCGATGAAAAAAGATGAAACAAAAGATATTATAAGATAATAAAAAGTAAGAGAAACTCCCCATGGATTTCTAAAGGTGAAGATGAAGGCAATGTATACGTCGGCTTTCTTGATGCATTTGCCCTTCGTGTTGAATGTGTGTTGTAGCCCTTCTCTTTCAAAATATCCTTTAGATATTCGTATTTGCACAAAGGTTTTCTCTCTCTATATCTGGAGACGACCGTCTCTCAAAAGAATCGATTTTATGGCTTGGTGGAGTAGGATTCACTGCTTCAGAAGGCGACTCTCTCGAATACACGAAGTTTTCAGGCTTTTATAGAAAAATCACTATCACCAGACGATATCTAGCTATCGCAAGCGATATCTCCTCAAGCTGCCACGTGTCCCACACTGAGATGATCGTATCAGTTGAAAACATACGCGTTTGGGTCATGGGGCAATCGCAGGGCGATAAACACTATCACCTGACGATAATACCGAGCAGTGCGCGCCTTGAAGATTGTGAGGGACATGGTCGTCATCAAGCTGACGTCATTTTCATTATTGCCTGGCGATAGTGGCTATCACCAATGATATCTTCTCTTCACTTTTGCCATCTGAACCTTTTCCAAATTGTAGATGACTTTGTTATCATTCCAGAATAGGGTGACACGCTCCGTAACTCTTCTCGGATTGAAAGTTATGAGTGTTTGAAGTTTAGCACACAAAACTCATCCTTTTATTTTTTCTAAAGTGCACACACCATTGGATCATGCCCATGACCGAGGACATGTCTCCTCATTCAACTTGTACAACCTGCACACTATAAACACACAAAAGACTATATCAAATACATCACAATATTTGCTATTCTCAAACCAAGAGATGCGGAACGCATGCTCCAACAATCTCTCCTTTTGATAATAACAAATACATATATGAGAAATCAGTGAGTTTAAAAACATTTGTGTTTATAGGTAAGTATGATAAAAGATATGCATGAATAATAAATTTATAGCATGATAGCTTTAAAGCACAAATATATACTCTTCCTATATGAAGGCTCTTCCTACATGCGTGTTCCCTATATATTTTACTCACTCTAAATATAATATCTAGTTCACTAGCTTTCTCAATTTATTTCTCCCCCTTCTGTTAATAGCAAAAGTGACTAGGGATGAGTGTATAACTTTTAAGATTAATTAGTGGCAACTTATTGGAAGAATATTCATGATCGAGCAATGAATAAAATATGTTCCACCTATAAATACCCCCTACATAAATGCTTCCTATGAAATTTTAATGTGTTCCCTCTAAATAATTATATTTATGCAATTTATTCTCTCCTTTTGGTTGCATCAAAAGAGAGTATTAAGTGAGTGTACACAATGAGAAATATTGTGTTCTATGTAGAAAAGAAAATGAGATCCAATATATAGCCTATTAAAGATCACTTATTAGAAATAAGCATGATGAAACATAAAGTAATAAGCAACATAGTTAAAATGATAGAGTAATCATTCTTTTCTCAAGATACCACGTGTTAAAAAAATAATCATGAATGAATGCAAGTAGTAATCATAACAGAAAGTATAATAAGCATTCTTAAGAATAAACATTTTTTGAAAGTAAAAGCATATAAAAGATAATGTGTTTTAAGACTAATAATAAGATGCTTTCAATTTTAGTCCAAGAGATGCTATTTCATTGAGATTTTAAAATAAAGTGCAAGTTTGATTTCAAGAAAAGATACAAAACTACAATGTAATAAAAGTTGCATTTCAAGTAACATAAATATTGTAGTGGGCATGCTTTATAATTTAGTGCATTTACTAAGATTTGTAGAGAATAGTATAGATATGCATTAAGATCCAATTCTCATGAGTAGAAGTTTTATATAGGATAATGATGTGTACAAAAGTTATTTGATAAAGTATACAAATGTATTAATCAAAATGAATGACATATATAATAAAATAACATGACATTAAAATAGACAAATAAAATTTCTTCCACAATATTTCAATGTATATACATAAAAAGTACAACTATCAAGGTGCTTCGTACACACAATGCTCATTAAGACTTATCAGAGAGCGAAATATTGCTTGGGGGATGACTTTTAACTTTATTTTTATTTTTGTGATTCAGTGTACTAAGGGAAGTGGTGAATACTTTTATTTGCTACAAGACACTTTACAATCATTTCCAAGGTGCTCAACCTCACAATGCTCATTAAAACTTATAAGTAGGGTGATTAGCACTTGGTGAATTTTTTCATGTCATTTATTATATGCCTTTTAGTCTTGTGACCAAGGACTTCAAATTCACTTGTTTTGCAAATAATATTAATTAATTTTTTAAATCGCTTTTTTTCTAATGAATAAGTGCATGAAAAATAAAGAATTAAAATAAACAATTCAATATAGTGTAGGTTGTTGGGTACATTGACCACAATGTCCCAGATTTGAAGAAGGTCCACAAGTCAATAATATACACAAACTTGTATATGATATATGTCAAAGTTAACATATGCAGGGTATTGGTAATTATGTGATTAGATATGATGAGAGTATTAGAAGTATGGCTAGAAAGAATTCAGCATAGTCAAGGAAGACAGGAAATTTACTATGTACAAAAGCATTGAGTGACCACACATCACTCAACGCCAAAGGCCAAAAAGCATTAACAGTTTAACGCTCACTCAAAGCCTCAGTGGAGAAGCTCTAAAATTTGTCAAAGTACAAAAGCATCGAGTGAAGGAATTACACTTGACGCCTTCTCAAAGAAAATCTGTTAAGTACAAAAGCGTCGAGTGAAAGACTTACACTCGACGCCTTCTGAAAAGAAAATCTGATTAAGTACAAAATCATCGAGTGAAGGACTTTCACTCGACGCCATCTCGGTAAAAGGTGTTAAAGTACAAAAGCGTCGAGTGAAGAACCTTCACCCAACGCCTCAGCGTTAGACATATTTTGGCTAAGTACATAAACGTCGAGTGAAGGCCATTCACTCAACGCTTCTGAAGTTATCTGTCAAAGCACTAATTCGTTAGGACATATAGGATGACTCGACGCCTGTAGAGATTTAGAAATTATTCTAAGTCGTTGGCACAATGTCAAGTCTGCTGATGTCATTCTTAATTCAAATCTGCACAAATTGCACGCTAAAAGACAGAGACTGCCATATTGATTGGACATGCTATCCTGGGATAAATCAACCATTAAAGCTGACCATGTCACTTTCCAAAGAGGGATATATCCATTATTGTTGCCGATGTATAAAAGCGAAGTGGGTGACACTCTTAAAAAAGAACTTTTGCCAATCTTTAAAAATCCTAATCCCGCAAAAGTCGGCGAGCAAAGCAGATCTCATTTCTAGTTGTATTTGAGCCTGCTATACAGAACTGTTATTGGTTGGTCCATTTCCCACAATGTCCTAGATTTGAAGAAGTCAAATATGTCAATGAGCATACACAGTGGTATATTTAATACATGTTCAAGTTCATACATGCAGGTTTGTCCTATAATATTGATGAGATAGATAGCCTAAGTCAGGTAAAATCTTACCTAAGGTGTGGATAGACAAAAATCTATCTAAGTCTACGGGCATTGAGTGAAGGCTACTCACTCAACGCCAGATGACTTATAGCGCTGAGTGGAGCCTATAGAGTCAAAGCCAAAGTAATGGTTGGCTAGAAAAGTGGCTAAGTCCACAGGCGTTAAGTGAAGTCAACTCACTCAACTCCATACAACAAAAGGCTGTGAGTCAGGATGATGCAGTAATAGACTTAGTAGAAATGAGCAGAAAAGGGGCTAAGTCAACAAGCATTGAGTGTAGCTCACTCACTCAATGCCATAGCTTCACAATCGTTAAGTATAGCTTCGTCAATCAACGCCACAGAAAAACTGTGAATATTTACCAAGTCCACAAGTGTTGAGTGAGGCAAGCTCACTCAACGCCATATGATATTGCATTGACTAATTCTCAAAGGAAGTGTTCTTATTGACACTGCAATTTGGCTAAGTCCAAATGCGTTGAGTGTAGCTCACTCACTCAATGCCAAATAACAGAAACGTCTGTTAAGTAGTTTGGCATTGAGTGGAGCTTATTCACTTAACGCAAAGTAACAGAAAATTGGCTAAGGCAAAAAGCGTTGAGTGAGGCATGCTCACTCAATGCTCTCAACGCTTAAGATGCTGGAGATGCAGAAAATTGGGTAAGGCAAAAAACATTGAGTGGATCTTGCTCACTCAACGCTGTCAACGCCTAGATAGACAAAATTCTGTCCAAGTGTTTTTGCATTAAGTGAAGCTCATTCACACAACGCCTATTCTACTGATACTCGATTTTGGCTAAGTTCACAGGTGCTGATGTCAGCACAATCGACAAAATTAACTAAGTTCAAATCAAGTACGAAGAAGCTACAGAACTCGACAAACTCTGCCGATAAGCTACCGTGCGTCTTCTTACATTGAAGCAAGGTGCAGCTGGAAGCTTCAGGTGGGGCCCGCTGATCTCTAAGAGCCGTTGATCGGCAAACTACAAAAGAAAGTGATGGGCCAGGAAGCAAGATAACTTTTAGGGCATTATTATTTCAAAAGGCAGCAGCGGGACTTCATCTCTCTCGCCATTATCGCCGAGAAAGATCTTGAAGTCTTCCTGCAGGAACGAAAAGTTCAGTGAGCTCTTGCTTCTTCATCGGCTATAGCATAATCAGAAAGGTTTTTGATAGAGGAAGAAAGTAGAGCCATCTTCATCTAGTGGGCTCAGTTGGCTGATTGAAGAACACAAGTTCACCTTCTTCTTCAGCAAGATCAGAATCTTCATTCTGAGTTTCTTCCAACAGTTTTTCTACCTACTACTGTGAAGCAAGATAATGCTGAGATAACTCAGCCCTAGATTTTGACACAGAGAAATTTTCCTGTGTCAAAACATTAAAAAATTCATCTTTCTGTAGGATCCAACTAGATATGAGTTTGTAGGGCCACTAGCCCAAGGTAGGGCAAGATTGCCTGAGTAGTAGGAGAGTGAAGCTCTCTGAGTTGTAGGATCCAACTGGATCTGAGCAGTAGGGCCACTGGCCTGAGGTAGGGAAACTTGCCTGAGCTGTAGAAGAGTGTAACTCTCTGAGGTAGGATCCTTTGGATCTGAGGTAGGGTTGTCGTCCCAGCCTGAGTGTAGGGCCTTTGGCCTTAGGTAGGTGATCAGCTGATCACTGAGTTGTAGTCCCTTGTGGCTGAGCTATAGGTCTTTGAGGAGACTGAGAAATCCTGAGGGATCTGAGGTGTAAGCTCATTGGAGCAATGTTTTGGAGATGTGCCTTGATCAATAGGAAGTTGGCAAGGTGGGAGGAGAGTGGATTTACCTATATGTTGGGGAACCACTATAAATCAGTGTGTATTTTTCTGTATTATTTTATTTGTGCAAGTTCTTGAAAGCAAACTACAGCCAACACATTTAGAGCTAAAGAAAAAATTAAAAAGGGAATAATAATAGTTAAACAACCTATTTACCCCTAGGTTGCAAGCTATCTTGAAAACAAATACTTTCAAGTGGTATCAGAGGGAGGTTGCTCAAAAAGGATCTAACCATCTGAGTGATTCTCTAAGGTAGCTACATACAGTCCTTATGGGTTCAGGAGTGAACTACAAGGAGCTAGGTGCCATGAAGCTTCCTATCTACAGGAAATAAGGTTTCGACATCTGGAAGGAAAGGGTTAGGTTGTTCATGGAAGCAGCTGACCCTAGAATCTTCATAAAAGTTAAGGAAGGACCTTTCATCCCTATGAAAGTGTCTGTTCTGGATGCAAATGTCCAGACACCCAAGACATATGCTGAGATGACAATAGATGAAGTCATTCTTGCCACCATGGACAAGAGGGCTCAGAACATCATTGTCAGTGCAATTGATGATTCTACCCTTCAGAATCTGATTCACTGCACAAATGCAAAAGAAATGTGGGACACTCTGGTGATCTATATAGAAGACACATAGGAAGTCAGGGATGAAAGAAATTCCATGCTCTACTAGGAGTATGAAGATTTCTGACAGTCCAAGGGGCTGTTTGAAAAATTATTTAGGATAGTGAATGAACTAAGGATCTATGGAAGGGTATTTAGTCATTATGAGCTAAATGATAAGTTCCTTAGGTCTCTCACCAGAGACTGGGACACAAAAATTTGTGCCATCAGAGAAGTGGCCAAGCTGGATGACACTCCACCCCACACCCTATTTGGTAAACTGCTCTCATATGAGAAGCAGTTAACTGTCAGGAAAGAGGAAGAGACCAACTGCAAGTCTTAGACCAAAGAGAAGTCCGTGGCCTTCAAAGCTGAAGCCACAAAGAAAAGTAGGAGGAAGACCCCTTCTCCTCCAAAAAGACCAACAGATTCAGATTGCTCTGAATCAGAAGCATCAGACAACAACATGTCTGATGAGGACTTTGTTGTCTTCTCTAGGAAGCTCTATAGGCTGATGAAGAAGAAGCACTGGAAGAGCAGACCCTCCTCCTCAACACATCACTGGAAGAAATACTCCAAGGAGGACAGGTATGGATCTAAACCCAGTAAACACAATTCCACTAATATTATTTATTACTACTGTAGCAAGCCCGGGCATGTGATTGCTGATTGCCCAGTGAAGAGGAGGGAGGATAGTGAGAAGAAATCTCACCAAAAGCACAAGAGAAAGAAAGAAAATTCCTTTGTGGATATGAAAAAGAAAAGCTGGATAGACTCATCATTATCTGAGTCTGAAGAAAAGGAAGCCTACATTGGGCTCATTGCTGCTACTGTTAAAGATAAAGCTGTTACAGCAGAAGAAGTCTTTCCTCTAGTGAGGATAGGAATCAGGGCCCCTATGACATAATCAGACAGTGACTCAGAGGTGGATGAAGATGCCCACAGCTACAGAGGGCTGATGATAATGACTGATGAAGAGGGCAGCCAGGATCAACCTGCTCAAAATAAGGTACATTCCCTATCCAATTCTGTGTCTGGGTATGAGGCTAGTCCTTGTACAGAAGCCTCTTCATCTAATGGTGAAGATGATTCTGGCTCATAAGGTGATGTCAGTCAACTGATTGACAGATATGCTGAACTTTTTGATGCCTTTAAAAGTGCAAGAAGTTGACAAAGATTCAGGCTAAGGAGATTCTGTCTCTTCAGCCAGTTGCCTCCCAGCTTGCTGAAACAACATCTGTGCTGAATCAGACCATGAGAGAACTCAATCAACTGAAAACCCTTTCAGACATCCAGATGAAGGCTATCAAGAGCAAGAATAGTCTCATTAAAGATCTTGAGGAAAAGCTCTAGAGGGAGAAAGGTATTGTGTCTCATTTCTCTCAACCTAATATAGTGTTTCCTTTGATAGATTCCTTCTCCTCACAAAAGGGCAAGGAGGGGTTGGGATTTAAGGGTAACACAAGACCAGCCCATCCCAAAGGGAAAGGGAAAGTTCCAATTGTGCCAATGGCATCTAGGCAACTTATCCCATTCAAGAGGGTGATATTCCCTTTAAATAAGTATGACCAGGAAAGTATATATGGTCACTATATGAATGATGCTTCCACAAGTAGAACAAAAGATGTTCACATCCATTATGGAAGGTATAGCAGGGTGAGTGCCTTTAAGGATGCCCATGAAGAAATTCAAATGATACATCATGGACCATTTGTTTTTGGTGCTACAACTCCCTCTCTCAAAAATGTGGCTGTAGCCCATTCTCAGAACCTGTCGGCATAAAATCTGACTAAGGGTCAGTCTGCCAGCTTGCCAAATATGGCTGTCTCTGATGCTATCAAGAGCACACTATCTGAAAAGAAAGTTGTTGCTGATAGGATTCAGAACAAGCCACACAAACTAGTAAGCAGACTAAATTTTAGTCACATCCATGCTAAAAGAATTCAGAAAATGGCTACTGTACCTCTTCCTTCTGTTAAGACTTCAGTCTGTTCAGCTATAAGGCCTACACAGAAAAGAAGATACAACATACATGCTTGCTGGTGCTGTATCAAGGTAGGCCATTTTGCCATTGACTGCTGACATAATCCTAATGTGGCCAGGACCGGAGTTAGTCCACCAGTCAGAAAACTTGCTGGTGGATATGTTCTGTTTCAGACTAATATGCACCTAGGACCCAATGATATTGGGGTCCTAAGGTAAAGTAAACTGTATATTGCAGGATAATCCAAGTTGTCATATCCCTATATGGTACTTGGACATTGGTTATTCCAGGCACATGATTGGGACAAGGGGCAACTTGAAGGAGCACACTCCAGTAAAAGAGGGACCCAAAGTAATCTTTGGTGGTTCAGATAGAGGGGTAACAAAAGGCTATGGTAAGATTACCAATGACATAGTCACCATCACTAAGGTGGCTTATGTTGAAAGGTTGCAACACAACCTTATAAGCATAAAGCAACTCACTGATCTTGACTATGTTATTGTCTTCCACAAGGATGAGTGCCTAATCAGGATGTCAAGTGACCAAGAGGTCATATTGACAGACACTAGGAGTGAAAAATGTTTATTGCTTAAACTTTCTATGTTTAGATACAGACTCTCATATCTGTCTAGTGACAAATGAGAAAGCCTCCTATTGTGTTCTATGGTATAAGAGGCTAGCCAATGTAAATTACAAGACTATTGGTAAGCTCTTTAGTTAAGAGCTAGTTAGGAATGGTCACAATGTGAAGTGCTCCAAGGAGGGCATATGTTCTTCTTGTTAGAAGTGCAAGAAGACAAAAGCTTCCTTCAAGGGCATTGGGACCAAAGATGCTGTGATGTGCCTATACCTCCTACATATGGACTTTTTTGGTCCTATGCCAGTTCAAAGTCTTGGTAGGAAGGTCTACACCCTTGGAGTGGTTGATGACTTTTCCAGGTTTGCTTGGGTGTTCTTCCTCAAGAGAAAGAATAAACCTTTTATATCCTCATTAAGTTTGTCAAGCAAATCTAGAATGAGTTCAATAGCTCTATGGTCAAATTCAAAAGTGACCATGGGACTGAGTTCCAGTCTGATAGCATAACAAGGTTCTGTAAAGAGCATGAGATTCATCAAGAATTCTCTTCACCTAGAACACCCTAGCAAAATGGGATTGTTGAGAGGAAAAATAAAACTCTCATAGTGGCTGGGAGGACTCTACTGAATGACACATCTCTCCCAGAATATTTCTAGGTTGTGGAAGTCAATACTACATGTCTTATCCTCAACAGAGCCTCTATCACCAAGTGCCACAAGAAAACTCCCTATGAGATCTTGAAAGGCAGAAAACCAATCCTATATAACTAAGTTTGCTGCCAAGTTCTATGATGGGATTTTTGTTGGGTATAACAACTATAACAAAGCTTATAGGATCTACAACTTGAAAAGCCAAGTTGTAGAAGAGTCCGTACATGTAGTTTTTGATGAGTCTACCATGATTTACAGTGAGCTACCAAGCTCTACCAAGCTCCTCTTCTAGTACTGCAGATACAAAAATGTTGATGGAAAAGCTAGCCATCAAAGATGGAGCTCCAGTGATGCAAGCTGAAGTGGATATTCTATAAGATCCACCAAACAAACTTGGAGCAGATGAAGATCAGCAAGGAGCTATTCCTAAAGCAGTTGCTGAAAGAAGATTGCCTCCTGCAATCAGACATTTGAGAGACCATCCTGCACACCAAATCATTGGTGAAGCTAGCAAAGGTATAGTCACCAGAAGCAAGAATCTGAATGCAACTATGTATACTAGTTTCCTGTCATAGGTGGTGCCAAAGAAGTTTGAATAAGTCAACATAGATCAATTTTGGATATTGGCTATGCAAGAGGAACTGAACCAATTCAAAAGATACAAAGTCTGGAAGCTGGTCCCCAGACCACAAGGACATAATGTCATTGGAGTCAAGTGGATATACAGAAATAAGCTTGATGAAAATGACATTATAATTAGGAACAAAGCAAAGCTAGTGGCTAAGGGGTACAAGAAAGAAGAAGGTATTGATTTTGATCAAACTTTTGCCCCTATAGCAAGATTGGAGGCCATCAGACTATTCCTTGCATATGCTGCACACAAGGGATTCAAAGTCTACCAGGTGGATGTAAAGTCAGCATTCCTAAATGGTGACTTAAGAGAAGAAGTCTATGTTGAGCAGCCCCCAGGTTTTGTTGTTCGTAACTCTGATGATTCAATTTATAGACTTAGGAAAGCTCTATATGGGCTAAAATAGGCCCCTAGATCCAGGTATGAAACCTTGTCTTGGTTCCTCATTGAGAACAAATTCTCAAGGTGGAAGATAGATAAGACCCTATTCCTAAGAGAATCTAAGGGTAAGATCATCCTAGTCCAGATCTATGTAGATGATATCATCTTTGGATCTACTGATGACAACCTCTGTAGGAAGTTTGCTAAACTTATGCAGGAGAAGTTTGAGATAAGTAGTATGGGTGAACTCAATTCTTCTTGGGTCTCCAAGTAAGACAGATTGTTGATGGCTTGTCAATATCCCAGTCTAAGTTCACTAGGGAGTTAATAAAGAAATTTGGCATGGAAAATTCCTCCACTATGAGAACTCCCATGGGATCAAATATGCCTATAGGCAAGGATGAAGCAGGGAAGCCTGTTGATGAGACCTTGTATAGAGGGATAATTAGCTCCCTTCTTTATCTTACTACAAGTAGGCAAGACAACATGTTTGCTACATGTGTTTGTGCTAGGTATCAGGCTTGCCCTAAAGAATCTCACTACTCTGCTGTAAAGAGAATTTTGAGGTATCTTAAGGGCACACCAGATCTTGGCCTTTGGTACCCTAGGAATGGGGAGTTTGAACTAACAGGCTACTCAGATGCAGATTTTGTAGGATGCAAAGAGGACAAAAAGAACACTTCTTGCACCTGTCAACTCTTGGGTGGAATACTAGTGTCTTGGAGCAGCAAGAAACAAACCAATATTGCAATCTCAACTGCAGAGTCAGAGTACATCTCAGTAGATAGCTGCTGTGCTAAGTTGTTGTGGATCTAACATCAGCTCCAGGACTACAACATCCATATAAGTAGAAGCCCCCTATTTTGTGATTCTACTAGTGCTATATCAATTGCTAGGAATCCTGTTTCTCACAGTAAGACTAAGCATATTGAGGTAAGATACCATTTCATTAGGGAACATGTGGAATGTGAAGACATCACCCTTAAATTTGTCCCAACAGATAAGAAAGTGGCTGACATCTTCACTAAGACACTAGATGAATCAAAGTTTATCACCTTTAAATTTTAGTTGGGTATGTTAAACCTAGTATAGCTTTAGTTGCTCCTTAGATTGTTGCACGCCATATTATGTTTTGTAGGTGGAATTGCTCTTCAATGGATTGAAGACATTTCAAGTGGTGCACCTTCAATGGTATCATGTCCAAGATGCTGCTTCAGTTGAGGTGGAGCATGTCTAACACTACTCTAAGATATTCAAACTGCTGCCTATGTAAAATCAAAGAGGGGAGCAGAATATACTCCCTGGCTATTTACAGAAGTCAAAAAGGGGGAGAAGGACTTGAATCAACTTACTGATTCAAGGACTTGAAAGAGGTAGCAGCTATTAAGGGGGAGCAGGTACTGAAGAAAAAGGATATAAGTGGTATCAAATTCATCAAAAGCAGGTAGCAGCTATTAAGGGGGAGCAAGTACTGGTATGCCCTATAGACAAGGAAGTTTACTATAACTTATCTTCTTATCATATCTTTTCCTGCTGTATTACTGCAATTTGATAGTGTATGTCATTGACTCAGATATTTGGTGAAGAGTTTTGACTTCTTCAAATAGGGGGAGATTGTTGGGTCCATTGCTCACAATATCCTAGATTTGAAGAAGTCAAATATGTCAATGAGCATACACAATGGTATATTTAATACATGTTCAAGTTCATACATGCAGGTTTGTCCTATAACATTGATGGGACATATAGCCTAAGCCAGGTAAACCCTTACCTAAGGTATGGATAAACAAAAATATGTCTAAGTCGAAAGGCATTGAGTGAAGGCTACTCACTCAACGCCAGATGACTTATAGCGCTGAGAGGAGACTATAGAGTCAAAGCTAAAGAAATGACAGGCTAGAAAAGTGGCTAAGTCCACAGGAGTTGAGTGAAGTCAACTCACTCAATGCCATACAACAAAAGGCTGTGTGTCAGGCTGATGTAGTAATAACCTTAGTAGAAATGAGCAGAAAAGTGGCTAAGTCCACATGTGTTGAGTGTAGCTCACTCACTCAATGCCATAACTTCAAAATCGTTGAGTATAGCTTAGTCAATCAAAACCACAGGAAAACTATGAATATTTACCAAGTCTATAGTCGTTGAGTGAGGCAAGCTCACTCAACACCATGTGATATTGCGTTGACTAATTCTCAAAGGAAGTGTTCTTCTTGACACATAAATTTTGCTAAGTCGAAATGCGTTGAGTGTAGCTCACTCACTCAACGCCAGATAACAGAAATGTCTGTTAAGTAGTTTGGCATTGAGTGGAGCTTACTCACTCAATGTCAAGTAGCAAAAAATTGGCTAAGGCAAAAAGCATTGAGTGAGGCATGCTCATTCAACGCTCTTAACGCTTAAGATGCTGGAGACGTAGAAAATTGGCTAAGGAAAAAAGCGCTGAGTGAGGCATGCTCACTTAATGCTCTCAACACCTAGCATGCAGAAGTGGATGAAAAATATGCTAAAGCAAAAAACATTGAGTGGAGCTTGATCACTCAACGCTGTCAACGCCTAGATAGACAGAATTCTGTTTAAGTGTTTTGGCATTGAGTGAAGCTCATTCACTCAACGTCTATTCTACTAATGCTCGATTTTGGCTAAGTCCACAGGTGCTAACATCAGCAAAATTGACAAAGTCAACTAAATTGAAATCAAGTACGAAGAAGCTACAGAACACGAAAAACTCTACCGAGAAGCTACTGTACGTCTTCTTCCGTTAAAGTAAGGTGCAGCTGGAAGCTGCAGGTGGGGCACACTGATCTCTAAGAGCCGTTGATCGGCGAACAACAAAAGGAAGTTATGGGCCAGGAAGCACGATAACTTTTAGGGCATTATTATGTCAAAAGTCAGCAGTCGGACTTCATCTCTCTCGCCATTATCGCCGAGAAAGAGCTTGAAGTCTTCCTACAGGAATGAAAAGTTCAGTGAGCTGTTGCTTCTTCATCAGCTACAACATAATCAAAAAGGTTTCTGATAGAGGAGGAAAGTAGAGTCTTCTTCATCCAGTGGGCTCAGTTGGCTGATTGAAGAACACAAGTTCACCTTCTTCTTCACAAAGATCAGAATCTTCATTCAGTGTTTCTTCTAGTAGATTTTCTACCTGCTGCTGTGAAGCAAGCTAGTGCTGAGATAACTCAGCCCTAGATTTTGACACAGAAAAATTTCCCTATGTCAAAACATTCAAAATTTCATCTTTCTGTAGGATCCAACTGGATCTGAGTTTGTAGGGCCACTAGCCCGATGTAGGGCAAGATTTCCTGAGTAGTAGAAGAGTGATTCTCTCTGAGTTGTAGGATCCCACTGGATCTGAGCTGTAGGGCCACTGGCCTGAGGTAGGGTAACTTGACTGAGCTGTAGGAGAGTATAACTCTCTGAGGTAGGATCCTTTAGATCTGAGGTAGGGTTGTCCTCCTAGCCTGAGTGTAGGGCCTTTGGCCTGAGGTAGGTTATCAACTGATCACTGAGTTGTAGGCCCTTGTGGCTGAGCTGTAGGTCTTGGAGGAGACTGAGAGATCCTGAGGGATCTGAGGTGTAAGCTCATTGGAGCAGTGTTTTGGAGAAGTGCCTTGATAAATAGGAAGTTGGCAAGGTGGGAGGGGAGTGGATGTACCCACAAGTTGGGGAATGACTATAAATCAGTGTGTGATTTTCTGTATTATTTTATTTGTGCAGGTTCTTGAAAGCAAACTATAGCCAACACATTTAGAGCTAAAGAAAAAATTAAAAAGGGAATAATAACAATTAAATAACCAATTCACCCCCTAGGTTGCAAGCTACCTTGAAAACAAAGACTTTCAGTTATATTTCTCAAGCTTGAAGAAGACGAAGAAGTGCTCTACAAGGATTCAACACAGTACAGACTGAACCAAATCTGAAGAATCATCTTCCTGTAGCTGTGTTAAAGAAGGGTTGTCTGTTGATTCAACCAAAGAAGAAGACTCAGAAAATTTTATTTTGAGTCCGATTTCTCAAACATTAATTCTATCTTGTAGGATGTCACTGAGATCTGAGTGTAGGCCTATTTTATAAAGAATGAGTGTAGGACTGTGAGCAGTTTGAGTTATAGGAGTGTGAAGCACATTTAGTTGTAGGGTCCTCAGAAGGATCTGAGGTAGGATCTTTGTGAAGATCTGAGGTAGGAGACCAGCTAGGTCTTTGAGCTGTATGAGTTGGAAGACTCTGAGTTGAAGGGCTGTTAAGCCTGAGGTAAGAGACTAGTGATTGTCTTCGGGGTAGGACTGTGAATAGTCTGAGCTGTAGGAGTGGAAAGAACTCTGAGTTGTAAGATCCAGGGAGGGATCTGAGGTGTAAGATATGTTTGATCTGAGTACTGGAGGAGTTGTCCAAATCTAACTCACTACTAGATAGGAGAAGGGGGAAATTAGATGTACCCTAGATAGGGGAACCACTATAAAATTCTGTATTGTTTGTGTTCTTGAAAGCTAACCTACTAACATAAACATACAACAAGATCATTCTTCAAAAGACTTACAAGATTCAAAAAGAAACCTATTCACTCCCTCTAGGTGTTTAGCTACCCTTAAAAGACTTTCAAGTGGTATCAGAGGGAGGTTATTCAATAAAGACCTAACAGTCTGAACAAGATCTCCAAGGGTAGAATAAATATATCATCACGACTTCTGGTGAGAACCATAAAGAGCTCAGTTCCATGAAGCTATCGGTATGCATAAAAGCAAACTTTGGAATTTGGAAGGAAAGTGAAAGTATCTAGTTACCTACCTAAATCTTCTAGAGGGGGGGGGGAATAGGTGAGTACTGCATCTAATAACAAATTAAAAATTATAACGAGCGAGCACACAAAATAAATACAGCATAACACAAGAGTTTATAGTGGTTCCCCGATTTGGGTACGTCCACTATCCTACCTCACCTATCTACCACAAAGGACTAGATTCAGATACTTCACCTTTCTCAAATTTAATCTTTTATCTCGGAGTCACCACTCCTTCTCGGAGAACAACCTCTCCTACAACTCGGAGAACAAACTCTCCTACAACTCGATCATAGCACAAAGATCTATAACTCGGAAGATAAACTTCCTACAAAAGTACCAAATAAATTTATACAACACTTTAGATTGAGAATCAATCTATTTTTTCAGATCTGAAAAGGTTCAATCTTCTTCTTCCTAGGAATGAAAACTTGAGGGTCTTGAAGAAGGATAAGACTTGAAGTTAATTTTGAGAGCGTGATCTAAAAACTTCGATCCGACAAGATCTGAATGCTTAGAGAAACCTTGAAAATGGATATATTGTATCTAAACTTGAAGGAATCGCTGATCGAAGGAAGTTAGGTCGTCATTCTTTTATTTTCGAAAGCTAAGCGTTCGTCCGAACTGAGTGGCCGTATTCTTTATTTCAAAGTAGGAATTAGTGGTTAGGGTTGAAAGATTTAACCTTACGTATTTATATGATTCCTTCTTCCAACGGCAAGAAAAATCTTTCCAAAATGAAAAGGTCCACGTGTACTATACATGGCCATCGGCTCGAAACAAAAACTCGTCAGACAGAAAACTGGAAAAAAAAATCACTAAGTCAATTCGTCGAGTATCATTGTATATCCATGAGTATACTCGACGAATCAGCTTCGATATCTAACGAGTTTCCCTTAGATAAAGACAGAAAAGTAAATTCAAGAACTCAACGCTTTTCTAGCGAGTTTCGACGAATTCAACATGTATCGACTAGTTTATTTGACTAATTTGACGAGTATCAACAGGTACACTCAATGAATTCGACGAATATACTTGAGGATACTCGACGAATCTTACTTAACTGAATTCCAAGTTCAAAAAAGAAATTCTCTAAGAAAACACGATGAATTCGACGAGTATCAATAGGTATACACGAAGAATTTGACGAGTATTCATAAGTGTACTTGACGAATTTGACGAGTATCTACTACTATACTCGATAAATTTTACATGGGAATTATTTTGAATCTTTTATAAGCAGCAAATTTCCCTTCCTTGAGCCTATTAATGCACTTGACAAAGAAGTATAACCCAATAGAGAGATTACACGTGAGTTAATACTTTGGCCTACACAATGAGGGATTACATTGTATAGTCCAGTGTTTCATGACCCACTGTAACCTGACATTGGTTTGTACTTAGCAATAAACCCTGCAAGCACATGACTAAAGCAACATCATCAAATACAAACTCAATTCATCTTAGTTCAAGAGTCACTTCTTCAAATCAAGGTCATTGTGGATACAATACCCAACAATCTCCCCATATTTGAAGAAGTCAAAACCCTATATACTAAGGTGAATTGCACACAAGATAATCTTAATTAAGAACAATGAAAGAAACATTAAAGCATGTAATAAGAAGTTCTATCTTAGTCAAAACATTAATGTATATATAAATAGTTCTATCGAGGCAAACAGTTTTCACATAACATCAAAGAGAATAAAAACTTCAGACATGTTTCCCTTTGGACTTCTGATTCTGCCTGTCAAAATAAGCTTTGGCTTTGGAAAATACTTTGACGGTGCAGGAGGAGCATTAGCATCATCTCTTCTAAATTGTCTGAAATGAATTATTCTTTTAGCATTTGCAACCTCATGTTTCTGCCATTCTTCCCTGCTATAATATTCCACCAGTCTTCATTTCCCATATCAACTATTATGAAAGTATCCATAATGATGTCCTTGGAGATTGGGCTCCAAACTTCACATAGTTCCCTATTAGGATCTGACCTATGAGCAGATGGCCTTCTTCAAATCTTCTTTTCTTTAGGGCTGGTTGAGGATTGTCTTCAACAAACTCAATTTCTGGATTAGCAGCATCAGCAGAATCAGTTCCATCCCGTGGAAGGTCTTAAGTTTCTGACCAGTATTGAGAATAATCTTATGCAGGATGAACATCAACATGCACAGGTTCTGGTAATCTAGTTTCAATAGTTCCTGAACCTCCAAAAAGTTCTCTATGTAGCTAACTAAAATTGTCATAAATATCGATGTTGACAGCTTGAAACTCTTCTTTTAAGGTGGCTTCAATCACATTCACCTTACTTTTGCGTTCTTCCTCCCCCTTTTTGACTTCAGAAAGAACGACCCCTGCTATCTCATTACTATAATGCAACATTTGTTCATCAAAGTAATTCATCCCGGCATTCTAAGCAGTAATAATGATCTTAGCATTTTCATCAACATTCGTAACCACATCAAGATTTTTCTTCAGTCCTATAAAAGTGTGAACAATAGCCTTCCCTCCTTGAACTAACCAAGTGTCTAGGTCTGCTTCCAACTTATCAAAACAAACCTTGACTTCAGCAAGCCCGTTGTTCATATCCTATTCAACCTCTTTCACTTTAGAGAGTACTTTCTTTAGCGATTTATCGAAATGTGTTTGTTGTGTGGCCATCATCATTTCAATAGATTTTAACAAGAAATTATCTGAACTTGCACTGGGAACGTCTTTAGTTGGAAGTCTTGGAGGAGTGGAAAGATCATCCATGTCCTCAAAGTCACTAGAAGACTCTGCCACTGGGTATAAATGAGCTTTCAACATTAGAGCGGGATCTTAAGCCTCTAGGACAGGGGGAAGCATCTCAGCCTCTCCTTCCTCATCAGAAATTTCCACGATGTTCACCCCCTTAACAGGAGACCCACCTAGAATCTGAGCTATTCTCCTATGAAGATTTCAAATAAACCTATCATGTTCAGTTTGAACTGATACATGAGGATGAATCTGCTCCCCCTCAGCTTCTACTGGAAGAATCTATGGGAGACTTACGATCGCATTTTCAGAAGCAATAATCTCGTCTGAAGAAGCAATCTCAATTTCTGTAACTTTATCACCACACTTGTCATCATCAACAACACCAAGTTCAGTCATCTCTAACTCAGCAGAAACATCAAAGTTAGCATCCAAATCATCATCATCATCAACTATCTCTTCAGCAGTCTCATCAGGCACAGTCTTAACAGCAGCAGCAGCAAGACCATCATCTGAATCTGGAACTATAACAGTAATCTCTATCTCAGCTACACCTGTGTTTGGAACAACTATCTCTGTACTAACTGAATCTGGAACAACTGTCTCTACACTCTCTAAGGCCATAGTAACTAGCTTAGTAGAAATTGGAGCAGTGGGGCGCATTGGAATATCAACAGTCACTTGAGTCGAAGTTGATTCCCCCTCAACTCCTACACCAGAACTTTCTGGAGCTTCATGGGGGGGGGGGGGTAGGAGTAGGAATCATATCATCAGGAACAAACTCTTCCTCTTCTTCAGCCACTTCCCTGAGTCCACCTTGACTTGGGATTCTCCTTTCCCATATGGAGAAGATTGAGGAGTCAATCCTCTTGAGATGATGGATTGGTACTCCTTTCGTCATGTCAAAAGTGTTTCCGTCCACTTGGTTTAGGTAAAGGCTGAGAATCCTTCCAAAATTTGGCGAATGCAGACTGTCTTTGATTCTGCCAAATAGTACTGCTCCCCAATCTATTCTCTTTCTGCATATGATTGCGGCGATGAGCTTGAACATGTCGTTGGAGAGGTAGTCATGAGAACCTACCTTGCATAAAAGAACTTTTCCAATAACATTAAAGAGAAGTTTGCCTTCATTGTTCATAGCTTTCCTCTTGATGGTTGGAGTTCCTCTAGGCAGACCACAAAAGAGTAAAGCCCTAGTGAAATCACTATCTTCAACTAGTTCGGCCTCTTCAACTACTGGAATCCTCAGGAATCGATTAAGGAGGGAGGCCTTCACTTTGATAGAAATGTTCCTAACCTTGCTCTTGATTACTGTGTCCTCACGACAGAGTTTTGCATGTTGGAAGAATTCCAAAACATCCCTATCCAAAACCTTGTAAGGGTATTCTAGAATGAAGGAAAGTCTGGCAGCCTCAAGCATCAAAATGATGTTGCAAAATTCGTTGGCAGCGGTGGCAAATCCCGTGCGAACAAGTTCTCACCATACCTGAAGATTTCATGTATCTCTTGGTTCCATGGAGAACGAAGGAGACAAAGAGAAGCCGAAACGTCGAGACGGTCCATTCGCGGAAGATGAACAATGCTTCGAAATATTCTCGATGGAATCCAAAAGGTTTTTGACGAATGTGATTTCCGTTTGCCTGCTAAAGTCCTATATATATATAAAATTAATATTTTAATAAGCAGAGAGAAGCGTGTACCTTTGCCTGAATCGACTCTTCGGATCCAATAAAAAACTATCACCCAAGTCAAATTCGTCGAAATAACTTGAGTAAGCCTGATAATTCGCCAAAATAACACGGGTGAAGACTTCTATTCGTCGAAATTTCTTAGCCAAACTCGATGAATTCATCGAGATTCCACTGGAATATTCTATGATTTTTCCTTAGTTTTTTCTGAAATTTCTGAATTGAGGAATTCTAGAGATCCGAGAGAGTTGCTTCACAAAACCAACTTTAGTCTGAGTCCTTGACCATCTTAATGAGTCCTTGTTGAGCATACAAAGCTCCATTTTGAAGAAAGAGAACATGGCCTCATTCAGCAGCTTCGTGAAAATATTCGCGACTTGCTTATCCGTTCGGACATAACTGAGGTTGATGTCCCCATTCTCCACATGTTCTCGGATGAAATGATACCATATCTCGATGTACCTTGTCCGATTGTAAGAGACTGGATTATTAGCAATCACAATCGCACTGGAGGAGTCACAAAACATTAGAATCTCTATTAGCTTGAAGTTATAATCTTCAAGCTGATTTCTTATCCAGAGAAGTTGTGCGCATTAACTGCCTACAAAGATGTACTCTGATTCAGCTGTTGAGATTGCCACATAATTCTATTTCTTGCTACTCCAAGAAATTAACCTTCTTCCTAGGAACTGACAGGTTCCGGAAGTGTTTTTCCTATCATCCTTGCTGTAACGCCCCGAAAATTGTAAACGAGTCGGTCGCGTCCTAAGACATTTTTGGTGCCTTTATAGGGCTACACGGCCTGGGACACAGGCGTGTCTATGGCCGTGTTCTTCAGTGTTGGCTGGGCTGTGTTCAGGAAAGGACACGGTTGGAAACACGGTTTTGAACAGTAATGATACAGGCATGTCAGGGGCGACACGGGCGTGTCCTCACCCGTGTCACCACCCGTGTTCTTCTCTGGTTGAAATCTTGGGTGTGTTGTCAGGAGTACACGGCCGGGGTACACATGCATGTACTGTATGACACGGGCGTGTCGGATTTGGTACGGGCGTGTGGCAACCCGTGTACACCTAGGGATGTGTCGATTGGCGTGGCGGTTATGCGTGACGTGCCCATGGTCACGGGCATGTCGATGAACCGACACAGGCGTGTTTTGTTGAGATACGGGCGTGTCTTGACCCGTGTCCTGCTCTGGATTGACGACTTTGTGTGCAAGCAGGGCACACGGCCAGGCACATGGCCAGACACACGGCCGTGTGCAAAGCCGTGTTTGGCTTATTTTAATGACTTTTTGGCTGGATCCGAGCCGTTCATTTTCTTTAAATCAGATCTAACGGCTTAGGATTAATCCTCCTTCCTTAAGGCCGGGAGTGGGGGTTAAACTCCTCATTTTCTTTTGGCCTTTCTCTTTCTTAAGTCTTAAAGAGAGGAGAAAGCAAGGAAGAAGGAGGAGGAGGATCCCAGTCGCCGGCAGAGCATCAGAGCACCAAATTGAAAACTGAGACCGGATCCACGGAGGCATTCTTGTTACGAAGCTTTCCATCCAGCTAGTTTCTCATGGAGCCAAAATGGACTTCAAGGGTAATGATTTTCAACTTGAGCACTTGAAGCTTTTCTTCCTTTACATGGGAAAACTCGCTCCCGCGAGTGTGCGGTGTTCCTTGGGGTGGATATGTGAAGTCCCCCTTGTTTAGAGCCCGAAATCGAAGTACGGGCATAGACATTGTGTGTGAAGCCTACCCGGACGTGTTTTGTCTGGATCAGTGATGTTGCATTGTGCATTGATTGTCGGAGAAGACTCTGTATTGTGTTGTTCTTCGGGTTTTCTACACGGTAGATTGAGGATTAACTCTAAGGTGCACCCGGAAAACTGGACGGAAACGCATTTCTGCCAACTAGGTGGCCTGGGGCCAACCTTGTATAATTGGGGATTATATGTGCGAGGCCTGTCTTCAGGAGACATGTAGGGTCTTTCTTTCGAAAACGGTGAGCCCATGGGGTTCAGAATTATTAGGATAGGGAGCCGAATAGGAAAGGCAAAACTGACCCGCACCCTGCAGGTTTGGCCATGAGTACTACGGTATTCGTAGACGGTAGGGCGACTTGAGCAACGGGAAATGGTGGAGCTGCACCTGCATTATGTGGACTATGGCATGAGAGTAGCGGAAATTGGCTCTCGTCGGTGGCATAATGAGAGTCTCAGTCCAGGGGCCGTAAAGACTGAAATGCTCAAAGTAATCCGTCAAATCAAGGACCTCTGAACGGAGGTGGTATCTGGGAAGTCCGGTACACCATCAATGTGCCTTGAGTGCACGGGGTGGGTGGCCGTGTGAGCCTCCACCTGTGGTGAACTGTGCTAGGTTGTACTTTCACTAGGATTTTCGGATTATAGTGAAGCCACGAAATTGACCAGATTCACTAAGAATGTGCCCTGAGTGCACGGGGTGTTTGGCCGAGCGAGCCTACACCTGTGGCTAAATATACTTATGCACTTAATTGTTTAAATGGGCTAATGAAATGCAGGGAAGGAGCACTGCCATCCCGAATAAGGGGCGGGGTCATTATAATTTGGCCAGCTATAGCTGACCGTTGCTTTGTTTGCCACCATACAATTGAATGTTGTTTGAAGGTGTGGCGGAACCAAGTACAAAATAGCGGGTTGAAGCCCAAGCTGCTGTGTTGGCCCTCGAAGGCCAAAGTGAACTATTATTTTATTTCTATCATGTGTGGCCAGCCTGCGAGCCGATGTCTGTAACACACTATATTTTTAAGTGAACATTTGTAAGGCCATAAGGCCAAGTGCTTTCATGTATTGTGGTATTTCTTTCCTAATGTGGTTAGTGGAAATTCATGATACATGTTTTATGATATTGGGTTCTTTCAAATATTTATAAGCTTCCGCTAGTTGCTCTGTGTAGGACGTTTGTGTTTGGGAGAATGGTTTCATTCTGTAACCCTTCGGTCTATTTGTAGTGTATGGCGTCGGGGCCTGACCGGACCTACTGCTATATACCATGCGACAGATAGGGGTGTTACAATTTGGTATCAGACTACTGGTTCTGGTCTTGCTTATTGGAATTCATGGACGAATTCTTTTAAGGGGTGGTGAGCACTTGTATGTGTGTCATCGTTATAACATAAAAAGAACCCATGAATGTCCACTTAGGAATGAAAATACAGTTGTTTTTGAGGAACCTGAGTGTTCCAATGATTTCTTTTAACAATTTGTATATCGCCTAATCGATAGTTATGCTTTATAGGGGACTACGAGTGGTGCGGGGCAGTCACAAGGTCAGCACTCCATGGAGAGTAATGCACTTAACAGTGTGCCTAAGACCCTACTTTCTGTTGAAACCATAAGAAGGAGAGTTGAAGTGGTGTTCGCAGTGACTAAAACAAAACTTGGAGGGCAAGTGCATCCCCCTGTCCCTGGGGTGACTTCAACACCGAGTGGTGTGATGGAATAACTAGCATGTATAAAAGCTTTGGATCAGCAGTTGAACATGCTTTTAGTGCAGGGTATGAATTCTGTTGAGGAGTATTTGGAGGCATTTCTTTTTATAAGACGCTACCCAGGGTTTGATTTGGAGAACGAGCAGACTATAGTTAATAGATTATACAACGGTCTGCGTGATGAATTACGACTGCTACTCGTAGGACCAAAGCTACTTTGATTCCAAGCGTTAGTGGAGGCGGCTAGAACTTTAGAAGCAGATCTGGCCAGAATCAACCAAACGTCAGTGTGCAGGTTACCAAACCCCCAGGTCCCGCAAAGCCTGTGCACCGAAAGAGGAGTAAAGTGAGGCCCGACGTATCTGCTAGTCAAACTCCATATTACTGTTATAAATGTGGAAGGTTTGGTCACTTTGCCCGAGATTGTCATAAAGACGATCAGGGGACAGAGAAATCTTTGAAGGGAGTCCAAGAGAAGAAAGACTCCAGTGCTGAGAAGATAGAGTTAAAGGCTCTACCCACCTCGAAGTCCGGTTTCCGTAGATGGTGTAAGAAGGCAAGGAGGTCGGGTCTAGTTCCTTCTTTTGGTGCGTCTGGAAAAATTATTGGTCGAAGCCCGGATGCAAGCTTTTGCTGTAAAAAGCTGGGACACTTTGCCCGAGAGTGTCGAAGCGGACGTCTGGAGTCTGATAAGAAGCCTAGAGTGACCTACGAAGAGAAAGGCAAGGGGTTGGAGGCAGCTACATCTCAGTATGCTCTATCCCAACCTAGAGGATACAACTTTGGCCATTAGGAGGTTATGGAATATGCTGACATGGTGACAGGTATGGTTTAATTTTTGGTATGTCAGTTTTAGATACTTGTTGCCTTACGCAGATTAGCCTATATTTGGTTATGATAAGATTTGTATTGATTTTCTGAGTGTCCGATGAAAACACTGTTCATTATGGGAACTTCCCATTCCTTTTTGTCCGAAGGACGTGTATCGTGCATCGGAGTTTCTTCTTCGATGGCAAGAGTCAAATCGAGAGTACTGTTGCCTAATGGGTACCCTTTTCATCCGAATAGAGCCTGTTGTTTGAAGTTACGGTTAGGGAGTCAGGAGTTTTTACGTGCAAGCGTCGCTACTGCTGTCTGTAGAGTTCGATATAATCTTTGGAATGATTGGCTCTCAGAGCAGCGTGCGTACATCAATTTCAAACGTAAGGTGGTCAGTTTGGTACTAGCTATGGTTTTGAGATGTCGGAACTGAAGTATTACTTCAAGAGCTGGTAGAACAGGGTTATGTGCGTCCAAGTTTAATGCCTTGGAGCACATTGGTCCTCTTGTTAAAAAGAGGATGGAAGCTTACAACTCTGTAATGGTTGCTAGAAGTTGATTAAGTTAACGGGAAAAGACTAAGTATCCAACCCAAGAAGTGATTATCTGTTCGATCAACTTAATGGGTCAAGTGTGTACTCAAGTTGAATCGGAAGTCTGGATACTATTATTTATCGCTAAGGGAAAGTGATATTCCCAAAACAGCGTCTAACACACGATATGGGCACTATGAGTTCATCGTTAAGCCGCTTGTGATGACAAATGTGCCGTCTGTGTTATGAATTTGAAGTATAGGGCGTTCAGTGAGTACCTGAACCAGCTCGTGATAACCTTTATCGACGATATACTGGTATACCCTCGGTTTGAGGGTGATCATTCCAAGCATCTGGATTCGGTATTGGAGACGTTAAGGAGAAATCATTTGTACGCCAAATTCTCCAAGTGCGAGCTTTGTGGTTACCCTTAGTAGCGTTTCATGGTCGTCTTGAGTGGATAAAGTATCATCGTGGACCCGTCAAAGATATTTGCGAAATGTGAGTTGCTTGTGTTATCTGTGTTGGCGAAAAGTCCGAAGTTTATAGGACTGGCCGGCTAGTGCATACACTTCATAGTGAACCTCTAATGGATAACATTACCCCTCACGAATTTGGAGAAGAAAGATCAAAAGTTTGTGTGGTCGCTGGAGTGCGCACAAGCTTTCGAAGAGCTGAAAAGTCGGTTGACCTCAGCCACTATTCCATGTTCACCAAGTAGAACCGAAGGAGTTGAGATTTGCAGCGATGCATGGGGCAGTGGTTTGTATTGTGTTCTACTCCAGCATGGGAGTGTAATAATTTACTGCTCGCGTTAGTGGGAGGTACGCAAGAGGATTTATCTGGTCCATGTATTGGAGTTAGCGGCCGTGATATTTACCCTAAATCTATAAAGGCGCTACCTAAACGGCGCGAAGGTCAGTATCTAAATCGATCTCAGGAGCCTGAAGTACTTATTGGATAAAAAGGATTTAAACTTGTGGCAGTAGAGGTGGATGGATTTACTAGGGGACAACACCTTGGACATACATTTTGGCACAAGATTTGGAGACATTGGAGATCACTTGCGTGGACAAGTAGATCATGGATGATGCTTTGATAGGTCAAAACCCCAATATGGTTTTGAAGACGGACTGCTGCGGAAGGACAGTCATCTGTGTAAGATCCGTTTCCCCTTTTTCCGAGGCTAACCCGGATCTTATGCCAAGAACAGCCGCCTTACGGTGGCACTAACTCACGGGTTAGTCGGCACCGCAAGACGCCGATCCTGCCGGCTAGTACGATCATAAACCTGTTCGGCCAATATGAGAAACAGAAGTAATATATAGTAGTAAAGAGAAACAACTATAGTCCATAGCCACATGGTACATATCATATAAGTAAATGAAAGTACAGAAACATAGTCCACAATGAGTACAACAATGAAAGAGAGACAAGGGCTTATGCCCATTACATTATATCACTAAATCTCTCCTCACAAAGCAAAGAGCGGAAGTCTAAACTATCACGGACATCCCGTCCCACCTGAGGACACACTGTAGTAGTAGTAGTAGGTGGTATCGGCATCTGCTCCTCAAGTCCTGGCTCCTCGACGTGCTGCTCCATCTCCTCGTGCTCCTAAAATGATACGGTCACCGACCATTAGTCAAAAAGACTAAGTCGTTTCCTCCGCACCTCGCCCCGCAACTCCTAGGCACCGAGCGGGAGGACGAAGCGGAGGACAACAAGGGGTAGCAAAAGTGGAAGCAGGTGATAAGAGTTAACTAGCAGTTGTAATAGGTATTGTTATCCTACTCTAGCAGTTCTAAGTATGTAGTATAGGTAAGTAAAAGCAGTACTAGTAAAAGAAAAGAACTGAAAGTAAGAGCAGGAATAAAGTAAGCTGAAATGTAAAGCTATCTATCATCACAAACGTACCTTAACTTATAAAAATTCCCATACAAATTTATAAGTTAAGGTTTCCAGGAATTTTAACTTATCATATAAAAGAGCGCATACTAATTTATATGATAAGGATCTATGAAGCGTATGCCCTAATATGAATGAATGTTATGATGCAATTTATATAGCAGGCAAGTGCAACTCACACACAACGACTCCGTGATCACAGTCCTTTAGTTCCCACTTTTCGAGAGCTAGCATCACTCTCAGGTAACGCCGTTGTGGCTATGGCAGCAGCGGAACGGGCGCTTCCGCTTTCTTGGCGGGTATACACACTACCAGGCCAAGACCTCTCTTGTACGCCTCTGTACACTGACAAGTGCACACTAGAGTCTCTGCGTACTATTGCTAGCTACCTGCTAGACTTTTAGGTTGGGTATACATCTTCGGGGATTGTCTGCCTGACCGTAGTATTAAACAACATACTGGCCCTTCCACCCGTACACCTCACCCGAGTCACCGTACTACCATCGGTATGACGACTGGCCCAGTACCGCATGACCCACCACTAATTTATGCACATGCAAGTATTACATAACGAGCCTCCAGCTCTTAGGACCAACCTTTCCTGATTCCTCCAACCCTGCCCGGGGAAGCAAGTAGTCAACAAACTCCAAGTACTTCCAACCCGACACGGGTGAGATATACCATGTCAATTCCTTTCAATCCGGCACGGGTGAGCAAGTCATCAACAGAATCTAAGTCCCTCCAACCCGGCACGGGTGAGATATATCACATCAATTCCTTTCAATTCGGTACGGGTGAGCAAGTAGTCAACATACTCCAAGTTCCTCCAATCCGGCACAGGTGAGATATATCACATCAATTCCTTTCAATTCGGCACGGGTAAGCAAGTAGTCAACAGACTCCAAGTACTTCCAACCCGACACGGGTGAGATATACCATGTCAATTCCTTTCAATCCAGCACGGGTGAGCAAGCAGTCAACAGACTCCAAGTCCCTCCAACCCGGCACGGGTGAGATATATCACATCAATTCCTTTCAATCCGGCACGGGTGAGCAAGTAGTCAACAGACTCCAAGTTCCTCCAACCCGGCATAGGTGAGATATATCACATCAATTCCTTTCAATTCGGCACGGGTGAGCAAGTAGTCAACAGACTCCAAGTTCCTCCAACCCGGCACAGATGAGATATATCACATCAATTCCTTTCAATTCGGCAGGGGTGAGCAAGTAGTCAACAGACTCCAAGTTCCTCCAACCCGGTACCGTGATAAGAACAAGTTCAATTTTACCTAGCTTATTAGGCTACTCTTGTCTACCAGTTATTATACTTAGTGACTTAGGGTTAATCCTAGGACTGCCCAAGGTATGCCCATTGAAGGGGTCTCGAAGGCACAAGGAACTAAGATGGGATGACAAGCCCAAAGTTCCCTTTCGCAAGGACAATTACTTTTAGTTGATGTCTACCCATGATCCACAACTAACTCTTATTGTTACTTTAGAACTATTCTAATGACTTAAGGTATTATTATCGGAAGGGCGACGGTCTTCCGCCGGCCTCCATTCCAGTTATTACCCAATGTCTTGTACTTTTACTCTCGTCACTAAGACAACACTACCCACCAGGGTTATACTTCCAATCATAATCTCTAGCTCAGTCATCCATTTATCCCCCGGTGGGCCTTATGGTACAACCTACTTTTACTATGCGCAGCCCATGACCTAATACCACCCTGAAATCAAGCTTCTAATTCCTTGGGCCACCAGGCCCCAAATATTTATGTTAGGATGGTATGGACTAATGAAATAAGTGTATTGATTTTCATAATTTCCAAGGTCATTAAGGCCTCTAATTAAATCATTTAAATTATTCCCTAGGTAATTTACACATGAAGTGGTACAATTTAAAATCTACTGACCTAAGGGATTTTTCCTGAGTTGCATATGGGTAAAATATTGCTGTCCACAAGGTTTCATAATTTTCCTTTTATTATTTCTACTTATCCCATAATTAATAAAAATTCTACATATTTACCATTTTCCAAATGAAGTATGAGAAATACATAAGCCAAAATTCCAATAAAATTGCTGAGCATTTATATCATTAATTCATGACCAATGACATAGTTTTATTAACCTCTTTAGTGTAATGGCCTATCAAATTCCATTCTTAAATATTTACCAAAATGCCATTATGCTAGTTTAAGAATTATCAGTGCATCCAAAAATTCTGAAATAAATCTACAAGACTAATAATACAATTATACAACAGTAGGCATAATTCCACAATTTTCTAATATGTAATTCCACCAATTCATGAATAATTGCAAAAAGGGTAAAATGGTAATTCCAAGGTATTTTACTCCATAAGTTCTCAAACAGAAAGTTCAAATTTTACTAAGTCAAATATAATCGTATTTTTAACTTGGCAAGGTTTGAGGATTTTTTGCATGATCAAAACCTATTTATCAATTTATTTTTCAATAAGGGCTATATTTTCCAAAATTCCAAATAAAAGGAATTTTGATTCCAAAAATCCCATAAATAATCTGAGGGGTTAACTTTACCCTAATGAACCACTAGAATCAATTCCATGATTTTTAGATGTCTCAATTGGGCTTAATACACAATATTTCAAATATTTCTATTTGCAACCCAAGGCTATAATTAGCCAACACATGCAAGAGAATTAACAATCATGCAGTGATCCAAATGTAATGAAATTTTTATCACATACTTATAATGTCCCCAAGGAACAACCACCAAAATTTGGGGCCATTTGGAGTCTTAACACTCTAATTATACCATTTAATTAATTATTGATATTATGACCAAAACTATAGGAATTTTGTCCCCAAAAATTCCTAAACTTTGGAAGGGGCTAAATATGCCCAATTTAGTCACATGCCCAAAATTTCAGGTCATGTGGACATCTGGTTTGGCATGGGCTTCACTTTTAATTTCTGCCCTAGCCTAGGACAAGTCCTAGTAAAAATGTCCTACAGGCCAGACCACTAGACCAAAACCTAAGTTTAGGGTGGAATTTTAAAGGTAACACATCAGGCTACATTTTTTATTCAGAAGTTAATTAAATTTGATGCCTCTAAGTACCTTAAAATATACATGCAAGGTGACTTAAAATGTGTGATAGTTATTTACTACTCATAACATTTATATAATCATTTATATATATATATATATATATATATATATATATATATATATATATATATATATATATATAAGCACGAATCTTAAAGAAGAATGGAGGGCATCCCATCATCGTCCCCGATGAATCAACGACCCCGATTTAGTTTTCCTGGGCCATCTTTGCTGGCTGTTTCCGGCAAGCTGAGGCGGCGCCACTGCCGGCCAACGGTGCAACCACCTTCACGGTGGTGGTGGCCATCTTTTCCCGGTGATGTGGCGGCGGGAGACGGCGGCGATGGCGATCCCGAGCTGTATAAAAAGCTTATAAAATTCTCTCATTTCTCACATGGCATCGGGCTCAATTGAGCCCGATATCTCGCCTAATGGATCTAAGAAGCTAGTACAGGTAGAGGTGAAGCGAAATGGACCATAATTTGGGCTTGGCGGCGGGTCAGGCGGCGGTTTGCCATGGTGGTGGTGCGCCGGCGAGCTCCTTCCCGTAAACTCATTTATCCACCAAATGCACTGATCTAGCACTCGAATTCCACTCGTTTCCACTCACTGAAGCTGATGGTGAGGTTTGTTTGGGCTGAGGTGGGGTATATGGGGAGATACAACCAAGGTGAGCTCAGGGTGAAGCTTTGGATGCTTCACCCATGGTGCCAAGTGGCTCTCAGCCTCTAATTCCTTCTGGAATGATGTGAGGAAGTTGGCCAACACCTTTTGGGATGAAGGAGTGAAGGCCACATGGCCACTTCTCATTATATTCCATTTCTCTCTCCTCTTTTTAGGTGATTTCTCCATAATGCCCCCTTGCATGCACTCTCTCTCCACAACTAGAGGGGTGGGGCTGGTCCTTGACTCTTTGGGCTGCTAATGGGCCATATTTGGTGGGCTTGGCCCAAGGGAAATGGCCTAGCCATTATTTTTTCCTCTTTAGGTCCATTTGTTGACTTGTTGACTTTTTGGGTTGACTTGGTAAACATGGTGAGTGGGCTGACCCCACTTGTTGGTCATGAGCCTAGTGGCACCACCCAACTTGGGTTGGGTCAAGGGGGGCCCTACTTAGGCTAATTGGGCCTATGAGTGTGGGTTTGACCAAATTAGGCCCAAGGTTGACTTTGGTCAACTGGGGTCAAAGTGTTGACCTAGTGACATGTCCTAGGGTCCACTTAGATTGTTTTTAGGGTTAGGGCAATGTGGTGGGGTCATGATGTGGCTAGGGTCCTTATTTAGGCTAGTTTGACCTAGTTTGACTTGGTCCTATAGTGGGCCCCACATGGCTACAACCCACTACCTAGGGTCAAACCTAGCTAATTTCCCTAAAACCCACCCCATGCCTAACCCAACCTAAGTTAAGGGTCTAGAAGTAACATGGGATGTTACAATCTGTGCACCCCAAGTGTGGAGAGTCAGCGTTAGGAGTTGATGTACGAGGCTCAATATACCAAGCACTCAATTCACAACGAGTGCACAAAATGTTTAGAAGTTTGAAGAAGTTGTTCTGGTGCCCAGGACTGAAAAATGATGATCCGGTTGAAAAGTTAGCCAAATTCTACATGGATAACATTGTTCGGTTGTATGGTGCACCCCGTAGCATTGTAAGTGACTGAGATGAACGTTTCACGTCTAACGATACCCGACTGGTGCATAAATTGTTGGGAACTAAGCTAAGCTTCAGTACGATCTTCCATTCGCTGACGGGTGTGCAAACCGAATGGGCCATCAAACGATGGAGGACATACTTCACATGCGCGTCTTGGATCATTGAAGACAGTGGGAAGATCACATGTACATTGTGGAGTTTGCGAATAACAACCGCTACCAGGCAAGTAAACAAAGGGCGTCTGTCGAGACCTTGTATAGGAGAAAAAGGTCGTACGCCATCGTCGTGGTTGGAGATGGGTGAGTCGATGCTGTACAAACGTCAGACAGTGGAAAATGCCACTTCAGTGGTTCATACAGTTCAGCAATGGTTACAGATCGATCACGACAGATAGGCGGAGTACTATAACGCCAAAGCATAGGAGCATGGAATTCGCTGTTGCCGACTGAGCATAGTTAAAGATCAAGCCGTTCAATGGTGTCTCGCAAGCTCGACGCCTGAGGAGGCTGAGTCTGAGGTACCTTGGACCGTTTAAGCTCCTGGAGCGGAGTGTTAAAGCAGGGTATTGACTGAAGCTGTTAGTGAACTTGGGTGGGCTATATGATGTGTTCCACATATTGGGGTTGCGGAAGGCGATGCTAGAGCCTTCGCATGTGGTTGTGGTCGGTCAGGTGCCGTTTGATTATGGGATGACGACGAAGGTCAAGCCCGTATGTATTGAAGACTTTGAAGTCACACGATGTCGCAATAGTAAGTTTCCGTATGGTTAAAGTCCGTTGAAATAATTGCGGTCGTGAAGATCTTTCATGGGATCAGGAGCAGGTTATGTTAGAGGAATACCCCGAGTTATTTCGTTTGGGTAAATCTTAGGTTGTGTATCTTTACATAATTTTGTGGATGAAATTCTTTAAGGGGGCGGGGGGGGGGGGGGGGAGATTTGTAATGCCCCGAAAATTGTAAACGAGTCGGTCACATCCTAAGGAATTTTTGGTGCCTTTATAGGGCTACACGGCCTGGTACACGGGCGTGTCTATGGCCGTGTCCTTCAGTGTTGGATGAGCTGTGTCTAGGAAAGGACACGGCAGGAAACACGGTTTTGAACAGTAATGACACGGGTGTGTCAGGGGCAACACGGGCGTGTCCTCACCCGTGTTCTTCTCTGGTTGAAATCCTCGGTGTGTTGTTAGGAGTATATGGCCGGGGTACAAGGGTGTGTACTGTATGATACAGGCGTGTCGGATTCGGCACGAGCGTGTGTCCACCCGTGTCCACCTAGGGACGTGTCAGTTGGCGTGGCGGTTATGCATGACACGCCCCTAGTCACGGGCGTGTAGATGACCCGATACGGGCGTGTCTGGTTGAGACACGGGCGTGTCTTGACCCGTGTCCTGCTCTGGATCGACGACTTCGTGTGCAAGCAGGGCACACGGCCAGGCACACGGCCGTGTGCAAAGTCGTGTTCGAGTTATTTTAATGACTTTTTGGCTGGATCCGAGCCGTTAATTTTCTTTAAATCAGATCTGACAACTTTGGATTTTTCCTCCTTCTTTAAGGCCGGGAGTGGGGAATAAACTCCTCATTTTCTTTTGGCCTTTCTCTTTCTTAAGTCTTAGAGAGAGGATAAAGCAAGGAAGAAGGAGGAGGAGGATCCCAGTCACCGGTGGAGCATCGGAGCACCGAATCAAAAACCGAGACCGGATATGCGGAGGCATTCTCGTTACGAAGCTTTCCATCTGGCTAGTTTCTCATGGCGCCAAAACGGACTTCAAGGGTAACGATTTTCAACTTGAGCACTTGAAGCTTTTCTTCCTTTGCTTGGGAAAACCCGCTCCCACGAGTGTGCGGTGAGTGCGCGGTGTTCCTTGGGGTAGATATGTGAAGTCCCCCTTGTTTAGAGTCCTGAATCGAAGTACGGGCATAGGCATTGTGTGTGAAGCCTACCCGGACGTGTTTGTCTGGATCGGTGATGTTGCATTGTGCATTGATTATCGGAGAAGACTCTGTATTGTGTTGTTCTTAGGGTTTTCTACACGGTAGATTGCAACAGGGAGCCTTGGGGATTAACTCTAAGGTGCACCCAGAAAACTGGGCGGAAATGCATTCCTGCCAACTAGGTGGCCTTGGGCCAACCTTGTATAATTGGGGATTATATGTGTGAGGCCTGTCTTCAGGAGACATGTAGGGTCTTTCTTTGGAAAATGGTGAGCCCATGGGGTTTAGAATTATTAGTACAGGGAGCCGAACAGGAAAGGCAAAATCGACCCGCACCCTGCAGGTTTGGCCATGAGTACTACGGTATTCGGAGATGATAGGGCTACTTGAGCAACGAGAAATGGTGGAGCTGTACCTGTGTTATGTGGACTATGACATGAGAGTAGCAGAAATTGGCTCTCGTCGGTGGTATAATGAGAGTCTCTGGCCAGGGGCCGTAAAGACTGAAATGCTCAAAGTAATCCGTCAAGTAAAGGACCTTTGAACGGAGGTGGTATCCGGGAAGTCCGGTACACCGTCAATGTGCCCTGAGTGCACGGGGTGGGCGGCCGTATGAGCCTCCACCTGTGGTGAACTGTGCTAGGTTGTACTTTCATTAGGATTTTTGGATGATAGTGAAGCCATGGAATTGACCGGATTCACTAAGAATGTGCCTTGAGTTCATAGGGTGTTTGGCCGAGCGAGTCTACACCTGTGGCGAAATATACTTATGCACTTAATTATTTAAATGGGCTAATGAAATGCAAGGAAGGAGCACTGCCGTCCCGAATAAGGGGCGGGGTCGTTATAATTTGGTCAGCTTTAACTGACCGTTGCTTTGTTTGCCACCTTACGATGGAATGCTGTTTGCAGGTGCGGCGGAACCAAGTACCAAATAGCGGGTTGAAGCCCAAGCTGCTGTGTTGGCCCTCGAAGGCCAAAGTGAACTGTTATTTTATTTCTGTCATGTGTGGCCGGCCTGCGAGCCGATGTCTGTAAAACACTATATTGTAAAGTGAACATTTGTAAGGCCATAAGGCCAAGTGCTTTCATATATTGTGGTATTTCTTTTCTAATGTTTTTAGTGGACATTCATGATACATGTTTTATGATATTGGGTTCTTTCAACTATTTATAAGCTTCCGCTAGTTGCTCTGTGTAGGACGTTTGTATTTGGGAGAATGGTTTCATTCTGTAACCCTTCGGTCTATCTGTAGTGTATGACGTCGGGCCCTGGCCGGACCTACTGCTATATACCATGCGATGGATAGGGGTGTTACACTTGCTACCTACAAAATCAGCATCTAAACAGCCAATTAGCTTGCAGTCATTACTTCTTAAGTATTGTAACACCCCCATCAGTCACATAACATATAACAGAAGGTTCGACCTGGGCCCGACTCCATATACTACGGATATACCAAGGAGTTACTAAATTTAAACCATAATCCAATTTCACATCCTAGCACAGAGTGCATTCTAGCAGAAGTAATTAAAGGTTATAAATAAAACCCAACAAAAACATGAATGTCCACTACCACAACTAGGAATATAAAACAAATACACAAATAAAGTCTTGGCCTTAAGGCCTTACAATGATCAGCTTGAATTAAAGTGTGTTACATACTTCAGCACGCAGGTCGGCCACACGTGAATGATAAAATAACACAAGAGTTCGCTTTGGCCTTTGAGGGGTAGCACAATATTTCTGGGCTTCAGCCCGCTACTTCCCGCTTGGCTCAGCAGCACCTGCATGCAATAATCCACTGTAGGGTGGCAAACAAAAGCAACGGTCAGTAAAAGCTGACCGAATTATAATGAACCCACCCCTCACTCGAGGTGGCAGTGCTCCTTCCCTGCAGGCATTAGCTTAAACAACACTTGGCAATCAAAATGTGCAACTTAAGAACTATTAGCCATAGACGTTGGCACAAACGCCCAACGCCCCGTACTCTCAGGGCACATTCTTGGTACACCGTACCTCAAGGGTCGCACCACCATTCTCTGTGTCGGTCAACAACATTTGAGCTTTCAATCTCACAAGGGCCAAGGCTAGAGACAATGCCCTAGTGCTATGCCAAGTCATGTGATTTACATATTGACCACTCCAAGTTGACCGGCATATAGGAGGGTATAGTTCAGCCATATCCCATGCTCAAATTGTTTGGCTCACAGGCCTTACGTGGGTCAACATCCCCTTTCCCTTTTTCGCATGATCCATAACTCTGTAAGGATCCTAGGTTAGGACACATGGCTACCAAAGCTGAGCAATATAAGCTCATGCTCAAGCAAATAAATTCCCCAGGTCTCCCAAAGACAGGCTTCACAAACAATACATAGCTTATTGGAAGCTATCGTCGGCGTTAGAACTACCTCCGTGCAGTAGGGGACAGACTATTCATTATTCCCCTTAATCAGGTGTTTTCCTACAGATTTACACCAGTACTCTCAATGAAGTCATCAACACACCCCGTGACTCCGAAATCTACGTGATAACCACAGAGTCTTCTCCAGCATACAAAACATAGAAATATCACCAATCCAGACAAACCCGTCCGAATGAGCTTCACACAACATGCCTATTCCATACTTCAATTCCGGATCTAAATGTAATACTACAGGGATACACGGATCTACTCATCGGGAGAACCACATCCATGTGTTCGTGGAGTGTCTACCCTCTAATGCCAAAAGAAAGGACTTCATATGTCCATGGAAGAGGATCGTTACCCTATTTATACGCTTTGGTACCATGGGAGGAATCTAGAAGGTTGAAAACGACCGCTCTGACCTTGCCTCCATAAATCAGAACTCGCCTTGAGAATCTGAGACCCAAAACATGAACGGCGACAAGAACCCTACTATCGACGCTGCTGCTCCTCCTCAAGAAAATCAGGGCACAAACTCCTCTCCAAAAGAATATGAAGAGAAACGACCAAACCAGGCTTATAAATAAAGCTACCGCCGCGCGATAACTAGTTACCATCATGCGGTACCTTAATTCAACGCCTCGTTTTGGGCGCGACCGCTGAAACCTTCCAATCGCGGGCCGACACGTGGCCACGCTGTTACGGATTCCCTATCGCCACGCGATAGGATGCTAACGCCGCACGATAGCCGACGTCGGTTACGACACGACACCTGCCGCTATCGCCGCGTGCTAACTGCTATCGCCGCGCGCTAACTACTATCTCCATTCATTAGAATCTCGAGAATTATAATAATTAAATGGACCCAACTATCGCCAGCGGTAACACTATCGCTGGGCGTTGGCTTCCCAAGAGCTCTACCGGTTTAATTCCCTTGCTACCTCCGCGCGGTGACAACTTCCTGCCACACGGTAAGTCCAGCGTTGAGTCGACTTAACCCTCTCAATGCTCTCAACGCTGTTGACACTAACCCTGAAGCTACCACCATACGGTAACTAGCTACCACCGGGCGATAACCTCCAGAGAACCATTTTCTGCCTTGAGGAATTTGGGGCATTACAGGTACCTTAATCCAAGATTTGGTTTACCCTTAAAGTATCTCAAGATCCTCTTTGCAGTGACGTAATGAGATTCCTTAGTGTTCACCTAATATCTAGCACATTTTCATGTTGAAAACATTATGTAAGGCCTACTCACTGTAAGGTAGAGCAAGCATCAAATTATGCTTCTGTACTTAGTTTCATCAAAAGGTTTCCCTTTCTCATCCTTATCTAGAGACATAGCTGAACCCATTGGAGTCCTCATAGAGATTGCACTCTCCATTCCGATGTTCTTAATCAACTCATTGGTGAACTTCATCTGAGAGAAGAAAATTCCATCTTCAGATTGTTTCACCTGAAGTCTTAAGAAGTACTTCAGCTCACCCATATTACTCATTTCAAACTTCCCTTGTATAAGTTTAGAAAACTTCTTACAAAGGTGGTTGTTTGTAGATCCAAAGATAATGTCAGCGACATATATTTGTATTAGTAAAATCTTGTCGTTTACTGCCCCTTATGAACTTATTCTCAAGAAAAAATTTAGATAACGTCTCATATCAAGTTCGGGGAGCTGTTTTAAACCATATAAAGCTTTATTTAGAAAATACACATGTTCAGGGAGAGTTGAGTTCACAAAACCTGGGGGTTATTCTCTGTATACTTCCTCTTTTAGATCACCATTGAGGAATGCCGACTTCATGTCCATTTGATAGACTTTGAAACCTTTGTGAGCATCATACGGTAGAAATAACCTGATTGCTTCGAGTCGGGCTACAAGAGAAAAAGTTTGATCGAAGTCAATCCCTTCTTCTTGTCTGTAACCTTATGCTACAAGCCGGGCTTTATTCTTTATAATTACTCCATTTTCATCTAGCTTATTTCTTAATATCCATTTCATTCCAATCACATTCTGTCCTTTGGGCCTTGGTACCTGTTCCCAAACCTTGCACCTTTCAAACTGGTTGAGCTCCTCTTGCATAGCCATTATACATGAAGCATCCTTGTTTGCTTCTTCAAATTTCTTCGGCTCAACCTGAGAAAGAAGACTAAGATGCAAAACTTCGTTAGTTGTACCTCTTCTTGTTCTTATACCGTCACTTGGATCTCCGATAATCAAATATACAGGGTGATCTCTTATTGATCTGAACACTAGATTCCTCCCCATCCTACCATGAGGTTCTGACACACCCGGTTCACCTTCAGCAGGTGGATGGAGATCTTCATCTTGACTTTACTCTTCAACTATGCTGAGATTAACAACTTTGAAAAAATTTGGAGCATCATCCTTGACTGCTTCTTCCAAGTTCAGTTCCTTAATCCTGGCACTTACATCTTCACCAACAACATTAGGCGAGCTGCTATGAAACATACTTGTCTCATCAAATACAACATTAATAGTCTCTTCTACAACCAAGGTTTTCTTTTTGAAAATCCTATACGCCCTATTGTGGCTACTATAACATATAAAAATACCTTCAAAATATTTTTCACTAAACTTCATGCAATAATACTTCTTATTATTAAGTATGAAGCATTTGTTGCCAAAGATCCTAAAGTAGGACACATTCGATTTTCTGCCTTTCAATAGTTCATAAGGTGTCTTACGATGGCTTTTGTTGATTAATGCTTTGTTTTGCACGTGGCAAGCTGTGTTGACTACTTCAGCCCAGAAGTACTCTGGTAGTGAGTCATTCAATATAGTTGTACATGCTTCAATGAGGGTTCTGTTCCTTCTCTCAGTAACTCCATTTTGTTGTGGAGTATGCGGGGAGGAAAACTCATGAAAGATACCTTGACTAGCACACAATTTTGACATGGCCCCAGACTCAAATTCTATTTCGTAGTCACTTCTCATTTTGACCGCTGAGCAGTTCATTTCATTCTGAATTTCCCTGACAAAGTTTGTGAAAGCATCAAAGGTGTCTGACTTGTGTTTTAGAAAAAACACCCAAGTAAAACAAGAGTAGTCATCAACAATAACTAACGTATAGACTTTACCTACAAAACTGTGAATTGGCATAGGACTGAATAAATCCATATGAAGTAAATAAAAACATCTAGAAGAATCTTTTTTAACAATACCCTTAAAGGTAGCCCTTATCTGCTTACCCATTTGGCATACGTGACATGGACTCTCTTTAAGCCACTTAATGATGGGAGCATCTCACACTAAGTTTTGAGAAAATAGCATACTTATAGTTTTAAAATTAATATGTGCTAATCTCTTGTGTCATTAGTCACAGAGAGATGCACTATCTTTTGCTAAAAGACACTGGTGTAGAATTGTCTAAACAAAGAAAATTTAAACAGAAAATATTTCTACTCCGAGTGTCTGTTAAGACTGCCTCCAAATTGGCCGACGATTTTATCAGAGACTTGTCCTTGTAGAACTCAATGATATAGCCTTTATCACACAATTAGCTTATGCTTATGAGATTATGTTGTAATCCTTTAACAAAAGCCACGTGTGTGAAGGTGACTATGTTTTTAGAAATCATACCGTAGCCTTTAGTTAATCCCCTGTATGAACCGCCAAAAATGACTTTTGGGCCATCCTCAACTGGGGTATACTCTCGAAGTAGGCTTCTTGTCCCGGTCATATGCCGAGAGCATCCACTATCCAAATACCAAATAGGAGTTTTGTTGGCCTTTGGATATACCTGCATTCATAAATCATTTACCCTTAGGAACCCAAACCAATTTGAATCCTGGTTCCTGGTTGCTTAACACTACTAGGAATATTAACATTTCGAGCGGTCGGTCTCGCAATGTTAACTCGCAGAGTTTCATACTTAATTGGATAAAACCGACAATCTATGATAAAATGACCAATCTTGCCGCAACACCAATAGTCAAACACATTGTACCTTCTTTTTTATTCATGCTTTACCTTCTAAACGGGAGTTCTAGAAGGTGCTGTAGAAATGGAGGTTGAGGCCTCATGATTGCAACAAACACAAGGCTTCAACGTCTCCTTAGCCTTAGGATCAACAATTTTGGCTTTTGGTGCTTTCTTAATACTTGGTCCATGAATGTAGGGACCATACTCTTTAAGAGTTATCTCTTCATAAGGTGCCTTGAAAGCACTTTCACCAAAGTCACGGGGACGGGTCCATCCTTGGTAGTTCTTTCTAGGCTCCACATAAGTAGGCCTATCAAAGTGACCATAGGACGTCTCAAAGTCATATTGATTTGTGGGAAAAATTACCTTCTTAAAAGATGGTTGACTTTGAGGTGCCTTCCCTTTATCTTTGGTAGCGGCTCTCTTAGCAGCCTTACCCTTTTCAGCTACATGGCCTAAACCACTACCCTTCTTGGGTGCAGAATATTCATCGATGAGTGGAAGAACAGTCTTTGGCTTGGATTAGCTTTCAATAAGTTTCCTCTCAACCAAAAGATTTTCTTCTAGTTCATCTAAGAACTTCTCATTCCGATTTAGTAGCTCAGTCAAGCATTTTAATTCCTTTTTCAAGGAGTGGACTTCATCTCTAAGAGGAGTCAATTCTATAATTTCCTCCCTCATACTTGATTCCACTGACTAGAGATAAACAATCTCTTTTGATGGCTTTTTGACCACCTTACGACATTTTTCAAATGCTTTCAAAATAACTTGATGTCGAGCCATTAAGTAAGAATCATATTCCCTAGAAGAATAGTATTCACGACCATTAGATGAAGTTTCAGATTCATATAGCATGGTGTGCGAGTTTACCTTCCCGTTAAATTGGGAGCCACCTACTTCCTCATCTGAGTGTGCCATGAGCCCGAAGTAGGCTTCTTCATCTTATGAGTTTGACTCACTTGAGTCACTGTCGTTAAGAGTCTTTGATTTCTTCATGACAAAACTGAAAGTCTTGTTTTCAAGGCTAGCTAAACACCTAGAGGGGGGGGGGGGGGGGGGGGGGGTGAATAGGTTTTTGTCTCTATTTAAATCTTCTTATTTATTAGCCGATTTCCGTGCTTAGTGATTAGGTTAGTTTTAGCTTTTAAGAACAATTACAGATGACACTGCAATTTTATAGTGGTTCCCCAATCTTGGGTACGTGTTCACTGTCCCTCTGCGCCTTTCTATCAGTGTATTAGACTAGGCTCTTCCCCCAAATCTCGGCTCCTTAAGAGCTTACAACATAGATCCCACAAGACCTCACAGGTCACATAGACCTACCACTTAGGCACCAAGCCAAACTACAGGTCACAAATACCTTTCACTCGGCACTAAGCCAAACCACAGGTCACAAAGACCTTAGCCTTTATAACACACGTTGATAACTTCAAACTCACAAAGAATCTATACAAAAGAAATAACAGGTGATTTGATTGGACACTAGAGCAAGAAATCTGTGTCTACTTCTTCCTGGACTGAGCAGACATCAACCCAAGTTTTTACTGTTGAAGATAATGAAGTTGACAGTTGAATGTTTCTTCAAACAGCTATCGTTTCTTTGCAGAGCTTGTAGATCTGCTTCCTTAGAATTGATTCTGAACTTGCTGTTGCAGATGGTGATTGCTTCCGCTATCTCTTTCCTCAGCTAAGTTTTCTGTACAGAACAACTTCTTCAGGCTCGACAAGAAAGATAAGGAAGAAGATGAAGTTTTGCAACACTTTCATTTTTAGAAAACCTAGACAAGGATCAATTTTTTTTGCTCAGGCCGATTTTCTCCTTTATATTCTTTGATAGCCAATCAAGCAGTGGGCCCACCACCAGGATTGATGGCTGAGATTTAGCCATACAACACATTATTTCCATTTACTCTTGATTCAACGGCTCTTTGATGTGTGTGGGCCCCAACACTTAAAGACGAAAATATCTTTCCAAGTGCAGAGGATGATGACAGCTGGCCGCCAGCGCCTCTGGCAGCAATCCCGCAACATTTGAATTTTGTTGAATTTTTGACTTTGCTGACTTAGCATGACTCGGCATATGTGGAATTAGACAAAATTCAAGCATTAGAAGCAAAGGCGATGAGTGAGTAAGCATCACTCAACTCCACAACACTTAGACAAAATTCTGTCTGTTTAGGCGTTGAGAGCGTGGAGTGAGCACGCCTCACTCAACGCTATTTGCCTTAGAAAGTTTTTCAACAACTTAGGCAATTTAGGCGTTGAGAGCGTTGAGTGAGCACACCTCACTCAACACTTTCTGCCTTATAAAATATTTCTGCGTCAAGGCGTCGAGAGCATTGTGTGAGCACGCCTCACTTAACACTTTTTGCCTTAGAAAATATTTCTGCATCAAGGCGTTGAGAGCATTGAGTGAGCACTCCTCTCTCAATGCTTTTTGCCTTAGAAAATATTTCTGCATCAAGGCGTTGAGACTGTTGAGTGAGCACACCTCTCTCAACGCTTTTTGTGTTAGAAAATATTTCTTCATCAAGGCGTTAAGAGCATTGAGTGAGCTCGCCTCACTCAACGCTATTTGCCTTAGCCAGATTTTCTGAGCCTTGACGTTGAGAGAGTAAGCTCCACTCAACGCCAAACTACTTAACAGAATTTCTCTATTATCTGGCGTTGAGTGAGTAAGCTACATTCAACGATTTTTGACTTAGCCAAATATCTTTGTCTGAAAACACATAAGCAAGGATACACTCAACGCTATTGTAACATACTTCAAGCAACTAGACCCCCAAGAGTGGTTTTGTCATGGCAAGGGCATGACAAAACCCAAGGAAACCCTAGAAGACTAAGTGAATATAGAAGAAAAGGTGGGACCACCATGGTCTGTAATTAGCACTTTTCAAATGCAATCCCTAGGGTTTGACTTTAGGGTTTTAACTTGACTCTAGGACCCTACCACAACTTCCCTAGCCCTTTAGGGGGCCCATAGGATCACTGAGGATCCATTATGACCAACCATAGAGGCTAAGTTGACCAAAGTCAACCCTAACCCTAATTTGGTCAAACTAGTTCACCCATGGTCATTTGGTCACCCCCTTAGCCAAAGGGACCCTCCTAGACCTTCCTAAGCCCTAAGGGAGGTCAATGAGTCACCAAGGACCCATTAGGGTCAACTAAGGAGGCCAAGTGGACCCAGGTCAACCCTAGCTCTAATTTGGTCAAAGTGCCCTTCCTAAGGGTCAAGTGACCCCCAAGGTGCCAAATCAACTCTACCAAGGTCCCCTTAGACCTTAGGAGAGGCCAAGGGGTCCCTAACCACCCCTAGTGTTAGCTAGGTCACCCAAGGTGGCCTAGGGTTGAGCTAACCCACCTTTGGGTCAAGTTAACCCAAATGGGCTAGCTCAAGCTCAAACCCAAATCCTTTTGGGCTAGCCTCATGATAATCTTTTAGATGTGTTTATGGGGTGTAGCTTGACTTGTTTACCCCTTTAATTTTGGTCAAGGTGACTAGGAGAGAGAAATGCTCCACTTGCCCTTTAATGGAGGAGAGAGAAATGAGGGGAAACTATTCATGGCCAAGGGAAACCAAGAGCCCCTCCCTCCACCTCCAAGGGGGCTGATTAAACTCCCCCATTCAATCTGGAGAAGCTCAGGGGTCATTTTGATGTCTGTTCATGGCCGGAATAGTGCATCCACCCATGGCCGAAAATGCCATTAGTGGCCATTAATGGTGCTACAAAGAAAGACCCCTCCCCTCCTCATTCTGTTCCTTTAAAAAGCTTCACTAGGCACCAAGTTGTCGTTTACACACTTTCCTCGATGGTTTCAAGCTACTTGGCTGTGTTGTTGCATAATCCCGATTGCCTCCACCGTTGGCCATGAAACACCAACACCAAACCCGTCGGCAAGCACAATTGAAGGTCAACTTCTCCCCCTCTCCCTCTGCACTAGCTTCTTAGATCGACTAGGGGAGATATCGGGCTCAACTGAGACCGATCCAGTGAGAAAATTTGAAGAATTTCCTTGAGATTTGAGTGGTTGCGGGTTAGCCGGAAAAGGCCCCTCTGACGGCCGTGTCGCCGCCAGTCGATAGCCCCCACCTCAATGGAGGTGGTGGCGGCGGTGGTCGGCCGGGGAGATGGCCGGGTGCCGGGAGATAGCGTTAGGAATTGGCTCCATGAAGATTAAATACCGGCCGTTGGAGCGCTGGAGAAGACGACCCGATGCCGTCCTTTATGCGCCAAGATTCGTGCCGCATAGATTTAATCTTAGGGTTAAATATTTCATTTCATTTGATTTTTTGTCACATAATTTACAGTTAATGTTTCTATTTTTTAAAAATACTTAGAGTCTGCTAATGAAAAATTGGTGAATATCAATTGTAGCCCTTGAGGTCTACTTTAATTTAAAATTTGTTTCAACTGCTTTGAGACATTGGTCTGACCTCAACACCCAAAATGGTGCAATCTATACCTAGGGATAGTCAGAGATTAAAATGAGTGCCCCCAATTAACCACATGTCAAAATGACCTGAAATGTGGGCAGGGAATCAATCTTATCTATACCTAAGACATATCCAAAAATGAGAATTTTTGGAGAAAACTTTTTTATAGTTTTGGTAAAAATTTGATAATCCTAGTATAGTTTAATTAAGGGGTCTAATGACATCACCAACCTTAAAAACCTTGTTGGATGGTCTTTGGGGTCATCTTGAGTCACTGGTTAAAATCTCAACCCATTTGAGTAGATTTTGATTGGGTTTTGATGTGACTAAAGTTTGGGTCCTTAAGGATGAGATTAGGGTTTAGGATTCTTGGGGCATGGAGGGGCCAATCCTCACCCAAAGGGGTTGGAACTTTGGCCAGAGCCCCATGGTCAGTAAAAATACCCTCTCATGGAGTTTGAGATGGATTGGGGTGGGTTATCCCTAGGACCTAGTTCAAATCCTAAGGTTGAACTTTTGGGGTTTATGAAGGATATAGGGTGATAAGTCCTTGTATGGACTTGGTGTTTAGTCCATGTGATTATAGGGTGGTGAAATGCCCTAAGGAGGAATTTGGTGACATTTAGACCTAGGCACATAACTTAAACCAATTAGGGTTAGTTTAGGCTTATACATTTTAGGAAAGTATTGAAGGGTCATATAATCTTGGATTCTTAGGAAATTTTGGTAGGAAGGTTTTTATAACAATATGAATCTCTAGAAATTATTGTAGAATGTTTGAAAGACAGTAGCTTGCACTTATAGTTTTAATCCTTGTGTTGCCCATATTGATGATTTTTATAAAATAGTGGTTAAAATAACTTATAATGTTATGAAACTTAATTAGTAATGTTTTGTGATCATATTAAATCTCTGGTAATTTTTGTATAATTTTTGGATTAAGTTTAGTGATGCTTCCTTCTTTACATCTATTTATTGGTAGTGTCTTGGATTAATTAATTACTGGTTAATTCATTTATGAAAATTAGTGAAATTTGGAGCTCTCTGATATTTTGGCATCTTGTAGTGTTCATAATTTTTGGGTGGCCATAACTTAAGAAAATCTAGTACTTCATGTTCAAAATTACCCATGGCCTAACTTTTGGGAAAATTAAATAAATGCTAAATTAATTAGGAAAATTATAACTTTTTGTATTTTGGCTAAACTTATCATGATAGATCCCCATTAAATATCTTAAGACTTTTGGATAAAAATTTTGAGTACCTCCTATCATGTACATCATATAGCTTAGGTTGGTCTGTGTATAGTAAAACTGCAGAAAATTGGGATAGAATGTGAAATGAGCTTAGGGAGTTGGGGTTAATGGTTTATAGTTTGTAAGACCCCCTTTTTTTTGCTATGCTACCGGGTCTTACGCCCAGGATCGCCGTTTCGCGGTGTCACCTTCGCTCGGAAGGTCAACACTACGAAACGCCAACCCTGCTGGCACAACAGAATCACCAAGGATGCAGAAGCTTATAAAAGAAGACATTAAATTCCAAGTCCACAAAATATATCACTTATATAAAATATAAATCACAGTATGTCCCAAAATAGAAGAGTATCAAAAAAGACAAGCAGAAAGATAAACGGGCTTATGCCCGGTACATCAGAATCCTCATTACAAGGTCACTCGCAGAAGCTAGTAACTAAACACTCATAGAGCCAGAAATGGGTGCTCCCGTGCTAGACTGGCCCACCTCCATGTGCATCATGCCCTACTGGTGCTGCCTCTCCGGCTGCTGCCTATCTCCCATTCGGATCCCCTGAAAAAATATGGCCCACCGACCGTTAGTCATAAGACTAAGCCAACTATCATCCCCGCCTCCCCCCGTGACTCCTAGGTACCATGTGGGAAGGAGGATAGGGAAATTAATGAGGTGGAGAAGTGCCAAAGAAGATGACGTCGGACCTAAACTAGCTGTGGTATCCCATAGCTATAATGGTGGACATCAGTAATATGATAGTACAAAGTAAGGCAGTAAGTAAGAACAGTAAGAAAGTAAACTATAATGAATATTAATCTTAACTTATATGAATGCTCATACAAACTTATAAGTTAAGGTGTCTTTTGAAAGGCACCCATCAGATAAGCTATCCCATACTAGGTTATACGATGGGGTGTCAGGTTTATATGCAAGTATGAGTGTAGTGAAATGTTATGGGTTATACGATGGGGTGTCAGGTTTATATGCAAGTATGAGTGTAGTGAAATATTATGCGGATGAAATGCAATGATCACACAAGTGTAACTCACACACACGACTCTATGCGCACAGACCTTTAGTTTCCCCATTTTGGAGTTAGCTAAACCTTCAGGTACCTCGCGTTGTGGCAAACGGAGGCAGTGGGTCGGGCCAACCCCACTACTAGGCCGGCATTTACGCTACCTAACCTAGAACTTTGTATGCCTCAACGTGAAGGACACACCACTGAGCCTCTGCGTACCTTGCTAGCAAAACCACCAGTCTTTCTTTGGCTAAGTATGAACCACACTTGCCAAGTCATCGTACCGACGTCGACGTGAATGACTGTCAAGTAACAAAGACCCACCACTTATGTTATGTACATGCAAACAAGAACTTCTGAGACATAGGCTCCCCGGACTAACTCGTCCATCAAAACTATCTACCGAGCCGTCGGCTCGCCGGGCTAACCTGCCCACTACTAATACCATCGAGCATATCGCTTGAATGACCAAGCTACACTAATAACCCTGAAACTAGAGGTGAGTGTAAGTGGAGTTTTAGTATAGACTAGTTACTCTTGTAATCATTTTGCTCTTACAGTTTACGTTAACCTTGGACTGCTTAGGGCATTCCCTGTGAAGGGCTCTCGAGGGCACTAGGAACTACGATGGGCTGAAGCCCAAAGCTCCCTTTCGTAAGGCACTTATTGTTATTGGTTACTACCCTTGTCTCAACTCACTGATTTACTCTTGAGTTATTCCTAAGTGTATTTAGACTCTCTCACCAGGGAAGGATGATAGGTACGACCTTAACCTAGCCAACCAGGCTCTCTCAACCTAACCTACAAAGATGGCCTCAATCATACTATACAGGTTAAGTATACCACATACCCCTTTACCTCATACCTAAGTCCTCAAATCCCCTGATATTGCTGTTTTGCTATGTGCATTCCTAGTGAGCTAAATGACATGCAAGAATGGTGACCCCCATAAATATTCATCCGAATACTCTAAGACAATTATTGGGGGCCTATAGTGACAAGATTAGACTAATTCCAGAAACTTGTAATTTTCCTAATCTAATTGGCATTTATTTAATTTTTCCCAAATTAAGGCCATGGGTGATTTGAACATGAAGTACTAGATTTACAAAAGTTATGACCACCCAAAAATTATGAACTCCAAATGATGACTAAATATCAAAGAATATTAAGTTTTATAATTTTTCATAAATGTTTTGGCCTCTAATTAATTTATCCATAATAAATCCAATAATTATGGGTTAAGAAGGAAGTACTAGATTTCATCATTAGAAAATTATATAAAAATTACTGAACCTTAATGAAGACCAGAAAAGACCTCTGACCAAAGATCACAATTTACCAAGCTCATTAGGCACCAAATTAAAATCAATTAACTTAACTAGAAACAAGTACCTTGTGAAGCAATACCTGTAAAAAGACTTCCAAAAATTCCACAAACATTTACAGAGCTTTACAATGTCATAAAAAGTCCTTTGACTAAATTTCATTAGTTTCCATTAAGAGGTTAAATCATAAGAAATTCCTAAGTAGATAGAGCAACTTGATGGGTTGAGAATGAAGTACACTAATTATTGATCTAAAATTCATACTAAAATTTCTAGAGCTTTGTTATGGCCTCAAAACATAACTGACCAGATCTTATGCAATTTCAAGGTTAGAAAGTCATGTATAAAAATTCTTCAAGAAAACCCATGATTGTGCACTTTACAAAGGAGCCTACTTGTAAACTCATCCCAACAACATGTAAAATATTCCAGAGATTAATATGACTATAAAAATGACTCTTTCCATATTCCCATGGAAATCCAAGGTCAAAGGACCCCTAATTTATTCTTTAAGGTGCAAGGGCCTAATTTGACATAAAGTTACTTAAGTGGGGTGCAAGAGTCTAACTACCACCTACAATAACCCTAGGGAATTACTCCACCATAGAAACCCCTGGGGTAAACTCCAAGTCCAAACAAGGACTAAACACCCTAAGTCCTTCACCAACCCTAAAAGGTTAAATCTAAGGCTTTGAACTAGGTCACTAGGGCTCAACAACCCTAACCCACCCCAAATCTAAGAGAGGGTGACCCTACTGACCTTGGGTCTCTGGCCAGAGCCCCAAACCCTTTGGGTGAGGATTGGCCCCTCCATGCCCCAAGAATCCTAAACCCTAATCTCACCCTTAAGGCACCAAACTTTAGTCAGATCAAAACCCAATCAAAACATACTCAAATGTGTTGAGATTTTATCCAATGACTTAAGATGACCCCTAAGACCATCCACCAAGGTTTTGGGGGTTGGTGAGGTCATTAGACCCCTTAATTAAACTATACTAGTATTATCAAATTTGTACCAAAACTATAGAAAAATTTTATCCAAAAATTCTCATTTTTGGATATGTCCTAGGTGTAAATAAGATTAACTCCATGCCCAAATTTCAGGTCATTTTGACATGTGGTTAAATGGGGACACTCATTTTAATCTCTGGCTATCCCTAGGTATAGACTGCACCATTTTGGGTGCTAAGGTCAGACCGCTGTCCCAAATCAGTTGATTTTTTTTTAAAATTAAAGTAGACCTCCAGGGCTACAACTTTGATATTCATTAGGTTTTTATTAAAGGCCTCTAAGTAGTTTTAAAAATAGAAACATTAACTGTAAATTATGTGACAGAAAATCAAATGAAATGAAATATTTAACCCTAAGATTGAATCTTTGCGACACAAATCTTGGCTCATAAAGGAAGTCATCTGGTCATCTTCTCCAGCGCGCCAACATCTAGGATTTAATCTTCCTGGAGCCACTTCCTAACGCTGGCGCTGGGCACCCGACCATCTCCCCGGCCGACCACCGCCACCACCGCCTCCATTGAGGTGGGGGATATCGACTGGAGGTGATACGACCGTCGGAGGGCCGTTTTCGACGAACCCACAACCACTCAAATCTCAAAGAAATTCTTGAGATTTGCTCACTAGATCGGGCTTAGTTGAGCCCGATATCTCCCATAGTCGATCTAAAAAGCTAGCGTAGAGGGAGAGAGAGGGAGAAGTCGACCTTCAATCGTGCTTGCGGACAGGTTTGGTGTTGGTGTTCCATGGCCGACGGTGGAGGAAATCGGGATTCTGCAACAACACAGCCAAGTAGCTTGAAACCGCCGGGGAAAGGGTGGAAATGACTCCTTGGTGCCCAGTGAAGCTTTTAAAAGGAACAGAATGGGGGAGGGGAGGGGTCTTTCTTCATGACACCATTACTGGACACTAATGGCATTTTCATCCATGGGTGGATGCACTGTTCTGGCCATGAACAACCACCAAAATGACCCCTGAGCTTCTCTTGATTGAATGGGGAGGTTAATCAGCCCCCTTGGAGGTGGAGGGAGGGGCTCTTGGTCTCCCTTGGCCATGAATGGTTTTTCCCCCATTTCTCTCTCCTCCATTAAAGGGCAAGTGGAGCTTTTCTCTCTACTAGTCACCTTGGCTGAAATTAAAGGAGTAAACCAGTCAAGTTACACCCCATAAACACATCTAAATGATTATCATGAGGCTTGCCCAAAAGGATTTGGGTTTGAGCTTGAGCTAGCCCATTTGGGTTAACTTGACCCAAAGGTGGGTTAGCTCAAACCTAGCCCACCTTGGGCGACCTAGCTAAACCTAGGGTGTGGTTAGTGACCCCTTGGCCTCTCCTAAGGTCAAGGGGGCCCTTGGTAAAGTTGGTTTGGCACATTGGGGGTCACTTGATCCTTAGGAATGACACTTTGACCAAATTAGGGCTAGGGTTGACTTGGGTCCACTTGACCTCCTTGGTTGACCCTAATGGGTCCTTGGTGACTCATTGAACTCCCTTAGGGCTTAGGAAGGTCGAGGAGGGTCCCTTTGGCTAAGGGGGTGACCAAATGACCATGGGTGAACTAATTTGACCTAATTAGGGTTGACTTTGGTCAACTTAGCCTCTATGTTTGGCCCTAATGGATCCTTAGTGATCCTATGGTCCCCTAAAGGGCTAGGAAAGTTATGGTAGGGTCCTAGAGTCAAGTTAAAACCCTAAAGTCAAACCCTAGGGATTGCATTTGAAAAGTGCTAATTGCAGACCATGGTGGTCCCACCTTTTCTTCTAGATTCACTTGGTTTTCTAGGGCTTCCTTGGGTTTTGTCATGCCGTTGCCATGACAAAACCACTCTTGGGAGTCTAGTTGCTTGAGGGATGTTACAGCTATCGCTCTATGGCATTGAGTGAGTAAGCTACATTCAACGCCTTACTACTTAGATAGATTTTCTTTCATGCCGTTGAGTGAGTAAGCTACACTCAACGCAGTAGACTTAGTTAAAATTTTGCCCAACTTTTTTATGGCATTGACAGGCACAACAACCCTCAACGCTAAAAGCTATATGATGTTGAGTGAGTAGACCACACTTAACGCATGTGGACTTAGCCACATTTTTAGCCTATTTATCTAGGCTTTGACTGACTTAGCCTGACTCACAGCTTTTTGTTGTATGGCTTTGAGTGAGTATAATACACTCAACGCCTGTGTACTTAGCCATATTTTTGTCTATCTACCAGTTAGGCTAAGATAGACTCAACGCCATTTGTTATATGGCATTGAGTGAGCTATACTCACTCAACGCTTGTGGAATTAGGCAAATTTCCAGCTAGATAATATTGATTCCTTACCTCTGGCATTAAGTGAGCTTGCTCCACTCAATGCCTGTGGACTTAGTGGATTTTTTCTATATCCAACAACCAATTGTTGTGTCCACTTGTCCAATCAATGTGATATGGAATAACCTGCACTCATGACCTCAAATACACATTAAATATAGTTGATGTGTGTGACATTGACCTGTTTGACTTCTTACAAATCAGGGACTTTGGGAACAATGGACCCAATAATCTCCTCCTATTTGAAGAAGTCAAAACCCTTATCCAAATTGTTTTCTTTCCTTGGCCATTGACACACACAACCTATACAGCAAAATAATTATTTAATTCTGACAAAGTATCTTAAGGAAGTGTACCTCATTTCCTGCCTGTATGGTGAGCATCACCTACTCCCCCTGTTTTGCTGCAAGGTATTTGTTCTTACTTTATTGCCTTGATCACTTTATCCCCTGTATGAGAATAGCTCTTTCTCCCCTTGGGTTTGCTGCATGATAGTGATCATCTCTTTGTCCCTTAGTTGCCATATGTCCTTCTCTGGATGACTGGATATGTCCTTCTTTGGATGACATGATGTGTCCTTCTCTCCCCTTGCCATATCTACCCCTTATTATGACCTCTTGCTATGACCTTCTCTCCCCCTTTTTGACTTCTGTAGAATAGGCAGATAGGTTGGCCCTTCCAGAGTAACTTACTTCCCCTCAATATAAGCATCAGTTAACTGATACCACTAGGGAGTATTTATCTCCTGCAAGAGGAACAATACCTCTACCACAAAAAAATGCAAAAGGGAGTGCCTGAAGCTAGGCCAAGTTCAATATACCCAACTCGAATTTTAAGGTGTTGAACTTTGCTTCATCTAATGGCTTAGTGAAGATATTAGTCACTTGCTTGTCTGTGGGGACAAACTCAAGACTGATGTCTTCCTTCTCCACATGCTCCCTAATAAAATGATATCTAATTTCTATGGGCTTAGTCTTGCTATGTGAGACAGGATTCCTAGTAATAGAAATAACATATGTAGAATCACAGTATAGAGGAGTTCTACTTACCTGAACGTTGTAATCCTAGAGCTGATACTGGATCCACAGCAGCTGAGCACAGCAGCAACCTGCTGATATGCACTCTGACTCAACAGTGGATATAGCCATACTAGTTTGCTTCTTACTGCTCCAAGATACTAGCCTTCTTCCTAAGAACTGATAGGTTCTAGTAGTGCTTTTACTATCTTCTTTGCAACATACAAAATCTGTATCTGAAAATCCTGTTAGATCAAAATCCCTATTTCTAGGGTACCATTGGCCAAGATTTGGTGTGCCCTTAAGATACCTCAAGATTCTCTTTGCATCAGAGTAATGATATTCATTAGGGCAGGCCTGATACCTAGCACAGACACATGTAGTATACATGATGTCAGACCTACTAACAGTCAAGTATAGAAGGGAGCCAATAATCCCTCTATACAAAGAATCATTAATAGGTTTACCTGCCTCATCTTTTGCCTATAGGCATACTTGACCCCATGGGAGTTCTCATGGTGGAGGCATTCTCCATACCATATTTCTTGATTAGCTCCCTGGTGAACTTGGTCTGGGGTATGAACAAGCCATCATCAGTCTGTTTTACTTAGAGTCCCAAGAAGAACTTGAGCTCACCCATATTGCTCATTTCAAACTTCCCTTGCATAAGTTTAACAAACTTCCTGCAAAGGTTATCATTAGTAGATCAAAAGATAATGTCATCGACATATATCTGGACTAGGACAAGCTTGCCCTTTGATTCCCTTAGGAATATGGTCTTGTATATCTCCCCCCTTGAGAATTTGTTCTCAATGAGTAAGCTGAACAAGGTTTCATACCAAGCCCTAGGGGATTGCTTTAGCAAATATAGAGCTTTTCTAAGCTTATAAACAAACTTTGAAGAGTTAGGATCTACAAAACCTGGTGGCTGATCCACATAAACTTCCTCTTTTAGGTCCCCATTCAATAATGCTGACTTGACATTCATCTGGTAGACTCTGAATCCTTGATAGGCAGCAAATGCAAGGAATATCCATATTGCTTCCAATCTGGCTACTAGGGGAAAGGTATGGTCAAAGTCTATTCCTTCTTCTTGCATGTAGCCTTTAGCCACCAGTCTAGCATTATTCTTGATAATAATGCCATCTTGATCGAACTTGTTCCTGTAGATCCACTTGGTCCCTATGACATTTTGTCTTAGTGGTCTGAGAAATAACTTCTAGACCTTACATCTCTTAAATTGGTCCTGTTCTTCTTACATTGCTCCAATCTAGAACTGGTTCTTGATTGCTTCTTCAAACTTCTTGGGCTCTTCTTGAGACAGAAAGCTTTAGTAGAGAGCTATATTCATGCTCCTGCTTCTGGTTTGGACTCCATGATTTGCATTACTAATGATTTGGTGTGCTGGATGGTCCCTTAGATGCCTGGTAGCTTGAGGCAATCTAACTGCAGCTTGTTGATCTTCAGGGTTTTCAGCTAGCTGGTCTTCAATTTCTTCAGGTATGTCTTACCCTTCTCTTGGAATAGACAGTCCATCATCATTATCTTGGACTGTGGTGATAGCTTCCTTGATGGTCAGCTTATACATCATCTACTCTGTACCTGCAATACTATAAGAGGAGGAGCTAGGCAGCTCACTTTTAACTATGTTGGATTCATCAAAAACAATATGAATTGACTCTTCTACAACTTGGCTAGTTAAATTGTAGATTCTATATGCCTTACTATGAGTGATGTACCCAATAAAGATCCCTTCATGGGACTTGGCAGCAAACTTAGTTAAATGGACTTTTCCATTGTTAAGCACATAACACTTATAACCAAAGATCCTGAAAAAACTCAGGTTGGGTTTTCTGCCCTTCAAGATCTCATAAGGAGTCTTCTTGTGGCTCTTGGTGATAGAAGCCCTATTAATGACATAGCATGCAGTGTTAACTGCCTTAGTACTGAATTATTCTGGGAGAGATGAGTCACTTAACAAGGTTTTACAAGCCTCTATGAGAGTCCTATTTTTCCTCTCAGCAATTCCATTTTACTGGGGTATTCTAGGAGAGGAGAATTCTTGATGAATCACTTGCTCTTCACATAACCTTATCATGCACTCAGACTGAAACTCAGTCCCATGGTCACTTCTGATTTTGACCACAGTACTATTGAATTCATTCTGAATTTGCCTGACAAATGTCTGGAAGACTTCAGGGGTTTCAGATTTTTTCCTTAGAAAGAACACCGAGACAAATCTGGAAAAGTCATCAACAACCACAAGGGTGTAGACTTTCCTACCTAGACTTTGAATTGACATAGGGCCAAACAGATCCATATGCATGAGGTATACGCACCTCACTGAGTCTTTAGTGTCAATGCTCTTGAAGGAGGTCTTAGTCTATTTGCCCTGGCATGCAGAGCAGATACCCTCCTTAGTGCATATAGACTTAGGGCCATTCCTAACAAGCTCATTGCTAAACATCTTGCCTATGGTCCTATAATTCAGATGGGCTAGCCTCTTGTGCCACTGGACACAAGAAGAGGCTTTCTCATCTGCAACTAGGCATACATGTGAGTCTTTGCTTAAGTATAGGAAATCTAAATAGTAAACATTTCCACTCCTAGTGCCTGTTAAGATGACCTCTTGGTCATTTAACCTCCTAATTTGGCACTCATCCTTGTGGAATACTATGTCATAGCCAAGATCACAGAGTTGGCTGATGCTTATCAGGTTGTGTTGCAACCCTTCCACATAGGCTACTCTAGTATTAGTGATAATGCCATTAGAGATCTTACCATAACCTCTAGTCATCCCTTTTTTTGACCCACTAAGGATAACCTTTGGTCCATCCCTTACTAGAGCATAATCCTTCAACATGCTCCTTGTTCAGTCATGTGCCTGGAACATCTACTATCCAAGTACCATATAGGGGTATGTGCACTTGGAATAACCTGCAAGACACAAATTAGTTAACCTTAGGACCCTAAATTTTATTGGGTCCTAGGTGCAGGTTAGACTGAAAATGACTTTGCCTGCCTGCAGCTTTTCTGACAGGCAAGCTAACATTGGATCTCTGCACACTATGATTGTGCCAACAATCAATAGCAAAGTGGCCTACCTTGCCACAACACCAACACTCATGGATGTTGTACCTTCTTTTCAAAGCAGGTTTAGTGGCAGTGTTAACAATAGCTCATGGTCTAGAAGGAGCAACAACAGTCCTATTCTTTAGTTTCCCAGCCTTAGTTTGACAAGTGGTGGGTATAGCAGTAGAAGTGCTTGGGATATCTTGAGCCCTTCTAGCAGCTGTTTTCTTTTCAAAAAGCATACTCTTGATGGCCTTAGAGATGCTCAGGTCAGGTCTACTAACAATCTTGCCCTTTGTCTTAGAGTGGGCTGGAAGATATGGAGAATAGTCATCAGCTTTACCCTTGACTGAAGGGGCTGGTGCAACAAACACAGCAAGTAAACAACCTCCAAAATAGGCAAAATTGTAGTTATTAGTTCATATATACCATCACAAGTAAACCACCAGAGGGTGTCAACAACCTGACACGAACCCACTAGTGCGTATGTATATCTGTACAGAAAGAAGAAAACTACCTCACTAGGTCGAGGTACAACACTCTTAGCAATACCGGGGGCCACAAGTAAGCTCCACTAGAATACTAGCCGCTCAACCGGCTACAACCTGAACCTAAGGCATTCAAAGAAAGAATGCCTCAACAAACATATAAGCAAAAGAGAACTAGAGCATTAGATTCATAAGTAATGAAAGAAGGGCTTACCAACCCTACAACAAGTGCCATCAAAAGAGCAAAAGGGAACTGAATAATACAGTAAGAGTAAAAGACTGCCCAAGGCAACAACCCAACGCACCAAGTGCGAGAAATAAACAATATGCCTTGCTAAAAATTGCAGAAGCACAAGGCAAGCATATGCCAAAATAACCACTTTACAGAAAGGAACTAACGGTCCTAACTTGTGAATCATTAGCTGTTGCAGGGCCATGGGTCTGGGTTGGTGACCAAAAATAGTACTCGTCCAAACACCCAGACCTATAAATACTCAAGGGTACAACGGTGGCAGCCTAAAGGTCCAACACACCAACAAAACCAGCCCAAACCAGGGCCAAAATTGTACCAACACACTAACAAAACTAGCCCAAACCAGGGCCAAAATGGTACCAACACACCAACAAAAATAGCCCAAACTAGGGCCAAAGTGGTCGAACCACGGCTCTACACCCAAACCACCCTTTACAGAGTCAACAAGCAAACCACTTGCTATAATTCACGACTCGGCCTATAAAACAAGCCGAAAATATCAACAAATCGACATAAACCCACCCTAACCACACTCGGGAGAAAACACCAGCGTAAGGCAAAAGCGTCGAGTCCACTCGAGACCTAACACTAAGACAAGGAAGGCGTCGAGTCCACTCGATGCCCAAACGCTAAGCAAGAAATGGTGTCGAGTCCACTCGACGCCAAAGGACTTAGCCGCAAAAATAATAACTGGACAATGGTGTTGAGTGAGTTCAGCTAACTTAATGCTGAAAGACTTAGAGAAAAGTCTTCTGGATAGATGGCGTTGAGTGAGTTCAGCTCACTCAACGCCAAAAGACTTAGAAAAATCTGACTGGACAATGGCGTTGAGTGAGTGCACCTCACTCAACACCAAAAGTAGATGGCGTTGTGTGAACACCACTCACTCACTGCCAAAAGATCGGCAAAACCAACTCTTAACAATGACATTGAGTGAGGTTCACTCACTCAATGCCAAAAGCAGATGGCGTTGAGTGAGCTCCACTCACTCAACTCCCTTTCTCTGTACTATGGCGTTGAGTGAGTGGACCTCACTCAACGCCAAAGGCAGACGACGTTGAGTGAGCTCCACTCACTCAACGCCAAAAGACGGCGTTGAGTTGTAGGGCTGTTAAGCCTGAGGTAGGAGACTGGTTATTGTCTCTGAGGTAGGACTGTGAATAGTCGAGCTGTAGGAGTGGAAAACACTCTGAGTTGTAAGATCCAAGGAGGGATTTGAGGTGTAAGATCTGTTTGATCTGAGTACTGGAGGAGTTGACCAAATCTAGCTCATTGCTAGATAAGTGAAGGGGAAAGTTGATGTACCTTAGATAGGGGAACCACTATAAAATTTTGTGCATTGTATGTGTTCTTGGAAGCTAACCTACTAACATAAACACACAACAAGATCATTCTTCAAAAGACTTAAAAGATTTAAAAAGAAACTTATTCACCTCACATCTGGGTGTTTAGCTACCCTTAAAATACTTTCAAGATATATGTAATTTATTTATGTATTTTAATTATTAAGTTATTACACTACACAACCATGTAAGTATAAGATTAAAAATACATGTAAATTATCAAAGTAAGTACTTAGAGGCATGCTAAACAATCCTACACAAGTTTTCTACAATCGATTTTATTGCACATTACAAGATAATATTCAAACATGAAATAAACATAACATTTTTTTGAGAAACTTGAAAAATTAAATTTGACATTGTATTTAATCTTTAATTGATATAATTAGACATTCTTGACAATGACAAAGAATAACAAACAGTTTTTATGATTTTTGAGTTTTATAAAAGAAATTCAAAAATTTTAAACACAAAAATAAATAAAAAGAAAAACATATATATTTTTTTGTTTTTTGAAATCAATTTATAATTTTATATTTTATTTTCAAATATTTTAAAAATAAATATTTTTTTGGAAAACATTAAATTCTTTAAAGAGCTTGTCAGTAGTATGATCTTCTATGTTAGATAAAAAATGAAAAAAAATGAAATAAAAAATCAATTTTGATACTACCTCTAGCGCTAGTACTACCGCGCGACTCTAGCAACAGAAACTTGTGATTTTGTTTAGAAAACATGGTTTTTGATAATTTTTCATTCTGTATTTTCTTGATTTATGTTTTTAAAGATAGGGAACACCAATTACCGCAAAGAGTTTTTGAAAAATAAAGAAAAAGTTGTGGATTTAATATTTTTGTCTAAGGTGTCAATAACTAATTTTTCAAATTACTTATGTTTTTCAAAATCATGAATGCTCAAGTAAATATAGTATAAAAACACAAGATATTCATATTCGAATAGAAGATATAATATGCATGACATAAATAATAATAGATTATATAATAATGTTCATCCAGTCGTAGAGATGTAGAATGCCGTAGATTAAAGATACTCAAGCTATATGTCTACACCCTATCTCCATACTAAGTGACATATGGACATGAGCTGCACACATGACGTAGGTTGGGGTGTTAATCTCATATGAATACAAAAGATGATGCTCAACCTAACACTCTTTCCCCCAGTGCCTCCCCACTAGAATCCCGGTTAAGGACAAGACATGATTTGGAGGTTAGGTCTCTAATGCATACAAACCTACACCCTCACCATTGTAAGACATATGTCATAGGTGAATGATCATGGACATACTAAGCATTTAAGCTTAAGGACCGATTCATGCACTATGGGTTTATTTGATTTATAGAATTTTACTAGATTTAAACATCACATTGTTATCATGAATTTCAAATCTTAAATTTATTTTTTACTCTTAATTTAATTCATCATGGCAATATGTGATGACTAGTATAGATAATAATATTAATTAGGTGACAATGCTACAATGATGAGTTTGAGTTCAAAGTTATGCCATAAAATTAATAAGTGATAATATTGCATGTAATCAAAAATAGCGTTTTAATATAAAGACCTAGAATGAAGTGATAATTGTATTTGATTGTTCTTATTGTTACCAAGTTGATTCTAAGGTCTGAATGAGATACATGCAAACACAATACATAATACATTCATATAACATATATTTTGAATCCAATAGATTTTTTTAAAATTATGTTTAATGCTTTAATTAATAGATCTTTTGATTTTGCATGATTATTAGAAATGATCTTTTTAATTCATCACATAGACATTAAGTTTTCATAATATTCAATTTTTCACTTATAGAAAATTGGAGTTTTCAAAAATTAAAGCTATCGCTGGCAGTTGGGTTATCGCCTGGCGGTATCAAATAGATACTTGAAATTTCATGCTAAAAACATGATTTTTGTGAATTTTCAATTCCGATTTTTCTTGATACTGGTTTTTCATTATATGGATTATCTAATGTAGTACTAAAATCATAGAAATAGTCAAAAGTTATGCATTAAATATTTTAGCCTAAGACCCCTAATGTAACACTCCAAAATTTTTACAAAGAATAGCTCTCTGGATGCTACCGCCCAGCGGTAGTGCTAGCGCCGATGGTAGCATAGCTGATTTAATTGCCATAACTCTCGGTGAGGTACTGCCCAACGATAGTGTTACCGCTAGAGGTAGTGGACCATTCGATGTAGGCGGCATAACGACACGACGAATCTCCTACCGCTCAGTGCTAGTGTGGTACCGTGTGAAAGTATTTAATTTTAAGGTAGCTAAACACCTAGAGAGGAGGGGGTGAATAGGTTTTCTAGTCTTTTATTATTATCTTTAGCTTAGTGTGTTGTGAGTTAGTAGTTTTATGCTTTCAAGACAAAACACAAAGAACACACACAGAATTTATAATGGTTCCCAAGATTATGGGTGCGTCCACTGTCCCTCCCACCTTTCTAACTTTATGTTAGATAAGGCACTTCTCCAAAAACTTAGCTCCTTAGATCTTACACCACAGATCTCGCAAGATATCTCAGTCTCCTCCAAGACTTATAACTCAGGCACAAATCCCTACCTCAGAGCAAATTTTCTCCTTTAACTCAGTGATCAACTGATCACCTACCTCAGACTTAAACCTAAGTCCTACAGCCCAGGCTATTGAGGATAGCCCTACCTTAGAGAGAATGACTCTCCTATAGCTCAGCATAATGCCACCTCATCCAAATCTGGATCCTATGAAGTTGAGAATGACTTCCCATCTCAGGCCCTACTTCAACCAGAAAACAGACTAAAAATAAAATTGGATAAAAAGATTTATCAGTGTGTCGTGGCTATAATTTTAAGCACTCCACGGGGAAAAACTAAATAAGCCAACTTTAGAAGTATGAAACCCTGAAAAGTGCTATAAAAAAACTAAATCAGCCGTAGCATAACTTTAAATGCTACTGTGCTCCCCTCATTGTATACTCTATTTTTAAATGAGGGATCAGCACAAAAAAGGTGATAATGGGACCCAATATTTTAATGTGTCTCGTGAAGGAAGGGAGGCGCACCAATGTTTAAATAAAAATATTCAGTAAATTTATTTTGAAATTGATGCAAATAAATCAGTATTTCATATAATTCAATTAAACCTAAAAATGTTTAAATGTAAATTTCAAATCAGTATTTCAGCCAGCCAATTTTTGAAAAGTACAAGTTTGCTGCCATCATCCTTGCCAACAAGCACACATCCCTTGTGACTTCAGGAGTAACTCTAGGATTTCCTGCATCAACCAGAGCGATAATTGAAAATTAACACCTCAGAACACTTTACAGAATGAAAACGGTAGGTAGAATTGATGTTACATGTTCGAAGGTCAACCCTTTATAGGCTAGAAAATATATGCTTCATCTTTGACTTTTAATAATCCTACATTGAAGTAACTACTTTCTTACAAATACTTTACAACTAACAACAACTACACTAATAGTCAAAGAAACATATAATGAAAACATTATTGATGCAAAAAATATGAAAATAATAGCCTGTTAAGGATTTATTCAATATATTTTACCATCACGGTCACCACCCATCCATGATGAGAACTGAATAAGAGGAGCATTGTAAGGTACACGCTCATTAATTCCTATTTTTTTCAAAGCCGTGTCAACACGCCGAAGAAACTTTGGGACACCCTTCCATATAGTTTCATGAAAATAACTCATTCCTGCTCTCAAAATAAATTATCGGCGGCTTTGTTCAATTATTATACATGTGTGTGAAATTATTGCATGATGCTAGATATGAACATCACACTTTCTATATAAATATATAACTAAAAGAATGTATGCACCAGAATCAAAATCTCATGACTACAACTTATGCATCCATGTTTAATGCTATCTATACAAAAAAAGTAGTGCAAGTTTATCCATCAGTAAGAATATACCAGGTATAGGCTGTTTTCTAAAGTTGTAATAACGATAACATATACAAAAATTTACTCTGTTCTTTTGAAATTACAAAAACCTCTTGATGCAGGGTAGGCGTCACACTTGCCTGCCTGTCCTGCATCACCTTTCCTATACATTTACATTTTATAACATGCATACACTAAAATATCCCATGGAGGGGAGCCGCATGGGGGTATTTTTGTACTTGGCAATAGAGTCCTCCAAGCACATAACTAAAAACACGCAATCAAATACAATCTTAATTCATCTTAGTTCAAGAGACACTTCTTCAAATCAGGGTTATTGTGGATATAATACCCAACAAACTCCTACAACTCAGAGATCCACCTAATCTCTTAACTCAGATCTTAACCAAGATCCTACCTCAGATTCACTCTAGGATCCTACCTTAGAGTTCAACAATTCTTACCTCAAACTGCTTCATAGTCCTACAACTCAGCCTTTATAAATCAAGCTTACAACTCAGATCTCACAAAGATCCTACAGGTTTGAGTACAAGTTTGATGAAACTGACTCTAGAGAAAAATCTACGAGTCTTCTCCCTAGACTGTGTAGAAAACAGTCCTCCTTCACAACAACTAGAAAGTATATCTTCAGTGTTATATCAGCATGTGCTGTGAAGATCTTCTGTAGAGCTCTGCTCCTTCTTCAAGCTTGAGAAAATTAGAGTTATGTACAACAGGCTTGAAGATGAACAATTAAATTTCTTAAGCTCTGTTGGCTGACTTTCGCAGACAAAATTAGGGTTTGGGAAAAATGCCCAAAAGTTCTTGCTCAAAAAACCTGACCCTGATCTGCTTTTATCTATCAGCTATGACAATGACTTTATGCCTCTTTTAGAATATGGTATGGGTAGATTTAATTGTTGCTTTATCCCCGATAACTCTTTCGGAGAAGTATGGCGGTCTTTGTATTTTAGTGCACTATCTGCTTTAATTTGAATTTAAGAATGACGTCAGCATATTTAACGTTCCCCCTGTAGACTTAGAAAAAGTATTCCAGATAACTGGTACATGTATTGATTGTTGTTGTGTGACTCAACGATTTAGCTGTAAATGGTTAAGTCCATAAGCATTGAGTGAACAACCTTCACTCGACGCATTTACCCTTAGGAGAATTTTGCCTTACTGAAGAGGCATTGAGTGAATGATTATCATTCAATGCTTTTGACTTCAACTCCTTTTCTTAAGCATGCATTGAGTGAACTGCCTTCACTCAACGCATTTGCACTTTGATAGCTTCACTTCAACAGACGTTGAGTGAACGGCTTTCACTCAACGTATTTAAACTTAGCAATATTTCTGAGTAGGCGTTGAGTGAAATGCCTGCACTCAATGCATTTCCACTTGAAAAGAATTTCCTGAATAGGCGTTGAGTTAAACTTCTTCACTCAACACATTTGTACTTAGTAGAATTCTTTGAGCAGGCATTGAGTGAACCTTCTTCACTCAACACATTTATACTTGATTGAATTCTATGAGCAGGCATTGAGTGAACCTTCTTCACTCAATGCATTTATACTTGGTTAAATTTAAGTTTTGCTCCACTGAGGCTATGAGTGACTGAATATATGTCGACGCTTTTTGGCCTCTAGAGTTGAGTGATGTGTGATAACTCAACACATCTATACTTTGCCAAATTTATGACTCTCCCAAGTGTTCTATCTTCTGTCCAGCCAAGCCTCTAACATATATAACATGTCTAATCATTGAATAGTAGACTTCCTATATATATGAACTTGAACACATATCAAATATATGCTTGTATATATTTTTGACATATGACCTTCTTCAAATAAGGGACATTATAGTCAATGGACCTAACAATCTCCCTCTATTTGAAGAAGTCAGAACCCTAGTCAATGATATACAACAACTTACAGAAATAATAATTTCATAGAATAAAGAATATGAAATAACACACAAACAAATTTTGATTAACACAAAACTGGATAATTGTTCATAGATGTGTGCCTGCAATAATAGTTCATTTTCCTAAGGCCATAAGGAACCTATTACAAATGCCCCTACTTGATCTTTTTACAGCCTTCTCCTCAGCATATTTCTTCTTTTTTCTTTGCCTCTCAAAGTAGTTGTATGATTTTGGAAAGTATCTGCTAGGATCTGGAGCATCTGGCTGGACAACACCATCTCTCTTATCTCTTCTGAATTTTCTCCTCACTTCTTCTTATCTTTCAAACTTGGCCCATTACATAGAGCTTATGAGTTTTCCCCTATCAATCTTGTTCTCTTTGATTTGATCCCAGACAGATAGAACGATATTCCTTGATTGAGGACTCAATAGCTCAAAATCTGGCCTGGTCTCCATTTCTTCTATGTGCCTTTTCTTATTCTGCCCGGCTTGTTCTTCCTCATCTACAACTGACTTGTCTTTGGCATTAGACAGATGTTGAGTGGTGGGATTGAATGCAGGTATAATAGCAGCTATATCACCATGTGATTTAGCCCCATCAACTAGAATTATAGGCTCATTCACAGGCTCATTGTATATGATAAGATCTTGGCCCAGTGCAACTCTGATTTCATTGAAGCCCATATTGCATGATCAACACTGGCCTTTATCATTGACCTCTCCCCCTTTATGACTTCTTCAAAGATATCTTTGCCCAGGGGAGTTGTCTTTTGAGCCAATTGATTAACATCTGCAGTGACAATATTCTTCACCTACAACATGTGACCATCTAAGAACTGGGTGCATGCATCCATTTTCCTGTCTAGAATGACCTTATTTGTTTCCATGAGGTACTTTTGTACATAATGCACCATCTTCATATTTTCTGTAGTGAAGCATTGATTCTATATGATGTCATTTTGCCTTCGTTCAATGCTAGTAAGCTTTTCTTCAGTATATGTAACTTCTAGAGCTGCTCTCTTAAAGAATGCAAATGTTTTAGCCTTGAGCATATTCACTTCAAATATTATAGACTTGATCTCAGTGGATAGATTTTGTCTTAGTTATTTTATAGATTCATCCACATAATACTCTATTTGCCTCCTCTGCTCATCTAATGGCCCTTTTAACCAAGTTAGAAAAGAGGAGGACATTACATCAGTATGTTGAGATGTCCCTTGGAAGCAGACATCTACATCATACCTCCTTACATCTCCCCTAACTTATAAATCATCCACTTCAAACTCAGAAGAGTGAGTAGGAATGTCCGCAACATTCACATCAGCATTAGATAAATCAATTACATTGTCAGCTTCTTGAGTAGGGAACTCAAGATGAGTGTCCCCCTCAACCTCAGCAATCTCCATATCAACTTGAAGTACATCAACATCTGTACCTGGGACTTCTTCTTGGACTTGCTCCCTCCGAGAGTCAGAGGGAATCTTATCAATCTTTTCCTGAAGATTGACCAAAAAACTATCAATCTAGTCCTGTAGACCAATAAGAGATTGTGCTTTCTCTCCCTCAATAGGAGCACCTAAACTCTGTGTCTCCCCCTCAATATCTGCAGAAATCTTGTCCAGAAGATTAGTGTTAACTTCATTAGTAGGTTCTATTTGATTATCTTCCTCAATCTTAGTGTTAGACACGCTGCTAACAGCAAGCTTAGAGGTAACTGAGACTTGAGCACTGACATCTTTCCTAACCTCTCCAGAAGATTCTAAAAATTCTGGATCATGAGGTTCAGGACCACTATCCTCAGATGAACTATTGCTGGAATTGTCTTCTTGAACTGTGACAACCTTCTTCATCTTTTTCAGATCAGTAAGTTGTGGGTGGTTGACCAGAACTCTATCCCACCTTTCAAACATCCTTATGTCCATTTTTCTCATGTGGTGAATCTTGGCTCATGGCCTCATATTTAGTAACTCAGGTGTATTGTTCAATAAGAACAAAGATAGTATCCTGCCCAGACTGGGTTCAGGAATACACTCCATAATTCTCTCAAAGATTACTTTTCCCCAATCAGTTTTCTTGGTTAGTATCACCCTGGACATAAACTCCAATATCTTCCTTGATATCTTATCATGTGAACCTGTCTTGCAGATGAAGGCCATGCCAATGATGTTTGCTAGGAACTTCCCTTTTAGGTTCATTTCCTTCCTCAAGATGGATCCTGTGGTGTGCTTAGACAAGACACACCATTTAAGGGCAGACTTTACATCCTCAAGAAATAATTCATCTTCTTTATCAGAAAAGCTAAACTTGGTCAGTCTTAAACCCTTGATTAACCTCCTTACAGTAAGTTTAATTTTGTTTCCACTTAGGGATGTCTTAATCTTGCAAGAATATGAATCCACTTTTGCATTTGAGTAAAGTTTTAATACCTATCTTTTCTAAATACAACATGGCTCTATATCATAAATTCTAGGTCTATGGCATGTAGAAGATGAAGAACTAATTGTACCTCCTCAGGTCCATCCTTGAATCCATTTCTGATAACTTCTGAACCTTAGAAAAGGAAATCAACACCTTTTGGAGCCATTGCAGTAGGGAAAAGAGGAGAGGAAGACGAATACAGATTGAGAAATCGAGAGCAGGTACGCAGAGAGACGAATAGAGCCAAGGAATTATGTGTATTATTTTATGTACACATTTCGATTTATAGTTACCATGTTTGAGAATGTGGAAAGGCGCGTACCTGTCGTGATTTATATGAGATGATGAACGACTGTGATTAATCCCTTGAATTTGATGTATTCTGACCTGTTAGAATGCATACGTTGAGTGCACTCGACACACTCGACGCTCTCAATACTAGGGGTTAACTCAACACACTCGACGTTTGGAGTTTACTCAGTGCACTCAATGCCTGAATAGTTAATCTTTTTCTTCCCTATTTAGCTGCAAAGATTTAACCTCCAAATGCACATATAGACATAATTGAATTGTATTACCATACTAGTGCTGCTTCAAGTTCAATATACCCAATTAAAATTTGAAGGTGTTTTACTTGGCTTCATCAAAAGGCTTAGTAAAGATGTCAACCACTTGTTTATTTGTGGGGGACAAACTCAAGGTTGATATCTTCATTTTCAACATGCCCTCTAATGAAATGATACTTAATTTCAATATGCTTGGTCCTACTATGTGGGACAGGATTCTTAGCTATTGAAATTTCACTAGATGAATCACAGAAAATAGGGGTTTTACTTAGCTGTAGATTGTAATCTTGGAGTTGATATTGAATCCATAGTAGCTGTGCACAAAAACTCCCAACTGAGATGTACTTTGATTCTGCAGTGGAGATGACTATATTGGTCTGCTTTTTGTTGCTCCAAGACACTAGCATTCTTCCTAAAAACTGACAGGTGCCTGATGTGTTTTTCCTATATTCTCTACAACTTGCGAAATCTGCATCTGAATACCCTATTAGTTCAAAATCATTATTCCTAGGGTACCATAGACCAAGATTAGGTGTGCCCTTGAGATATCTCAGAATTCTTTTGGCAGTAGAATAATAAGACTCTTTAGGGTAGACCTGATACCTTGCACAAACACATGCAACATACATAATGTCTGGCCTACCAGTAGTTAAATAGAGGAGGAATCCAATTATGACTCTATACAAGGTTTCATCAATAGGTTTCCCAGTCTCATCTTTGTCTATTGACATACTTGACCTCATAGGAGTTTTCATGATGGAGGCACTCTCCATTCAAAACTTTTTGATTAACTCCTTTGTGAATTGACTGAGAGATGAATAATCCATCCTCTGGCTGTCTAACTTGGAGGCCCAAGAAGTACTTGAGTTCATTCATACTGCTCAGTTCAAACTGCCCTTGCATAAGTTTAGCAAACTTCTTGCAAAGGCCAAACATTAATAGAGCCAAAAATTATATCATCAACTTAAATTTGGACTCGGATTATCTTACCCTTGACTTTCCTTAGGAATAATATCTTGTCTATCTTCCTCCTTGAGAATTTATTCTCAATGAGAAAGTTAGACAAGATTTCATAGTATGCCCTAGGGGTCTGTTTCAACCCATATAAAGTTTTTCTTAATTGAAATACATAATCAAGAAAGTTTTGATTGACAAAACCTGAGGGTTGCTCAACATATACTTCCTCTTTCAAGTCACCATTCAAAAAAGATGACTTGACATCCATTTCGTAGACTTAAAATCCCTTGTATGCAGCATATACAAGGAATAATCTTAGAGTCTCTATTCTAGCAACTAGAGCAAAAGTTTGATAAAAAACAACACCTTCCTCTTACCCCATATCCTTTGGCAACCAGTCTAGCTTTGTTTTTGATGATAACACCATTTTCATCAAGCTTGTTTCTATAAATCCATTTAGTTCAAATGATGCTATGTCCATGAGATCTGCGAACCAGCTTTCAGACCTTGCATCTCTTGAATTGGTTCAGTTCTTCTTGTATAGACACAATCCAAAATGGGTCTATGTTGGCATATTAAAACTTCTTGGGTTCAACTTGAGATAGAAAGCTTGAGTACATTGAAATGTTGAGAATTATGCTCATTATTGTAATACCCTAGCTTGCATCCCCAATGATTAAGTTTCTGGGATGATCTCTTAGTTGTCTGACTGCATCTGGTATCCTTTCTTCAACATCTTGAACCTCAACTTCAGGGGACTGAAGATCATCTATCATTTCTAATCCACATGTACCGTTTTCTAGAATGACCATACCATCATCCTCTTCTAGTACAGCAGGAGGTGTGTCGTTGATGCTCAGCTTGTCCATCCTCAAATCTGCACCTGCAGTTCTAGAGGAGCTTGACAGCTCACTGTGAATCATAGAGGTCTCATCAAACACTACATTAACAGAATCTTTTACAACTTGATTTTTTAAGTTGTAGACCCTATAGGCTTTGTTGTGGTTGCTACATCCAATAAAAATTCCCTCATAGGATTTTGCAGCAAACTTTGTCAAGTAGGACTTCCCATTGTTTAACACAAAGCACTTACTTCAAAGATTCTGAAATAGGCAAGATTTGGTTTTCTGCCTTTCATAATCTCAAATGGAGTCTTCTTGTGATAGTTGTTGATAGTGGCCCTATTTAGGACATGATAAGCAGTGTTCACTGCCTCTGCCAAAAAGTATTCTAGGAGAGAAGTGTCACTAAGCAAAATCCTCCTAGCCTCTATGAGAGTCCTATTTCTCCTCTAACCAATCCTATTTTGTAGTTTTGTTCTTGGAGAAGAAAACTACTGAAAATACCTTTCTCTTTGCAGAACTCAGTCATGCTTTCAGATTGAAACTCTGTGCCATGGTCACTTCTGATTTTGATACAAGTACAACCCTTTTCATTCTGAATTTGTTTGACAAAGGTCACAAAGCTATCAAGGGTTTTAGACTCTTTCTTAAGAAAGAACACCCATGCAAATCTAGAAAAGTCATCAACTATCACAAGAGTGTAGACTTTCCTACCTAGACTGTGAATTGGCATAAGGCCAAAGAAGTCCACATACCGGAGGTATATACAACTCTCAGAATCCTTTGAACAAATGCTCTTAAAGGTGGCCTTTATCTATTTGCCCTTTTGGAATGCAGAGCAAATGCCCTCTTTAGTGCACTTTAGATTTGGTCAATTTCTTACCAGCTCTTCACTAAAGAGCTTGTTGATTTCCTTGCAATTCAAGTGAGCAAGCCTCTTATGCCATTACACACAATAAGAGTCTTTCTCATTTACAACAAGGCATACTGGAGAGTCTGAATCTATACATATGAAATTTAAACAATAAATATTTACACTCCTAGTGTCTGTCAGAATGACTTCTTGGTCACTTGACCTTTTGATCAAACACTTATCCTTGTGGAAGAAAATAATATAGCCAATATCACAGTGTTGGCTTATGCTGATCAGATTATGTTACAATCCATCCACATAAGCCACATTTGTAATGAAGACTATGCCATTGGTAATCATACCATAGCCTCTGGTAAGTCCTTTATCTAAACCACCAAAAATGACTTTGGGTCTATTTCTCATTGGAGTGTAGTCTTTTAGATGGCTCCTTATTTAAGTCATATGACATGAACATCCACTGTCCAAGTACCATATAGGCATTTGATGGGTACTTGGACTACACTGCAATCACATATTTAGTTTAACTTAAGTACTCATAGGATTTGGGTCCTTGGTTCATGTTAGCATAAAATTGAACACTTCTTCCTAAAGCAGCCTTGACAGGAAGTCTCAATTTTTCACTTGACATACATGGGTTGTGCCAACAATTTATGGCAAAGTGTCCCACCTTTCCACAACACCAACACTCATGAATATTATATCTCCTCTTCTAAACTGCCATAGATGTGTGTAGAACATCATCCTTTTTCATTTAGAAGGGAGTGTATAAGCCCTCTTCCTGTTTCTTTCATCAAGAATCTGGCTAAAAGTTAGCCTGCCAGTATGCACTTGGTTTATTATGATTTTCAGCAATAGATGTTTTTTTTGCAGCTGATAAGGTGTTGATGACATTAGAAATAGCCAAGTAAGGTTTGGATGTAGTCTTACTCATAGCCTTACTCTTGTAGAAGGAACTTGGGGGTGGCCACTGCCTTACCCTTGAGAGTGGATGCTGGAGCACCAAACACAAATGGTCCATGATGGGCCATTTGAATATCTTTATGGGGAGCCTTCAGTGCACTCAAACCCATGCCCATTCTTATTCCATTATAAGGTACACTTGTACTCTTACAAGAAGAACTTCTATTCTTCTAGTGACCATACATGTTGTCAGGGTCATACTTGTTAGAAAGGAGAATAACCTTTTGAAAGGTGGTCTGAGGCATAATTGGAGCCTTGCCTTTTCTTTTAGAATGAACAACTCTAGTATTCCACTTGAACCCCAATCCCCTCTAATTATTTTGAGAGGTGAAACAGTCAATCAGTGGTAGCACTGCCTTGGGCTTGGAATACTCAGCCACTAGCATCCTCTCTTTGAGGAGCTTCACTTCAAGATCCTTGATGATCTTGTTCTTTTGGCTAATGGTGCCTATTTTGATGATAGAGATTGTCTTCAGCTGGCTGACTTCCCTCCTCATTTGGGCTGGCAGAGAAGCTGACTCAGACTGCAAGGAAGTAGCTTACTATAGAGTGGAAATCTCTCCAGCATGTCTCTTGACAAGCTTCTTGCTCTTTTTCAGAGCTTCCAAGATAGCTCCATATTTGTCAATCAATTGATTGACATCCTCATCAGATTCTGATCCATCATCCTCACTGAATGAATTAGATGCCTCAGAGTCTTATCTAATCTCATAAACAGTAGGAGAGTTGGTAAGAGAGAATACCTCATCAGGAACATAATTATCCTGATTATCTTCAGTTATAGCCATGAGGCTGAACACTTCATCATCTTCACATTCACTGTCAACAGAGGACAGTGGTGATCTTATGCCAATTATGGAAATAGGGAGATCCTCCTCCTCTTTAATAGATATAAGAATAACATAGGCCTCTTCTTAGTTTGATTCAGAAGACTCGGAATCACTATCTGGCAAGCAAGACATCTTCTTGGTCAAGAAGCTCTTATAAACCTTCTTATCCTTATGATGCTTTTTGTCATCAGACTTCTTGTTCTCCTTTCTCTTGACTGGACAATCAACATTGATATGTCTAGGCCTATTGCAACAATAGCTAACTGCATTAGTCTTAAAGTGTTTGTTCTATTTAGAATCATATCTTCCCCCAAAGGGGTCTTTTTTGGACTTCTCCACATTGGCATATAGCTTTCTTGAGCTAGAGCTAGAAGGGAACTTGTTCTTTAACTGTCTCCTCCTGCTTAACATCTTCTTGAACCGTTTGGAGAACACGGTTAGTTCTCCATTTTACAGATCATACCCAGAAGTGCTGGGACTTGAGCTTTTTGACTTAGAATTCCTTCTTGGAGGAGAAGGAATCTTCTCCATACTTCTTCTTGAGGCTTCAGCTTTGAAGGTCACTGTCTTCTCTATATTGAGAGACTTTACAACATCTTCCTCGGCTCTTTTGGAGTTTAGCTACAGCTCATGTGACAGCAACTTCCCAAACAGATTTTGGGGTAATGTATTGGCCAAATTGCTAACTTCCCTGATGGTACATATCTTGATATCTCATTCTTTGTTGAGATATCTCAAGAACTTTGAAAGTGAGGGATAAATCTACTTTATACTAGAGGGGGGGGGGGATGAATAGTGTATTTTAAAAACTTTAATTTATTTTTTATAGCGGATTTAAATTAAATGATATATCTATATATGTAGAAGGCAAAAATCACAACACACAAATAAAAAGAATAACAATCACAGATGACACAGGGAATTTATAGTGGTTCCCCAATAAATCTGGGTACGTCCACTTACCACCGTGGTAGGAATCCACTAAAGGTTTTTGATTAGGTGCCCTGCCACCAAAAGACCTATTTTTTAAGGGAGATCTAGCAACCCTTTGAACTTTTGACTAGGTGCCCAAAAACCAAGCTTAAGTCTTTTGATCAGGAGACTTAGGAACCAAAAGATAACTTTTGAAGGGAGTTAAAAACCCTATATACAGTTTATGAAATAAACTAAAAAGGTGATGATGTCTTCTCTATCAAGATTCTCTGAGAAGACTAGTGGATCTTGTAAGCCAAAAGCTCCCTCTATTTTATGTAGAGATTATGATTAGGAGAGGGAGACTTTTCTTCAAGGTGTAGGCCTTCTTGAAAAACTTCACTGTCTAGAATATGTTTCTGAGAGATATGAAGTTGAATCTCAGATTGAAGATTTGTTCTTCTGGAAGAAGCTTAAAGTAGAATATCTTATTCTCTGTAAAAATAAATATGTACTGTCTGTATTATCTAACCCTGAGGCAGAAAACTTATGTCAATATATATAGAATGTCTGAGAGGAATTCAAACATTTGAATTCATTAATTATGAAACGGCTGAAGAATTCCTTGAGAATTGTAACGGCTAAATTCAAATATTTGGTATTAAAGACATTCCTTAACTACCCTGGTAATTAATGAGAATAATAACTCTGTGATAATTCGATATTTAATGCTGCCATAAATGGTTATATTCATTAAGAATATTTAGCATTAATTATAAGAGTGTAACTGCCTGAAATAAAGATGAAATCGTCCGTCCTCTGAATAAATATAACTGCCTAACCACTGCAAAGAAGTCATCGATCTGAATCCTGGAAATCGTCGAACAAATTCTAGAATTCGTCGAACTGAGAATGGAGTTTGCCGAGCTGAGCCTCTAGTTCGTTGAGCTGAGCTTTTTAGAAGAGATCAACGTTCGTTGAACGGAGCTCAAAATTTATCGAGCGAAGCTCAGAGTTAGAACTCTGAGTTCATCGAACTGAGCTCGTCGTTCGTCGAAAAGAACTCAGCTTTCATCGAATAGAATCCTGCATTCATCGAACTTCATTTCTCTGAAATTATTCTGAAGGTGCAACCCTGGAAATAATAACCTATGACCCTTGACTATAGATGTTGGGTCAAACTAATCATCCTAAACAAAAGATAGTGATCCTCTCCCAAATTAGTAATAGGGTTCCAACAATCTCCCCCTCTTTGGGTGAGGATACTATTTACAATAGAAAAACAAAAAGCAGAAAGTTTCTAGCAGAAACACTTTCAGCCGATATAAAATAAAGTGCTTTGAGAGTTCAGAAACATAAACATAGTTTAAAGATATACAATCAGAAATCAATTGTATTTCTTAGAAGCATCTGAGGAAGAATCAACAGATGGTTTAGTAAAGATTAACTTCCTGTTAGGATCTGCAGCTTACCTTTGGCTCATCTTTAGATCCTGAGAGCCAATGATCTTCAGAGAGGTAGTCCTTGGCACAACTGCCTTTGGATGCAAGCTCATATACTTGTCCATATTGAACAAGTTCTTCACTTGATATCTGTCAAGCTCCTTCTTTCTATTAGAGGACATGGTGGAGAACTGAGAGGTGTCCTTTCCTTCTGCTTTAGCTTTCTTAATCTGTGATAGAGCAACAAGCTCATTAAACCTTGCCATTCTGAAATTTGGATCCATCTCTGGATCATAAGCTGGTGAAGGTGGCCTCTCTTGATCTGATTGCTATGAAATGCTTTTACTTGACTGCTGGTTGCTTTGCATTGTTTGCTGTTGTTGACTGCTTTGAGAACCTGACCTTGAAGGTCTATCTTTTCTATCTTGAGAAGGACTAGAATGATGATGAGAAGTAGGCCTTTGAGAAAGAGAAACATTTCCTACTACTCTTACTGCTGGAGGAGGAGGAGGAGGTTCTCTCCTAGACCTTGGAGTTGAATGATATCTCTTCATTTTCTTCCTACTTTTCTGCTCATTTTTAGAGAACCTCATCCAGTATGGATGGTCTGGTTTAAGAGTCATCCCATGCAAAATATAATAAGTGATATCAGTTGTAGAGGAAGGTTTAGGAGTAACCTTTGCAGGATCCTTCTTCTTTAATTTCCTTTTCTTAGAATTAGAATCTTCTGAGTCATCAGACTCTGAGTCATCATTGGACTCTTCTGTAGTGAGATCATATAAATTATTTAACTGCTTAAGCAATTCAGACTGATCAAGAACTTGAACTTCTGGCTGTGTATTTATAATATATGTATCAACTTGTATATGTACATTATCATCTTCTTGTTCCATGTCTTGAAAAAGAATATCATCAAAATTGGGCATTAGAGATTCATCCCAAGCAAAAGTGGGAGGGGAAGAAATTTGCTCTATAAGATCTATTATATTATCAGCTACTACAGTCTCAAAGACTTGATTATTACTGGTAGAAAAATCATCTTTAAGGTTGTTCCTTAGCTATTCTAAAATGGAAAGATCAACAGGGGCAGTATAACATACTGTTGGAACACCCTATTACTAATTTGGGTAAGGATCACTATGTGCTTAGGAATTTGTTTTGACCTTGCTGTATAGTCTGATAGGTAAATTAGAATGAGTCTTAGGGTTAGTACTTAGGTTTGAAAGCTGCCCTCAAGACCTTCTAAAGATCAGGATTCAAGTGCTGAAGACTAGGACAATTCTCGTCGAGCTCAGGTCGACGAAACGTCGAACTCAGTTCGACTATATCTGAGCTCTGTTCAATGAGGCGTCGAACTCCGTTCGATGATCTTCGAGCTTAGATCGATGCTCTATCTCTAGTTTTTTTCCAAGTCTCTGAGCTAAGGTCGACGATAGTTGAGCTCAGGTCGACATTTTTTATTTTCAGTCTAGTTTGATCTCTGAGCTCAGGTCGACGATCGTTGAGCTCAGATCGACGCTTTTCTAAAGAGATCAACGATTTCAGGATTCAAATTCAGGACAGTTATGAAATTCATTCAGGCTTATTTTCAGCATTTATGGCAAAAGATTTTGTAGCCGTTTCAATTAATCTAGAGCAAGTTTCAAGGAAGACTGATTGGAATGTTTCTCAAGGACTTTCCTCTAGAGGCAGATATCAGTTAAGGTAGTCATTTATGACTGATTAACGGCTATCAAGAAGTAAGAATCTGATATACTCCCTAGAGAATCATTCTAAAGGATAGCAAGAGAATAGATAAGATTTGAAAAAGGATACAGAAGAGAGAACAAGAAAAGTATTCATCAAGAATTCATCTTCTGGAATAGACTCAGTAGACAAAAGTTTACAGAATTACTGAGTCAGAATTCTTCAACAACACAAGGAACATTACTGTGAAGGAGATCACCTGCTATTCTACTCCTTCAAGCATCAAGTGTTCAAAAGCTTCATCATCAAGGACTCCAGACATCATACATTTAAGCATCTGCTGAAATCATCTATTGCTGGAGATCTGAAGCAACTGAAGGCCTATCACCCTAAGCAAAGCTCATCTTCCTGAACCCATATAGATCTCAGGGGGAGCTTTGACAACATCTTCCATTTGTCTTCTCTAAGATTGTTGACAGAGAAGAACAACTCAACTCATTTTTTTTCCTTTCTCACCTGTAAAAGGGTTTCTCAAAACTCACTTCAAAAGTTTTGTGGCTGGTTTCTGAGACCTTGTCAAAACTCAGTGGTGGCAAGACACCTTATCAAAAAATTTAGGTTTGGTTTTTGAGCACCTTATCAAAAGCTCATTGGTGCCCAGGACACTTGATCAACTATTCCAGCAGTGGATTCCTACCTAGGGTGGTAGAAGAGTGGATGTACCAAGGATTGTTGGGGAACCACTATAGCTCCTTATGTCATCTGGTTTGCTGTGCTTTTTGCTTTGCTGTATGCTGTGTGTTTCTGTTTTCTTACTGCTTTAGTGTTTACTTTTCTGCTAGCACATTACAAATATAAGTAAATCAAATTTTCCACTGCTTTAGTGTTTTAAATTGTAAATTATTTTAATATACTCTATTCACCCCCCCTCTAGAGTAAGCTAGATCTTATCCTCACTTTCAATTGGTATCAGAGGGAGGTTGGTTACTCAACAACTGAATCTTCAATAGATTGGTTGAACAGGCTAACACTTGAACCAAAAGATCCTTGATAAGATAAATTTTCTATAGAGGGTTATTACATTTTGTATTATATTTATATTCATACAAAACCATGGCACAAAACAAAGATTATGCTAGCACCAGACCTCCAGTGTGCAATCGTTCCAAGTTTGCACTTTGGAAGGCAAGAATTAGGCTTTACATGAATTCTATTGATGAGGACATCTTTAATTCTGTTTTGACAGTGTGTCCAAGACCTCCAGTAATTACAAGTACAAGTGTTGTTCCACCTCCCTCAGGAACAGATGCAGAAATAAAGAAATGGAAAGTTGCAGATGTAAAAGCTATGAATATCCTTGCTCAGACTATGTCTGATGAGATATTTCAAAAGGTGGCTGAATGCACTTCAGCAAAAGAGATATGGGACAAGTTATCTGAAATTGTCTCAGGATCTACTGATGAAAGGAAGGACAGGAGATCCCATCTCATAAGCCAATATGAGAACTTCAAAAAGGGAGAAACTGAATCAGTGGCTGACATGTACAACAAGCTCAGCCTAATAGTCAGTGAATTAAAAACACTGGACAAGGAGATCTCTCTAACTGAACTAAATGACAAAATCTTAATGTGCTTCCCCAGCACTTGGGATTCAAGGATCTGACCAATCAAGGATGCCAGAAGCCTAACTGAGATTACTACCGAAGCCTTGTTGGGCTAGCTCAAGTCTTATGATCTGTTCATCAAGAACAGAGAGGAAGAATAAAAGATTGCTTCTCTAGCTATCAGGAAGGAGAAGACAATAACATTCAAAGCTATAGTAGATCTTCCTGAAGACAAGGTGACAGGCAATGAAGAATTGATGAGCTTACTGGCCAAAAGATTCTATAAGATGGCCAGGAAAGATTTCAGAAAGAGGTCATCCAGAGGGCATGAGAAGCCAAGGTATGACAAGTCAAATAACAAAAAAATAATCTGATTTGGATGCAGGAAACCAGGCCACATTGTGCCTGATTGTCCAGAAAACCAGAACAAGGACAAAAAGGACAGAAAAGAAAGAAGAAGAGATAAGGACTCCAGGGGAAACAATTACAACAAATCCTCCTCCAGCAAAAGTAAACATACAAGGAAGGTATTTGTAGCAGAAACTGGAGTAAAACTGAAGAAGAATCAGAGGCTTCATCAAGCTCAAGTGATGATGAAAATGATGTTGAAGAGAAGGAATTCTGTATGATGGCTATCAATTACTCCCAACAAAATTCTGATGCAGAATAAGAGTCAGAATCTGAATCTAAGCATGAAAATGAAGAAGATCAGGTAATAGATTCTTTCTATTTTAATTCAGAGGGATTTAGATCTGAATTTAAGGCACTATGTTTATACCTGTTAAAGTCTGAGAAAGAGATTATCTCTCTCAGAAATTAATTGTCTGAACATAGCACTTTAAAATCAGACAACCTCAAACTCTCTGAGGAGTTAGAATGCTGTAGGGAGGAGATAGCTTCACTAAAAAGTGAACTATCCCAGGCAAAGAAGTTTGAAGAATCCCTTAATGGGAGAAGCATCAGACTGATGGACATCACAAGCACAGTGAACTCTAGACTCAATAGTACACTAGGCTTGAGTGCTTCATCCAGCCAACCTATAGTATTAACAACCCCAATTAAATTTATCTCAGATAAAGGAAAGGGTATTGTAGAGGTAGCTAGTAAGAATCCTGATTTACCTAAGGAAAACAAAGTTCAACAGAAAACGTCGAACAGAGCTCGACGATCGTCGAATAGAGCTCGGCGATCTCAGGCTGAATCGTCGAACTCAGGTCGACGACTTCTTAACTCTGAACTCTGGCATAGTCGATCTTCGAACGGAGCTCGACGATCTGACCCAAGATCGTTGAACTCAGCTCGACGATCGTCGAACGGAGCTCAGAGCTTTGAACAATATTTCAGAGGTAAATCTAAAATCAATCCTAGAGGTCCTACATCCCAAAGCTTCAACTCTTATACTGAATGGATAATACCTCCTAGGAGATACCATCCTGAAGGATATAAAAGTCAGCTAGGGATGTCTTTTATTTCTGAGTTTAAAGGTTATCAACCTAGACCCAAGGTAAACTGGGTTAAAAATATATAAATTGTTTATGTGCAAGATAAGACCTATCCAACAATGAACCAATAATGGTATCTGGATAGTGGGTGCTCAAAGCACATGACAATGAACAAGGAGAATCTAACATCCTTCAAAACCAAACTTGGACCCAAAGTGATATTTGGTGATTCAAACTTTGGTCAAACAAAAGGATATGGTGCTGTTTAGATTGGCTCAGTCACATTCAAGAAGGTGGCTTATGTGGAAGGACTGAAGCACAATCTAATCAGCATCAGTCAAATGTGTGATGAAGGCTACCAAGTGATATTCAACAAATCCTTATGCAAGATCAAGTCAGAGGATAACACAATAGTGTTAACAGGTAAAAGGAAGGTAATATTTATCTTGTAGATTTCCTTTCAACCAATATAGATATCTTTTTATTTAATTCAATTTGCAAACCAAATGATCTTTGGCATAAGAGACTAGGACACTTAAACCTTAGAACCATTGCTAGGCTATCCAAGGACAACCTTGTTAGAGGACTACCTTCTGGCCCATACAAGAAGGAAGGACTCTACAGGGCTTGTCAATTAGGCAAGCAAACTAAAAATAGTTTTAAGTCACTTAATAAGAGTGATTCACCTAGGATCTTGTATCTATTACACATGGATCTTTTTGGACCCATTACAGTATAAAGCTTAGGAGGGAAATCTTACACTTTAGTGATTGTAGATGACTTCTCTAGATTCACTTGGGTATTCTTTCTGAGGAAGAAATCTGATAACTTTAAATGTTTGACAAATTTTCTAAAATGCATACAGATTGAGTTCAATACTCACATTGCCCTGATCAGAAGTGATCATGGGACAGAGTTTGATTCTCTTCTTATGCAAGAGTTCTGTTAGAGTGAAGGGATTAGGCACACTTTCTCAGCTCCTAGAACTCCTCAATAAAATGGGGTAGCTGAAAGGAAAAATAGAACCCTTATTTAATCTGCCACCACATTGTTGATAGATGCTCACCTCCCTCTATCTTTTTGGGCAGAGGCAGTGAACACCTTCAACTATGTGTTGAACAAAAGTTTGATACATAAACTAAAGGGCAAGACTCCCTATGAATTGCTCAAAGGGAAGAAACCTAAAGTAGACTATTTCAAGATTTTTGGTTACATTTGTTATATTCACAATAATGACAAGAAGTATATAGCAAAATTTCAAGCTAAAGCTGATGAAGGAGTGTTTCTGGGATACTCCATGATCAGTAAATATTATAGGGTTTATAATAAAACTTCTCTTAAAATTGAAGAATCTGTTCATGTATCTTTTGATGAGACTAACATGTTTTACAAGGAGAAGAATACTTCTACCATAGAACCCTTACAGGTAAACTCTCTTTCAGAAAATTTGGACAGGTTGCATATTGTAGAGAAGGATTCAGTACATTCACCTATACAGCAAAAGGATGAGAGCAGTGATGATGAAGAGGAAGCTCATCATCTAGAAGAGCCAGTTGTTGTTCCACAAGAGGAAACAACAACACAGGTTGGTGAACAATCAACACCCACTGTTGATTTAGTAACAATAAGAGATCATCCAATCTCCCAAGTGACTGGAAACATCTTAGCTGGTGTGCAAACTAGAAAGCAGGTCAACCAGAACCTGATGCACACTTGCTTTCTATCTCAAGTTGAGCCTCAATCCATTCAAGATGCAGAACAAGATCAACACTGGATAATTGCTATGCAAGAGGAACTACATCAATTTGAAAGGAACAAAGTTTGGGAGCTAGTGCCAAGGCCTAAGGACCACTCCATTGTTTGAACAAAGTGGGTGTTCAGAAACAAATTGGATGATCAAGGAGTTAAGAAACAAGGCAAGGCTAGTTGCTCAAGGATACTCTCAAGAGGAAGGAATAGACTATGACCAGACCTTTGCACCAGTTGCAAGGTTAGAGGCCATAAGAATATTCCTAGCTTATGCAGCTCACAAAGGATTCAAGGTCTACCAAATGGATGTGAAGAGTGCATTTCTTAATGGAGACATCAAAGAAGAAGTCTATGTTAGACAACCCCCAGGTTTTATCTCTTCAAAGAAGAAGTCTATGTTATACATGTGCAAAAAGTTCTCTAAACTAATGCATTCAAAATTTGAAATGAGTAGCATGGGTGAGCTTTCCTTCTTTCTAGGATTACAAGTCAAACAACATGCTGAAGGCATATTTATTTCTCAAACCAAGTATGTAAAAGAACTGGTTAAGAAATTTGGTATGTCTGAAGCATCTTGTATGAAAACACCTATGCCTACTAATGCTGTATTAGATGCTGATGAACATGGAAAACATGTTGATCAGACAACATATAGAGAAATGATTTGCTCTCTATTGTACCTTACAGCTAGTAGACCTGATATAATGTTTGCTACATGTATATGTGCTAGGTTCCAAGTAAGCCCTAGAGAGTCACACCTAACATTAGTTAGGAGGATTCTTAGGTATGTAAGAAGTTGTCCAAATCTAGGTCTCTGGTATCCAAAAGACTCATGATTTGAATTAACTGGATTTTCAAATGCTGATTATGCTGGATATAGAGTAGACAGGAAAAGCACAAGTGGAACTTGCCAGTTTCTTGGTGACAGACTTGTCTCCTAGTTCTGTAAGAAACAGACATTTGTGTCCACTTCAACTGCTGAAGTTGAATACATGGCAGCATGCAGTTGTTGCTTACAAATTTTGTGGATTCAAAACTAGCTCCTAGACTATGGTTACAACTTAGAAGGGTCAAAAATTTTATGTGATAACACCAGTGCTATTTCTATAGCACAAAATCCAGTCCTCCATAGTAGGACAAAACATATAGAGATTAGGCATCACTTCTTAAGAGACAATGTTGAGAAAAATAAAATTGAAATTCAATATATCCCAACTGATTTGCAAAGGGGAGATATTTTCACCAAACAATTGGATGAAAAGAAATACACCTTCTTCCTAAATCAGTTAGGAATGTTAGATGAAGGAAGTTTAAAATAAAACCCAAGATTTTAAAACTCTAAAAACAGACCAAGACTAGGCTAAAAACTTGTTTTTTTGGTGTCTGTAGGCTGTTTTTAGTCTCTGAACTGCGCTCGACATTTTTCCCCAAGATCGTCGAATGAAGATCGACATTTTTCGAAAGCGTCGACTGGAGTTTAACACTTTCAGATAGCGCTAGGCTATCTTCTTTCTAGTCAGCGATCGTCGAGTAGAGCTCGACGCTCTCCAATATCGTCGAACAGAGATCGACGATGTTGAAGACCTTTCAGATTCCCCTAGAAGCCCAAAATCGTCGAACGGAGTTCAACGATCTTTCCAGTCGGCGTTGAACCCTAATATAAGAATCATTTTTCAGCCATCGTTCTTCTTTTGTGCTTTCATACTCTCTGCAAACTTTTTCTTTCCCTCCAAACTCTTCTGCACTTGGTCGTGTTTGTTCATTTTTGCAGGTATACAATGGCAGTGTCTGTTGCCGCCCTTGCCAAGATGAAATTCGACACAGGTTTTGATATAGACATGGACTCATTCGAGGGCAGTGACCAGGTTTTCAAAGATATTCTGGACTTATTCAGAGAACAGCAGTTAGTGCAGATAATGACCACAAGGATGAAAATTATTGCCGATGAGATCAAGGAATGGGTATATACGACACACAATCTGGATCAGAATACAATTGTTGGTAATATAGCCGGGACTCAGGTATCCCTAACACCTACTCTCCTGACTGATGTCTTTCAATTAAGTACTGTAAATGATTCTATTGAGCTATCTGGAGAGGAGTTTGCAACTATGTTAGATAGAATGGGATATTCTGCGGCTAACCTTAACAAATTGCTGAAAAAGAATTTATCAATTGAGTATAGATTTCTTGCTGATGTTGTGGGGAAAGTGCTATTGGCAAAGCACTCTGCACATGATACCATCTATAGGTATCAATTCTGCTTGATGGGAGAAATTGTGGATAAGAAACATTTAAACTGGAGAGAGATTTTCTTTGACATGATCAAAAAGAAGGTGAACACAAGTCTTGTAAATTTTGGGAGGATCATAGGGCTATTCCTGCACTCTAGGTGCCTTGAATTGCTGGTGTTCAGTGGGATGCACATAAATGCCTCCAAGAGGCTGTCCTGTTCCCTTTTTGGCAAATGGGACAGGCAGATTACCAAGCCAAGCAGAGGTCCTGCTGTTGTCACTACTTTAGGCACAAGGACTGATACAGTCACTCCCCCACAGGTAATTGCCCCATTAGAAGAGTTGCCTGCTTCCTCATCTCCTCCTTCTCCACCTATTGTTTCTACCTCCACTTCCACAACCACCATCACTACCTCAATCTCTTCCCCCATCATCATTTCCCCTCCTCTTTCAACTCCTTCACCTCCTCCAGCCACCACAGTAGAGCAATTCCATCCCCTTCACTATTATCCATCCATTGACATTTCCTCTTCTCTTCCATCATTCAACCTCATGGATGATTCCTATATGGATGATTCCCTCTCCTCACCTCTTGAGCCTCCATCCTCCTCCTCATACCAATAACTACTCCATGACATACTTTCCCAACCATCTTTCACCCCATCCATCTCCACACCAATATCTTCCATCTCCACAATTCCAATCTCTCAACCATCCATCCTACCATCCACCACTTCTATCACTACTTCTACAGCTCCCTCACCATCTATCTCTATCTCTCTAACCTCTACCTCTACTCAAGTCTCACTTGAGAAAGTAGATATTCCTGCCCTAGCAGACAAGCTTTATGGGATGCTGGCTCCCAGGCTAGTAGTCTTGCTGGAGACCTCCATGGCTCCACTCCTGAAATCCATCCAGGAGCTGTCTGCCAGGCTATCCTCTATTTCCCCTCCATAGGCAATCCCTTCTATGGGGTGCCTTGATCCAGTTCCAACTGAATCAAGGCAGGGGGAGATGCCATATGAAGAAGAGATAATGCCTGCTGCTTCAGAGAAATTCTTACCAGAGACAGCTTCAGTTCCAGCTTCAACTCCTGTACTAATAGTGGACCTCAGGTCACTGTCATCAGATTTTGACATTCTTCACTTCAGCTGTTTACCAGCTCAGGAAGTAGAAGATCTGACTAAGGCCATTGTGCCTGTTGCTAGATGTGAGCCTAGCCAAATTACTGCATATATCAAGGCTATGGAACAAGTTCTTTCTGCTGATGTTATGGATGCTGCTGCTGCTGTTGATATTGTTTGTTCTGATAGTGCTGCTGCTGATTTACTGATGATAGAGGCTGATGGGTCTATTATTCATATTGAAGAACCTGCTGCTAAAATTTTTGTATCTGTTGCTCCTACTGCCTCAATTTCTGCTGCTTCTGTCACTACTGCTTCTGCTGCTATTATCTCTCCTGAAAAGTCAAAGCAACAACAAGATTACATCAAAACAATTGATGAGTTATATGACAATCCTCAGAGCTCAGATAGTGACCAATTCCAAACTGATTCTGATGACTCCTCTGCAACTATTGCAAGGAAGATGAAAGCTAGAAGCAAGGCAATGATGAGGGTACCTCCTGAGAAAGTTAAAGATGACAATGATATCCCCTACTATATTCTTCATGACTGCCCTATTTCTGAATCATGGATGCAGTATTCTAAGAACCAGCTCAAAGCAATGAAGAAAAAGAGAAAGCTTGACAAATATGATAAAGGATCTTCACACTTCTATCCTCCTCCTCCTCCTCCAGATGCAGGTACTGGTGGAGGATCTGCTTCTCAGTCTGGATCTATTGGAAAACATAGCTCCTCCCAATCTTCACAGAGATATCAACCAAGAGGACATTATCAAAGAGGTTATCAGTCAAGAAGAGGACAGCATAGAGGAATTCAAAGAGACTACAGAGTTTACTCTAGGCAACATCCATACCAAAGGGAATGACAAGGTCCTATTGACTCAACCTCTGGTCCTTTCCCTTACAAGCTAAAAGAAACTGTTGCTACAAGAATTCCTGCAGATGATTTAGTGACAATAAATAGATATGAACCTTCAGTTCCTTTTGAAGACCCTGAAAACAATCCACTCTCCTGGACTGCTAGAATGAAAGAATTGGCTGCATTGCATCAGATCAAGAAAGGAAGAGAGCAAGGCAGAGATACCTCCAATATCAGAACCCTATCAGAGCAGAGAAAGAAAGAATTAGAAAGATATGCTTCCAAAAAATTCTTTGATCCAGAGAGCTACATGAAACTACATCCTGAGGCTGTTGTTCCGAGGCCAAAATCTCAAACCTCCTTAGGTGCAGATGATGACAGAAGATCCAAAAAAGAAGCCCTCAATCCCAACAGAGAAATTCTTTTCAAAAAGGGCAATGAGTAAGTTGTGTAAGCTGATACTTATATCTATTTCTGACTGAATCTGTGATTCTTGCTGTGATTCTGCAATGCTCAACATGTGTTATCTGCATTGTTGTTTTTGTTTTATTTTTATTTCTGATGTATGCTTATTATTTCCTATTTGTCTTGTCAATAGTAATCCTAACCCAAATAGGGGGAGATTGTTGGAACACCCTATTACTAATTTGGGTAAGGATCACTATGTGCTTAGGAATTTGTTTTGACCTTGCTGTATAGTCTGATAGGTCAATTAGAATGAGTCTTAGGGTTAGTACTTAGGTTTGAAAGCTGCCCATAAGACCTTCTAAAGATCAGGATTCAAGTGCTGAAGACTAGGACAATTCTCGTCGAGCTCAGGTCGATGAAACGTTGAACTCAGTTCGACTATCTCTGAGCTCAGTTCAATGAGGCATCGAACTCCGTTCGATGATCTTCGAGCTCAGATAGACACTCTATCTCTAGTTGTTTTCCAAGTCTCTGAGCTAAGGTCGACGATAGTTGAGCTCAGGTCGACGTTTTCTATTTTCAGTCTAGTTCGATCTCTGAGCTCAGGTCGACGATCGTTGAGCTCAGATCGACGCTTTTCTAAAGAGATCGATGATTTCAGGATTCAAATTCAGGACAGTTATGGAATTCATTCAGACTTATTTTCAGCATTTATGGCAAATGATTTTGTAGCCGTTTCAATCAATCTAGAGCAAGTTTCAAGGAAGACTGATTGGAATGTTTCTCAAAGACTTTCCTCCAGAGGCAGATATCAGTTAAGGTAGTCATTTATGACTGATTAACGGCTATCAAGAAGTCAGAATCTGATATACTCCCTAGAGAATCATTCTGAAGGATAGCAAGAGAATAGACAAGATTTGAAAAAGGATACAGAAGAGAGAACAAGAAAAGTATTCATCAAGAATTCATCTTCTGGAATAGACTCTGTAGACAAAAGTTTACAGAATTACTGAGTCAGAATTCTTCAAGAACACAAGGAACATTACTATGAAGGAGATCATCTGCTATTCTACTCCTTCAAGCATCAATTGTTCAAAAGCTTCATCATCAAGGACTCCAGACATCACACATTTCAACATCTGCTGAAATCATCTATTGCTGGAGATCTGAAGCAACTGAAGGCCTATCACCCTAAGCAAAGCTCATCTTCCTGAACCCTTACAGATCTAAGGGGGAGCTTTGACAACCTCTTCCACTTGTCTTGTCTAAGATTGTTGACAGAGAAGAACAACTCAACTCATTTTCTTTTTCCTTTCTCACCTGTAAAAGGATTTCTCAAAATTCCCTTCAAAAGTTTTGTGGCTGGTTTCTGAGACCTTGTCAAAACTCAGTTGTGGCAAGACACCTTATTAAAAAATCTAGGTTTGGTTTTTGAGCACCTTATCAAAAGCTCATTGGTGCCCAGGACACCTGATCAACTATTCCTACAGTGGATTCCTACCTAGGGTGGTAGAAGAGTGGATGTACCCAGGATTGTTGGGGAACCACTATAGCTCCTTATGTCATCTAGTTTGCTGTGCTTTTTTGCTTTGCTGTGTGTTTATGTTTTCTTACTGCTTTAGTGTTTACTTTTCTGCTAGCACATTACACATATAAGTAAATCAAGTCTTCCACTGCTTTACAGTTTTAATATGTAATTTATTTTAATATACTCTATTCACCCCCCTCTAGAGTAAGCTAGATTTTATCCTCACTTTCACATACTATAGCTTTAGAAAGTTCATGCTCAAAAACTGGAAAACCATTGTGCAGAGTATCAAAATAAGATAATAAAGACTACAAGTTGACAGTAGGATGAATTAAGGCATCACCAACAGTAACAACTTTTGCTTCTGCTGCTTCTGCTGAACTTATCATCTCTATATTTTAATTAAGAACTATTGTTGCTATTAGGACTGGAACTACAGAAATGTTTGGAGCTTCTTCATAAAGCATCTCCCCCTACCTAGATCTAGGGTGACATGAATCTATGCCCCCAGAAGAAGGGACAAAATTGGAGGAGACAAGTTTAGATGAGAGGATAGAGATAGTTTTAACAAGAGGAGCAACTGCTTCTTCTATCTGCATTTTGAGAGTTGGAGTAATAAATTCAAGAATGTTGGAAGCAATGGAAGAGAAATCAACATACATAAACTCAGAAGTATTCTGAGCATATGTAGAGGATTGATTGGAAGTAGAAGGAATGTAGGAAGAATGAATGGAGTTGTTAACATAGATGGAGCATATGATGAATGCTTGAGGAATAGATGATGGAGGAATGATAATAGGAATTGTGTCTGGAATTATTTCCTTAATAGGTGAGTGTGGTGAAGATACATGTGGTAGAGTTGAATGTAGTGGAGATGTATCAAGTAGAGAGAAGTGAGGAGGAGATGAGAGTAGTGGAGATGTAGGTGGTGATGGATGAATGGGTTATTCTGTATGAAAAGAGGTGGATGGAATATCTTTAGATATAATAGGTTGTTGAGTGGGGGATTCTGGATGGAAAGAAGTGGATGGAACATCTATAGATAAGGAAGGTTGATGAGAAGGTTGATGAGATGGATAGGACTGCCTAGGAGAATGAGGTGGAGATGGTAGGGGAGAAGAAATATAAGGATTAGAAACTTCTACTGGGATTGGTAGAGTGGCTGTAACAACCCTTGTGCTTTCATAAGCTGTCCTGGAGGGTTCAACCTTGGATGGCTTAGTGATTACCCTCTCCCATCTTCCAAACAAAGTAGAAGTAAGCCTCTTGGATGCATTGATATGCACAGTATGAGAGACCAGAACTTCTGGACATTTGGCTTGGAGGAAGATACCCAGAATTCTGTCATAGATGACATCTTTCTTGTTAATCTTCTTCTTAATTGAATCAAATAAGATTATTTCCCAATTCACAGATTTCTTATTAAAAAAGCACACATCAACATAAATTGGTGCCTGGTGACATAATCATGTGCAGAATGTTTTCCCAACAAAACTTTACCAACAACATCGACTAAGAATTTATATTCAATAGAAAAATTCATTTTCAGTAGGTGATTAGGGTTTCCCTGATTATGTCCCATTCTATTTAGCATTTCATTAAATTCAGTACTAGATATTTCTATGTCATCTTCACCATTTATGAAACCAAAAATTTCAGATAAAATATCAGGTGTTAGAGAAACCTGATGTCCTGTGACTGATCCACTAATAGTTGTAGGGTCTTGAATCTTTGCATTATAGACCCATTCCTTAGTTTCGATAGCGAGGAGCTTGATTCTGGTGGACATAAAGTTTAGCAGATGTTGTGCCTCAAACAGTTGTAAAATATCCTTAAAGATTTGATCGGAATGACTGAAGGAGTCCATATTTATATCAAATCCTTCATCAAACTTCATTGTTGTGAGAATTGCCTATGACACCGCCATTTTCCTACAACACAGAAAATGTCAAGCGCAAGAGAAGGGAAATGGATAAAGCGCAGGATAGAGTTTGGTGAAAACCTAAATATAAGTTTTCAAAAGTCGAAAAGGCAAACTCTGTCCTACAAAAAGAAAAACATCGAACTCTATGTTGGAACACCCTATTACTAATTTGGGCAAGGATCACTATGTTTTTCTTAGGAAACCAGGTTGACCTAAATGTATAGTTGAAAAGGTCAACATTAGAATGTGTCTAGGGCTTAGAACTTAGGTTTGAAGCTGCCCCCAGGACCATTCCAAGATTTCAGAGATAGAGCCAAGTCTAAGAACTTTTCGTTGAGCTCAGTTCGAAGAAACGTCGAACTCCGTTCGACGCTCTCTGAGCTCAACTAAGTTAAGACGTCGAGCTCTGTTCGATGATCTTCTAGCTCAGGTCGACGATCCTTCTTCACTTATTCTCCAGGTCGCTGAGCTCAGTTCGACGATCTTCGAGCTCAGTTCAACGTTTTCTGTCTGATGATCATTTCCAGTCTCTGAGCTCAGTTCGACGATCGTAGAGCTCAGATCGATGCTTTTCCTCAGTTCGACGATCTTAAGGATTCAAATTTAGTCAGACTTTGGAATGTATTTCAAATTATCTCAGCATTTATGTCAAGATTTCTGCCAGCCGTTTTCATTTATTCTGGAGCAAGTTTCAAGGAATTATTCAGAGAACGTTTTACTGGACTTTCCTCTAGAAGACAAAATCTGTTATGGAAGGCATTTAATGTCTGGTTAACGGCTATCTTGGACATAGAATCTTCAGAGAATTAAGATATTCTTCTTCACCACTTTTCCAAGATACAACAAGACAGATACACAGACAGATACAGAGATGAAAGAAAAGAAAGAAGTGATTCATAGATTTCTCTGATCAACACAAGAAAACTCAAGTGATCCATCCTGAAGAATTAGCTGAATAATTTTGTGTACTCAAAAAGTGATCACAGCTTCATCCCAAGGACTCCAGACATCTCATCTTTCAGCCTCTGCTGAAACTATCTTATGCTGGAGATCTGAAGCTTCTGAAGACCTATCACCCTGAAGCAAAGCTTCCTCTCCTGAACTAGTCAACATCTCAGGGGGAGCTTTGACAATACAAATCCACTAGTGCTTCTCTCTTTGATTGAGACAGAGAAGACAACTTCACCCCTTTTTCTTTTCCCTTTCTTTTCACTCTGTAAAAGGGTTTTCAAAACTCCCTTCAAAAGTCTTGATTCTGGTTCTGAGAACCTTGTCAAAACTTAGTGGTGGCAAAACACCTGATCAAAAAATCTAGCTTGGTTTTTGAGCACCTTATCAAAAGCTCATTGGTGCCCAGGACACCTGATCAACTCATCCTGCAGTGGATTCCTACCAAGGGTGGTAGAAGAGTGGATGTACCCAGGTTTTTGGGGAACCACTATAGCTCCTTGTGTTTTCTGGTTTGCTTGTGTGTTCTCTTTGCTGTGTGCTGTGCTCTTCCTTTTTACTGTCTTTTTAATTCTATAGCTAGGCACCCTACACATATATATAAATCAAATCTTAAAAGCTTTGCTAAGTTTAAAATTGTGAATTTACTTTAATTAAACTCTATTCACCCCCCTCTAGAGTTGAGATAGATCTTACCCTCACTTTCAATTGGTATCAGAGGGAGGTTGGTTGTTCATACAGGCTAACACCTGAACCAAAAGATCCTTGATAAGATCAATCCTTTAAGAGGGTTGTTTTCATTATATTTAATTTTGTATAAAGACATGGCACAGAACAAAGATTATGCAAGCACCAGGCCTCTAGTGTGCATTCTATCCAAGTTTGTACTTTGGAAAGCAAGGATTAGACTTTACATGAATTCTATTGATGAAGATATATTTAATTCTGTTTTGACAGTATGCCCAAGTCCACCAGCAAGCTCAAGTACAAATGCTGTTCCACCTCCTTCAGGAACAGATGCTGAAATAAAGAAGTGGAAGACTGCAGATGCCAAGGCCATGAACATCTTAGCTCAGACAATGTCTGATGAGATATTTCAGAAGGTAGCTGACTGCAACTCAGCCAAAGGAATTTGGGACAAGCTCTCTGAAATTGTCTCAGGATCTGCTGATGAAAGGAAAGACAGGAGATCCCATATGATAAGACAATATGAGAACTTCAAAAAGGGAGAAGCTGAATCAGTGGCTGACATGTACAATAGACTAAGTCTGATTGTCAATGAGTTAAAGACTCTGGATAAAGAAATCTCATTGACTGAGCTGAATGACAAAATCTTAATGTGCTTCCCCAACACTTGGGATTCAAGAATCTGGCCAATCAAAGATGCCAGAAGTCTAAATGAGATTACCACTGAAGCTCTCCTGGGCAAGCTCAAATCCTATGAGCTGCTCATTAAAAATAGAGAAGAAGAACAAAAGGCTACTTCTCCAGTCACAAGGAAAGAAAAGACCATAGCCTTCAAAGCTGCAGAAGAGGAGCCTGAAGATAAAGCTATAGGAAATGATGAGCTCCTAAGTCTACTGGCCAAAAGATTCTACAAGATGGCCAGAAAAAACTTCAGAAAGAGATCATACAAGGGTCATGATAAACCAAGGTATGATAAATCAAATAACAATAAAGAAATTATATGTTTTGGTTGCAGGAAACCAGGCCATATTGTGCCTGACTGTCCAGAAAATAAGAACAAGGACAAGAAAGATAGAAGAGAAAGAAGAAAGGAAAAAGACTTCAGAAAGAACAACTCAGACAAACCCTCCTCCAGCAAGAACAAACATACAAGGAAGGGTTTTGTTGCTGAGACATGGAGTGAAACTGAAGAGGAGTCTGAAGCTTCATCCAGTTCCAGTGATGATGAGGATGATGCTGATGAAAAGGAATTCTGCATGATGGCTATTAATGCCTCACAATCAAATTCAGAAGCAGAAGAATCAGAGTCAGACTCAGAAGTTCAACCAGATGAAGATCAGGTAATCAATTCTTTTGATTTCAACTCTGAGGATTTTAAACATGAATTTAAGGTACTATGCCTAGATTTGTTAGAATCTGAGAAGAAAATCATTTCCCTCAGAAATCAACTGTCTGAGTATAGCACCTTAAAATCAGAGAACCTCAAACTCTCTGAAGAGCTAGAATGCTATAGGGAGCAGATAGCTTCACTGAAAAGTGAACTATCCAAGGCCAAACAATTTGAAGAATCCCTTAATGGGAGAAGTATCAAATTAATGGACATCACAAGCACAGTGAACTCAAGATTAAATAGTACACTGGGCTTGGGTGCCTCATCTAGCCAACCCATAGTATTAACAACCCCAATCAAATTTATTTCTGATAAAGGAAAGGGTATTGTAGAGGTAGCTAGGAAAAATTCAGATCTACCTAATAAAAAGAAAGCTCAACAGAAAACGTCGAGCAGAGGTCGACGATCGTCGAACAGAGGTCGACGATCTCAGGCTGAAACGTCGAACTCAGCTCAACGTTTCCTGAACTCTGAACTCCTTCATAGTCGATCTTCGAACGGAGCTCGACAATTTTACCCAAGATCGTCGAACCCAGCTCGACGATCGTCGAACAAAGTTCAGAGCTTTGAACCTTCTTTCAGAGGCAAATCTCAATTCAATCCTAGAAGTGCTTCATCCCAATGCTTTAATCCCTTTACTGAATGGATAGTACCTCCTAGGAGATACCATCCTGAAGGTTATAATGATCAACTTGGGATGTCTTTTATTTCTGAATTTAAGGGTTATCAACCTAGGCCCAAGGTTAACTGGGTCAAAAACATATAAGTTGATTATGTGCAGGTGAAGACCTATCCAACATCAAACCAGCTATGGTATCTGGATAGTGGGTGCTCAAAGCACATGACAGGGAATAAGGACAACTTCACATCCTTTAAAGCCAAGCTTGGACCCAAAGTAATTTTTGGTGATTCAAACTTTAGAACTACAAAAGGATATGGTGCAGTCCAAATTGGGACAGTCACCTTCAAGAAGGTAGCCTATGTTGAAGGACTCAAGCACAATCTGATAAGCATTAGTCAGTTGTGTGATGAAGGATATCAAGTGACTTTCAACAAAGAAATATGCAAGGTCAAGTCAGAAGACAACACAACTGTGTTGACAGGTAACAGGAAAGGTAATATTTACTTAGTAGACTTTTATTCATCTAAGGTAGATATTTGCCTATTTAATTCCATATCTAGACCTAATATTCTATGGCATAAGAGACTAGGACATGTTAACCTTAGAACCATTTCTAGGCTATCCAAGGACAACCTTGTCAGAGGACTACCTTCTGGCCCCTACAAGAAGGAAGGACTCTACAAGGCTTGTCAATTAGGCAAGCAAACTAAAAATAGCTTTAAATCAATTAACAAGAGTGATTCACCTAGGATTTTGTATCTGTTACACATGGATCTTTTTGGACCCATTGCAGTACAAAGCTTAGGAGGGAAATTCTACACTTTAGTGGTTGTAGATGACTTCTCAAGATTCACATGGGTATTCTTTCTGAGGAAGAAGTCTGATAACTTTAAATGTTTGACAGATTTTCTCAAATGCATTCAGACTGAGTTCAACACTCATATTGCCCTGATCAGAAGTGATCATAGGATAGAGTTTGATTCTCTTCTCATGCAAGAGTTCTGTCAAAGTGAAGGGATCAGGCATACTTTCTCAGCTCCTAGAACTCCTCAACAAAATGGGGTAGCTGAAATGAAAAATAGAACCATTATTGAATCTGCAACTACATTATTGACAGATGCTCACCTACCTCTATCCTTTTGGGCTGAGGCAGTGAACACCTCCAATTATGTGTTGAATAGAAGTCTAATACATAAACTGAAGGGCAAGACTCCCTATGAATTACTCAAAGGGAAGAAACCTAAAGTAGACTATTTTAAGGTATTTGGTTGCACTTGTTACATTCATAATAATGACAAGAAATATCTAGCAAAATTCCAAGCAAAAGCTGATGAAGGAGTGTTTCTGGGATACTCCATGATCAGTAAAGCTTATAGGGTTTATAATAAAACTACTCAAAAAATAGAAGAATCTGTCTACATTACCTTTGATGAAGCTAACATGTCTTTCAAGGAGAAGAATACTTCTACCATAGAACATTTGCAGGTGCACTCTCTAGCTGAAGACTTGGATAGATTACAAGTTACATAAAAGGATGACAGTAGTGAAGATGAAGAAGTTGCTCACCATCAGGAAGAAAATCTTCTTGAAGAACCAGTTGTTGTTCCACAAGAGGACACAACAACACAGGTTGGTGAACCATCAACACCCCCTATTGATCTAGTAACAACAAGAGATCATCTAATTTCTCAAGTAATTGGAGACATCTCAGTTAGTGTGCAAACTAGAAATCAGGTCAACCAGAACCTGATGCACACTTGCTTCCTCTCTCAAATTGAACCTCAGACTATTCAAGATGCAGAACAAGATCCACACTGGATTATTGCAATGCAAGAGGAGTTACATCAATTTGAAAGAAATAAAGTTTGGGAACTAGTGCCTAAGCCAAAAGATCATCCCATTGTTGGAACCAAATGGGTGTTCAGAAATAAGCTGGATGATCAAGGAATCATTGTAAGGAATAAGGCAAGGCTAGTTGCTCAAGAGTACTCTCAGGAAGAAGGGATAGACTATGACCAGACCTTTGCACCTGTTGCAAGATTAGAAGCCATAAGAATATTTCTGGCTTATGCTGCTCACAAGGGATTCAAAGTCTATCAAATGGATGTCAAGAGTGCTTTTCTCAATGGGGAGATCAAAGAAGAAGTCTATGCCAGACAACCTCCAGGTTTTATCTCTCTAACCCATCCTGATTATGTTTTTAAACTACACAAAGCATTATATGGTCTCATGCAAACTCCTAGAGCATGGTATGAGACCCTAGCATGTTTTCTGCTGAAAAATGATTTTGTTAGGGGGAGAGTAGACCAAACTCTTTTTATTAGAACCCATAAGTCCCATACCCTACTAGTACAAATCTATGTAGATGATATTATATTTGGTTCTACTGATTCAAACTTGTGCAAAAAGTTCTCCAAGCTTATGCACTCTAAATTTGAAATGAGTAGCATGGATGAGCTATCCTTCTTCTTAGGATTGCAAGTTAAACAACATGCTGAAGGCATATTTATTTCTCAAACCAAGTATGCAAAAGAGCTGGTTAAGAAATTTGGTATGTCTGATGCATCATGTATGAAAACACCCATGCCTACCAATGCTGTATTGGATGCTGATGAACATGGGAAACCAGTTGATCAGACAATATATAGAGCAATGATTGGCTCTCTATTGTACCTTACAGCCAGTAGGCCTGACATAATGTTTGCTACATGTATATGTGCTAGATTTCAAGTTAGCCCTAGAGAGTCACACTTAACCTTAGTTAAGAGGATTCTTAGGTATATTAAAAGCTGTCCAAATCTAGGACTCTGGTATCCAAAAGACTCAGCATTTGACTTAACTGGATTCTCAGATGCTGATTATGCTGGATGCAGAATAGACAGGAAAAGCACCAGTGGAACTTGTCAGTTCCTTGGTGATAGACTTATCTCTTGGTATTATAAGAAACAAACATCTGTGTCAACCTCAACTACTGAAGCTGAATATATGGATGTAGGCAGTTGTTGTTCACAAATATTGTGGATACAAAACCAACTCCTAGACTATGGTTACAACTTAGAGAAGTCAAAAATATTTTGTGACAACACCAGTGCTATTTCCATTGCACAAAATCCAGTCCTCCATAGTAGGACAAAACACATAGAAATTAGACATCATTTTCTAAGGGATAATGTTGAGAAAAGTAAAATTGAACTTCCATATATCCCAACTGATTTGCAAAGGGGAGATATTTTCACCAAGCCTTTGGATGAAAAGAAACACAACTTCTTCCTCAATCAGTTAGGCATGTTAGATGGAGGAAGCCTAAAATAAATTACAAGATTTTGAAAAGCTAAAAACAGACCAAGACTAGGCTAAAAACTTATCTCTTTTTGTGTCTGTAGTATAGGTTTTGTCTCTGAACTGCGCTCAATGTTTCCCCAGAAATCGTCGAACGGAGATCGACGATTTTTCAGAAATCATCGACCGAAGATCGACGTTTCTTGAATCGTCGATCTGAGTTCAGCGCCGCCGTTAGCTCCAGGCTTCCATTCTGTCTATTCAGAGGTCGTCGAGCGGAGCTCGACGCTTGACAATATCGTCGAACGGAGTTCGACACTATTGGCGTCTCTTCAGATTCCTTTAGTAGCCCAAATCGTCGAGCTGAGTTCGAAGTTTCATCGAACTGAGCTCCACGATTTTCTGTTTGCCGTCGAACCCTAATATAAAATCATTTCTTCGTCCTTCGTTCGCCTTTTACGCTTTCATACCCTCTGCAACTTTCTCTCTTTCCCTCCAAATCTCCTACACCTGGTCGTGTTTGTTTCATTATTGCAGGTATAGATGGCTGGGTCAAGCGCTGCTATTTCAAAGATGAAATTCGATACAGGTTTTGATATTGATATGAATTCGTTCGATGGAAGTGATCAGCGATTCAAGGACATTTTCAACCTCTTCCAAGAACAGCAACTATCTCAGATCATGACCACCCGAATGAAGATTGCTTCAGTAGAGATAAAAGAATGGTGTTTTACCGCGACAGATGAGAATGAGAATTCTGTCATCGGCTCCATAAAAGGGACTCAGGTACCATTGTCCCCGGCCCTTCTGACTGAAGTTTTCCTCCTTAGTTCTGGAGATGACTCCATTGATTTATCTGGAGAAGAGTATGCCTCTATGCTTGATAGAATGGGTCACACTGCTGTGAACCCTAACAAACTGTTTAAAAAGAATCTGTCTATCGAATATCAATTTCTGGCTGATGTGGTTGGCAAAGTGCTTCTGGCAAAGCACTCAGGCCATGACACTATATCAAGATATCAATTCTGCTTAATGGGAGCACTGGTTGATAAGAAGCATTTAGACTGGGGATCAATCTTTTTCAGCTTAATCAAGAAGAAACTGAACAAAAACCATGTAAGCTTTGGGAGAATATTAGGGGTTTACCTGCACTCCAGGTTCCCTGAGCTGCTGACCTCTAGTGGGATGTTCATCAATGCATCCAAGAGGCTTACCTGTGCCCTATTCAGCAAATGGGACAGGCAAATCATCAACCCAATCAGGGCTGCTGCAGCACCACTTGCTTCAGGCACCAGGACTACACAAGTCACTCCTCCTCAGGTATCTGCCCCAGCAGAAGAATTGACTGCCTCTTCCTCTCCTCTCCAGCTGTTTCTATCCTAGTCACCACCTCAACCTCTCCTCAAATCTTAGCTTCTTCCTCCATTACCATTTCCTCACCAATGTCACCTCCTCCAGCCACAACCTCAGAAGAATTCCATCCTCTATTCTCTTATCCAACTTTCACCTCTCCATCATTCTCTCTTATAGATGACTCCTTTATGGATGATTCTCTTCCCTCTCCTTCTGAGCTTCCCTCAACATCCTCCTATCAACAACTTCTTCACGAAATCCTCTCTCAACCATCCTTCACCCCATCATATGACTCTTCCATCTCATCCATCTCCACCTCAATAACTTCTATCTCCATTATTCCTCCTTCAGAGCCATCCATCCCTACACTTTCCACCACCACATCCTCCATCCCATTAGTCCCAGTCACCCTCATTCCAGTACCTTCACCTCCTACCTCTGTTCAAGCCCATCTTGAACAAGTAGATATTTCAAACCTGGCAGACAAGCTTTATGTGTTGCTAGCCCCCAGGCTAACCTCACTGCTGGAGACCTCCTTAGCTCCACTCCTAAAACATGTTCAGGAGTTGTCTACCAAGTTGTCTTCCTTCATCTCTTCCCAGGCAACACCTTCATCTGGGTGCCTTGATTCAATTATCTCTGAACCAAGGCAGGGGGAGATGCCTCATGAAGCAGTGGGTGTGCCTGAGACTGCTGAAGGTTCCAGTTCTGCTCCTATTTTTGCAGTGGACCTTCAGAGTCTGCTCTCTACTTTTGATACTGTATATTTCAACTCTCTGCCAGTTCAACAATCTGAAGACCTCACTAAGGCCATTGTGCCTATCAATTACTGTGATCCCAGGCTGATTGAAATATATGTAAATTCCTTCAAAGCTATGGATGCTGATATTTTAAGTGCTGCTGCTGTTACAACAAGTTTGCCTTCAGATGATACTGAAATGGTCTCTGTGATTGAAGATACTGCTGCTGCTAAAGAACTTACTACCTACCTAGAAGAATCTGAATCTATTTCTGCTTCAATTGTTTCTACTCCTGCTGTCTCTGCTCCTGTTATTGATGCTGCTACTGCTCCAGCCCTTACCCCTGATCAAATCAAGCAACAAGAAAAGTATATAAAAAGCATTGATGACTTGTATGATAGACCACAAAGTTTAGAGAGTGATCAGTTTCAAACTGAATCTGATGATTCTTCTAATACTATTGCCAAGAAAAGGAAGGCCAGAAGCATGGCTATGATGAAAGTTCCCCAGCTCAAGCTAAAGATTCAAATGACATTCCATACTATATTTTGCATGATTGTCAAATTACTGAACATTGGATGCAATTTTCTAAAAATCAACTAAAGGCTTTGAGAAAGAAAAGAAAGTTTGAAAAGTATGAGAAAGGTTCATCTCATTTTCAACCTCCTCCTCCTCCTCCTCCAGATTCAGGGACAGGTGGAGGCTCAGCTTCTCAAGCCCCAGCTTCCAAACAAAGTTCCTCCCAGTCTTATCAGAGATACTAGCCTAGGGGGCAATACCAAAGGGGTTATCAGTCAAGAAGAGGACAGTATAGAGGAAGCCAAAGAGAGCATAAATTTCAAGCTAGGGAAGGACAAAGGTTCACAGACTCTTCTCAAGGTCCTTTCCCTTACAAGCTCAGAGAAAAAGTTGAGACCAGAACTCCTACTTCTTCAGAAACTATTAACAGATATGAGCCTGCAGTGCCATTTGAAGACCCAGAGAACAATCCATTATCATGGACTGTAAGGATGAAAGAATTGGCTGCACTAGATCAATTGAAGAAAGCAAGAGAGCAAGGAAAAGATACCTCCAATATTACCACTCTGTCAGAATAAAGAAAAGTTGAATTAGAAACGTATTCTTCAAGCAAATTCTTTGACCCAGTAGACTACCTGAAGCTGCATCCCGAGGCTATGGTTCCAAGAGCTAGATCTCAAACCTCCTTAGGAGCAGAAGATGACAGAAGGTCAAAGAAGGAAGCCCTTAATCCTAACAGAGAAATTATATTCAAGAAAAGAAATGAGAAGAAGTAACATGTGTAAGCAGACAGTATAATCTTTCTGAACTTTTGCTGAAATTCCTCTTGAATGATGCTATGATTTCTTGCTCTGTTATTTTGTTTGTTGCTCTTCTATATGTTGTTGTAATTTTTATTTCTGGAATATGTAAATAGTAATCCTAACCCAAATAGGGGGAGATTGTTGGAACACCCTATTACTAATTTGGGTAAGGATCACTATGTTTTTCTTAGGAAACCAGGTTGACCTAAATGTATAGTTGAAAAGGTCAACATTAGAATGTGTCCAGGGCTTAGAACTTAGGTTTGAAGCTGCCCCCAGGACCATTCCAAGATTTCAGAGATAAAGCCAAGTCTAAGACCTTTTCGTCGAGCTCAGTTCGAAGAAACGTCGAACTCCGTTCGACGCTCTCTGAGCTCAACTAAGTTAAGACGTCGAGCTCTATTCGACGATCTTCTAGCTCAGGTCGACGATCCTTCTTCACTTATTCTCCAGGTCACTGATCTCAGTTCGACGATCTTCGAGCTCAGTTCGACATTTTCTATCTGATGATCATTTCCAGTCTCTGAGCTCAGTTCGACGATCGTAGATCTCAGATCGACACTTTTTCTCAGTTCGATGATCTTAAGGATTCAAATTTAGTCAGACTTTGGAATGTATTTCAAATTATCTCAGCATTTATGTCAAGAGATCTGCCAGCCGTTTTCATTTATTCTGGAGCAAGTTTCAAGGAATTATTCAGAGAATGTTTTACTGGACTTTCCTCTAGAAGACAAAATCTGTTATGGAAGGCATTTAATGTCTGGTTAATGGCTATCTTGGACATAGAATCTTCAGAGAATTAAGATATTCTTCTTCACCTCTTTTCCAAGATACAACAAGACAGATACACAGACAGATATAGAGAAGAAAGAAAAGAAAGAAGTGATTCACAGATTTCTCTGATCAACACAAGAAAACTCAAGTGATCCATCCTGAAGAATTAGCTGAATAATTTTGTGTACTCAAAAAGTGATCACAGCTTCATCCCAAGGACTCCAGACATCTCATCTTTCAGCCTCTGCTGAAACTATCTTATGCTGGAGATCTGAAGCTTCTGAAGACCTATCACCCTGAAGCAAAGCTTCCTCTCCTGAACTAGTCAACATCTCAGGGGGAGCTTTAACAATACAAATCCACTAGTGCTTCTCTCTTTGATTGAGATAGAGAAGACAACTTCACCCCTTTTTATTTTCCCTTTCTTTTCACTCTGTAAAAGGGTTTTCAAAACTCCCTTCAAAAGTCTTGATTCTGGTTCTGAGAACCTTGTCAAAACTCAGTGGTGGCAAGACACCTGATCAAAAAATCTAGCTTGGTTTTTGAGCACCTTATCAAAAGCTCATTGGTGCCCAGGACACCTGATCAACTCATCATGCAGTGGATTCCTACCAAGGGTGGTAGAAGAGTGGATGTACCCAGGTTTTTGGGGAACCACTATAGCTCCTTGTGTTTTCTGGTTTGCTTCTGTGTTCTCTTTGTTGTGTGTTGTGCTCTTCCTTTTTACTGTCTTTTTAATTCTATAGCTAGGCACCCTACATATATATATAAATCAAATCTTAAAAGCTTTGCTAAGTTTAAAATTGTGAATTTACTTTAATTAAACTCTATTCACCCCCCTCTAGAGTTGAGATAGATCTTACCCTCACTTTCACTCTATTCGATGAAAAATTTCTCCAAAGAAAAGCGTTTCGTCAAACTCTTGTCGACGAAAGTTTTGCGAAAAGAAATACATTTCGTCGAGATCCGGTGGACGAAAAGTATTTGAAATAGAAACATCGAGCTCCGTTCGACGAAATTTTCTCTAAAGAAGGTTCGTCGATCTCCACATGACGAAGACTTCACGAAAAGTACACAGTTCGTCGTTCTTCGTTCGATGAAAGGTGTGTAATTCGTCGATCTCAAATCAAAAATTAAATTAATGACTCTCCATTAATCATGCCTAACCGATTTAAGAAGAAAAGATATTTCTTTTCGTCTAAGGGTTTAGTGAAAATATCCGCCCTTTGTAAATTAGTTGAAAAAAACAAGATTAATTTTATTTTTGTCCACATCATCTCTAAGAAAATGATGTCTTATTTCTATATGCTTTGTTCTACTATGATAGACTGGATTTTTTGCAATTGATATTGCACTAGTATTATCACAAAATATGGTTGAATTATTTAAGTTGTATGCATAATCTAGTAGTTGATTTTTAATCCACAAAATCTGTGAATAACAACTACCAGCTGCAATGTATTCAGCTTCAAGTAGACACAGAAGTTTGCTTCTTACAAAACCATGACACAAGCCTATCACCAAGAAACTGACAAGTTCCTGATGTGCTTTTCCTGTCTATTCTTGCATCCAGCATAGTAAGCATCTGAGAATATAGATAATTCAAATTTTGACTCAGTAGGATACCAGAGCCCTAGATTAGGGCAACCTTTTATATATCTTAAAATCCTTTTTACTAAAATTAGATGAAATTATTTAGGATTTACTTGAAACTTAGCACAAATACAGGTACCAAACATTATGTCTGGTCTACTAGCTGTTAAATATAATAAGGACCCAATAATAGTCCTATATGTTTTCTGATCAATAGGTTGACTCTATTCATCATTATCAACTAATGCATTAGAGGGCATGGGTGTTTTCATAGCTGAGGCATCTGACATCCCAAATCTTTTAATTAGCTCTTTAACATATTTATATTGGGATATAAAAATACCATCAGGAGTTTGCTTCACTTGTAAACCAAGGAAGTTGGATAACTCACCCATGCTACTCATTTCAAACTTAGAATGAATTAGGTCAGAAAACCTTTTGCATAGTTTGGAATCAATAGAACAAAAAATTATGTCGTTTACATATATTTGAACTAGTAAAATTTTAGATTTTTGATGTCTAAAGAACAATGTTTTGTCTACTCTGCCCCTACTAAATTTATTTTCTAGAAGAAAACTAGCAAGGGTCTCATACCAAGCTCTTGGAGCTTGTTTAAGACCATAAAGGGCTTTATTAAGTTTAAAGACATGAGAAGAGCGAGTTGGGGAGATAAAACCTGGTGGTTGTTCTACAAAAACTTCTTCTTTGCGCTCTCCATTTAGAAATGCACTCTTCACATCCATCTGATATACCTTGAATCTCTTGAAATCTACAAATGCAAGAAAGATCCTGATAGCCTCTAATCTTGCGACAGGAGCAAATGTCTGATCATAGTCTATGCCTTCCTCCAGTGAGTATCCTTGATCTACCAATCTTGCTTTATTTCTTACAATGACTCCTTGAGCATCAAACTTATTCCTAAAGACCCACTTGGTTCCAATGACTGGATAGTCTTTGGGTCTTGGAACTAAATCCCAAACTCTACATCTCTCAAACTGATTGAGTTCCTCTTGCATTACAATGATCCAGTGGGGATCTTATTCTGCATCTTTGATAGATTAAGGTTCACACTGAGAAATAAAACAAGCATGCATCTGATCTTTATTCAATTGATTTCTTGTTTGAACACCAGTTGATATGTCTCCAATCACTTCAGATCGAGGGTGATCTCTAAGTGTGACAAGATCAACAGATAGAGTTGGTTGTTCAACTATTTGTGGTGTTAATTCCTCTGTTGGAATTTTATTAGCCACACCATTTTCAGCATATATCACTGTATTTTCTTCATCACTGACATCATCAATCTATTGAGAAGGATGTAATGTATCCTCTTGTGTTTGGATTAAATCATCCAGTTTCTCACACAGATTTGGTACCTGAAAAGATTATATGGTAGAGATATCTCTCTCCTTGTAAAACATATTAGTTTCATCAAAAGAAACATGCACAGATTCTTCTATCTTAAGGGTAGATTTATTAAAGACCCTATAAGACTTACTAACTTGAGAATATCCAAGGAAAATCCGTTCTACAGCTTTGGATTCAAATTTTCTTAAATGTTTCTTATTATTGTTATGAATGTAGCACTTATAACCAAAAACTTTAAAATAGTTTACTTTAGGTTTATTATATTTGAGTAATTCATAGGGATTCTTATCCTTTAGTTTATGTATGAGACTTATGTTAAGAACATAGTTTGATGTGATTATTGCCTCTGCACAAAAGGATAGGGGCAAGTGAGCATCTGCAAGTAATGTTTCAGAAAATTTAATTAGAGTTTTATTTTTCCTTTCAGCTACCCAATTTTGTTGAGGAGTTCTAGGAGCAGAAAAATAATGCATGATACCTTCTTTCTCAATAAATTCTTTCATCAGAAGAGATTCAAACTTAGTGCCATGATCACTTCTAATTAATGCAATCTGAGTAGAGTACTCAATCTTGATGTTCCTAAGAAAGTCTGTAAGAACTTTAAAATTATCTGACTTGTTTCTCGAAAATAACACCCAAGTGAATCTACAGAAGTCATCTGCAATAACTAAGGTATATGAATTTCCTCCTAGACTTTATACTGCAATAGGTCCAAAAAGGTCCATATGTAGCAAATACAAAATTCTAGGTGAATCACTCTTAGATATGGAGTTAAAACTTTTTTGTGTTTGCTTACCTAATTGACAAGCTCTGTAGAGTCCTTCCTTCTTGTAAGAAGTAGAAGGTAGTCCTCTGATAAGGTTGTCCTTAGATAGTTTAGCAATAGTCCTAAGGTTTATATGACCTAACATTTTATGCCATAATTCATTTGTTTTAATAATTTGATTGAATAGACAAATTTCTGAATTAGTAGAGTTAAAGTTAACTAAGTATATATTACCTTGTCTAATTCCAGTTAAAACAATTTTATTTTTATCAGAAGTAATAAAACATAATGACTTTTAAAAGATACCTGATAACCTTCATCACATAACTGACTTATGGAGATGAGGTTATGCTTGAGACCATTCCCATAAGCTACCTTCCTGAAGATAACTACTCCAACCTTGACATTGCAATAGCCTTCTGTATATCCACAATTGGAGTCTCCAAAAATGACTTTTGGTCCAAGCTTAGCTTTGAAGTCACTTAGGTTTGCTTTGCTTCCTGTCATATGTTTTGAGCAACCACTATCCAAATACCACTGTTCCTTTATGGTAGGATAGTTCCTTTCCTGTACAAAACAAAATTAGATGTTCTTGACCCAGGTTACCTTGGGTCCTAGCTTTCTTTCATAATGATAATTAGAAATGTAAGAATATTCTGGTTGATCCTTATAACCAAGTGGATGAAATCTCCTAGGAGGGATGATCCACTGAGTAAAGGGATTTATAAATCTTTGAGTTTGATTATATTTTTGAAAAGAATTAAAAATTCTATTTTGAAATTCTGGGTTCGACGAATTATAATGAGTTCGTTGAGCTGATTTTGATGAATGGGAGTGAGTTCGTCAAGCTCCATTTACATAATGATAATATTAATTTTCTGTGTTCCATATTCATCAATTGAAGTTCGACGAATCATATTGATTTCGTCGAGCACCATTTGAATAATTATACCCAATTTCTGTATTCATAGTTCGTCGAGCTCTGTTCGATGAATGATGATTATTTCGTTGAGCTCGGTTCGATGAATTATTTTAAACATAATTTTTTTGAAAATTTTTATTTTGGTTTTGTTTATTCTTTTGTAAATCTTCATTGGCTTTATCTATAATTTGTAATACTTCTTTTCCTTTGGCAGAAATAAATTTTATAGGTGTAGATAAGATATTTTTCTCTAAAAGATGAGGTTTACTAGATGAAGTCTCTAAGCCTAGTTTGCCATTTAATCTTGCATTAACTGTGCTTGTGATATTCATCAGTTTGATTCTTCTCCCATTAAGGGATTCTTCAAACTTTTTAGCATTAGATAATGTGTTTTCTAAAGATACTATTTGTTCAGATGCAATTTTCAAATCATCTTTAAGTTTTATGTTTTCAGAAGATAGATTATCCATTTTATCTCTGAGAAGTTTTATTTCCTTCTCAGACTTTATTAAATCTTTACATAGTAATTTAAAATCTATTTTAAACTGATTTGAAGTAAAATCAAATGTAGAGATTACCTGAACTTCTTCAGATTTTGATTCAGACTCAAAATTACTGCATGATGCATTGATTGCCATCAAGCAAATTTCCTTAGCCTTTGCTTCTTCTTTATCTTCACTTGTGCTAGATGAAGACTCATCATCTGATTCACTCCAGGTTTCAGCTAAAAAACCTCTCTCCTTCTTTTTGTGTTTACCAGAAGAGGGTTTTTTGGAGTGCTTCCTGTAGTCTTTCTCTTTCTTCTTATCCTTCTTCTGATTCTCAGGACATTCTGGAAGAATATGTCCTGGTTTCCTGCAACCATAACACACAATTTCTTTAGTGGGTGTTTTATCATACCTTGGTTTGTCATTATTTCTAGAAGATCTTCTCCTGAAGTCTTTTCTTGCCATTTTGTAGAATCTCTTAGCCAGGAGACCTTTAAGATCTTTATTTCCTGGAGATTCTTCTTCTTCTTCTGTTGCTTGGAAAACAATACTTTTCTCTTTCCTTACTAAAGGTGAAGTCCTTTGTTCAGCTTCCCTTATCCTGATGAGCTGCTCATAAGATTTGAGCTTGCCCAACAAGGTCTCTATTGTAATCTCATTTAAACATTTGGCTTCTTTGATTGGCCAGATCCTTGAATCCCATGTGCTAGGGAAACACATGAGGATCTTATCATTGACTTCTGTCAATGTGATGTCCTTCTCCAAGGTCTTCAGTTCATTAGTAATGAGACTGAGCCTTGTGTACATTTCAACTATAGATTCAGATTCTCTCTTTTTGAAGTTCTTATATTGAGATATAAGGTGAGATCTTCTATCTTTTCTCTCTTCAGCAGATCCAACAACCATTGTATTGAGGGAGTCCCAGATAGCTTTAGCTGAGGTGCATTCAACAACCATTTGAAAAATGTCATCTGACAATATTTGGGCTAAGATGTTCATTGCTTTTGCATAAGCAATCTTTGCTTTCTTCTGGGCTTCTGTCCATTCTAGAGGTAGTACAACACTGGTACTTGTTGTTGCCACTAGTAGAGGTGGACCTGTCAAAATGGAGTTGTAGATATCTTCATCAATAAAATTCATATAAAGTCTAATCCTTGCCTTCCATAGTGCAAACTTATTTAGATTGCACACAGGAGGTCTAGTGCTTGAATATTCCTTATTTTTTGCCATGATGAGTTTCTAGGTAAAAATAAAATCTATCAGATCTTATGGTTCAGGTGTTAGCTGTAAAACCAAAGAACCAACCTCTGATACCAATTGAAAGTGAGAGATAGATCTACTTTACACTAGAGGGGGGGTGAATAATGTATTTTAAAATTTTTAATTTATTTTTATAGCAGATTTAAAGTAAATGATATATCTATATATGTAGAAGGCAAAAATCACAGCACACAAATAAAAAGAATAACAATCACAGACGACACAAGGAATTTATAGTGGTTCCCCATTAAATCTAGGTACGTCCACTCTTCTACCACCCTGGTAGGAATCTACTACAGGTTTTTGATTAGGTTCCCTGCCATGAAAAGATCTATTTTCTAAGGGAGATCTAACAACTCTTTGAGCTTTTGACCAGGTGCCCAAAAACCAAGCTTAAGTCTTTTGATCAGGAGACTTAGGAACCAAAAGAAAATTTTTGAAGGGAGTTAAAAACCCTATATACAATTTATGAAATAAACTAAAAAGGTGATGATGTCTTCTCTGTCAAGATTCTCTGAGAAGACTAGTGGATGTTGTAAGCAAAAATCTCCCCCTGATTTGTATAGAGATTATGATCAAGAGAGAGAGACTTTTCTTCAGGGTGTAGGCCTTCTTGAAAAACTTTACTGTCCAGAATATGTTTTTGAGAGATATGAAGTTGAATCTCAGATTAAAGATTTGTTCTTCTGGAAGAAGCTTAAAGCAGAATATCTTATTCTCTGTAAAAATAAATATGTACTGTCTATATTATCTAACCCTGAGGTAGAAAACTTCTATCAATATATATAGAATGCTTGAGAGGAATTCAAACATTTGAATTCATTAATTCTGAAATGGCTGTAGCATTCCTTGAGAATTGTAACGGCTATATTCAAATATTTGGTATTAAAGTCATTCCTTAACTGTCCTGGTAATTAATGAGAATAATAAGTCAGTGATAATTCCACATTTAATGCTGCCAGAAATGGCTATATTCATTAAGAATATTTAACATTAATTATCATAGTATAACTGCCTGAAATAAAGCTGAAATCATTCTGCCTCTGAATAAATATAACTGCCTAACCACTACAAAGAATTCGTTGAACTGAATCTTGGAAATCGTCGAACAGACTCTGGAATTCGTCGAACTGAGAATGAAGTTCGTCGACCTGAGCATATAGTTCATCGAGCTGAGCTTTTGAGAAGAGATCAACGTTCGTCGAATGGAGCTAAGCATTCGTCGAGCTAAGCACAGAGTTAGAACTCTGAGTTCTTAGAACTGAGCTCGGCGTTCGTCGAATAGAACTCAGCTTTTATCGAATAGAATCCTGCATTCGTCTAACTTCATTTCTCTCGAATTCTTCTGAAGATGTAACCTTAGAAATAATAACCTATGACCCTAGACTATACATGTTGGGTCAAACTAATCATCCTATATAAAAGATAGTGATCCTAGCCCAAATTAGTAATAAGGTTCCAACAAACTTGTCATTCAGCTCATAGTTGGTGAACTATCTGTCATAACTGATCAGACTGTTCACAATCTTGAAGAACTTCTCATAGCACTCAGATTTGGAATCCTTCTTGCTCTACTTGAAAGCCTCATACTACTGGTTAAGGAGGGATTTTCTGCCATCCCTCACTTCCTCTGTCCCTTCCATATAGATAACCAGTGAATCTGACATTTCCTTGGCATTTCTACAGTGGACCAAGTTCTGGAATATAAAATCATTTATAACACTCACAATAATATTTTGGGTCCTCTTATCCATGGTGGCCAGAATCACTTCATCCTTAGTCATCACAGTATATTTCTTGGGAGTCTGGATTTTGGCATCTATAGTAGAGACCTTTATGGGAATGAAGGTCCCTCTTGAATTATAATGTATATCCTAGAGTCCGAGGTTTCCATGAATATTTCACCCTTTCCTTCCAGATCCCAAAATTATCCTTCCTATAAATAGGAAGTTTCATAGAACCCAACTCCTTGTGGTTCACACCTGAAGCCATGATGATAAGCTTCTTCCTATCCTTTGAGATCTTGTTTAGACTATTAAGCCCTTTTTGAACAACCATCCTCTGATACTACTTGAAAGTCTTTTCTAAGGGTAGCTAAACACCTAGAGGGGGGGGGGGTGAATAGGTTTGTTTTAACTTCAGAATCATTTCTGACTTTGAACATGGTGTGTGTTTAAGTTAGTAGTTAGCTTTCAAGATCACAAAAACAACACACAAGATTTATAATGGTTTTCCTGTCTAGGATATATCTTGTTTCCCCCTTCACCACTCTAACAGTGTGCTAGATTCAGTTAACTCCTCCTTTATACTCGACTCCTTGAGCTTACACCTCAGATCCCTTAGGATCTTACAAATTAGAGTTAAAAAACTCGTACAACTCAGACTGATCCCAGTCCTACCTCAGAGACTAACCTCAGTCTCCTACCTCATGCACAATAGCCCTACAGCTCAGAGTTAAACAAGTCTTACAACTCAAATATCCACCTGATCTCCTAACTCAGATCATAAACAATATCCTACCTCAAATCCACTTCAGGATCCTACCTTAGAGTTCAACAACTCCTACCTCAGACTGCTTTAGAGTCCTATAACTCATCTTTTATTAATAAGGCTTACAACTCAGATCTCAAAGAAATCCTACAGGTTTGAGTACATGTTTGATGAAACTAACTCTAGAGAAAAATCTCTGAGTCTTCTCCCTAGACTGTGTAGAAAACAATCCTCCTTCTTCACAATAACTATAAAGTATATCTTTAGTATTATATCAGCCTATGCTGTAAAGATCTTCTACAAAGCTCTACTCCTTCAAGCTTGAGAAAATTGTAGTTCGGTATAGCAGGCTTAAAGATGAACAATTAAATTTCTTGAGCTCTACTACCTGACTTTTATAGACAAAATTAGGGATTGGGAAAAAATGCCAAAAAGTTCTTATTCAAAAAACCTGACTCTATCAGAGAAGTACGATGTTCTTTGTCTTTTAGTGCTCTATCTGCTTTAATTTGAATTTAATAATGAGATCAGCATATTGACGTTCCCCCCGTGGACTTAGTAAAAGTCTTCCCGACAACTGGTACAAGCGTTGAGTGTTGTTATGTGACTCAACGAATTAGCTGTAAACGGTTAAGTCCATAAGCATTGAGTGAATAGCCTTCACTCGATGCATTCACCCTTAGCAGAATTTTGCCTTATTAAAGAGGTTTTGAGTGAATGTTGATCAATCAACGCTTTTGACTTCAACTCCTTTTTTTAAGCAGGCATTGAGTGAACTACCTTCACTCAATGCATTTGCACTTTGACAGCTTCACTTCAGCAGGAATTGAGTGAACGACCTTCACTCAACGCATTTACACTTAACAAAATTTTTGAGTATGTGTTAAGTTAACTACCTTCACTCAACACATTTCCACTTGAACATAATTTCCTGAATAGGCATTGAGTGAACCTTCTTCACTCTATGTATTTGTACTTAGCAAAATTCTTTGAGTAGACATTGAGTGAACCTTCTTCACTCAACGCATTTATACATGGCTGAATTCTATGAGCAAGAATTGAGTGAATCTTCTTCACTAACACATTTATACTTGGCTGAATTTAAGTTCTACTCCACTGAGGCTTTGAGTGACTAGATATATGTTGATGCTTTTTGGACTCTACCATTGAGTGATGTGTGATCACTCAACGTATCTATACTTAGCCAAATTTCTGACTCTCCCAAATGTTCTGTCTTCTGTCCAGCCAAACCTCTGACATATAACCTATCTAATCATTTAATAGTAGACTTCCTGCATATATGAACTTGAACACATATCAAATATATGCTTGTGTATATTATTGACATATGACCTTCTTCAAATCAAGGACATTGTAGTCAATGGACCCAACATAAATCAAACTTCATCTCTGGATGGTACCACCCGATAGTAGTGGTAACGCTGGCGGTAATGGGCCATGTGTTAGATAAGATTGAGGCTGTCTTTGAGTGGCAAATCGACGCCGATTGGACCAAACGGCCACCGCCTAAGATACTGCGCAGCGGTAGCAAGGTAACACGCAACAGTAGCCTTTGACAAGAGGTTGAGATGAGATTGTTTTCTCATTTTCTCTCTTTCTCTCTCTCTCTCTTTGGATCCTGAGGTAGAAGAAGGGGAAAGATAAAAGAACAAGGGTAAGGTTGAATCCAACCCTGAAGGAGAGCTGCTGTGAAGGCATTCTTGTGGCCAGGTTTACGAGTCAAATCCATATCCATAGAGAGGAAGGTGCGGTGATCATTTCCATCCAGATCAAGTGTTAGATCATGGCTCCTAAGCGTTCGACAAGGGTAACGAACTTTCTCCTTGGACAAGTAAAGTCCTTATTTGTCATATATATGGAAATCCTCACCAATTCGTGAAGAACGAGAGATTTCCAATGGGTTGATCGTTGATATCCCCGTTATGAAACTTGCATATAGAATCTGGAATCGAAGTACGAAATAGGCATGATGTGTGAAGCCCATATGTATAGGTTGGTATGGATTGGTGATGATTGATTTGCGTGCTGGAGAAGACTCTGCGGTTAAACATGTAGTTTACAGAGTTATGGGGTATGCAAGATGCTACAATGATAGTACTAGAGATTATCTCTAGGAAAACACCAAAATTGGGGGAAGAAATTAGATTATATTCCCTATCGTACGAGAGTAGAGATACCGCTGGTGGTAGATCCCAGAGAGCTATTATTATTGGCCTGTCTCTTGGAGACTTGGGGGGGGGGCAAATGGTTGAGCTGAGAGCCAAAAGAGCCTAGCTGTGGTGGTCGTGAGAGACATCTTGATTGTGGTTATAAAGCATATGTCCACAAGACAAGGTGGGTAGCATATGAAGTTGAGACCCTGAAGTGCATAGCTGTGTTGGTCGTGAGTGACATCCTTGGACATAACTCGGTTATGTATATATTATATGCGAAAGGAGAAGTAGACCCGTGTCTTGTTGACCGCTGTGTGGCAATGGTAATTTGAGCAATGAGAAAGGGCTGATCTGTACCCACTCTATGTTGCTTGACTAGACAAAATAAAGTAACTGGTGCGGTCGAGGGCATAACAGAGGGTTGTTCGCTTTATACGTGACCAAAAATGCTCAATGTTGGACCATCAAGTCTGGGACTGTGAATGGCGGTGTGACCCTCGGTAATCCGGTACATCGATAATGTGCCCTGAGTGCACGGGGCGTGTGGCCGTACATGACAACGTCAGTGGTGAATTGTTATTAATTGCACCTCATGATGCCAAAAGAGATATATACTATTGTTTGCCCCTAAGGAGCACCGCCGCCAGTGTGAGGGGTGGGGTCATTATAATTTAGTCAGTTAATGCTGACTGTTGCCTTGTTTTTCCACATCTTGGTGGGTGCAAGTGCTGGAAATCCAAGTGAAAAGTAGCGGGCTGAATTCCCTTATGTTGTGTTGGCTGGCCCTCGAAGACCTAAAGGCGAATCGTTTACTATTTTCATGTGTGGCCGACTTGTGTGCCGATGTATGGAATATATATTGAAAGTATTTAATTTCAAGGATAGCTAAATAACTTAGAGAGGGTGAATAGGTTTCTTAGTCTCTTGTGACTATCTTTAATTTTCTTTGTGTTTTAGGTGTGTTGAGTTAGCTTGCTTTCAAGATCACAACACAACACACAATGTTTATAGTGGTTCCCCACATTATGGGTACGTCCACTTTCCCTCCTACCTTTCTAACAGCTTGTTAGACAAGGCACTTCTCCAATCTCGGCTGTAAGGTATTACAACATGATCCCTTATGTTGTGTTGACTTGGCGGTAAAGAAACCAAAGTTTAAAGTACCGAGTTCAGCAAAGTATGGACAGGGAAGGTAGAGGAAGAGGGCTAAGTCTGCTGGACAAGCCTCGTATGCTATTGCTGAAGTGACGACAGGGCGAAGTCCGCTCACTTGTTACACGTGTTTCAAGGTGGGACATCTGGCTTAAGATTGTTGGCATGATCGTCCAATGGGTGAGAAAAAGACGGGTGCATCGTATGCTTGAAAAGGGAAAGACAGTAGAGTCAACTGCATCCCAAGTGCAGGCCTGAGTGTGCAATCTTGGCCAACAGGAGGCCAATAAACAAAGTGGCGTGGTGACAGGGATGAGTTAAGATACAATTTTTACTACTTTCTATACTTGCTACCTTATGCATTGCTTAACTTGTGTGAATTAGGATTTGTCTTGATTTTTGATTCGTCGGCGAGAGCACTATTTGATACATGAGCACCTCATTCCTTTCTGTATGAGGACTTCGTGGTGCGTATCAGAGTGCCTTCTTTTCTATCGATAGATAGAGTGAATGTGTTGCTGCCTAACGGGTTCTTAATGCGCGCAAATAGAGCTTATTGTGTTAAGGTGTGGATAAGAAGTCATGATTTTGTCCTGGAAGCATCTGTGCTGCCGATATCTGAGTTTGATGTGATCTTTGGTATGGACTGTCTGTCAGAGCAGTGTGCCTGTATTGATTGTAACTCAAAGGAAGTCATATTGGGGGTAAAATACCGAATGCAAGTCTAAGTTACGGGTATGCGAGGATTGAGCAAGATATTGATGTCTGCTCTCCAAGTAGTCAAGGCGGTTCGAAAGGGAACAAACTTATTTTTCATGCTGTTAGAGGTTGTTGAGCTGAAGCCTAGTTTGAGTGACATTTTTGTTGTGTCAGAGTTTACGAATGTGTTTCCTAAGGATCTCCCTAAACTTCCACCCCAGCGAGAGATGATGGAACTGAAGGTTCAATAATAAGAATTGCTAGAGCAAGGCTATATACATCCAAGTATGTAACCTTGGAGTGAACCAGTTCTCTTTGTGAAGAAGAAGGACGGAGGCTTGCGTCTATGCATTGATTATCGTGAACTGAACAAGCTGGCAGAGAAGAACAAGTATCCGATTCCGTAAATCGATGATTTGTTTGATCAACTGGTCGGATCGACTATCTATTCGAAGTTGGATTTGAAGTCTGGCTATTGGCAGTTGAAGTTTTAAGAAAGCGACATTCCCAAGACAGTCTTTGACACACGCTATGGGCATTATGAATTTACTGGGATGCCTTTTGAGCTCACTAATGCAACATCGGTTTTTATGCACTTAATGCACAAGACCTTTCGAGAGTATTTGAACCTATTTGTGATTGTCTTTATTGATGACATACTAGTGTACTCTCAATCAAAAAAGGATCATGCCAATCATTTAAGATTGGTTCTGTATAACTTGAGGAGAAATCGACTATTTGCCAAGTTCTATAAGTGTGAGTTTTGGCTGTCGTCAGTGGATTTTCTTGGTCATGTAGTTAGCGAAGAGGGTATTACTGTGGATCTGGCAAAGATAGTTGTGATACGAGAGTGGCCTGTACTTGCTATTATAGCGAAAGTCAGGAGTTTTCTTGGAGTTGTCAGCTATTATAAGCGCTTCATAGAGAACTTTTCAAGTATTGGTTTACCTTTCACTACATTGACAAAGAAGAATCAAAAGTTCATTTGGACGCCAGAGTGCTGCGAGCTTTTGATGAGTTGAAGAGTCATTTGACCACGACGCATGTGTTGTGTTCGCCATGTGGAACACAAGGCTTTGAAATTTATAGTGATGCCTCAGGGAGTGGCTTAGGCTGCGCTCTACTACAATTTGGACATGTGATTGCTTATGGCTCTCGCCAACTGAAAGTGTATGAGAGAAATTATATGGTTCATGACTTGGAATTGGCGGACGTAATATTCGCTCTTAAGCTATGGCGACATTATTTGTATGGCATGAAGGATGACATCTTTATGGACCATAAGATCCTTAAATACTTGTTGCATTAGAAGGATCTGAATATGTGATAACAGAGGTGGATGGAGTTCCTTGGGGACTACACCTTTGATATTCATTACACTCCAGGGAAGAGAAATGTGGTCGCGAATGTGCTAAGTCGCAAGGTTCCAATACGAGCAAATTGGTTACAGATGCATGATGAGCGTCTGATTCGTTAGTTGGAGGCTTTGGACATCTCTTGTGATGACGGGAAAACGAGTGCGAATGCATGATAGAACTGGACGGAGGTGTAATATGAACTCATGGACAAGATTCAACAGGCATTGGAGCTTGACTAGAGTATGAAACACTCTATGGCAAAGATAGTGGATGCAATTTCCTAATTCTCGTTGAACGACAGTATTTTGTGGGTGGACGGTCAGTTGTGCATTCTGAATGTTGGCAAATTGCTGGAAGAGTTGATGTACGAGACAAATTTTACCAAGTACTCAATCCACCCAGGGAGCACAAAAATGTTTAAAGACATGAAGAAGTTGTTTTGGTGGCCATGGTTGAAGAAGAACATAACACAAGAAGAACATAACACTTTATGTGGCAAAGTGTCAATCTTGCTCCCTCATGAAGGCTGAATGTCAAAAACCCGGCGGTTTTCTGAAATCGTTACCAATACTGGAATGGAAGTTTGATAATATATTTATGGATTTCATGCACGGTTTGTCGAGATCACAATGCGGGAACCATTCCATTTAGGTGGCCATAGACGGATGACAAAAGTAGCACACTTCATTCTGAATCAAAGGGATGATTCAGTATAAAAGTTAGCCAAACTTTATGTTGAACATATCGTACGATTACACGGTGTGCCCCATAGAATCGTAAGTGAATGAGATGGGCATTTCACATCGAATAATTGGAAACTTATTTATCAATTGTTGGGTACCAAGCTGAAATTCAGTATGACCTTTCATCCTCAGACGGATGGTCAGACTGAGAGGGTAAATAGAATGATGGAAGATATGTTGTGCATGTGCGCCCTGGATTTCGGGAAGAGGTGGGGAGACCATCTCTTTATGATCGAATTCACCTACAATAATAACTACCAAATAAGTATTCAAATAACACCTTTTTAGGCCTTATACGGTAGGAAGTGACGTACTCCGTTGGCTTGGGTAGAAACAGGTGAATCGAAGCTTTATAAACGTAAAGACGACGAAGATGCGACATCAACGGTACGTTTGATTCGCAAATGATTGTTGGTTGCGCAAGATAAGCAGGCAAATACTACAATGGAAAGCACCGAAAAGTAGAGTTTGTAGTTGGCGATTGGATTTATCTTAAGATAAAAGCATTCAAGGGCGTATCGAGGATCTGACGCTTGAAATAGCTGAGTTCGAGATACCTTGGGCTATTTGAAATCATTGAGCAGATTGGTGAAGCTGCCTATCCGCTGAATCTTTTCGCTGAACTTAGTGGTTTGCACGATGTGTTTCACATATCGGTACTGTGAAAGGGTATGCAAGAGCCTACACAAGTAGTTGAGGTAGATCAAGTTCTGGTCGATAGTGGGTTGACGACAAAAATCAAGCCCATTCAAATCGAGGACATAGAGATAAAGAGACTACGAAACAAAGAGATCAGAATGGTCAAAGTCCATTGGGAAAACTATGGCCGTCGGGAGCTGTCATGTGAGCATGAGCAGACAATGCGAGAAGAGTTCCCTGAGTTGTTCCATTGAGGTACAATTGATATGTTTTGTACTTTTGTGTTGTTTCCTGTTAAGTGTGGATTTCGAGATGAAATCTCTTAAAGGAGGGAAGAATTATAATGCTCCAAATTTCCTGAAAACAACAGGTAGTTGGTAACTGGTGGTTATCACCAGGAGGTAGAGCTAGCGCTGGCGGTAGCCAGTTGATTTAACAGACCAGTGTCTCTGGTAGGTATCGCGCGGAGGTAGCATGATATCGCACGACAATAGCCAATGAATTAAATCAACCTTCGTCTCTGGACGGTATTGCCCGACGGTAGCGGTAATGCTAGCGGTAGTGGGTCACATGTCAGATAAGGTTGAGGCGGTCTTTGAGCGGCAGAGCAATGTCGATTAGGCCAAGCGCCACCGCCTAAGATACCGCGCGGCAGTAGCAAGGTACTGCGTGGCGGTAGCCTTTGATAAGAGGTTGATATGAGATTATTTTCTCATTTTCTCTCTTTCTCTCTCTCTTCCTTGGATCGTGAGGTAGAAGAAGGGGAAAGATAGAAGTGCAAGGGAAAAGTTGAATCCAGCCTTGAAGGAGAGCTGTTGTGAAGGCATTCTTATGGCCATGTTTGCGAGTCAAAGCTAGATCCGTGGAGAAGAAGGTGTGGTGATCATTTTCATTTGGATCAAGTGCAAGAACATGGCTCCTAAGCGATCGACAAGGGTAACGACCTTTCTCCTTGGACAAGTGAAGTCCTTATTTATCATATACATGGAAATCCTCACCAATTGGTGAAGAATGAGAGATTTCCAATGGGTTAATCGTTGATATCCCCGTTATGAAACGTGCATATAAAATCCAGGATCGAAGTATGAAATATGCATGATGTGTGAAGCCCATCTAGATAGGTTGGTCTGGATTGGTGATGATTGATTTGCATGCAAGAAAAGTCTCCGTGGTTAAACATGTAGTTTACAGATTTATGGGGTATGCATGATGCTGCAGTAATAGTACTAGAGATTGTCTCTGGGAAACACCCAAATTAGGGGAAGAAATGAGATTCTGTCCCCTAACGTACGACGATAGAGATAGCGCTGGTGGTATCTCCCAGAGAGCTATTGTGGTGGGCCTATCTCCTGGAGACTTGGGGGCCAAATGATTGAGCTGAGAGCCTGAAGAGCCCTGCTGTGGTTGCCGTGAGAGCCAACCTGATTGTGGTTACGAAGCCTATGTCTACGAGATAAGGTGGGTAGAATGTGAAGCTGAGAGCCTGAAGTGCTCAGCTATGGCGGCCGTGAGTGCCATCCTTGGACATAACTTGGTTATGTATATATATACGGGAAAGGAGAAGCAGACTCCCGTCTTATCGATCGTTGTGTGGCAATGGAGATTTGAGCAACGAGAAAGGGCTGATCTGTACCCGCTCTATGTCGTTTGACTAGACGACCTTAAGTAATAGGTGCGGTCAGGGGCATAGGAGAGGGTCATTCGCTTTATGCATGGCAAAAAATGCTCAATGTTGGAACATCAAGTTTAGGACTATGGATGGTGGTGGGACCCTGGGTAATTCGGTACACCGATAATGTGCCCTGAGTGCATGGGGGGTTGTGGACGTACGTGCCAGTGTCTGTGGTGAATGGTGCTTAATTGCACATCATGATGCCAAAAGAAATCTATATTGTTGTTTGCAGGGAAGGAGCACCGCTGTCCCGAGTAAGGGGCGGGGTCGTTATAGGTCAGCTAATGCTGACCATTGCCTTGTTTTGCCACATCTTGGTGGGATGTGCTTGTCTAGGTGCTAGAGAGCCAAGTGTAAAGTAGAGGGCTGAAGTCCCTTATGTTGTGTTGGCTGGCCCTCGAAGGCCTAAAGGCGAATCATTTACTGTTTTTATGTATGGCTGGCCTGTGTGCCGATGTATGGAATATACATTTGTAAAGAGAACAGTTGTAAGGCCTTAAGGCCGAAATATTTTGTGTATTTTGAATATCATTACTAATCGTGTTGTTAATGAACATTCTGGTGTTTGGGTTCTAAGAAACTTTAAATACTTCCGTTTAAATGCACTCTGAGTTAGGATGAGTAAATATTATGGTTTCAATGCGTAACTCTTTTGACTATCCGTAGAATATGGCGTGGGGCCCCGACCAGACCTTCTATTATATTCTACGTGACAGATGGAGGTGTTACAGTCTTGCTGGAGAAGTCACCGATCGAGTTACTGTGCGATGATAGCTTGTTACTGCACGATAGTAGTGCTCTGTACAGAAAATTTGTTTGAATCTTAGCCGCTCATCAATTTCTAGTGGGATCTGATGGTTGGTAGTGGTTTATGTCAATTTAAGGCCGTGGGAAAGGGTTTTTCCTCATTCTGTCCTAGGGTTTCTCTTTCTAAAGAGTTAGAGATAGGGGAGAGCAAAGGAAGAAAGAAAAGGAGATATCCCGCCATTACCGAAGCTTCGGAGCTCCAAATTACGAGTTGATTCTTGATCTACGGAGAGCGGCCCGGTGCGGTTCTTTCCATGAATTTGTATTTTTGATCCATGGAACCAAAGAGAACTTCAAGGGTAACGATCTTCCTCTTCTCGTTAGGACGCGAGTGTCCTATTTTTCTTCAATATTCGCATATGAAAATGCCTCTTTTGCTAATTAGCGTACGGCTAGACATTCTCCCAATTGATTGACTTTATACCTGACATGCATTGCATATAGATGTTCGTTCAATTTCAAATATAAGCATGATGTGTGAAGCCCATCCAGACAAGTTGGTCTTAATTGGTGATGGTTACATTATTATTTACGTGTCGGAGAAGTCTTCGTATTGTATGCTATGTTCGGGTTATAAGTGTTATAGAGCATGGCAGGGATTCTTGGAGGCTAACTCCAGAAAATACTCAGAAAAGTGAGTAAAATCGGAGTTCTATTAGATACCGCCTGGAGGTAGTGCTACCACCGGTGGTAGCTCCCTTGGAGATTTTTGAGTCCTAATTTGGGACTTGTTGGCTAGTTTGTAAAGCTGTGGAGCCTATTGTACCCAGCTTGGTGTGGTCATGAGTGCCAACTGTGGACCATATCATTGGTTTTACGAACAGGGAAGGAGAGGATGACATGCGTCATTTTTGTTGATTGACACATCGATTTGTGCAATAGGAAAGAGTGGATTTGTACCGCACTATGTCATTCGACTAGAGTGTCTAACATACTTTGCATTCGTCATTGGCATAGGAGAGAGTCCTTGACTTAAGGTTAGATTATAAGAATGCTCAACGTGGGACAATCTGTATCGAGGATAAGGGATGGTGGTGGGACTCAATGAGTACACCGAAAGTGTGTCATGAGAGCACGAAGCATGTGGACAAGCATTCCAATGTTTGTGATGTTTGTGAGTATAATATTAGTTCTTGGCTTGCTTGTTGTTGCACTTTCTGGCTTATTTCTATGTACACTATTGTTGTTAACTGATATGTAGGGAAGGAATACCACTGCACCGGGTTTGGGGTTGGGTCATTATACCGCGCATTCGTGGATAGTGGTTAGAAAAATCTAAATCATTATCATCTTTTATTGCCACACATTTATGGTTTATATAGGTACCGGTGCTAGCGAGCCGAGTGAGAAATAGCGGGCAGGAGCCCATGCTGTGCTGTCCCTCGAAGGCCCAAGTTTTGTTATAGATTTCTCATATATTGCCGACCTGCGCGCCGATGTATGAAAATCATGTAGTAGCCAAAACATTTAATGTGTGTAAGGCTCTAAGGCCAAAGCAAGACTATGTAGTTGTTGTTTTGTCATTCTTTTAGTGTTATGGACATTCCAGTTCAAGTTTTATTAATGCTTCTGTTAGCATGTGTTTCTAATATGTGTGGTTGTTTAGTATAGTTTGGATTGATATTCATTGAGTAGCTCTTTCGTTTGTTCATTCAACATGGCATACAATACCGACCGGACCCGCTGTTATATTCCTTGGAATGAGTAGTGGTGTTACAATTTGGTATCAAAAGCTAGGTGTCGGTCCGTTATTCGCTGAATTCGTGAAAGAATTTTTTTAAGGGGTGGAGTGTACATGTGTGTGTCACCTTAAAAAAATAACCCATGAATGTCCACTTAGGAATGAAAAACACCCATGAAATATGCTAAAAATATTGTTTGTGCAACCCGAGTGTTCTTTTGATTGCTTGTTGCTATGTTTTGGAGTTGCTAAATTACGTGTTGAGTAATTATAGGTGACTAGGAGTGGTGCAGGGTGTAAAATCCCAACTTTTATTGGGCCACCGTGACCCTAATGGGCCCAATAAAAGTGATCTGAACCTCTACCCGTAGCCCATACCAAGGTAGAAGGTAACCCTAGACGGGGATATCGAGCTAGGGAACTCCGATTTGTGTTGTGTCAGTTCCTTTGGCCTCGTATAGTCAATACGAGTGCGTTGGAACTCGTTTCGTAGAATTTTGAGGTCATATTGTGGATATGGTCGTTCCTCGTAAAATGTCGCGAAAACGAGATTTTTGAATATCGAGCTAGAGAACTCCGATTTGAGTACTGTCAGTTCCTGTGGCCTCGTATAGTCAATACGAGTGCGTCTGAACTCGTTCTGTAGAATTTTGAGGTCATATGGTGGATATGGCCGTTCCTCAAAAAACGCCGCAAAAATGAGATTTTTGAATATCGAGCTATGGAACTCCGATTTGAGTTCTGTAAGTTCCTATGGCCTCGTATAGTCAATATGAGTGCGTTAGAACTCATTCCGTATAATTTTGAGGTCATATGGTAGATATGGCAATTCCCCGTAGAACTTCGCGAAAATGAGATTTTTGGATATTGACACAGAGAACTCCGATTTGAGTTCTGTTAGTTCCTATGACTTCGTATAGTCGATAAGAACGCATCAGAACTCATTGTGTCACGATTCGAAGCCTAACGATGATTATGAGCGTTTTGACCACTTTAACGCGTCGCGACGCTCAGATTTTGAATACTTAGTAAACGAACTCTGATTCAACCTCGGTCAGTGGCATTAGACTTGTATGGTCAATACAAAGTTAACGAAATTGGTCCCGGTTAGTTTCGATGATGGGTGGACAAACTGTGGTCAAATCAAGCTCAGTCGTGCACTGAAAAGCTTGCTCACACCAATTATGAAACGACACCCCAACTTTGACCCGACCCCCGATGACTTGGACCTATTTTGACTTTGACCTTATGGGGAGACCCACTAGTGGTTGACTTTTGGTCAAATCCCCTAAAAGCCTATTTCTCTCTCCAAAATAAGCCACCAAAGGCTCATTCTTTTGTCCATAAATGGGCCTTGCATGATGGCTGATATCAAGGATAAGAGGTGATTCAAAGTACAACTTTTCTCTCCTCCCCATCCACTTGTCCATCCTTATCCACTCATCTTTTGCCCAAGAAATACAATCCATGTGATGGTCTTTGATTGGCTAACAAGCACTCTCTAATTCCCTACAGCTAGGTGTCCCCTGAACTCAATCATGGTTGGAGATAACCCAACCATGGCTCTCCTTAACCAAGGGAGAAAGGAGGAGGGGGAAGGGCCTCAACTCTCCTATATAAGGACCAATCCACCCCTCTGCTTAGTTGCACTCCTCTCCCCAAGCTCAAACAAGCATAATGAACACCCTACCGGAGCTCTGCCTCGCCGGAAACCGCCCACCCGAGCTCCACCACCCTCCACCACCATTAATGGAGGAACTTGCCAAGAGCACCCGGAGACCCCAACCAAGGTGTAAAACTTCTCCTCTCCTTCCTCCCTATCTTCTGAACGTAACACATCCAAGCTCCGACGGCCAGAGTGCTGCCGCCATCACCGCCTCTTCAGCGTTCAAAAAACTAAAAAAATAACTCTAGCGATGGCCGGTGGTGGGAGGCCGTCGGACCACCGCCGGAGGGAGTGCCTATCCCCGCGGAGTCGGCTGGGGGCGGAGTCACGACCGGCTGACGGCAGAGAAGACCCGTGAGGGCTGATTTTTGGTATAAGAGGTTGGGGGAGAAGAAGTTATAAAATTATAATTTTTTATAATATTTAAGAATATTATAATATTATAATTAAAATGAGTGTTATATTTTTTGAGGGGTAATCTAGGCTCCTAGGAAAAATGTTTTGAATATGAAAGTTGTTCGCCTTAATGATGAAAATCTACACAAAAATTTTAGGAATATTTGGAGTTTATTTAGTATTTTCAAAGCCTAAATAAAGATTCTTTGGCCAATTTAAAGGACGAAAATTGCTTGGAAAATTTTGGAAAATTTACTAGGCTTTTTTAGGACATCTTAAAGGTTGTATTAAAATTTTGAAACCTTGGGATAAAAATTGAAGATTTTCCAATTTCTTAGAGCGGGTCGCGCTCGGAAATTTACGGGATCAAATTCTTCGAAAATAGAAATTGAAGCGCACGACCACTTTGTATATTAAATATTAAGTTCAATTGAGTAATCGACGAGAGTTATTGAGGCAAGATTTCTAGCTCTGAGTATTTTGGGGTTTTTGTAAAATCACTGAGCGCCTTATTTTTAAATAACTCTCGAGCATTTTGGGTAGACTCGGAAGTTAAAAGTACGAGCTTCGAGTAAAATAATCCCCAACCTCGTTTCTGGTGAAGAATTTCCCTCATGTGTTTAAAATAATTTTTGAGGTTTAAATTTGAGGAAAAATATGCCCTCTAACAAGATTCTCGGATTCGATCCGACGCAAGCAATCGAATTGATATTTATTCTTAGATGAATAATAAAAATGTAACTCATAATAAGCTTACCCTGATCAAATTAAGCCGTGATTGTAAAGGGCACAATTGAATTGTTATTGGATCTTAATAATGGGTGAAACCCAAAGAAACCTTCTGAGAACAGAGATGGAACTAAACTAAACCTCCTGAGAATGGAGATGGAACTGAACATGCCTCTTGATAATGGAGATAGAACTTAACATGCCTCCTGAGAACGGAGATGGAACTGAACTAAATCTCCTGAGAATGGAGATAAACTAATCTTAACCTCCTGAGAATGGAGATGGAACTGAACATGCCTCCTGAGAACGGAGATGGAACTGAACATGCCTCCTGAGAATGGAGATGGAACTGAACATGCCTCCTGAGAATGGAGATGAAACTGAACTTGCATCCTAAGAACAAAGATAGAACTGAAGCCTCCTGAATGGAGTAATTGGACTACTGACCATTTTCTTTATATTTTATTCCAGTCTCGAACTGGTCCAGTTAATTTATTTATTTCAGTTTAGTACTTTCTTTTCAGTACTCCAGTCTCGTACTGGTCCTGGCTATTTACTTTCAGTTCAGTTCATTTCTTTTAAGTATTATTCCAGTCTCGTACTAGTCCAGTTCCTTTCAGTACTTACTTTAAGTTCAGTACTACTCCAGTGTCCTACTAGTCCTATTTCTATATAATATTTCAATTTTGTAGTTAATACTAACAACAACTTTTATTACAGCACTTTTGTTTTTGCAATTTACTATTTTAAGCACGGGTCCTACCCTAACGGGTAGTGATTTGATAGGTTGAGCCTTAGCTGGGGGAAATAGGAGTTGAGATGTTCCTCCTAAGTTACCCCCAAATAAAGTGCTCCCACACTCCTTGTGGAAAGTCGAGCCAAGTGCCTTTTTCCCAAATTATTTAAAGTATAGTAAGGCAAGCCGCTGTAGACCTGGTGCATACTAAGAAAATTGTTTTTACTTGTTTGCTTGAAAATTGCTTGCGATAAACCGTGGCGGGTCAGTCACTTCCGCAGACTGTTCGTACTGGTGCCGGAAGTTCGACGACTCAAGGAGATAGGGAGATGAGTACTATGGGTGAACGGCCGTTATGTTTTCCCCGTCGGGTATCCTCTACTAGTCGGCCAAAATGTTGAATCGCCGGATGTCGCTCACATCTAAGAGTACACGGTGTTATACGTTAAGGCCTGGGTTATGTGGTATGACCACCCCTAGAAGTAGCAGGACTGGCCACTGTCACCGACGGCCACATCGATGAGGCCCACACTTGAAAAGAAATGGTCCATATTGTTAAGTTTGGCGGTTTAGCCGAACTAGTCGCAACAGCTAATCTAGTCGATAGTTTGGCAGTTTGGCCCAGTGGTCTATGTAGTAGCATCTCAAACGGGTTGGTTTTAGGCCGCAGTAGTGCATCATATATTAGTTGCGGCGGTCTATAGGTTAGCCTTTGCGGCCTGTTCATTGGCTGTAATAGCCTTGATAAAGCCGCAGCAGCAGTCAGATGATTTACCGTATCTGCGGTCTGGTGGGAACCCGCACTTGCGGTTTGATGGCTTACAGTAGCTGCGGATTGATGGTTAGTCGCAACTGCGATCTGGTGGCAACCCGCACTTGCGGTATGATGGCTTACAATGGCTAGTGTTTGATGGTTAGCCGCAACTGCGGTCTGGTGGCAACCCGCACTTGCGTTCTAGCAGCCTGTTTCAACGGTCTTCCCGTGTTGTGTGACGGCTTTCCTTAGTTGCCTTTGGGTGTACAGATAGTCGCCCGATTTGTTTTTTATTCCCACATCGATTGTTGTATTTTCTCTCATCTCCCTCGTTTTCTATAAATAAGGGGGCATACCTATGTAATAATTATCTTTTTGGAGCAATAAAATTTGCCTTTATTTACTTCTTGGCCATTTTCTCGCTCTTTTCTCACGTGGTATCAGAGCGAATCGATCCTTTGCTCTAATCAGATTGCAGTTTGTTTGTCTAACCATGCCAGCCTCTTTCGGTTTGTTTCTCACACGGCTTCTTCCAATTTGCTTCCCACACGGCTTCTTCCAGTTTTCTTCCCGATCCGGCTTCTTCCTATTCACTTCCCTCCCTTCCCTCCTTTCCCTCCCTTTCTTGCTTGTCTCTCTAGTGCGATTTCTTTTATATTGCGAGTTGTTGGGTCCATTGAACACAATGTCCTAGATTTTAGGAAGTCAATCTTGTCAATGATATACATATAGTTATAGTTGACAGTGATGGGATAGGTAGCCTAATTGGCCAAGTCAGCTAAACACTTACCTAAGATGTGGACTGACAGAAATCTATCTAAGTCCACAAGCATTGAGTGAAGGTGACTCACTCAACGCCAGATGACTTATAACGCTGAGTGAAGGCTATACAGTCAAAGAAAAAGTATTGGCAAGCTGAGAAAGTGGCTAAGTCTACAGACGTTGAATGAAGTCAACTCACTCAACGCCATACAACAAAAAGCTGTAAGACAGGCTAAAGAAGTAAAAGCCTATGTTGAAATGAGAAGAAAAGTGGCTAAGTGCACAGGCATTGAGTGAAGTCAACTCACTCAACGCCATGCAGCTAAAGGTAGGTATACGGCTAAGTAGTTTGGCATTGAGTGTTGAAGACACACTCAACACAACACATCAAAATGTTGTAAGTCGAACTGAGTTCAGAGTTCGTCAAGCTGAGCTCATCATTCGTCGAGCTAAGCTCACCGTTCATCAAACTTAGTTAAGTTCGTCAAACTAAGTTCATAAAATTGGCTAAGACAAAAAGCGTTGAGTGAGGCATGCTCACTCAATGCTCTCAATGCATAAGATGCTTCAGAGATAGAAAATTGGCTAAGGCAAAAAACATTGAGTGAAGCGTGCTCACTCAACTCCCTAAACGCCTAAGTTGCAGAAAGCTTTTCTAAGGCAAACAGTGTTGAGTTATGAATACAAACTCAATGTTCCCAATGCCAGAGAAGCAGGAAGATTTTGCTAAGGAAAAAAACATTGAGTGAGGCTTGTTCACTCAATGCTCTCAATGCCTAGATAGAAATAAATCTGTCTAAGTGTTTTGGTATTGAGTGAAGCTCATTCAATCAACCACTATTCTACTGATGCTCAATTTTGGCTAAGTCCACAGGTGTCGATGTCAACAAAATCGATAAAGTCAACTAAGTTCAAATCAGGTACGGAGAAGCTACAGAAAATGACAAACTCTGTCGCAAAACTACTGTACGTCTTCTTCCGTTAATGCAAGACGCAGCTGAAAGCTGCAGGTGGGGCCCACTGATCTCTTAGAGCCGTTGATCGGCGAACTACAAAAGGATGAGATGGATTAAGACAAGAACAACTTTTAGGGCTTACTCAATTCAAAAAGGATAATAGTCGACTTCATCTTCCTCGCCATTGTTGCATGTGAGAAGCTTGAAGCTCTCCAGCAAGAAAAGTTAAGATAGTTGTGCAGATTCCATCTGCCATAGCAGAATCAGAAATTGTTCTGAAGAAAGAAAAACCTTCATTCTTCAGCAGGTTCAGTTAGTTGCTTGAAGACTCAAGATCAACAGATCTTTTGTCTTCTATAACAAGTTCAGGAGTAAGCTTTTGAGTTCCTCCATCAAAGTTTTTCTCTACTGTGAGGAGAGTTGGAGCAGAAATTTCTCAGCTCTAGTTGTTGATATAGAGAAATTTCTCTGAGTAAAAGTTAATTTAAATTATTTTTTTATTATAGGATCCTTATTGATCTGAGCTGTAGGGCCTTGGGCCTGAGGTAGGGCAAATTTGCCTGAGTTGTAGGAGAGGGCTCCTCTCTGAGTGTAGGATCCTGTTGGATCTAAGGTAGGTGAGTTTTACTAACTGATAAGTAGGGCAGTAGTGCCTGAGTTGTAGAAGAGTGCATCTCTCTGAGTTGTAGGAGAAAGTTTGCTCTGATGTAGGGCTATCCTCCATTTCCTGAGTAGTAGGGCTTAATTGCCTAAGGTAGGTGATACTTGTATCACTGAGTGTAGGCCCTTGTGGCTGAGGTGTAAGTCTTGGAGGAGACTGAGAGATCCTGAGGGATCTGAGGTGTAAGCTCCTTGGAGCATTGTTTTGGTGAAGGGCCTTAACTAACAGGAAGTTAGCAAGGTGGGAGGAGAGTGGATGTACCCATAATTTTTGGGAACCACTATAAAATACTTGTGTGCTTTTCTGTGGTTGTTTTCTGTTTGCAGTTTCTTAAAAGCTCTCATCTATTCAATCACAAAGCAACATAAGAAGAAACAAAAAAAATCAAAAGAATTAGGCAAACCTATTAACCCCCCTTTAGGTTGCTAGCTACCTTAAAAATAAGATCTTTCAAGTGGTATCAGAGGCAACTTGCTCAAAAAAGGATTTAACAATCTGAGTGATCTCCAAAGGTAGTTGTAGTTACATGATCATGGGCTCTTGATAGAGCCAGAGAGAGCTGAGTTCCATGAAACTGCCCATCTGCAAGGAGTATTTTGTAATATGGAAAGAGAAGGTGTGGCTATTTATGGAAGCCTATGATCCAAGGATCTTTGCAACAGTCATGGAGGGACCTATCATTCCTATGAAGGTCTCTACTCTAAATGCCAACATCAAGACACCAAAAACATACTCTGAAATGACAAAAGTTGAGGTCATCTTAGCTGGCTTGGACAAGAGAGTACAGAACATCATTGCCAGTGCAGTAGATGACTCAAATTTTCAGAACTTGGTTCACTGCCAAACCTCCAAGGAGATGTGGGACACTCTTGTGGTCTATATGGAGGGTACTGAAGAGGTAAGGGATGATAGGAAGTCTCTACTCAACCAGGAGTATGAGGCTTTCAGGCAAAATCTGAAAGAGAACATAGCTGCCTACTATGAAAGATTTTCAGGATCATAAATGAGTTGAAGATCTATGGGAGGGTCTTCAATAATTATGAAATAATTGACAAGTTTCTCAGATCTCTCACTAGAGACTGGGATACTAAGATCTATTCCATAAGAGAGGTGACCAAGCTTGTTGAAACTCCTACCCAAACATTGTTTGGAAAGCTACTCTCCTATAAGATGCAACTAGATGCCAGGAAGGAGGAGGAGGAGGCCACCAGCAAATCCCTTGCCAAGGAAAAGTCCTTGGCCCTCAGAGCAGAAAGTACAAGGAAGGGCTAGGAGAGGATTCCTTCTCCACCAAGAAGACCAACTGAGTCAGATAGATCAAACTCAGAGGCATTAGACAACAACATGTCTGATGAAGACTTTACAGCTTTCTCCAGACAACTCCAGAGGCTGATGAAGAAGAAGCATTGGAATAAGAGGCCTTCCAATTCCACTCATCACAGGAAGAATTAGTCTAAGACTGATAGGTACGGTTCCAAACCTAATAAATATAACTCTTCTAAAGTAGTTTGCTAGTGTTGCAGCAAGCCTGTGCATATGATACCTGACTACCCAGATAAGTGGAAGGAGGCTGAGGAGAAGAAGCAGCATCAATACAAAGGGAAGAAGGAGAAATCCTTCATTGCTAAGAAGGAAAAGAGTTGGATAGACTCCTAATCTTCTGAGTCTGAAGAAGTGGAAGCCTACATTGGGCTAGTTGCTGCTGCTACAAAAGATAAAGCTGTTGCAGTAAGAGATGTCAATCCTCTAGTGAGGATAGGAATCAGGCCCCCTATGATACTGTCAAACAGTGATTCAGAGGTGGATGAAGATGGTGTCCACAGCTGTATAGGGCTGATGGCAATGAAAAATGGAGAGGACAGCCATGATCAGCTTGGCCAATGCAAGGTACATTACTTACCCAATTTTGCTTCTATATCTGAGTATGCGACTAGTCCTTGCTCAGTAACCTCTTCACCTAGTGGTGAAGAAGATTCTAGATCTTAAAGAGATGTCAATCAACTGATTGAAAAATATGGGGAACTTCTGAATGCCTTTAAGAAGGTCAAGAAGTTGTCTAAGAAGCAAGCTAAAGAGATTTCATCTCTTACGCTTGTAGTTGCCCAGCAGACTGTAACAGCTAATCTGCTGGATCAGAAAGCTAGGGAAATAAACCAACTGAAGTCCCTCTTGGACATCCAGATAGCCTCCATCAAGCATAAGAACTGTATCATCATGGAACTTGAAGATAGGCTTGAAAAGGAGAAAAGAATAGTCATTATTTATTCTAAGCCAAGTACTGTACTCCCCTTTATAGACACCTTCTCCTCTCAAAAGGGCAATAAGGGGTTGGGATTTAAGGGAAGCACAAGAGTTGCTCCTTCCAAAAGGAAGGGCAAAGCTCTAGCTCCAGCTAAGCCTTTTGCTTCCAAGCCTCCCATCCTTTTTAGAAAAGTTATATTACCTTCTAACAGGTATGACCAAGAAAGCTCTTATGGTCACTGGGAGAAGGGTTGTTCATCTGGAGTGAACAAAGATGCTCACTGTCATGGTGAAAGTTTTAACAGAGTGTGTGCCTTCAAGGCTTCCAATGAGAAATTTCAAATGACCCAATCTGGACCATTTGTTTTTGGTGCTTCAGCCCCAACTCTCAAGAATGTTACTACAGCCAAGACTCAGAATCTGACAATACAGATTCAGACTAAGGGCAAGTATAATAGTCAGGATGATTTGGGCATATCTGAAGCCATCAGATGCATGCTTTTTGAAAAGAAGCTTGCTGCTGCTGGCACTCAGAGCAGACCAAATAAACTAGATGGAAAACTTTCCTTCAGTCAAATTCTAGCTAAAAAAAACAATAAAAAGGTTGCAACACATCTTCCTCCTATTAGGGTTGCTACTAACCAAGCCACAGGTACTACACAGAAGAGAAGATATAACATACATGATTATTAGTGTTGTGGTAAGATAAGACATTTTTCCATTGATTGCTGGCACAATCCCAATGTGGGCAGAGCTAGGGTCAGTCCACCAGTAAGATATTCTACTAGTGGACATGTTCAGTTTCATACTAATGTGCACCTAGGAACCAATAAATATTGGGGTCCTAAGGTAAAGTAAACTGTGTATTGCAGGATAGTCCAAGTAGTCATACCCCTATATGGTACTTGGACAGTGGTTGTTCCAGGTACATGACTGGAACAAGGAGCAACTTGAAGGAGTTTACTCTAGTAAAAGATGGACCCAAAGTAATCTTTGTTGGTTCAGATAGAGGTGTAACCAGAGGATATGGTAAGATTACCAATGACATAGTCACCATCACCAAGGTGGATTATCTACATTGATGGGTTGCAACACAACCTTATAAGCATAAGCCAGCTTTCTAACCTTGTCTATGTTATTGTGTTCCACAAAGATGAGTACCTAATTAGGAGGTCAAGTGACCAAGAGGTTATCTTGACATGCACTAGGATTGGAAATATTTATTGCTTAAACATTCTATGTCTAGATACAGATTCTCCTATTTGTCTAGTAGCAAATGAGAAAGTCTCATACTGTGTCCAGTGGCACAAGAGGCTAGCCCATTTGAATTACAAAACTATATGCAAACTCTTCAGTCAAGAGCTAGTTAGGAATGTCCCCAATGTGAAGTGCTCCAAGGAGGGTATTTTTTTTGCTTGCCAAAAGGGCAAGCAGACAAAAGTCTTCTTCAAGGGCATTGGGACCAAAGACTCTGTGAGGTACTTATACCTCTTGCATATGGACATATTTGTTCATATGCCAGTTCACAGTCTTTGTAGGAAAGTCTACATCCTTGTGGTAGTTGATGACTATTCCAAGTTTACCTGGGTGTTCTTTCTTAAGAAAAATAATAAGACCCTTGATGTCTTCATGAGGTTTGTCAAGCAAATTCAGAATGAGCTTGGCAGTTCTGTGGTCAAAATCAGAAGTGACCATGAGATTGAATTCCAGTCAGATAGTATGATAAGGTTCTGTGAAGAGCATGATATTCATCAAGAATTCTCTTCTCCTATAACACCTTAGCAAAATGGGATAGTTGAGAGGAAAAATAGGACTCTCATAGAGGCTGGTAGAACACTATTGAGTGATATATCTCTTCCAGAATATTTCTGGGCTGAGGCAATAAATACTGCATGTCATGTCCTTAATAGGGCCTCTATCACCAAAAGCCACAAGAAGACTCCCTCTGAGATATTGAAGGGCAGAAAACCAAATCTGGTGTATCTCAGAATCTTTGATAGTAAGTGCTTTGTGCTTCATAATGGCAAGTCCTATATGACTAAGTTTGCTGCCAAGTCCTTTTATGGAATATTTGTTGGGTACATCAATTATATCAAAGTCTATAGGATCTACAACTTGAAAAGCCAAGTTGTAGAAGAATCAGTTCATGTAGTCTTTGATGAGTCTACTATGATTAACAGTGGGCTGCCTAGCTCCTCTTATAGTACTGCAGGTACAGAATATATGATGGACAAATTGACCATCAAGGAAGCATCACCAGTTATACAAGATGAAGTGGATACTCAAGAAAATCTACCAGATACACTGGGAATGGATGAAGATCAATAAGAGGCTGCACCTGAAGCTGTTGCTGAAAGAAGACTGCCACCAGCAGTGAGACACATAAGAGATCATCCAGCACACTAGATCATTGGTGAGGCAAGCCATGGAGTAATAAAAAGGAGAAGAAGTCTGAACACAACCATATACTCAAGCTTTCTATCACAAGTAGAGCCCAAGAAGTTTGAACATGCCAATATAGACCAGCATTGGATTGGAGCTATACAGGAGGAACTGAACTAGTTCATGAGGTGTAAGGTCTAGAAGCTGGTTCCCAGACCACATGGTCATAATTTCATTGGAGTCAAGCGGATCTATAAGAACAAGCTTGATGAAAATGACATTATAGTTAAGAACAAAGACAGACTAGTAGCTAAGGGGTACATGAAAGAAGAAGACATTTATTTTGATCAAACCTTTGCCCCTGTAGCAAGAATGGAGGCCATCAGATTGTTCCTTGCATATGTTGCACATAATGGATTCAAGGTCTACCAGTTGGATGTGGAGTCAGCCTTCCTGAATGGTGACTTAAAAGAAGAAGTCTATATTAAGAAGCCTCCAGGTTTTGTAGTTCCTAACTAACCTGATTATGTTTATAGACTTAGGAAAGCTCTATATGAGCTGAAGCAAGCCCCTAGAGCATGGTATGAGACTTTGTCTAGTTTCCTCATTGAGAATAAATTCTCAAGGGGGAAAATAGACAAGACCCTATTCCTAAGGGAATCTAAGGGTAAGATCATCCTACTTCAGATCTATGTAGATGACATCATCTTTGGATCTACTAATGACAACCTCTGCAAAAAGTTTGCTAAACTTATGCAGGGGAAGTTTGAGATGAGCAGTATGAGTGAACTTAAGTTCTTCTTGGGCCTCCAAGTAAGACAGACTGATGATGGCTCGTCCATATCTCAGTCCAAGTTCACTAGAGAGTTGATAAAGAAATTTGGCATGGAGAACTCCTCCACCATGCGAACTCCCATGGGGTCAAGTATGCATGTAGGCAAAGATGAGGCAGGGAAACCTATTGATGAAACTTTGTATAGAGGGATAATTGGCTTCATTCTATATCTGACTGCAAGTAGGCCAAACATCATGTATGCAACATGTGTTTGTTCTAGGTATCAGTCTTGCCCTAAAGAATCTCAATACTCTGCAGCTAAGAGAATTTTGAGGTATCTTAAGGGCACTCCAGATCTTGGCCTATAGTACCCTAGGAATGTGGAGTTTGAACTAACAGGCTATTCAGATGTAGATTTTGCAGGCTGCAAAGAGGACAGGAAGAACACATTTGGCACCTATCAGTTCTTGGGAGGTAGATTGGTATCTTGGAGCAGTAAGAAACAAACCAGCGTTGCAATATCAAATGCAGAGTTAGAGTACATCTCAGCAGGTATCTTTTGTGCTCAATTGTTATAGATCCAACACCAGCTTCAAGACTACAACCTCAAGGTAAGTAGAGCTCCTCTATTCTGTGACTCTACTAGTACAATTTCAATTGCTAGGAATCTGGTAGCCCATAGCAGGACTAAGCACATAGAGATTAGATATCATTTCATTAGGGAGCATGTGGAATGTGAAGACATCACCCTTGAGTTTATTCCAATAGATAAACAAGTGGTTGACATATTCACTAAGCCACTAGATGAAGCCAAGTTTAACACCTTTAAGTTTGAGTTGGGTATGTTAAACTTAGTATAACTTCAGTTTCTCCTCATCTGGTTGCAAGCTACTTGGTATTTTACCGATGGAATTATTTTTTTAAAGAAATGAAGATTCTCTAATTGAGGGGGAGTATGTCCAGCACAATTCCAATAATTCACTGCTGCCTAATTGAGGGGGAGCAGATGATAATATGATCAAATGATCAGATGAATACTACCAGCTATTTGCTGATGTCAAAAAGGGGGAGGAAAAGATGATCAAATGATTAGTTTGTTTTAGTGTGGTAGCAGCAATTCAGGGGAAGCAGGTGCAGCGATGTTCCACTCTATAGGTAGGGAAGTATGGTAACTATAGATCACTTCTCAATTATATAGTTTTATGCTTATTATGCATAGTTCTATGTATATTATTGACTCACTTGCTTAAGAGTTTTGACTTCCTAAAATAGGGGGAGATTGTTGTGTCAATTGCCCACAATGTCCTAGATTTGAGGAAGTCAATCTTGTCAATGATATACATATAGTTGTAGTTGACAGTGATGGGACAGGTAGCCTAAGTGGCCAAGTCAGGTAAACACTTACCTAAGATGTGGACTGACAGAAATATGTCTAAGTCCACAGGCGTTGAGTGAAGGTGACTCACTCAATGCCAGATGACTTATAGCACTGAGTGAAGGCTATACAGCCAAAGCAGTGGCAAGATGAGAAAGTGGTTAAGTCCACAGGCATTGAGTGAAGTCAACTCACTCAACGCCATAAAACAAAAAGCTGTGAGAAATGCTAAAGCAGTAAAAGCCTAAGTTGAAATGAGCAGAAAAGTGACTAAGTTCACAGGCATTGAGTAAAGTCAACTCACTCAATGCCATGCAGCTAAAGGCAGATATATGGCTAAGTAGTTTGGCGTTGAGTGTTGAAGACACACTCAACGCCACACAACAAAATGTTGTAAGTTGAACTGAGTTAAGAGTTCGTCGATCTGAGCTCATCGTTCGTAGAGCTGAACTTACCATTGGTCGAACTCAGTTCAGTTCGTCGATCTAAGTTCAGAAAATTGGCTAAGAAAAAAAGCGTTGAGTGAGACATGCTCACTCAATGCTCTCAACGCCTAAGATGCTTTAGAGGCAGAAAATTGGCTAAGGCAAAATGTGTTGAGTGAAGCGTGCTCACTCAACGCTCTCAATGCCTAAGTTGCAGAAAGCTTTTCTAAGGCTAACAACATTGAGTGATGAAAAAACACTCAACGCTCTCAATGCCAGATAAGAAGGATGATTTTGCTAAGGCAAAAAGCGTTGGTGAGACTTATTCACTCAACGCTCTCAACGCCTAGATAGACAGAAATCTGTCTAAGTGTTTTGGCGTTGAGTGAATCTCATTCACTCAACACATATTCTACTGATGCTCGATTTCGGCTAAGTCCATAGGTGCTGACGTCAGCCAAATCGACAAAGTCAACTAAGTTCAAATCAGGTACGGAGAAGCTACAGAACATGACAAACTCTATTGCGAAGCTACTGTACGTCTTCTTCCATTAATGCAAGGAGTAGCTGGAAGCTGCAGGTGGGGCCCACAGATCTCTTAGAGCCATTGATCGGCAAACTACAAAAGGATGAGATGGGCCAAGACAAGAACAACTTTTAGGGCTTACTCAATTCAAAAAGGATAGAAGCCGACTTCATCTTCCTCGCCATTACTGCATGTGAAAAGCTTGAAGCTCTCCAGCAAGAAAAGTTCAAATAGTTGTGTAGTCTCCATCTGCCACAGAAAAATCAAAAAAAATTCTGAAGAAAGAAGTACCTTCAGCCTTCAGAAGGTTCAGTTAGCTGCTTGAAGACTCAAGATCAACATATATTTAGTCTTCTACAGCAAGTTCAGGAGTAAGCTTCTGAGTTCCTACAATAAAGTTTTTCTCTACTTTGAGGAGAGTTAGAGCAGAAATTTCTCAGCTCTAGTTATTGACACAGAGAAATTTCTCTGAGTCAAAGTTAATTTAAATTATTTATTGTTGTAGGATCCTTCTGGATCTGAGCTGTAGGGCCTTGGGCCTGAGGTAGGGCAAATTTACCTGAGGTGTAGGATAGGGCTCCTCTCTAAGTAAAGGATCCTGCTGGGATCTGAGGTAGGTGAGTTTTACTCACTAAAAAGTAGGGCAGTATTGCCTGAGCTGTAGGAGAGTACATATCTCTGAGTTGTAGGAGCATGTTTGCTCTGAGGTAGGGCTATCCTCCATAGCCTGAGTGGTAGGGCTTAATTTCCTGAGGTAGGTGATACTTGTATCACTGAGTGTAGGCCCGTGTGGTTGAGGTGTAAGTCTTGGAGGAGACTGAGAGATCCTTAGGTATCTGAGGTGTAATCTCCTTGGAGCATTGTTTTGGAGAAGTTCCTTGACTAACAAGAAGATAGTAAGGTGGGAGGAGAGTAGATGTATCCATAATTTTGGGGAACCACTATAAAATACTAGTGTGCTTTTCTATGGTTATTTTCCATTTGCAGGTTCTTAAAAGCTCTCACTTATTCAATCTCAAAGCAATATAAGAAGAAACAAAAAAAACTCAAAAGACCTAGAAAAACCTATTCACCCCCCTCTAGGTTGCTAGCTGCCTTGAAAATAAGATCTTTCACGAGTTCCGCATTTTGGTCGCAGCTTGCCATTGGTGTGTTGTCACCCAGACAGTGCATACTCCTTCTGTTCTCCCTTTCTCTCTTTCTTCTTCTTTTCAACTTCTTTTCTTGTTCACGCGGCTTTGATTCTATCTGTGCGGTTTCCTTCTCTGTCAATCTCTTTCTCTTGGTTGCTATCTTTCTGGTACTTGTTTGCCTTCCTGTTCTGTTTCAGCTTGTTCCCTTCTTGGTCGCACGATTTTCTTGTGTGTGCGCTCCCATTGCTTCTCTTCTTTTCTCTTCTCGCATACGGTTTACTTGTGCGTGTGGTTTCCTTGTCGCTTGTTTTTTTCTACCCACTGCGGGCTTCGCATCCTGGTCGGGGCTTCTTTTTCTAGCCGCTGGTGTGTTGTCACCCTTACCGTGCGGTCATTTCTCTTGTCTGCAGTCTTCTCGCGCGGTTTTTTCGCTGCTTTGCCTCAACAATTTCTCTTCTTGCGCTCCTCTTTTGCTGGCTTGTTTCTAACCGTGTAGTTAGCCTTTCCGCTTTCCGATTTCTTCTTGAGGATGGTTTCCCTTCTCTCTTCTACCACTTGTGCTCTTGTGGCCTCCTTTGATAAGTGGCTTATTGACTCTGGTGCCACTTGTCACATGACCGGAAACTCTCGTTTGTTCTCCTTTTTTCTTGAACAAAACAGGCTATCTCCTATTGTTATTGCCGATGGGACTTCTTCTCCTATGCATGGTGTTAGCACTGTGAGTCTATCTCCGTCGTTGCTTCTTGAGGACACTCTCTATGTCCCTACTTTCGCGTGTAATTTACTCTCTGTTTATGCTCTTTGCACCCAGTTAAATTGCATAGTTACTTTTACGGGAACCACTTATTATTTCTCTGATTCTGTCTCTAAAGCTATGATTGCTACTGGGAATCCCAGTGGTGGCCTCTTCTTTCCTGACCACGACGTTGCTCTTTCTCCTTCTTACTCTATTCAATAATGACATCATCTTCTTGGCCACCCTCCTTCTTGCCTCATCCATTAACTTCTTCAGATCTTCCTCAAGAGGATTCCCCTTTGAATTGTGAATCTTGTTAGTTTGGCAAACATCATCGCTCTTCTTTCCCATCATGAATGAGATGAACTTCTTTGCATCCTTTTGAACTAGTTCATTCTGATATCTTGGGTCCTGCTCCTACTGCCATAGTTGGTAGTGGTAGCTTATACTTTGTCAATTTCATAAATGATTTCTCTAGGGGTACTTGGTTGTATCTCCTGTAGGATCATTATGAACTTTACACTATGTTTACTGGCTTTTATCATGAGATCTTGACATAGTTTCAGGTGCCTATTCAAGTTCTTCGTATTGATAATACCAAGGAATAGGTCAGCTGACAATTTTCTGATTTTTGTGCGAATCATGGTTTGATTCATCAAACTTCTTACCCATATACCTCTTAACAGAATGACATTGTTGAATGCAAGAATCATCATCTCTTGGATGTTGCTCGCAGCCTTCTGTTACAAATGAATGTTTCTCGGTCCTATTGGGGTCATGCCGTTCTTCTCTCCTGCTATCTCATTAATCGGATACCCTCATATATTCTTCAGGGCAAGACTCCTTTTTCCATTTTGGATCCCACAACCGAGCCATTTCCTTTACCTCTTAAGGTTTTGGGATGTACAACGTTTGTTCATATACCTTCTCCTGGTCGTGACAAACTTTCTCCCCATTTTGTTAAATGTATATTCCTTAGTTATTTTTCTACTTAGAAGGGCTATCGCTATTTTGATCCTCTTCTACGCAAATAGTATGTGTCTGCGGATGTTACCCTCTTTGAAGATACACTGTATTGTTCTCCTGATGCTTCTCTCTTACCTTATGATACTTCTTCTTCATTGCCTATTATCTCGACACCTCTGCCGGAACCAGTTCTTTCCACAACTGTTCCTGTTGTGCCGTCTCTTTATCTCAAAACTAATTCTTTGCCCATGGAGCCTTTTGTACCCGTTGTCGAGCCTCTTCTTTCTTCTGGAAGTGAATTGCCTTCTTCGGACAAGAGTGATATTGATCTTCCAATTGCCCTGTGAAAGGGCTTTCGACAATGCACTAAGAATCCTATTGATGTGGTTGTCTCCTATGCTCAGCTTTCCCCGGATGGCAAGCATTTTTCTCTTGCTATCTCTTCTACTGTTATACCGGCTATGTATCAAAAAGTTATTGCCATTCCTTAGTGGAAAGCCGTTATGGATTAAGAAATTCACACATTAACTGAGAGAGGTACTTGTACTCTTGTTCCCCCACCTCTGGGTATTGATGTGGTTGACTGTCGGTGGGTCTTTGTTGTTAAGTATCTTTCAGATGGTTTGGTTGATCGTTATAAGGCGAGGCTTGTGGCAAAAGGTTTTACTCAAACATATGAGGTAGATTTCTTTGATACTTTTTCTCATGTTGCTCGCATCAGCACTATATGCATTCTCTTCTCTGTGGCTGTTAATCGAGGTTGGGAGATGTCTCAGTTAGATGTGAAGAATGCCTACCTTTATGGTGATTTACAAGAAGTGGTTTACATAGAGCAACCTCCTGGGTATGTTGCTCAGGGGGAGTATCAGGTACGCAAGCTTCAGAAGGTGATTTATTATTTAAAGCAGAGTCCTCGAGCTTGGTTTGAAAAGTTTAGTGGAGTTCTTTATCTTATTTGGTTCAGTCGAAGCTCTGATGATCATTCCTTATTTATATGGAAGACTAATAAAGGCCTTATGGTTCTTGCTGTCTATATTGATGATATTCTTCTGACTGGTGATGACAAAGAAGGAATTAATCTAGCCAAATGGCATCTTAAACAACATTTTGTTACTAAGGATATGAGACCTCCGAAGTACTTTATGGGCATTGAAATTTCAAGAAAGAGGAACTCAGTGGTTCTTTCATAGCGAAAGTATGTGCTAGTTCTCTTAAAGGAGACCAGACTTCTTGGCACGAAACCTGCTCGTTTTCCAATGGCTGTTGGAGATGATAAGGTGTGGACTAAAGATTCTCCTCTTCTTCCAGATTTCATTGTGTATAGACGACTTGTAGGCAAACTCATATATCTGACTGTTACTAGACCAGATATCTGTTTTGCTGTTTGAAGGGTCAGTCAGTTTATGCAGAGTCCTAGAGAGTGTCATCTTCGGTTTTCCACAAAAATTTTTGAGTATATGAAAGGGTCTCCAGGAAAGGCATGTTGTTTCAGAAGAATAATCATATGTAGATTGAAGTGTATTTTGATGCCAGCTATGCTGATAACAAAGAAGATAGAAAGTCTACATCAGGTTTTTTCACCTTTATAGGAGGAAACCTTGTAAGTTGGAAAAGCAAGAAGCTGACAGTGGTATCAAGGCCAAGTGCTGAAGTAGAGTATAGGAGTATGGCTTCAACTACCTGTGAGTTGAAATGGTTACGAGCGCTTATGCTTGACTTAGGAGAAGTTTATGATCATCCTCTTCCTATGTTCTGTGATAACAAAGCGGTTATTTACATATCGAAGAATCCTGTTTTTCATGAGAGGACAAAGCACATTGAGGTTGACTGTCATTTCATCAGGGAAGAGGTGTTGGAGAATAGGATCTATACTCCCTTTGTCACTTTAGATAAAGAACTGGCAGAATTCTTCATAAAAACAGTTTTCGCTTCAAATGTTTATAGCAATCTGGGCATAGTTAACATATATGCTCCAGTTTGAGGGAGTGTTAATTTGACATTTTAGCCAAACTAGACGCAGCGGATTGTCTAGTGGGCAGTCTACCGGTTTGGCCTAGCGGTCTATGTAGTAGCATCTCCAGCGGGTTGGTATGAGGCCGCAGTAGTGTATCAGATATTTGCCACGACGGTCTGGCGGTTTGCCTTTGCGGCCTGGTCATTGGCTGCAGCAACTTGGATAAAGATGCAGTAGCGGTCAGATGATTTACCGCATCTATGGTCTGGTAGCAACCCGCACTTGCGGTTTAATGGATTACAACAGCTGCGGATTGATGGTTAGACGCAACTGCGGTCTGGTGGCAACCCGCTCTTGCGGTCTGATGGATTACACTGGTTATGGTTTGATGGTTAGCCGCAACTGTGGTCTGGGGGCAACCAGTACTTGCAGTCTGGTGGCCTGTTCCAGCAATCTTCCATAGCTGTGTGGCGGCTTTCCTTGGTTTCCTCTGGGTGTACAGATATTTGTTGTATAGTGTGCGGTTTGACCATGTCAAACCGCATAAGCCGTCTGATTTGTTTTTTAGTCCCACATCGATTGTTGTATCTCTCTCATCTCCCCCGTTTTCTATAAATAAAGGGGTATACCTATGTAATAATTATCTTTTTGGAGCAATAAAATTTGCCTGTGTTTACTTCTTGGCCGTTTTCTCTCTCTATTCTCACACATATTATGTCGACATAGGGTGTTATACATAGTTGTGAATGTCTGCAATGTGTACATGGCTGTGATTGTTTGTGATGTGTACGCTGCTATGAATGCTTGCGATGTATGCGCGGCTGTGAATGCTTGCGATGTGTACGCGGCTGTGAATGCTTGCGATGTATGTGCGGATGTCAATGCTTGTGATGTGTACGCGGATGTGAATACCTGCAATATGTACGCGGTTGTGAATGCCTACGATGTGCACACAGCTTTGAATGCATGCGATGTGAACGCGGCTGTGAGTGCCTACAATGTGCACGCGGCTGTGAATGCTTGCAATGTGTATGTGGCTGTGAATTCCTGTGATGTTTTGAATACCTATTGTACTGTTGTGCTAGTGAAGCCTAAATTATAACTGACGTATATTGTTGTTGCTAGTCCTCTCATGCTTCGACTATCTACTTTTATTGTGTGTGTGAGCTCATCTCTAGGATATGGATCCGGGGAGGAGATTTGTTTCCACTAAGATCTGTGACTAACGGTTATTTTAATAACCATTCACAGGAGATGGAGCACAGTAGTGACCAGTTGATGCAGGACGATACACCAGTTGAAAGGACTACCCAAGCAAAGGTACACCATCGTCTCTAGAGTTTCGAGACGTGAGTACTAGCGAGCAGAGTTGAAAAGAGAGGAGTTGCTCGTTATAGTACTATTATATCCTATGGGCTTCATGTATAAACAGTGGCTACGGCCTTTTGTGTTTACTATTAAATTTATATTGTTATATATATTTGTTGTGGCTTCCTATTAATTCTTCCGCTAAACTCTATGATGATATGTGAATATTGTGATTCAAGCCAAGCAAGGCGGCCAACTAGTGCTTAATAGTGTGGGTTGACACTCTTAAGGAGCACTGGATGAACGCCTTGGGCGGTAAGATCCCCTCCGGCCCAACCTAGGCAAAAGTTGGGGGAGGGGTCTTACAAATATATCAGAGGGAGGGATCACGATCCGTCCTTATGTAGCAGTGTCAAGATCCCTCCATCCCTCGCTTCATTCTTTGGTTCGGGGCGAACCATGCAGCGGAAGCCTGATAGACCCTAGTGTAGAGGCTTAGGGATTCTAGAATGTGTGATAGCATGCCCGCACACCTCTATTTTTGCTTTGTCAATCTTTTGCAAATTTCCCCTACTTTTGCAAAATACTGACACGTGTTCCCTATTACTTCTCCAAATAATGGAGTCCAGTAATGGAAGATCCTCATCCAGAGGATATGTCCCCGCCACCCCTACCTAGTTGACCCTACAGCTGTACTGTTCGCCGAGATAGACTCGGGGCAAACGTTGACAGCTATTCTCGCGACGTTCCGGTCTACTATGACACAACCACTACAACAGTTGGTGGTACCCACTGACCTACTAATGACCTTCCGGGGGCTGAGGCCTCCCACCTTCAAAGGCAGGGAGACTACCATACAGGCAGAAGAGTAGGTTGAGCGTACAAAGGAGTTGTTGGTATGAATGATGTGCCCAGCAGTAGCTGCAGTATCACTAGTTATGACCTTGTTAGAGAGATATGCTAGAGACTAGTGGAGAGCGGCCAGCCGCTCGACGTTCAGAGGACAACCATTGAGCACTATCCAATGGGGGGAGTTCTCAAAGGCTTTTCTAGAGCACTTCAACTCGGACGCCGACCGAGCTACACTGCAGGAGAGTTTCATGCACATCTGTCAGGGTTACCAGACGATGACAGACTGCGAAAGAGAGTTCATCCGCTTAGCCCATTTAGTTGGGAACCTTATAGCAACTGATAGAGATAGGGCTGCTCACTTCTACCGAGGCTTACAAGATGACTTGAGACAGGCCATGATCATGATCTCTCAGTCCACCTTCTGCACCATAGCGACTCATGCCTCGACGTTAGAGTTAGAAAAGAGGATGGTGGCCTAGCAGCACCGAGGACAGGTCGAGGCCCCCAGAGGTCAGGATGAGATAGAGGAGCTTCTCCCCGCCAATACGTGAGAGAGCATAGACAGAGACAACGCAGGAAGCCTTATAGGCACCCACCAGCACCCTTAGCACCGTAGCAGGAGCCCAAGCCAGATCCAGTACCACAGCCCGCGCCAATAGCTTGACAATACGTTTCCCTTACAGGGAATTGCTTTCTGTGCCAGCAGTCGGGACACATGAGAGCTTTCTGCCCGCAGGTGATAGGAAGGCCAGGATTAGGAGCAATTCAAGGAGGACAGGCAGCGCATGGATAGGGCCAAAGAGGATGAAGGGGAAGAGCTGGCAGGAAAGGTCAGCAGGGCCGTGCAGCGCCCTTAGAAGTTTATGCGTTGGACCTTTAACATGGAATGACCCCCGATGTAGTGATAGGTTTATATCTTAGACGCTAGAGTTACATCAGATATTAATACCTATGTTATATAATATATGCATATGTATGCCTACATCAGATGCGTGTTTTATTGTATGATATGTATATACTACTCATCTACTTCAAAATGAAGAATCAAGTTCAAGTGCTCACCAAAGTTCTGGTGGTGCGAAATTTTTCGGATGTTTTCCCAGTGTCCCTCCCAAGTTTGCCACCATAGCAATAAGTTTACCCTCAGATTGAGCTTGTGTCCGAAGCTTGTCCAGTATCCTGAGCACCCTATCAAATGGCCCCTAAGGAATTGTCCGAGCTGATGATCCAGCTTCAGGAATTGATAGATGTTGGATTCGTCTGCCCAAGTTCCTTGCCCTGGGGATCCCCTGTATAATTTGTAAATAAGAAAGACGGGACACTGCGCTTGTATATAGACTACGGGGAACTAAAAAAACTCACTATATGGAATAAGTATCCACTTCTAAGGATCGATGAGTTGTTCGATCGATTGTAAGGTGCATCAGTATTCTCCAAGAAGGACCTAAGATCAGACTACTATCAGCTTCGGATCCGGGAGGACGATATCCCCAAGACTGCCTTTAGCTCCCGCTATGGTCTGTACAAGTTTATGGTGATGCCTTTTTGGCTCACTAACGCCCCCTTTACCTTTATAGCTCTGATGAATTGGGTATTTGAGCCCTTTCTAGATCACCTGGTGATTATCTTTATCGACGACATTTTCATCTACTCGAAAACCAAGACAGATCATTCTAGACATCTACGGTTGGTGTTACTTAAACTTTGAGAACACTCTCTCTTTGCCAAATTCAGCAAGTGTGAATTCTGGTTAGAAGAGGTCAGATTTTGGGGGCATACCATCAACAAGAATGGAGTGGTGGTAGACCAAGACAAAATCCAAGTAGTTCAGAACTGGTCGTCGCTCAAGACGATAACTGATATTCGAAGTTTTCAAGGATTTGTTTAATTCTTGTTTGGCATTACGATGATGCGTTGTCGGCCCTTGCCATTGTTAGAGCGTGTTCTTAGCTCTTTAGGTTCCTTGAGTGACCTATTTGTAGCCTGTTTGCAAGATTCCACATCTAGCCAGAGTCTGTTTTGGTGACTCGGCTGAGCCTCTCAGGGAATGCTTATGCTTTGGCTTCGGGAGGTGTTAGCCTGAGTTTTGATCGTCAGATGTTGTTTTCGACTTCGCCGTTGTTTTCGTAGCATGGGTGTTTAGCTATGATGCGAGTTTTGTCGAAGTACGAGATCTTTTATTTTCGCGTCGTTTCGACGTTTGCTTGTTAGCTAGTAGTAGTTGCTTTTGTTGTGCATGGCCTTGTGTGACCGAGCTTGGTAGGGCGGGTGCCCTGTTTTTTTAGACTAAGTTGTTTAACTAATTATGTATATATATATATATATATATATTTTGGCTTGGGTGCGGATAACTAAATTTATATAAGTACTTATGCTGAAATGGTGAGTATATGCTGTTATAGATATATAAGTATATATATATATATATTTATATAATATTGTTATGATATATATATATATATATATATATATATATATATATATATATATATTATATGTAATAGGATTTCCTTTGCTGCTAGTGGCCGAGCTTGCCAAGCTTTAATATTAGTTTATTTAACTATCTAGCTGAGTGGGGAGTTTTCCAAGCTTTAATAATATTCTATCAGCTTGGTGGCCGATTTTCTCCATTATGTTATTATAATATTTGCTTAGTGGCTGGAGATATTATAAAATAGTTAGCTGGTTTCATCTTCCCAAAAAAGAAGTCAGCTAGCTTCTTGCGGAAAGAGCGGGAGGAGGAGGCCCTGGAGCTTTGGCCGGCGATTGCTGGAGGATTTCAGCTCGGTTTTCTCATGTGATAGCAGATTCGGTTTGCTCTCATCCAAATCTTCCTCCCTAGGTAAGTATCCCTTGTTCTAGGGTTGTCCTTAGGAGCTAGGGTTTTCGAGTTTGCTCTTCTTCCCTCTAAAAGCTTCAGAATTTCTCTTAGGTGGCCGATCTTGCCGTCGGTTCCAAGCTTGGGAGTTAACTGCTGTTTCCTGGAGGTAGAGGCAAGTGGAGCCCTTTGCCCTTGCCAAGCTTGTTTCTTTTTTTGTGTGTTGTTTTATTTCCTTGGTATAGTTGTAGCTTAGTTGTTCTTCTCTTAGAAGCTAGGACTGCTTCAGGCTTGATTTTAACCTTGTCCAGATTTAAGTTTTCTCTCTACTTGTTGCTGTTGGTTGTCCAGGTCAATAGCTGGAGGTAGGGTTAAGTCCAGGTCTGTAGCTGGAGGTAGGGTTTGTATTCCAAGTCTAATAGTTGCTGTAGCTGGGTGGAAGGGTTAGGAGACTTTTTTTAGGCCAGATAAAGCTCTCGGGTTGCTGGCGTCGAGTGGTTTTTAGGCTAAGTCGAAAGCATTGAGTGAGTGTACCTCACTCAACGCCTAGACTGTTAGGCTTCTGGCATTGAGTGTGGTGCCCTCACTCAATGCCATGGTCATTTTTACGGCTAAGTGTTTTGGCATTGAGTGAGTGGACCTCACTCAACGTCGTAGATGTTTGGCGTTGAGTGAGGTGGACTCACTCAACGCCGCAGCTTTTCCCAGCGGCTAAGTCATTTGGCGTTGAGTGAGTTGACCTCACTCAACACTATAGTTGTTTTGGCGTTGAGTGTGGTGGACTCACACAACGCCAAAGCCTGTTTTTGCTCTAAGTCAAAAGCGGTCGCATGAGTAGACCTCACTCAACGCCTTGGCTGTTAGGTTTGGCGTTGAGTGCGGTGAATTCACTCAACGCCGAGGCTAGTTTTTGTTGCTAAGTAGAAAAGCGTTGACAACATTGATCTCACTCAACGTCGTCAACCAACGGAGTTTTTGCGGCTAAGTATTTTGGCGTTGAGTGAGTGGAGCTCACTCAACGCTGCGTCGAGTGGACTCGACGCCATCCCTGGCTATCGTTCGATGCTGAGTGAGTGAAGCTCACTCAACGTCGTGTCAGGTTTGGCGTTGAGTTAGTGGAGTTCACTCAACGCCGCGTCGAGTGGACTCGATGCTTTTGCCTTGGGTTTGGTGTGTTTCCTTAGGATTGTTAGTATGGCTTTTTCCCTTAGGAGAGGGGGGGGGGGTGTTTTGTGTTCGACTAGTTTTTGAATGCCGACTCGTGGATTATGGCAGGTGGTGTGATTTTGTGGGCTTTATAAGGGGTGAATTGTGTGTGCTGAGTTGTGCTCACCACCACCTAGGCCATGCTGGGCTGGTATGGTTGGGTGTGTGGACCCTGTAGCTGCCACCGGTTGTTTTCACCCTGGAGTGTTTTTGGGTCTGGTTGTTGGTGAGGGCAGTGCCGCCCACTCCGACCCAAGGTTTTCACCACGGCCAATAATTCACAAAAATTAGGACTGTTAGTTCCTTTCCTTTCTCATGGCTATTTCTTTTGGCATATATTTGCCTTGGTGCTGCTGCGGGTATTTAACAGAGTTTGTTGCTATTTATGTTCATACTTGGTGTACTTTTACTGCTCTTTGGACAATGTTTCTTCTTACTATCATGCCTTTTCTTCTACTGATAGCATTTTGTTGCAGGGTTGGTAAACCCCTTCTTTTATTGCTTATAAATCTAACGCTCCACTTCGTTTGTTTCTTGTTTTTTACATGCTGAGGTGTTCTTTCTTTGAATGCCTCAGGTTTAGGTTGTAGCCAGTTAGACGACTAGAACTCTTGTGGAGCTTGCTTGTAACCTCCTAGGTAGCTGTGGTTGTTGTTCCACATCGTGTGAGGTAGTTTTCATTCCTTTATTTATAGATATACATACTCACCAGTGGGTTCGTGTCAGGTTGTTGACGCCCACTGGTGGCTTACATATGATGCCGGGTATGAACTAAAACTGCTACTTTTTCCTATTTAAGGTTGTTCACTTGTTTTCTGGGAAAGATTTATGCTAGGTTGCATGTTATGTATTTTAAAACCCTAAAGCATTACTATATGTATCTCATACACGTCATGTTTCTAAAACTAAGACACTATTTTTCCTAATAGCGTAAAGACTGTATTTTTTATATATACTGTACTAACCTCTAGAGTCGTGCATACCATGAGTCGTCCCTCGGGGACACTTATGCTCATTTAGGATGTCTAAGCAATTTAGCCAAAGTATTTTCCGCTGCGTATAAATATATATTTTGGACTAGCTGATCCATTGTGCCGAGGGATATGGCCATCAAGATATAACTGGTTTTATTTCATATTAAACTATGAATTTTACTTAAAATCTAAAGTATGGAGTTTTGCCTGAGCGTGTGCAGTTATCCCCTACACGACGTGGCATCACAGCGCGTATTTTCTCTTGCTCTGATACAATTTAATCATTGAGAAAATGCGGGTTATGATAATAGCTCTTACAAGAAAGGATGTATTTCGATGGACGCCGGAATGTGAGACTGCGTTCGAAGCAGCTAACTTCTGCCCCAATCCTTACAATCCCCACAGAAACTAAAGGATTCCAGATTTATATGGGTGCATCCCTGAAAGGATTGGGAGCTGTTCTGATACAACATGGTAAGATGGTAACTTACGCATCTCGCCAGCTAAATCCGCACGAGCTGAATTACGCAACCCACGATCTAGAGTAGGGCGCCATTGTTTTCTCCCTCAAGATCTGGAGACATTACTTGTATACGTAGTAAGATGCGAGAACTTCTCCGACCATAAGAGTCTCAAATATATCTTTCTTTACTCAGAAAAGATGAACCTCCGGCAGTGCCGATGGTTGGAATTTTTTTATGTGATTATGATTTCACTCTCCAGTACTACCCCGAGAAGGCTAATAAGGTTATTGACACATTGAGTTGCCAGCCCTCAATAGTTGGGAGCTGGATGGAGTAGATTCCAAGGGAATTATTTCAGTCTTTATTAGACTTAGAGATTACTCTTGTTGCCCTAGGGTTCCGGTAGAATACCAGTCCTAGTTATACTGGATGGAAATACACTGCGACATCCGGGATCCAATACGAGAGGCCCAGAAGGGTGATCCGAAAGTGGTCCCGATCATCCAATCCCTACAAGATGGAGCACAAGAGGAGTTAAACTTGCATGATGGAATCTTGCAGTTCAGGCACCGCATATTTATTCCCTCCACCAAAGGAATCCGAGATGAGATTCTTCGAGAAGTGTACCCGTTGAGGTATTCTATTCACCATGGTGTTGTTAAGATGTACATTGATCTGCGCAGGACCATTTACTAGACAAGAATGAAAAGAGACGTCACTAGCTTCGTGGCCCAGTGCCAGACTTGTCAAAAGGTTAAAGCTGAATGCCGCAATCCAAGAGGCCTGATACAGTCCCTGCCGATGCCAGAATGGAAATTTGAGGATATTTCCATGGACTTTGACCACGGCTTACCTCAAACCCATGCTGGAAATGACTCTATATGGGTTATCGTTGATCGACTTACCAAGGTAACATGGTTCGTTCCAAACCGACTTGGTAATGGAGTTGACGTTCTTGCTAGATTATTCATGGAGCAAGTGGTCCGGTTCCATGGAGTGCCGAAGTCTATTGTGTCGGATTGTGATGGACGTTTCACATCCAAGGAGTGGAGGTGGGTGCAGGCATACTTGGGTACCAAGTTGGCCTTTAGCACCGCCTTCAACCCTCAAACAGATGGGCAGATGGAATGGATGAACTGGACGATGGAGGATTTACTATGACTATGCATAGTAGACCACATCGAGCCATGGGAACAGTTGTTTCCTTTAGTTAAGTTTTCTTATAATAACAGCTATCAAGCCAGCATCAAGATAGCCCCATATGAGGCATTATATGGGAGGAGTTGCAGAACTCCATTGACTTGGGATCAAGATGAGGACCCAGAAGCCTTAGGAGTAGCTTATATTGATGATACCACGATAGCAATACGGCTAATCCAGGAGCGAATGCGTGAAGTACAGAGTCTACAAGTCAAATATTATGATGCACGACATCGACCAGTGGAGTTTAGCCTGGGAGAAATGGTATTTTTGAAAATTAAGTCCATGCATGGTGTCTCCCGATTGAGGAAGCAAAAGAAACTAGATCCTCGCTATTTGGGCTGCTATCAGATGATAGAGCGTGTTGGCCCTGTTGCCTATCGATTAGCCCTGCCCCGGAATTGGAAAATATTCATGATGTGTTTCATTTCTCATCCTTGAGACAAGTCCTCCGGCAACCAGAGTAGCATCTACCTACATCACCAAGGCAACTGCAGTCCGATAGATCCGTCCAGCTTGAACTGGTCAGCATAGTAGATTATAAAGTAAAAAATCTGCGCAACATGACCATTCCAATGGTCAAGATTTTGTGATCGAATTGCGGACGAGACGAGTATACATGGGAACCCGAAGCACTCGTCCGAGAAAAGCACCCAGAGCTCTTTCCCCAGGTATATTACTTTCCCCCCCAACTTTAAACAAATTTTCGGGGAAGAAAATCCTTTTATTTTTATTGGATTGTAACATCCCAACTTTTATTGGCCCACTGGGACACTAATGAGCTCAATAAAAGTGACCTGAACTTCTACCCGTAGCCCATACAAAATTACAAGGTAACCCTAGATGGGTATATCGAGCTAGAGAACTCTGATTTGAGTTCTATCAGTTCATGTGACCTCATATAGTCAATACGAGTGCGTTGGAACTTGTTCTGTAGAATTTCGAGGTCATATGGTGGTATGGTCATTCCCTGTAAAATGTCATGAAAACGAGATTTTTGAATATCGAGCCAGAGAACTCCGATTTGAGTTCTGTCAGTTCATGTGGCATCGTATAGTAAATACTAGTGCGTTGGAACTCGTTCCATAGAATTTCGAGGTCATATGGTGGATATGGCTATTCCTCGTAAAACACCGCGAAAAAGAGAATTTTGAATATTGAGCTAGAGAACTCCGATTTGAGTTCTGCCAGTTCCTGTGGACTCGTACAGTCAATACGAGTGCGTTGGAACTCGTTTCGTACAATTTCGAGGTAATATGGTGGATACGGCCGTTTCTTGTAGAACGTCGGGAAAATGAGATTTAGGACATTGACATAGAGAACTCCGATTTGAATTCTGTCAGTTCCTATGACTTCGTATAATCGATACAAACGCATCAAAACTCGTTGCGTCGTGATTCGAAGCCTAACGATGATTATGAGCGTTTTGAACATTTAGTGTGTCGCGACGCGCAGATTTTGAATACTTAGCAAACAAACTCCGTTTTGACCCAGGTCAATGGCATTAGATTCGTATGGTCAATAAAAAGTCAATAGAATTGGTCCCGGTCAGTTTTGATGACGAGTGGTCAAACCGTGGTCAAATTAAGTTCAGTCATGCACCAAAAATTATGCGCACACCAATTGTGACACGACATCCCAACTTTGACCCGACCCCCAATGACTTGGACCATTTTGACTTCGACCACATGGGGAGACCCACCCATGGTTGACTTTTGGTCAAAACCCGCTAAAAATCTCATTTCTCTCTCCATCGCTCTCTCCAAAATAAGCCACCATAGGATCATTCTTTTTGGCCATAAATGGGCCTTGCATGATGGATGATATCAAGGCTAAGAGGTGATTCAAAGTGCATCTTCTCTCTCCCCCATCCACTTGTCCATCTTTAGCCACTCATCTTTTTCCCAAGAAACACAATCCATGTGATGGCCTTTGATTGGCTAGCAAGGTGTCCCCTGAACTCAATCATGGTCGGAGGTAACCCAACCATGGCTCTTCTTAACCAAGGGATAAAGGAGGAGGGGGAACCTCTCCTATTTAAGGACCCCTCCCCCCTCTGCTTAGTTGGACTCCTCTCCCCAAGCTCAAATGAGCATGCCCACCACCCTGTCGGAGCTCTTCCTCGCCAGAAACTACCCACCCGTGCTCCACCACCCTCCACCGCCATTAATGGCGGAACTCGCCAAGAGCTCCCGGAGACCCCAACTAAGGTGGAGTCTGCCGGGGGCGGATTCACAGCTGGCCGGAGGTGGAGAAGACCTGTGAAGGTTGATTTTCGGTACAGGAGGCTGGGGGAGAAGAAGTTATAAAATTATAATTTTTTATAATATTTAAGAATATTATAATATTATAATTAAAATGGGTGTTATATTTTTCAGAGGGGTTATCTAGGCTCATAAGAAAAATGTTTTGAACATGAAAGTTGTTCCCCTTAATGAGGGAAATCTACACAAAATTTTTGGGAATTTGTGGAGTTAATTTGGAATTTTTAAAGTCTAAATAAAGATTCTTTGGTTAATTTAAAGACCCAAAATTGCTCCGAAAATTTTTGAAAATTTACTAGGCTCTCTTAAAGGTTGTATTAAAATTTGGGAACCTTGGGATAAAATTTGAAGATTTTCCAATTTCTTGGAGCGTAGGGTCGTGCTCGGAAATTTACATGCTCAAATTCTTCGAAAATGAAAATTGAAGCGCGCGACCACTTTGTATATTGAATATTAAGTTAAATTGAGTAATCAAGGAGATTTATCGAGGCAAGATTTTTAGCTCTGAGTATTTTGGGGTTTTTGCAAAATCACTGAGCGCCTCATTTTTAAATAACTCTCGAGCATTTTGGGTAGTCTCGGATGATGAAAGTGCAAGCTTCGAGTACAAAAATCCCCAACCTCATTTCAGGTGAAGAATTTCCCTCGTGTGCTAAAAATGATTTTCGATGATTAAATTCGAGGAAAAATATGCCCTCTAACAAGATTCTCGGATTCGATCCGACACAAACAATCGAATTGATATTTATTCTCAGATGAATAATAAAAACGTTACTCATAATAACCTTCCCCTGATTTGATTTAGCCGTGATTAAAAAGGGCATAATTGAATTATTATCGGATCTTAATAATGGGTGAAACCCAAAGAAACCACCTGATAATGGAGATGGAACTGAACTAAACCTCCTGAGAATGGAGAAGGAACTGAACATGAATCCTAAGAATAAAGATGGAACTGAACATGCCTCCTGAGAATGGAGATGAAACTGAACTAAACCTCTTGAGAACGGAGATGGAACTGAACTAAACCTCCTGAGAATGGAGATGGAAATGAACATGCCTCCTGAGAACCGAGATGGAACAAAACATGCCTCCTGAGAACGGAGATGAAACTGAACATGCCTCCTAAGAACGGAGTTAGAACTTAAGCCTCCTGAATGGAGAGATTGGACTACTAACCATTTTTTAATATTTTATTCTAGTCTCGTACAGGTCCAGTTCATTTATTCATTTCAGTTCAGTACTTTCTTTTTAGTACTCCAGACTCGTACTGGTCCTGACTATTTACTTTTAGTTCAGTTCATTTCTTTTAAGTATTATTCCAGTCTCATACTGGTCCAGTTCCTTTCAGTACTTACTTTCAATTCAGTACTACTCTAGTGTCCCACTGGTCCTATTTCTTTATAACATTTCAATTTTATAGCTTATAATAACAGTAGCTTTTATTACCATGCTTTTGTTTCTACAAGTTAATATTTTAAGCACGAGTCCTGCCATGACGTGCAGTGATTTGATAGCTTGAGCCTTAGTTAGGGATAACAGGAATTGAGATGTTCCTCCTAAGTTAGCCCCAAATAAAGTGCTCTCACGCTCCTTGTCGAAAGTCGAGCCAAGTGTCGTTTGCTCGAATTACTTAAAGCATAGTAGGGCAATCCGCTGTAGACCTAGAGCATGCTAACAAAACTGTTTTTACTTGTTTGCTTGTAAATTGCTTGCGGTAAACCATGCGGGTCAGTCACTTCTATAGATTGTTCATACTGATGTGAGAAGTTCGACGACTTAAGGAGATAGGGAGATGATTACCACGGGTGACCCACCGTTATATTTTCCCCGTCGAGTATCCTCCACTGGTCAACCAAAATGTTGAATCGCCAGATGTCGCTCACATCCAAGAGTACACGCGGTTGTACGTTAGGGTCTGGGCTGTGCTGTTCGACCACCCCCAAAAGTGGCAGGACTGGACACTATCACCGATGACCACATCGGTGAGGCCTACGGGGCTCGCTACCATGCTTGAAAAGAAGTGGTTCATACTATGTTGACATTGGGTGTTATACGCGGCCGTGAATGTCTGCGATGTGTATGCAGGTGTGAATGCCAGGGATGTGTACGCAATTGTGAATACATGTAATGTATGTGTGGCTGTGAATGCCTGCGATGTGCGTGCGGCTGTAAATGCTTGTGATGTGTATGCGGCTATGAATGCCTGTGATGTATACGCAGTTGTGAATGACTGCGATGTGTACGTGGTTGTGAATGCCTGTGATGTGTACATGGCTGTGAACGCCTGCGATGTGTATGCGCTGTGAATACCTGTGATGTGTACGCCGCTGTGAATGCTTATAATGTGCACACGGCTGTGAATGTCTGTGATGTTTTGAATACCTGCTGTACTGCTGTGCTAATGGAGCCTAAATTATAACTGACATATATTGATGTTGATAGTCCAGTTATACAATGTTGCGCCTCTTTGTGGTTGCTCCTAGCTTATTCATGAAATGATGTACTAACCCTCTCATGCTTCAGCTATCAACTTTTGTTGGGTGCGAGAGCTCGTCCCTAGGATATGGATTCGGGGAGGAGATTTGATTCCACTTAGCTCTGTGACTAACAGTTATTTTAATAACCATTCACAGGAGATGGAACACCATAGTGACCAACTGCTACAGGACGATATGCTAGTTGATAGGACTGCCCGAGCAGAGGCACCCAGTCATCTCCAGAGTTTCGAGATGTGAGTACTAGCGAGCAGAGTTGAGAATGAGAGGAGTTGCTAGTTGTAGTACTATTATAGCCTATGAGCTTCATGTATAAACAGTGGCTACGGCTTTTTGCATTTTTTGTTAAATATATATTATTATATTTGATGTGGCTTCATATTAATGCTTCCGCTAAACTCTTTGATGAGATGTGAATGTTGTGATTCAAGCCGAGCAAGGCGGCCAACTAGTGCTTAATAGTGTGGGTTGACACTCTTAAGGAGCACTGGATGGACGCCTTGGGCAGTAAGATCCCCTCCGGCCCGACCCAAGACAAAGTTGGGGGGAGGGGTCTTACACAGGGAAGTCTCAACTTCAGCACTCTATGGAAATTAGTGCACATAATGATAGGCCTGCAACCCCTCCTTTTGCTGAAACGATAAGGCTGGTAGGTCAAGTTGTGTTTGTCGTGATCAATCCCCAACCAGGGAGGTAAGTGCATCCTCCTGCCCTTGCAGTGGGCCATATGCCGGTTGGCGCTGTTGAGCCTGTAGCGGCAGAGAGAGTGGATGTTGAGCCCTTAGTAGCAAGGAGAGCGACGGAGAAGAAACTAAAGCATATGATGAGCTTCAACCCTCTAGTGTTTGCGGATACTAGAACCCCAATGCAAGCCAAAGATTGGCTGTCTCGAATTAATAGAACCATGACAACAATTGAGATAGAGGAGTAGTAGAAAGTCATTGTGGCTACTTTCCTTTTAAATGGAGAGGCAAGGCTATGGTGGGACGAGTTCGAGTTTCACCAATTTTTGGGAAGACAGTTTACTGATATCTCGATGGATGAGTTCTCGAGGTTGTTTCTGGCTTGATATCTCCCTTAGGCACAGAGGATTGCTATAGAGAATAAATTCTAGTGGTTAACTCAGGGTGAGAATAATGTTGATGACTACTAGCATGAGTTTACTAGATTGGGGCAGTATGCAAGCTCCATATTTGCAGACAAGGAGTGGAAAACCAACCAATTTTATGAAGGTCTGCGTGATGACTTACGGGTTTTTCTAGTAGGCTCGATGAACCAAGGTTTTCTCACATTGGTCAATACAACCAGATTGCTGGAACAAGACATGAAAAGGGTCTAGAGCACAAGGGACCTTGGCATAAGGAAATGAGCTCAAAGTACCGAGTTCCTCCAAATTTTTGTTCCAAAGCAAGTAGAAGAAGAAGTCTAGGCTGTCTGGGCCAGCTCCTTCTGCTATTTCTAGAGCTACTATGGGGAAAGGTCCGTTTACGTGTTATAATTGTGGCAAAGTGGGACACTATGCTCCATACTATTGGAGTCGTCCTCCGAAGACGGATAAAGAGGCGGGTGCGTCGTATGCCGAGAAAGGGAAAACAATGGAGTTGTCTGCACCCCCACTATACCCCAGTGCAACCACGAGTGTACAATCTGAGCAAGCAAGAGGCCGTCAAAGAAAGTGACGTGGTGACAGGTATGAGCTTTATGCTGCTTATGTAGTTTACGTTCTATATACCTTGCGTACATTTGTTTGACTTAGGTGTATACCTTAGGCTTTGTACTAATCCTTGACTATCCGACGAGAGCACTTTTTGACACGAGAGTATCTCATTCATTTATATCTAAAGACTTCGTTCTATGTATCAGAGTGCCTTCCTCCATGTCAAGAGATAGATTGGATGTGTTGCTGCCCAATAGGTGCATAATGCACACGGATAGGTGTTATTTTTTCAAGGTGCGGATAGGAAATCAAGAGCTCAACTTTGAAGCGACGATACTACCGATTTTGGAGTATGATTTGATCTTTGAAATGGAATGGCTCTTGAAGCAGTGTGCATGCATCGATTTCAATCTTAAAGAGATCAAGCTGGGGCAGAATACTTGTCATGAGACTACCTTCTCTGGAATGAAGGGATCAAGTAAGATACTGATGTCTGCTCTCCAAGTAGTCAAGGCAGTTTGCAAAGGCACAAAGTTATTCTTCACGCTAGTGGAGGCTTCAAATCCCAAGCCCGGTTTGAGCAGCATTCCATTAGTATCAAAGTTTGCTGACGCATTCCCCAAAGATCTCCCAAGGGCTCCACCTCAGCAAGAGATCGATTTCACTATTGAGCTAGTATCTGGTGTCAAGCCTATATCACACTCCCCGTACCGATTAGCACTAAAGGAGATGGCAAAACTAAAAGTTCAATTTCAAGAATTATTAGAGCAAGGCTATGTACTCCTGAGTTTATCACCATGGAGTGCACTGGTACTTTTTACAAAGAAAAAGGATGGAATCATGCAGTTGTGTATCGATTACTGTGAACTGAATAAGATGACGGAGAAGAATCGGTTTCCGATTCTGAGAATTGATGATTTGTTTGATCAGCTATTTGGGTCGACTATATATTCTAAGCTGGATTTGAAGTCCAATTATTACTAGTTAAGAATCAGGGAAAGTGACATTCCCAAAACGACATTCAGAACGCGTTACGAGCATTGCGAGTTCACGGTTATGTCGTTCGTCCTAATAAATGTGCCTTCAGTGTTTATGTATTTGATGAACATAATATTGAAGGAGTATTTTGACCAGTTCATAATAGTCTTCATCGACAATATCCCGGCATACTCTCAATCAGAAGAAGATCATGTGGATCACTTACGCACCGTTTGGGAAACTCTGAGGAGGAGTCAATTGTACGCCAAGTTATCGAAGTGTGAGTTTTAGCTGTCATCGGTAGTATTCCTCGGTCATGTGGTCAGTGGAGAGGGAGGTTCGGTGGATCTGACTAAGATAGTTGTGATATAGGAGTGACATGTGTTGTCTGTAACACCCCAGTTTCTGTACTTGAGCCTCTAGAAGCTAGTGTGCAGCGTTAGATAGCTACCGCTCAGTGGTAGCCTGGCGTTGAGTGCGTCGAGTAGCAGACGTTGAGTGGAGGCATTGAGTGGGTGGCGTTGAGTGCGTCGAGAGCTAGCACGCGACGTTATCTAGTTACCGCTTGGCATTATCCTCCTTGCATTGTGACGGAACTGTTACGTGAGCTACTGCACAGCGGTATTTCTATCACCGATGGTAGCGTGGCTTCATTTTTTTGACCGAGGGTATAGGAAGCTACCACAGCGCGGTAGATAATTACCGCCTAGCGGTAGCGGACGGGAGCAGTTCCATAAATCTGTGTTCTTACCGTCCGATTTCACTTCGGTTTTGAACCTACGTCCCAAGACACTCAGTCCAAGGGGCATAAGTAGGGCTGAAACATTCTTTCCCCTCATTTCTTCTCATTTGAGAGTTGAAGTTAGGGTTTTGGGGAGAGATGGTTTGGAGGAAGAGAAAGAGCATCTTCCGCCATTATCGAAGCTTTGGGGCTTTGATCGTCGATCCAAGGCCAGATCTGTGGAGAGGACTTGAAGGCGCACCCTTTCATTTGTGCAAATCGAGTTTTCCATGGCTAGGAAGAGGAGTCGTAAGGTAACAACACTTCTAATTTCGGTCTTTAGGATGTGTGCATGGCATCCGTTTTTAATCTTGCTTTCTTTCAAGCAATTAGGCACCAGATCTCTCAAATGAGAGGGGTTTGGGTTGCCATGGTTCAATAGGAGCCACAGTGTCGATTGTGTCCATCCCCGGCATGATGTTTCATTAGAAATATGCTCTGCTAGTGGATTAGGCATTGTGGGTGAAGCCGTAGTTGCGACCGTTAGTCCGACTCAGTGATTTTGCATAACGAGCCTTAAGGATTTTGCTAGAAATCCATTTGCGGTAAGATGTCATTGTGATGTTTGTTCCCCCCTTATTTTCATGTGAGAACAGATGTTGGATTAGGGTAGGAAAGGTTGTTGATTATGATGTGCTAAGACATGGCTTTGTCCTGTGGTCGGCTTGCTAGCCCGTGACGTGCAAGTCATGTGTGGAGAGTGTCCCGGTGAGACAAGTCCCCTTCAATGAAACTAACAAGAATGCCAAGCTTTTGACAAGCCCGGGCGATGAAGCCCACGAGTGGGTGGGGTCAAGCAAGGGTTCTTAGCATCGGTTTGTTGTTTGTGAGACGGAATCCTGACGTGAGAAGTAAGATCTTGCAGGCAAGCTCGGGTTTTGAGACCCACAAGCGGGTAGGGCCTTGACAAAAGTTCCGTGTGGTGGCTTGTATGCCGTTAGGGGAAATTGGAAGTACCCGTATGTTTGCGGCTTGAATGCTGATGGGGAAATTTGAAGTACCTGTTTATTGATGCGTGATGATGTGTTAGATTCGTGCGCTAAAGGGTGGTTGGGTGAAAACCAAGATTACATACATGCTGCATTGTATGCCCCTTTATTTTACCCGCTCAACATAGAAACATGTTTGTTGTGTGGGACATCCAAACCTGTATTATTGCTTTCTATGTTCATGTATATTTGCATACGAAGTGCTGACCTGTAGGGTGATGGAGTGCCCCGGGGTCCGCTAGGTGTAGCCAGGAGGAGATGTGTTAGTTACACATTTGAGGTCAACCTTTGCTGACCCACGTTACAATAATTTTTTACAGGGCAAGGATCGCAAGCAGGAGAAAGATCGCCGGCCAAAACGGCCTAAGACTCATGAAGTGAACTCGTATTTTGCAGCTTTGTTTTGTTGAGTGTTATGCTTAGTGCATTGTGTTTCTGGCTTGTATGCCGAGGCAGCCTAGGAGTGCCAGGGCACACTGCTCTGTTTGTGGTTGTTGTTTCAGTTTATGGACAATTGGATTTTGCAAGGCCTTAAGGCTGGTCTGTACTCCTTTACTAGTGGACAACTTCTGGTTGGTTGTTTGTTTCCGTTGATTTATTCTCTGAGTTTTAAGTTGGGTAGTTTTATATCATCTTATAATGCTTAAGCTGTGGAGTCTATATGTTGTGGGGCCCCGATCGGACCCATATTATATGATCATTATAGGGGAGGCATTGCAAATTGGTATTAGAGCCAGGTTAGTGTCCAAGGTAAGTTTGTGGTCAATTTGGCATAATCAGATCGCATAAAGAAGTTATTCATATAGGAGTATTGCGGGACCATGAGTCTCCTAGTGTCTAGGTTTTACGATTAGAAGCTGATTCTTGTTTTACCTTGCTTTTGCTAAGGGTGCAAGCGACAATGCGAGGACATCGAGGCCACAAGAGAAGCCTTCGGCAAGAAGTGCTACTTCTCCGGGTCCTATTGGCATGGGTGTAACCCCAACCGATTTCTGTTGCATGCTTGTAGAGGTAATGGTAGCTGCCCAAGCTACTGCAGCAGCATAAGTTGTGACCCCTATTGCACAGGTAACGACTCCTGTTACCCCGAACACGCCACCAGTCATACAGGGCGAAGGAGCCCGACAGGCAGAGCCATTGGATGAGAGAGTGGTAGTTGGGCAGGGAGACCGACAGATGAAGTATTTTCTAAGTTTCCATCCTCCAACATTCATGGGATTCGGCATGCCGACCTATGCGAAGGACTGGTGGGCGAGGATTCAGGAACTTCTAAGGCAGCAGAGATGCCAGAGGAGAAGCTATCTAAGTTTGTGACATTTATGTTAGAAGGTGACGCTAAGTTGTGGTGGGTGAGCCATAGAGGCCACCAATTTCCTGGACGCACCCTGTCCATAGGAGAATTTGGGAATGCCTTCCTAAAGAAGTTTATCCCTTTGTAAACAAGGTTAGCCCTTCATATGCAGTTTTTGCACTTGGTGCAGTGGGATAAGACTGTAGATGAGTATGTTCAGGAGTTTACTCAAATGGGTCATTATGCTGGAACGACCATGGCGTACGATGAGGAGAGGGACAGTCTCTTCTACCATAGGTTGAGGGAGAATTTGAGATAACCCCTTATAGCTATGAAGAATGCGGGTTTCAACGAATTGATAGAGGCTGCCAGGACATTGGAAAGTGATATAGAACTAACCCAACATCGAAAGGGAATGGCAGTCAAGCAGGGAGAAGGAAATCCTTCTCAATCAGAAGGGAAGTGTGAAGGGAGTAAATGGAAGAAGATTCCCCATCCCTTCAAGTCATGGGAGAAGAGAAGTACAATGTCAGGGGGATCTCGCTTCAAGGGACCACCAACGTGCTACAAGTGTGGCAAGTTAGGTCATGTAGCCCGTTTTTGTACTGAGGGTGATGCTGAGCAAGAGCCAAGGAAGGAACAGTCAGTGCGTTCCGGTCCCAACGCTGTGGAGAAAGGGAAGATGGCAGAGTCGAGGGCTTCATGGTTCCAACCCGTGCAGCCAAGGGCTTATAACTTTGGGAAATAAGGAGCGATTTGACAACCCGATGTCGTGATAGGTATGGGAAAGTTTAAGTTGGTTTATTTGCTTTATACTTTCGAGACTTTTATGTATATTGCCTGTGTTTTATGAATCGTATAAGTTTTCAGTTACCCCGCTAGGGTACTATTAGATACGGGAGTGTCACACTCTTTTCTTGTAGAGAGCTTTATCAGGAGAATTGGAGTCAAGCCTTTTTCTGCAAACGCAGAGCTTAGAGTGCACATACCCAATGGGTCTTTTATGAACACCGAGATGAAAGGGCACATTGGTTGGAGTTGACTTCATGTTGGTATAAGCAGTTCTATCGTTAGCCGAGTTCGATGTCTTCTTGGGGATAGACTGGCTAGTAGAGCAACATGCTAGTATTTACTACCTATCTAAGGTGGTGATCCAGAGAAGCGAAGGAAAGGAAGAAGTCAAATTCAAGGGCCTTAGTGGAGTGACCTGTTCCCTGATTTCGGCCATGCAGTTGGTGCGAATAGTTACCCAGGGAGGAGTAGCTTTAGTAGCATTGTTGGAAGTTCAACTTTCCAAGCTATCACTTGGAGAAGTGCCGGTTGTGGAAGAATTTGAGGATGTGTTTCTTGAGGAGCTTCCTAGAGCACCTCCTCGATTGGCGATCGATTTCTCGATTGAGTTAGTGCCAGAAGCTTGGATGGTGTCGCATCCTCCTTTTAGGATGGCACTGAAGGAGTTGGCCGAGATCAAGGTACAGTTGCAGGAACTGTTGGAGCAGGGGTACATTAGACCCAGGTCTTTGCCATGGAGCGCGCCAGTGTTGTTCGTGAAGAAGAAAGATGGTAGTATGCGGTTGTGCATAGATAACCGGGAGTTGAATAAACTGACCATCAAGAATAAGTATCTGATCCCACGAATAGATGACCTGTTCGACCAGTTGGTAGGGTCAGTGGTGTACTCTAAGTTAGACTTGAGGTCAGGGTACTACCAGTTGTGGATTCGAGATGAGGACATACCGAAGACATCTTTTGGTACGAGGTATGGATACTTTGAGTTCTAAGTGATGTTGTGATGCATCAGGTTGCGGTTTGGGTTACGTGCTAGTGCAACATGGTAATGTGATAGACTTTGGATCTAAACAGTTAAAGCCTCATGAGAGGAATTACCCTGTCCATGACTTGGAGTTGGCGGAGGTAATTTTTGCGTTGAAGTTTTGGCGGCACTATGTGTACGGTGCAAAAGTGGAGATCTTCACGGACCATAAAAGCTTAAAGTATCTTCTAGATCAAAAAGACTTGAACATGCGGCAGCGTAGGTGAGTCGAGTTCCTTGGGGACAACGACGTGTCGATTCAGTATACGTCAGGCAAGGCCAACGTGGTGGTCGATTCCTTGAGTAGAAAGTATTTAGGACAAGGGAATTGGATTGAAGCTCATGATGAGCGGTTGGTGCAGGATTTTGAGTACCTTGGCATTGAGTGTGTAGCAAGAGGCGAGTCTAGCATGGCTCAGTTGAACTGGATAGAGTTATAGACAGACTTGTCCGATCGTATCTAGGAAGAGACCAGTGTAGATGTAGAGTTCCAACCATTTGTGGTGGAAGCTCAAAAAGGTGAGGGTAGTACTTGGGAGATGATTGATGGAATCTTAAGGAAGGACAGAAGGGTATGTGTACCACAGTTCAGTAAACTTCGCGAGGAGTTAATGTTTGAGGCTCATTTCACGAAGTACTCCATTCACCCGGGAAGTACAAAGATGTACTTGGATATGAAGAAATCCTTTTGGTAGCCTGGTTTAAAGCAGGATGTAGCTTTGTACGTGAGTCAGTGTCAAACTTGTGCCTTAGTAAAGGCTAAGTGTCAAAAGTCGAGTGGGTTCTTGAAGCCTCTTTCTATCCCTTAGTGGAAATTTGATGACATCTCCATGGACTTTGTGCATGGCTTACCTCAGTCACTGCAGGGTAATGATTCAATTTGGTTGATCGTGGATTGCTTGACTAAAGTGGCTCACTTCATCCCGAATCAAAATGAGGACAGCGTGGAGAAGCTGGTAGAACTGTACATTCGCAATATTGTGCGATTGGATGGATTTCCAATGAGTATTGTTAGTGATTGTGATGGACGGTTCACGTCCAAGGACTGGATATTAGGACAGAAAAGTCTGGGCACAAAGCTCAAGTTTAGTACGGTGTTCCATCCTCAAACCAATGGTCAAACCAAAAGGACGAACTATACTATGGATGATATATTAAGAATGTGTACCCTTGATTTTGGCAAGAGGTTGGAAGATCATCTTTTTATTGTGGAGTTTGCCTACAGTAACAGTTTCCAGGTGAGTATCAAGATGGCACCATACGAGGCTTTGTATGGATGGCGGTGTCGAAAACCGATGTCATGGATAGAGGCGAGAGACACCCAACTTTTGGGAAAAGAGGTGGTGGTCAATACTTGTGAGTTGGTGCGAACAATTTAGGAGAACATGAAGGTTGCTCATGATCGACATGCGAAGTATTTCAATGCGCGCCATAGGAATGTGGAGTTCACGGTAGGCGACTGGGTATATCTAAAGATTAAGTTGTTCAAAGGTGTTTCGCAGATTCGCCGACTCAAGAAGTTGAGTCAGAGGTTTTTGGGGTCGTTCGAAGTTGTGGAACGAATTGGAGAAGCAGCCAATCGGTTGGCATTATCCCCAGATCTTAGTGGATTACACTATGTCATCCATGTTTTAGTTTTAAGGAAAGCCTTGGTGGAGACAAGCATTGTGGTTGAGTCAACGGCAGTGCCGGTAGAAGAGGACTTGAGAACGAAAGTCCGTCCAGTTGGCATAGAGGATTCAGAAGTTTGGCAGTTGCGGAATAAAGAGGTTAAGGTCGTGAAAGTGTGTTGGGATAATTGCGGGCAAGACGAATTCTCCTGGGAGCATGAGAAAGCAATACGGGAGGACTTCCGAGAACTTTTAGCTTCAGGTATGACTTTTGTTTGATTACCTTCTTAATTTTGAGGAAGAAAATTTTCTGAGGGGGGAGGAGTTGTACCACCCCAGATGTTGTACTTGAGCCTCTGGAAGCTAGCGGGCGGCATTAGATAGCTACCGCTCGACAGTAGCCTGGAGTTGAGTGTGCTTAGTAGTAGGCATTGAGTGGAGGCGTTGATTGGGAGGCGTTGAGTGCGTCGAGTGCTAGTGCGTGGCATTAGCTAGTTACCACTTAGCGTTAGCCTCCTTGCGTTGTGACGGAAGCATTGAGTGAGCTACCGCGCAACGGTATTTCTACAGCCGGCAGTAGCGTGGCTTTATTTTTTTGACCGAGGGCTCAGGAAGCTACCTCAGCGCGGTAGGTAGTTACCACCCGGCAGTAGTGTACGGGAGCAGTTCCGTAAATCTGTATTCTGACCGTTCGATTTCACTTTGGTTTTGATCCTATGTCCTAGGACACTCCGTCCAAGGGGCATAAGTAGGGCTGAAACTCTCTTTCCCCTCATTTTTCTTCTCATTTGATAGTTGAAGTTAGGGTTTTGGGGAGAGAGTGTTTGGAGGAAGAGGAAGAGCATCTTCCATCATTACCATCAGGGCTCCAATCGTCGATCCAAGTCCAGATCCGTGGAGAGGACTTGAAGGCGTACCCTTTCATCCATGTAAATTGAGTTTTCCATGGCTAGGAAGAGGAGTCGTAAGGTAATGACACTTGTCCTTTCGGTCTTTAGGATGCGTGCATGGATTCAATTTTTAATCTTACTTTCTTTCAAGCATTTAGGCACTGGATCTCTCCAATGAGAAGGGTTTGGGTTGCCATGGTTCAAGAGGAGCCACCGAGTCGATTGTTTCCATCCCCGACATGATGTTACATTAGAAATCAGCTCTGCTAGTGGATTAGGACAGGTGGGTGAAGCCGTAGTCACGAATTTTAGTCCGACTCAGTGATGTTGCATAACAAGCCTTAAGTATTTTGCTAGAAATCCGTTTGCTGTAAGATGTCGTTTGTGATGTTTGTTCCCCCCTTATTTTCGTGTGAGTGCGGATGTTGGATTAGGGAGGGAAAGGCTGTTTATTGTGATGTGCTAAGGCACATATTTATCTCTGTGGTCGGCTGGCTAGCCTGTGACATTTAAGTAATGTCTGGAGAGTGTCCCAGCGAGACAAGTCCCCTTCTGAAAAACTTAAGAGAACGCTAATCTTTTGACAATCCCGGACGATGAAGCCCACGTGCAGGTGGGGTCAAGTAAGGGTTCTTAGCATCAGTTTGTTGTTTATGAGATGGAATCCTGACGTGAGAAGTAAGAGCTTGCAGACTAGCCCGAGTTTTGAGACCCACGAGCGGGTGGGGCCTTGGCAAGAGTTCTGGGTGGCATCTTGTATGTTGTTAGGGGAAATTGGAAGTACTCGTGTATTTGTAGCTTGAACGCCGATGGGGAAATTGGAAGTACCCGTTTGTTGATGCGTATTGACGTGATAGATTCATGTGCAATAGGGTGCCTTGGTGAAACCCAGGATTGTATATATGCTGCATTGTAGGCCCCTTTTTTTATCTGCTCAACATAGAAACATGTTTGTTGTGTGAGACATCCAAACCTGTACTATTGCTTTCTATGTTTATGTATATTTGTACACGAAGTACTGACCTGCAGGGTGATGGAGTGCCCCGAGGTATACTAGGGACGGTCAGGAGGAGATGTGTTGGTTATTTAGTTGAGTTCAGGCTTTCCTGACCCACGTAACAAATTTTTTCAGGGCAAGGACCACAAGCAGGAGCAAGCTCGCCGGCCAAAAAGTCCTAAGCCTCATGAAGTGAACTCTTGTTTAGCAGCTTTGTTTTGTTGAGTGCTTGATGGAGACGACGTCCCCTAACATGTTGATGACGATGATGGAATGCTCGCGGAAGATCCTTCTTCGTCTCCAACTAAGGATTTGCGGCACAAGATGACCAATGAATGGAGACGGACAATATTATTTTATTTTGAATCATTTTGTTCTTTGTTTTGCAATATTTTTTATCATGTAATGTTTAAAACATTTGTGTGTATTATTTGTTTATTTTGGGCTGCATGTAATCAAAGTTTGTTGTAAGCCTATATAAGGTCATGATGTAGTTCATTTTGATTAAAGAATGAATAATAAGAATTTGAAAACCCTAAAATCCTCCTGGAGATTTCTCCCCCCTCCTCTTCAAAATTTCGGCCAAGGTCTTTCTTCCCCTATCCAAGCCGCCAACCTCCTCCTCCTCCTCCCCTCTCTTTTGTCGTTGTCCACCCTTCCCTCCTCTCTCTCTATTCGGCCTCCTCTCCACTTCTTCCTCCCTCACCTTCCCTCTCTAAAGAAACCCGACCCCTTCCTCTACACAAATCCTACCACCCCCCATCTCCTTCAACCACTCGGCCTACCACCATCTTCAACCCGAGCAGCCCTCCTTCTCTACAAGCCGACCACCATCTTCTATACTAAAACCCGGCCACCTTCAACCCTACAAAATCCGACCACCCTCATTCCCTACCAAAATCGACGAACCTCTTTCCTTTTGGGTGAAATTCAGCCAAAGCAAAGATCCCCCCTCCCTTGTAGATTACAACTCCGGCGTGAAGCGACGAAGGTGTATGAGTTTTCTCTCCATCCGGCATGACTCCGGCGGAGCCGTGGAAGGACAATCCAGAAAATAGAGAATCGGAATCATCCATTCCGATTGGGTAACGAAACCTTGCTACTTGTGGGTTTTTCCCTCTAGATTAGTTTTTGTGGTGGAATACTTTGTCGTTTAATCTTAATAGCATTAATTTTATCGTGGTTTCTTCGATTGATTTTTGTTATTCATCCTTATTTTATTTAAGTTCGAGAGGTTTGGCGACCCTTCGTTTTCTTTTTGTTGGGAGAGATCTACCGTTTTCCGAATCGCAAATTTTGGTAGATCTCTTTTGGTACAACCATCGCTCGATCTGACCGGGTGGGTTTTTAGCCGGAAAGAATACTGGCCTATAGCCTTTTATTCGATCCTAATCAGCTAGGCTACCCGTACGTTAGCATTTAATTTACATAATTTCTTAGCGTGTGCGCCGCATTGGAATTTGTGCGAGTGTAAAATTTGATCGTAGAGAGACAATCGTGCTTAGTCCCTAGATTTTATGGTATCAACATGTGAGCCTGCATCAATTTGGTATCAGAGGGAGGTTCACGTCAATTTCCTAATTGGCACCCTCCCCCTTTTATTAGTACGCCGACACGCACTTGTCTTGCATGTTTATTTGACAAAAATTACAAAAAAAATTTCTTCTGGTCTGCCCATAACGGCCTATATTTTTATTTTTCTGCAAGACAAATCAAAAAAAATTTATTTAATAATCTTCAAAATATTTTCAGCAAGAAAATAAAAATCATTTATATATTACCTTGGTTGCTAAGCGGTAACAATTCCGTCTTTCCTAGAGTTTAGTGGGGCAGGTTCATTTCTCATTATTTGTGCACAAAATTTGGGTAGATTTTCCACCAGTTCTCACTGATATGGCCTATGACGTTAATGTTTCCTAATTAAAATCTTCTGATTCCATGTCGAACGTTAGGAAGCCAGTTTATTCACCCGTAGTGGATGAGATTTTGGACTTGATTAGGCAACTAACGCCTACCCCAGCCTTGCCATCATACCTTAGGAATTCCAACCGTCCCCACACAATTCCTCGCACTAGGAGTGAGATACCCACGTTTGATGGTTATGGGAATTCTCAAAATTTTAGGGACTGACTTAAGTGGGTAGAACTTTATTTTGATTGTCACGAATGGGACGATGACCAAAAGGTTAACATCGCCCGAGAGTGGTTAATAGGTCAAGCCCAGGTATTTTGGTTAAACGAAGAGCGTCGTGATGGTAGTTATAAACATACTTGGCGGGCAATGTGTAGCCTACTCTCGGATCAATTTGATCCCGCCTATCTCTGTACTACTAACACCAAGCCTGTGAGTGAGTATCGTTATGACGCTAGTCCCATACCATCCTATAGGAATGATTATAAACCTAACGCTAGATTAGTTCCCCCAAAAGGTCGTCCTGCCCTTAGTGTGCCTACTCCCACCTTTAGGGAAACTATTCATAAAAGGTCATATGTCATGGACTCCAAAGGTGTTACTACTAGAGCTTTGACTCCTGTATCCTCGACGTCTAAGCCCCTTGAGATAGTGACTGATACCTCTGAGGATTCTGATGTGGATATAATATCTCTTGATCTTGAAGATGACCAGCTAGGTGAGAGTATTCAGTCATGTGTGTTAGTGTCCGACGATTCTAATGAGTCTGACATTGAGGGAATCCCTAGTGATTTGGAAGACGATGTATGAGATGATTACATTTCGATTTGTGAGAGTATTCCATTACCTATTATTTGCTCTGCTAGTGTTATGTCTGACCACCCTAGTATTGAGTGCCCTCTCTAGGATACGATCCCCATCGTGATAGAGTCTACGATCACACCCATTGAGATTTTATCTGAGTTATTTAAGGAGCCTGAGTGTGAGGATGTCCCAAGTGTTATTGTGGATGAATTACCTTATGAGGGACATATATTTTTGGATGATTTTAGCGCTGAGAGCCCGAAAACTATTTCTTTGACGTTAACACCATTTCCTAAAGCTCAAATTGAATTAGAAATTCTATCGGGTTCGATTTTGCCAATTTCCGAGACTTTTATTAACTCTGATTTGGATGATGTCTCTAGTGTGTTGGAAGTAATTCCAAGCGAGGAAGTTGTATTTTTGGACGATTCTTGTGTTATACACCCGGATGAGAGTTTCTTGATGTTGTCACCATTGGGTGAAATTTATACTGATTCAGATTTTATCCCGGGTTTGATTTTGCCGACCCTTCCTCCTGATTATTTGCCCATATTAGTTGAATTTTTAGGACGTGGAACCGGTAGTCCTAGTCTGAGTTTTTGTGACACGCCCACTTTATTAGTTCATACATTGGCATTGTCTCAGCGTATAGATACTACTAAGTTGAGCGCACTGGTATTTGGACTGTACATCGTACCCCGTAGATCTGCCTATGTGTCGTATTTGACTGTTCATTTTTATGCGTATATGTCTATGGTTCTGTCCTCCACTACGACTGATTCTGATTCTTTGGCAATTGTGCCTCTAGTTGTGGTGTCCCCTATACCTATGTATATACCACACCCGATTACACGCATTTACCCACCGCCTTTTGATGACCCTCATTTCCACACATTAGTGACCACAGTTAGGCCCCTTGAGTTGTATCGCTTGCACATCTTTTCACATCTAGGAGCGTCCAACTCTATTATTTATGATGATCGGTTCTCCTTGGCATATCTTCATGCCAAGCGTGAGTATATTAAATATAAAATTAAAACTGCGAATTCGGAGCCCATTAAAATCATCTTTGATTATAAGGCTCCCGTGCCACCAAACTTAACCCCCTTACCCTCCGTATTTTGGGTAAGTCATGTAGCATATGGGTTCACTCCTCACGGTAACAAGATACTTAGGAGCTCTTTTAAAAAATTACTCAATCAAGTTGCGTCTTATTACTTTCATGCTAGTTTATCGCTGAATGAGATCGTGTATGGATATAAAGCACCAGTGCCATTTGACTTGATTTCATTACCGCCATATTATAGATTAAGTCAATCTGCACAAGATTTTACCTCTCATGCTCATAATTTATATAAGCATATTAGTGAAGCGATAACCACACAATATACATCTTATCAATTTCATGCTAACTTACATAAAAGAGAGTCTCACTTTAAGGTTGGCGATTTAGTTTTGGTGTGCCTCGTCCCTTAACGGATGCCTTCGGGCACTATTGAAAAGTTGGCGAATCGGCGAGCTGGACTTTTCGAATATTAAAGAAATTAGGAGAAAACACATATCTTTTGAAATTACCCACTGATTGGGGTATTTTCCTTGTTTTTAATGTTTCTGATTTAATGTCATATGTTTCTCTACCACTTGAATTATCTACCTGTCTATTTAGTTCTACTGCATTTTCTAATGGGTTGGGGATGAGCTTATTTCTGGATCGCTCTCCATTGGTCTCCAATGGAGGTACGTTGATTGTTGATGAAGAAACTTTTTCTCCTTTATTGCCTAATGCTTTTCCAAGGTTCCCTAGAACCACCATTTTGCATGACAGGATACTCATATGTAGTGCTCTCCTCTCCAAGTTGTGATGTTTGCCGCTACTTGATTCGATGGCGTGATCGTCCGGCCTCCGATGACTCTTGGCTTCTTGAATCGGAGGTGGATCTTTTGGATGATGCTCTCCTGCGCCGGTACTTTCAAACCAACTCATCTATGATGAGTACTTTTGAGCGGGGGAGGATTGATGGAGACGATGGCCAACAACATTTTGACGACGATGACGACATGCTCGCGGAAGATCCTTCTGCATCTCCAACCAAGGATTTGTGGCGCAAGATGGCCAATGAATAGAGACGGCCAATATTATTTTATTTTGAATCATTTTGTTCTTTTTTTTGCAATGTTTATTATCATGTAATGCTTAAAACATTTGTGTGTGTTATTTCTTTATTTTGGGCTACATGTAACCAATGTTTGATGTAAGCCTATATAAGGCCATGATGTAGTTCATTTTGATTAGAGAATGAAATAATAAGAATTTGAAAACCCTAAAATCCACCTTGAGATTTCTCCCCCCTCCTCTTCAAAATTTCGGCCAAGGTCTTTCTTCCCCTCTCCAAGCCGCCAACCTCCTCTTCCTCCTCCCCTCTCTTTGGCCGCTGGCCACCCTTCCCTCCTCTCTCTCTATTCAGCCTCCTCTCCACTTCTTCCTCCCTCACCTTCCCTCTCTAAGGAAACACGACCCCTTCCTCTACACAAATCCGACCACCCTCCTATCCCCTTCAACCACTCAGCCTACCACCACCTTCAACCCGAGAAACCCTCCTAATCTACAAGCCAACCACCATCTTCAATACCAAAACCCGACCACCTTAAACCCTACAAAATCTGACCACCCTCATTCCCTACCAAAACCGACAAACCTCTTTCCTTTTGGGTGAAATTCGACCAATGCAAAGATCCCCCCTCCCTTGTGGATTCCAACTCCAGCGTAAAGCAACGAAGGCGGACGAGTTTTATCTCCATCCGGAGTGACTCTGGCGGAGCCATTGAAGGATGATCTAGAAAATAGTGAATCGGAATAATCCATTATGATTGGGTAACGAAACCTTGCTACTTTTGTGTTTTTCCCTCTAGAATAATTTTTGTGGTGGAATACTTTGTCGTTGAATCTTGATAGCATTAATTTTATCGTGGTTTCTTCGATTGATTTTTGTTTTTCATCCTTATTTTATTTAAGTTTGAGAGGTTTGGCAACTCTTCATTTTCTTTTTGTTGGGAGAGATCTACCGTTTTCCGAATCATAAATTTTGGTAGATCTCTTTTGGTACAACCATCGCTTGATCGGACCGGGTTGGTCCTTTTAGCCGAAAAGAATATTGTCCTATAGCCTTTTATTCGATCCTAATTGGCTTGGCTACACGTACGCTAGCATTTAATTGATATAATTGCTTAGCATGTGCACTGCGTTGGAATTTGTGTGAGTGTAAAATTTGATCATAGAGAGACAATCGTGCTTAGTCCCTAGATTTTACGGTGTCAATGTGTGTGATTGCATTAGTGCTATGCTTAGTGCATTGTGTTTCTTACTTGTATATCGAGGTAGCCTAGGAGTGTCATGGCGCGCTTCTCTGTCTGTGGTTGTTGTTTTAGTTTGTGGACAATTGGACTTTGTAAGGCCTTAAGGCCGGTTCGTACTCCTTTACTAGTGAATAACTTCTGATTAGTTGTTTGTTTTCGTTGCTTTATTCTCTGAGTTTTGAGTTGGGTAGTTTTATATAATCTTATAATGCTTAAGCTGTGAAGTCTATATGTTGTGGGGCCCCGGCCAGACCCATATTATACTGTCATTATAGGGGAGGTGTTACATTATCTATAGTGGCGGAAGTCTGAGGTTTCCTAGGACTTGCCAGGTACTATAGACGCTTCGTAGAGAACTTCTTGTGGATAACTCTACCTCTCACTACCTTGACGAGGAAGGATCAAAAATTTGTTTGGTCACCAGCGTGCGCACAAGCTTTTGAAGAGTTAAAGAATCAATTTACCACAATGCTTATTATGTGCTCTCCATGTGGTATGGAAGGATACGAAATCTATAGTGTCGCCTCAGTGAGCGGCTTAGGCTACTCTCTTCTTCAGCATGGGAAGGTTATTTTATATGGTTCTCGCCAATTGAAAGTGCATGAAAGGAATTATCCAGACTACGATTTGGATTTAGCGGTCGTGATATTCACTCTCAAGCTTTGGTGGTACTACTTGTAAGGCATGAAGATCGACTTGAATATGCGGCAATAGAGGTGGATGGAGTTCCTTGCGGACTACACCAACAAGATTTAGTATACTCTCAGCAAGGGAAATATTATTGCGGATGAGTTGAGTCGAAGGACTTCTACACAGACAAACTAGATTTTGATGCATGAAGAGCATCTAATCAGTGACTTGGAAGCCTTGGAAATCTCTTGTGTCAAAATAAGTACAACGATAAATACATGTTTGAACTGGATGGAGGTGCAATGTGACCTTACGGACAGGATTTGACAAGTGTAGGAGCTTGAAGAAAGCATGAAGTTTTATGTAGTAGAGACCGTGGATGGCTCTAATGCTGAGTTTTCTTATGAAGACGGTCTTTTGCAAAAAGATGACCGTTTGTGCTTTCCAAATTTTGGCACTTTATAGGAAGAGTTGATGTACGAGGCTCATTTTACCATGTACTAAATCCACCTAGGGAGCACAAAGATGTAAAAAGACATGAATATACTGTTCTGGTGGCCGAGTTTGAAGGACATATCTCACTATATGGTGAAGTGTCATACTTGCGCACTAGTGAAGGCTGAATGTCAGAAGCCTGGTGGATTTCTAAAGTCTTTGCCAATTCCGGAATAGAAGTTCGACGACATATCAATGGATTTTGTGCATGGATTGCCGAGATCACAGTATGAGAATGATGTTGTCTGGGTAATCGTAGACCGTTTGACAAAGGTTTCACACTTCATTCCGAACTGGAAAGATGATTTAGTGGAAAAGCTAGAAAAGATCTATGTGGATAACATAGTATGATTGCACGGTGTGCCCCGTAGCATCATAAGTAACTGTGATGGGCATTTCACTTCAAATGACTGGCGGCTAATCCATCAACTATTGGGAACCAAGTTGAAGTTTAGTACGGCCTTCCATCCTCAAATTGATGGGTAGACCGAAAGGACCAATAGGATAATGGAGTTATGCTCTGCATGTGTGCCTTGGATTTCAGAAAGCGGTGGGTGGATCATCTCTTTATGATCGAGTTTTCTTATAATAATAACTACCAGATGAGTATACAAATGACGCCTTTCGAGGACCTTTATGGTAGAAAGTGTCATATCCCCTTGGCTTGGGAGGAGACTGGCGAAACAAATTATTTAAGCGAAAGGAAGTTGAAGATGCTACTTCAACCATACAAATAATCTGGGAGCGATTGTTGATCACTCAAGATAGGCAGGACAAATACTACAATGCCAAGAAACGGAACATCGAGTTTGTCGTAGGCGACTGGGTTGATCTAAAAATCAAACCATTCAAGGGTGTGTCAAGGATACGATACTTGAAGAAGCTGAGTCAGTGATACCTTAGACTGTTTGAAGTTGTGGAGCGTGTTGGGGAAGCTTCCCGTCGGCTCGGTCTTTCGATAGAGTTGAGCGGCTTGCACGAGGTATTCTATATATTAGTGCTGAGGAGTTCATTAAAAGAGCCTGCTCAAGTGGTTGTAGTTGATCAAGTGTCGGTCGATGATGGCCTAAATACTAGGTCCAAGCCTATCCGCATCAAGGACACCGAAGTTAAACAACCACGGAACAAAATGATCATAATTGTCAAAGTCCGTTGGGACAATTATGGACATGAAGAGCTTTCTTGGGAACAAGAGCAGTATATGGATAAGGAGTTTCCCGAGCTATTCCGCTAAGGTACCATTCTAGTTTTTGCTTATATTCTGCTATTTTCTTTCATTCTGGAAGTTCGGGACGAACTTTCTTTAAGGGGCGGAGAGTGGTAACGCCCCAGAAATTTTACACAGAAATAGCTTTCTAGATGCTAACGCTTAGCGGTAGTGCTAGCGCCGACAGTTGGGTAGCTGATTTAATTTCCATAGCTCTCGGTGAGGTACCATCCGATGGTAGTGTTAACATGGCGGTAGTGGACCTTTCTATGTAGGGGACCTAACGACACGATAAATTGCCTACTGCTCGATGGTAGTGTGGTACCACGCGACGGTAGTGTGCCAGTTATGGGCAACCACGTATCAACATTTTTGTGGAGAATTTAAACGGTGGGCTTATTAGAGAAGCCACCGATCGAGTTTCCACGCATGGTAACTAGTTACCGCATGGTGGTAGCCCTATGTACAAGAAATTTATTTGAATTGTGGCTATTCATCAATTTCTAGTGGGATCCAACGGTTGGGAGTGATTCCTGTCAATTTTAGGCCATGGGATGACGGTTTTCCTCATTCTATCCGAAGCTTTCTCTTTTTAAAGTGCTGGAGAGAGGGGAGAGCAAAGGAAGAAGGAGTAGGAGATATCCCACCATTACCGGAGATTCGGAGCCCTAAATCGCGAGCTGAGTCCAAATCTACGGAGAGCGGCCCGATGCAGTTCTTTCCATCTGTTTGGATTTTTGATCCATGGCACCAAATAGAACTTCAAGGGTAATGATATTCCTACTCTCATTAGGACGTGCATGCCATACTTTTATTCTTTATTCGCATATGAAAGTGCCTCTTTCGCTGATTAACGTACGACTAGACTTTCTCATGCTCAATTGAGTCTGTCCCCGACACGCATTATATATATATATATATATCAGTTCGATTTCGGATATAGGCATGTTTTGTGAATTCCATCCGGACAAGTTGGTCTTGATTGGTGATGGTTATATTATTATTTGCGTGTTAGAGAAGACTCCGTTTTATATGTCATGTTTGGGTTCTGAGTGTTATAGAGCACGGTAGGGAGTCTTGGAGGCTAACTTCAGGAAATACCCAAAAAAAGTGAGCAGAATCAGAGTTCTATTAGATACTGCCCAGCGGTAGCTCCCTTGGAGATTTTTGAGGCATAAGTCTGGGACTTGTTGGCTAGTTTATAAAGCTATAGAGCATGTTGTGCCTAGCTTGGTATGACCGTGAATGCCAATCGTGGACCATATCGCTGACCCATGTCATTGTCGTTGATTAGCACGGCGATTTGAGCAACGAGAAAGAGTCGATCCGTACCTACACTATATCATTTGACTATAGTGCCTAACATACTTGGCGTTCGTCATTGGCATAGGAGAGAGTCCTTGACTTTAGATTGGACTAGAAGAATGCTCAAGGTGGGACCATCCATATCGGGGATAAGGGATGGTGGTGGGACTCAAGGAGTACCCCGAAAGTGTGCCATGAGAGCACAAAGTATGTGGACATGCGTTCCAATGTTTGTAATCTTTGTGTGTATAACGTTAGTGCTTGGCTTGCTTGTCGTTGCACTTTCTGGCTTATTTTATATACATTATTATTGTTGACTGATATGCAGGGAAAGAATACCACTGCCAAGAGTATGGGGTGGGGTCGTTATACCATGCTTTCGTGGATAGTGGTCAACAAAAGCTGACTCGTTACCTTCTTTTGTTACAACACCTTTGTGGATTGTATAGGTATTGGTGTTGGCGAGCTGAGCGAGAAATATTGGGTAGGAGCCCATGTTGTGCTTGCCCTTGAAGGCCCAAGTTTTGTTATAGCTTTCTCGTGCATTGCCGGCCTGCACGCCGATATATGGAAGTCATGTATTAGCTAAAACATTTGATGTGTGTAAGGCCCTAAGGCAAAAGCAAGACTATGTAGTTGTTGTTTTGTCATTCTCTTAGTATTGTGGATTCCGGTTCAAGTTTTATTAATGCTTTTGTTAACTTGTGTTTCTAATATGCGTGGTTGTTTAATATAATTTGGATTGATATTTATTGAGTAGCTCTTTTGTTTGTTCATTCAATATTGCGTGGGGTTTCGATCGGGCATGTTGTTATATTCCTTGGACTGAGCATGGGTGTTGCACCTAATCAACATAACTTTATAAAAGTTGAAAGCAACTTTAGAATAGTAAATTTAGAAACTTATGGATTTTAGCTTTTAATATAAAATGATTATTTATAAGCATAAGATTTCAAATATGAATGTGTAATAATTGTTTTCTTTTACAATGAACAAAATGTTTAATATATAATTATTTTTAGCTCAATTAAATTCCTTTTTAAAAATGATTTCATTAATCATGATAATATTACTTAAGAGTTTTAGTGTACAATTTATAATGACATTATACGACAATTATAAGCAATGGATTTAATAAGTATAGAAGCTAGAAAATAAGATAGACAGGTCACTTAAAAATAATATGACTTGTTATTCAATTTCATTTAATTTGATTTATTAAAGAATTTAGAGTTAATGTGTGTAAGTCATATTGCAAAATATATAAATTGATCATAATACTTGTTGGCTCAAAGGAAATTCCAAAATAAACAAAAACAAAAAAATGATAAAAACAAAATAGATATTAAGCACATCGTGAAGTAGAATTTTGTTTATTTATTTTTTATTTATTTATACTTCACGCATTTGATTGGATACTAATAAATAAGTGATTTAGGTATCTAAAGGGGACCGAGTATGACGATTCCTTTGAGTACTCAAATATATTGTGTTGGTTTGGGGAGACAAGTATGAATTGGCCCTTTAAAGTGTAGTTGATGCGTCATTTTTAATTTTGGGTCTCCATTTATATTTGGGTTTAAAATTATTGTTAGGTATCAAATTTCCATAGTCATTAAATTTAGGCTTAGAATAATAGTGACTTTTGAAGAATTGATTTTTAGGAAATTTGTATGCATCCAATTTAAAGTTTGAAGATAATAGATTTTATAAATGCATATGTTAATTAAGTTTTGGAATTACATTTACAAGTATTGTTATGTATCACTCTCATTATCAAAACTTAATATGTTTTTATCGTTAAGTATTCTACTAGGTGTATATTTTATGAAGTTTGAAATACTAGTAGATGACTTATATAAATTTGAAAATAAACTAGGTATAAGAGACTTAAAATTATTTAAAAATTCTTACACAAGTGATTTTAGAGATTCTAGTTTATGAGATATAACATTATTTTCATTTAATAATTTTTCATTATATTCTTTTGAAATTGAAAGCTCTTTTTCAAAAACCTTGTGTTCTTCCTTAAAAGAATTACTATCGAAAGAAGGTGTAGTATTTTTAACTAAAGAGCATGAAGGAGAAACATCAAACACATCAATTTTTATTTCAACATTAACATTTGCTTTTATACTTATATTTTCTAAACACAATTTTTTATTAGCATTTTTCAATTTCTTAATTCTACGTTTAGCAATTTCATCCATATGAAATGTGGAAATAGAGTTTGTAACAAAAGGAGAAATAATTGATTTCTTACATTGCTATCAAATGAGTCAAGATTTGAACATAAACTTTCTTTGACATCTTCTCCACAATCCTCTTCCATAAGTGAATTTTCTTCTTCTCTTTCGCATGATGTGTCCTCTTCTTCCAATTCATTTGATGTGCACTCAATAGATCCTTCAATTGAGGAGCTTTTTTGAATACTAATGCAGACATACATATTCTCCAAGTTTTGTAATTATTTTGTTCCTGTAGATGTAGAATCATAAGTTTTTTTAAGAAATTTCCAAATTTAGTAAGCAGCAGGAAAGGTATATATAAGTTATAAAATATGTTGATCTACTGTACAAAATAAACTGTTTAAAGATTTAGCATTTAATACCATTTTTTTTATTTAATATACTATGGGCTCTTTAATTGTAATATTCCAAACTTTTCATCTAAAGATTTAAGAAAATTTTTCATTAGAATTTTTCATCCTTTATAGTTTTCACCCATAAATAATGTTGGTGCTAAAGATTTTTTTCATTTAATAAAATTTCATCCCCTTTAGTGGTTGCGAGATCATGAAATGTCATTTTTCCCGGTTGTGAAGCCATTTTGGAATAATTTTGATACCATGTGTTGGATCTTACGACGCCCTTAGAGTGGGGGGGGGGTGATGCTTTATGGAATTTTGAATATTTAATAAAAATATTTGTGTTTATAAATGAAGTTTCAGAATATTTTATAGGAATCTTAATTTAATAGTTTAATAAAGATTATATTGGATATTAATTATATAATATGTAGGAATTCAATATTTCTTCACTACTGTTAGCGATAAGTTTTACCGCCAAGCACTAGCTCACAGATATTGAATTCAAGAGTTTTTATCTTATAAAAACGAACCTTCCAATATATTTTGTAATAATGCTTTAGGAGAAATATTAATTAAAACATTTTATGCATAGATATAAAATCAAGATATGAATACAAAGAGAGACATAATTTTATTTCTTTTGAATTGAATACAAAATGTTTGTTTTTATAATGCTAGAAATAAAGGTAAAATATGAAAAATCTCTTTTTGATGCTTCATCGGTTCTTCTCCCAAGGATCGACTGGCTATAGCCTATCTTATTGTAGATATGACCTATAGTCTCCCCCTAAATCTAAACTCGACCACGCTGCTACACACAAGGAGGTGAATTCCCCATAAATTATATAAGGGCAAGTTGCAACAAATAAGGCGAATTTCCTATGGAATCCATCCTCGAAATTCGGCATTCTCCTGAATAATTTTTCTTCTCCCGATGCAAAAAGATAAAATAAAAGATATTACAAGATAATAAAAAGTAAGAGAAACTCCCCAAGGATTTTTGAAGCTGAAGACAAAGGTAGTATAGATGTCGGTGTTCTTGAAGCGTTCGCCCTTCGTGCTGAATGTGCATTGCAGCCCTTCTCCTTCAAAATCTCCTTTAGATCATTGTATTTGCACAAAGGATTTCTCTGTCTATCTCTGGAGACGACCCTCTCTCAAAAGTATTGAAGTTTTGGCTTGGTGGTGGAGGAATCACTGCTTTAGAAGGTGTCTCTCTCGAATGCCCGAAGTTTTTGGCCTTTTATAGAAAAATCGCTATCGCCGAGTGATATTTAGCTATCACAGGCGATATCTCTTCAAGCCACCACATGTTCAATGCTGAGATGATTGTACCGATTTAAAATAAAAGTGTCGAGTAGTGCGCGCCATGGCGATCGTGTGGGATATGACCATCATCATGCGGACATCATTTTCTATCACCTAGCGATAGTGGATATCATCAGCAATATCTTCTCTTCACTTTTGTCGTCTGAACCTTTTCTAGATTGTAGATGACTTCGTTCTCATTCTAGAATGGGGAGGCATATTATGAAACTCTTCCCAAATTGAAATTTATGGTTGTTTGAAGTTCAGTACACAAAACTCGTCCTTTTTTTTAAAGTGTACACACCCTTAGATCATGCCCAAGACCGGGGACTTGTTTCCTCATTCAACATGTACAACCTGCAAACTATAAACACACAAAACACTATATCAAATACATCACAGTATTTGTTATTCTCAAACCAAGAGATGCGGAATGCGTGCTCCAACAAACTGTATGTATAACGCCCCAAATTCATTAAGGCAGGATATAGTTCTCTGAAGGTTATCGCCTGACGGTAGCTAGTTACCGCACGACGGTAGCTGGGGAATTAAACTGTCATAGCTCTCTGGAAGCTATTACCCAGCGTTATGGTTACTGCTGGCGATAGACTGGTCAACTTAATTGATGAAGTTCTCGAGTTTCTACCGCACGACGTTAGCCTTACCGTGGAGCGGTAGAAGAGCAGTTATGACGCATCCACGTATCAACGCCCGATTCGAGTTTTGAGTGGTGGCGTCCTTAAGAAGCTAAACGATTGAGGTATCGCACAGCGGTAGCGCTCGTAAACTAAATTCTAGATAAAATCGTCACCATTTGCTGGTTTTATTTAGGGATCCAACGGCTATAGGTTGCCCTAGTGGGTATATGGCCGAGAGAGTAGGGTTCCATCTGACTTTTCCCTTGGACCTTCTCTTTCTAATGTTAGAGAGAAGAGAGAGAGAAGAAGGAAGAAGAGGAAGGAGATCTCACCACCGTTGGAGTTCTGAGGCTCCGATTCACAAGACGAGTCCGGATTTGTGGAGGCAAGATCGCTGCGGTCTCGTTCATCTGTCTAGATCTTTGGCATGGCATCGAAGAGAGCATAAAGGGTAACGATTCTCTACTTGGACATGTGAATTCCTATTTCTTTTGCATAAGAAACCCTCTCCCGTGAGTGTGCAGTGAGTGTGAAGCTTTCCTTCATGTAGATATGGTATATCCCCGTAGTTTTGCATTTAGAGTTCAGAGTCGAAGTACGAAAATAGGCATAATGTGTGAAGCCCATCCGGACAGGTTGGTTTGTATTGGTGATGTTTTTCATATGTTTGTTTTGCCGGAGAAGACTCCGTGTTGTATGTTTTTTGGGTTTCTATGTGGCAGATTGCAGCAGGTAACTTTGGGGACTAACTCTAAGGAGCACCAAAAAATCTGGGCAGAATCATTTCTACTTGGTACCACACAGATGTATTGTTATCACCGACGGTAGCTCTATGAGAGAGCTATTATGAGGCCTGTCTCGTCGAGACCTGAGGGCCAGTGTTGTGGACCTGAGTTCTTGGAGAGCCCAGCTTGGTGGCCTGAGAGGCAGCCAGTGAACATAACGTAGTTATGTATGTTGGAATGGGAAAAGGGAGGTTGACCCGCGTCATGGCTTGTTGCACCCGACAATTTGAGAACCGGGATATGAGCGAAATGTACCCAATAGCTATGCCGAACAACCTGTGGGTTGTGTTACCTTTCGTAGCCATAGTTACGAGTCTTAGGCCTTGAGCCAGAAAGACTATTTAATGCTCATGTATATTGATCGTCACTGAGTATGGTGGTGGGACCCGGGTATTTGTTTGGTACACTGAGAATGTGCCCTGAGTGCACGAGGCGTGTGGTCATCACACCAGCGTCTGTGGTGAAGTGTGCTTATATTGAACTTTCGTAGCCATGTTCGATTTTGCTAATACTATATAGGGAAGGAGCACCGCCTCCTTAGGTTAGGGGTGGGGTCGTTATAATTTGGTCAGCCTTAGCTTACCATTGCTTTATTTTGCCACCGTTCGGTGGATTGTTCATATGCAGGAACAAGTGAGGCAAGTGTCAAGTAGCGGGCTAAAGCCATTATTGTTGTGCTAGACCTTGATGGCCAAAGAGAAGAGTTTTCCTTTACTACTTTCATATGTGGTCGGCCTGTGTGCCGAAGTCTGTAAAACACTTATTGTTTAAGTAAACAGTTGTAAGTCCATAAGGCCGAGACTCTTTGTCTATTCTTACTTTCATTCCTATTTTGGGCTATAATGGACATTCATGTTTTGTGATGGGTTCTTCCAACTTATTTATAAGCTTTTGCTAGAATGCTCTGTGTTAGGATTCAAAATTTTATTATTGTAATTTGGTATTAATATGTAACTCCACTGACTATCCCTGAAATATTGTGTGGGGTCCAGGCCGGACCTTCTGTTATATTCCATATGATGGATGAGGGTGTTATAATTTGGTATCAGACTACAGTGTCGGTCTTTCTTATGAGAATTCGTGGACGAATTCATTTTAGGGGTGGTGAGCACAGGTATGTGCGTCATTATTATAACATGAAAAAAACCCTTGAATGTCCACTTAGGAATGAAAATACTCATGTTTGAGGAACCTGAGTGTTCCAATGATTGTATTTTGGTAATCTGTTTGTTGCCTAATTGAGTGTTTTTACAATATAGGTGGCTAGGAGTGGTGCGGGATAATCGGAACGTCTGCACTCTGCGGAAAGAAGTGCACCTAATGACATGCCTGCAACCCCTCCTTCGGCAGAGATGATAAGACTTGTGGTTGAGGCTGTGTTTGCGATGATAAATCCCCAGCCAGGGAGATAAGCACAACCTCCTGCCCCTATCATGGAGCAGGTCCTGCTTTTTGCGGTAGTGCTTAGAGTGGTGGAACGAGTGGCTGTGGAGACTTTGGTGCCAAGAGGAGCGACATAAAAGTAACTCAAACATGTGATGAGCTTCAATCCTCTAGTGTTTACGGGGAATGGAACCCCAACCTAGGCTGAGGATTGGCCTCTCGTGTTAAGAGAGTCTTGACGGCAACTGAGATGGAGGAATGGTAGAAAACCACCATAGCCACTTTCCTATTGGATGGAGAGGTGAGACTATGGTGGGAGGAGTTGGAGCTGCATCTCTTGGTTTGAAGACTACTCACCAATGTCTTGATTGAGGAGTTCTCGAGGTTATTCCTGGCTAGATACCTACCCTCGACATAGAGGATCGACATGGAGAATCAGTTTCAGAGACTAACGCAGGGAAAAGTAGCGTGGATAAGTATCTCCACTAGTTAACAAAGTTGGGACGTTATGTTGGCGTTACTTTTGCTGACGAGGAGCGTAAGACCAACTGGTTCTATGAGGGTTTATGTGATGACCTAAGGCTACTGCTCTATGAGACCATGGCGTAGGGTTTCCTAACTCTAGTCAATATCGACCGATCTCTGGATCAGAAAGATGTGAAGAGAGTTCAAGAGAAGAAGGACTCAAGCTTGAAGAAGTCGGAGTTCAAGGTGCCGAGCTCGTCAAAGTTTGGGTTTTGTAAGTGGAACAAGAATGCGAGGAATTTTGGTCCAGCCCTATATTCGGGTGCATTTGGAGTTACTTCAATGCGAAGCCCTATTACTGTCTATAATTGTGGCAAGCAGGTACACATTGCCCCAGACTGTTGGAGTGGGCTCCCGAAGTCAGAAAAGTAGCCTGGAGCATCTTATGCGGAGAAGGGAAAGGCGGTGGAGTCAACCGCATCCCACTACGCTCTAGCCCTGCCTAGAGTTTACAACCTTGGATAATAGGAGGCCATAAAGCAGGCTGATGTGGTGACAACTTGTGTTAATTAATAGCACATTTAGCTCTATATACTTGTTGCCTTTTGCGTGTTAGCTTTTGACTTGTTGTACTAGGCTTTATTTTGATCTTTAATTATCCGACGAGAGTACTGTTCGATACGGGAGCTTCATACTCCTTTTTGTTCGAGGAATTTGTGTCGCGCATTGGAGTGCCTTCTTCGATGGCAAGGGATAAATTGGATGTGTTGCCGCCTAACGGGTGTTCTATACGCGCAGATAGGGTTTGTTGCGTGAAGGTACGGATTGTGAGTCAAGTGTTTGACTTGCAAGCATCACTACTTTCGATAGTGGAGTTTGATGTGATCTTTGGTATGGACTGGCTCTCAGAGCAGCGTGCGTACATTTATTGCAATCGCATGGTGGTCAGACTGAGAGTGGATACAGAGCTTGAGATGACGTTCTCTGGCATGAGGGGATTGAGCAAGACTTTGATGTCTACTCTCCAGGTGGTTAAGGTAGTTCGTAGGGGTGCAGAGCTATTTTTCACTTTAGTGGAGGCTTCGAAGCCCAAGCCAAGTCTGTATTGTATCCCAATTGTATCAGAGTTTCCTGACGTTTTTCCAGAAAATCTTCTTGGAGCTCAACCTCAGCGAGAGATTGACTTCACCATCGATCTAATTCAAGGTGCCAAGCCTATATCACGCTCCCCATAACGCTTAACGCCTAATGAGATTGCGAAATTGATGGTACAACTTCAAGTGCTATTAGATCAAGGGTATGTGCGTCCAAGTTAATCGCCTTGGAGCGCACCAGTCTTTTTGTTAAGAAGAAGGACAGGAGTTTACGATTGTATATTGATTACAGAGAGTTTAATAAGCTAACAGAGAAGAATAGATATCTGATCCTGAGGATTGATGATCTGATTGATCAGCTGGTCGGGTCGACTATGTACTCGAAACTAGATTTAAAATCTGGGTACTATCAGCTGAGAATAAGGGAAAGTGACATTCCTAAGACAGCTTTAAGCACACGTTATGGGCATTATGAGTTCACCGTCATGCCGTTTGGGCAGACAAATGCACCATCTGTGTTTATGGATTTGATAAACAAGACGTTCAGAGAATACTTGGACCAGTTCATGATAGTCTTCATCGATGATATACTGGTGTACTCACAGTGCGAGGATGATCATTTAAAGCATCTACATATGGTATTGGAGACACTAATGAGGAACCAACTGTATGTCAAGTTCTCCAAATGTGTGTTTTGGCTGTCCTCGGTAGCATTCCTTGGTCACGTAGTTAGTTAAGTGGTAATCGCGGTAGATCCGACAAAGATAGTTGCGATATGGGACTGGCCAGTGTTGTCTACTATGGCAGAAGTCCGCAGTTTTCTGGGGCTTGCCGGCTATTACAGGCGCTTCGTGGAGAAATTCTCGTGGATAGCATTGCCCCTCACTACTCTGACAAGGAAGGATCAGAAGTTTGTTTGGTCACCGGAGTGCGCACAAGTTTTCAAAGAACTAATGTGTTGTCAGACCACGACGCTTGTCTTATGTTCGTCATGTGGATCGAAGGGCTATGATATTTACAGTGATGCCTAGGGGAGTGGATTAGGCTGTGTTTTGCTTCAGCATGGGAAGGTGATCGCCCATGGATCGCTCTAGTTGAAGGTGCATTAGAGGAATTACTTGGTCCTTGATTTGGACTTGGCGGCGGTGGTATTCGCTCTCAAGCTTTGGAGGCATTATCTGTATGGGGTAAAGGTCAGTATTTATTCAGATCACAAGAGCCTGAAGTATCTGATAGATCAGAAGGACCTGAACATGTGTCAGTGAAGGTGGATGGAGTTCCTTAGGGACTACACCTACAAGATTCACTATATTCCCGGGAAGAGGAACGTTGTGCAGATGCTTTGAGCCGTAGGACTCCTGCATGAGCCAATTGGTTACAGATGTACGATGAGCAGCTTATTCGTGATTTGGAGGCCTTGGAAATCTCTTGGGTTGACAAGGGATCTAGTGCAAACACATGTTTGAGTTGGAAGGAGGTTCAATACGACCTCGCAGACAGGATTCAACAGGCCCTAGAGTTGGACGTGAGCTTGACACGTCACTGGGCGGAAACATTTGATGGGTCTAATGACCAGTTCTCTATCGACGATGGCCTTTTGTGGTAAGGCAGCCGATTGTGTACCTCCAATATGGGGAAGTTGCGAGAATAATTGTTGTACGAGGCACATTTCTCAAAGTATTCGATTCACCCTGGTAGCACCAAGATGTTCAAGGATATGAAGAAACTATTCTGGTGGCCAGGTCTGAAGAAAGACATAGCATTATATGTGGCGAAATGTCAGACGTGTGCCTTGGTAAAGGCCGAGTGCTAGAAGCCTGGCGAATTCCTGAAGTCATTATCTATATCAGAGTGGAAATTTGATGACATCTCCATTGATTTTGTGAACGGCTTACCAAGATCGCGTAAGGGGAACGACGCCAATTGGGTGGTCGTTGATCGTTTAACGAAGGTGTCACACTTCATACCCAATAAGAAGGATGATTCAGTGGAGAAGCTGGTGAAGCTTTATGTGGACAGCATAGTCCGTTTGCATGGCGTACCCTGTAGAATTGTTAGTGATCGAGATGGTCAGTTCACATCCATCGATTGGAGGCTCATTCATCAATGGTTGGGTACCAAATTGAACTTCAGCATGACTTTTCACCCACAGACAGATGGTCAGACTGAATGGGTGAATAGGACAATGGAAGATATGTTTCGTATGTGTTCTTTGGATTTGGGGAAAAGGTGGGAGGACCATCTTTTTATGATTGAGTTTGCATACAATAACAGCTACCAAACCAGCATTCAAATGACGCCTTTTGAGACTCTGTATGGTAGGAGATATCGTACTCAATTATCTTGGGTAGAAATGGGAGAATCGAAGTTGTACAAGCGAAGGGACGTACTCCTTAAGAAGCTAAACGATTGAGGTACCACGCGACGGTAAATTATTACGGAGCGGCGGTAGCGCTCGTAAACTGAATTCTTGATAGAATCGTGACCGTTTGCTGGTTTTATTTAGGGATCCGATGACTGGAGGTTTCCCCTACGGGTATATGATGAGAGAGTAGGGTTCCATCTCACTTTTCCATTAGACCTTATCTTTCTAAGTGTTAGAGAGCAGAGAGAGTGAAGAAGGAAGAAGTGGAAGGAGATCATGCCACCATTGGAGTTTCGAAGCTCCGATTCGCAAGATGAGTCCAAATCTGTGGAGGCAAGATCGTTGCGGTCGCGTTCATCCATCTATATCTTTAGCATGACACCGAAGAGAGCGCAAAGGGCAATGATACTCTACTTGGACATGTGAAGTCCACTTCCTTTTGCATAGGAAACCCTCTCCCATGAGTGTGCGGTGAGTGTGAGGTTTTCCTTCAAGTAAATACGGTATATCCCCATAGTTTTGTATTTAGAGTTCAGAATCAAAGTACGAACATAGGCATTGTTTGTGAAGCCAATCCGGACAGGTTGGTCTGGATTGGTGATGTTTTTCATATATTTTTTTGCCGGAGAAGACTCTGTGCTGTATGTTTTTTGGGTTTCTATGCGGTAGATTGCAACAGGGATCTTTGGGGACTAACTCCAAGGAGCACCCGAAAATCCGGGCAGAATCACATTTCTGCTAGGTACCGTGCGGTGGTAGTGTTATTGCCGGCTGTATCTCTATTACAGAGTTGTTGTGAGGCTGAGTGCTTAGAGAGCACAACTTGGTGGCCTGAGAGCCAGCCAGTGAACAGAACGAAGTTATGTGTGTTGGAATGGGAAAGGGGAGGTCGACACACGTCATGGCTTGCTGCGCCCGGCGATTTGAGCAACGTGATATGACCGAACTATACCCAGTAACTATGTCGATCGACCTGTGGGTAGTGTTACCTGTCGTAGCCATAGTTACGAGTCTTAGGCCTTGATCCGGAAAGACTATTTAATGCTCATGTATGTTGGCCGTCACTGAGAACGGTGGTGGGACCTTGGTTTTTGTCGGGTACACCGAGAATGTGCCCTGAGTGCAAGGGGCGTTTGGTCGTAACACCAGCGTCTGTGGTGAAGTGTGCTTATATTGCACTTTCATAGCCATGTTCGGTTTTGCTAATGCAATGCAGGGAAGTAGCACCGCCACCCCGGGTTATGGGTAGGGTCGTTATAATTTGGTCAGCCTTAGCTGACCGTTGCTTTATTTTGCCACCGTTCGGTAGATTGTTCATATGTAGGAACAGGTGAGCCAAGTGGCAAGTAGCGAGCTAAAGCCCTTGTTGTTGTGCTGGCCCTTGAAGGCCAAAGCGAAGTGTTTTCCTTTACTACTTTCATGTGAGGATGGCCTGCGTGCCGAAGTCTGTAAAACACTTATTGTTTAAGTAAACAGTTGTAAGGCCATAAGGTCGATACTCTTTGTCCATTCTTACTTTCATTCCTGTTTTTGACTATAGTGGACATTCATGTGTTGTGATGGGTTCTTCGAACTTATTTATAAGCTTCCGCTAGAATGCTCTGTGTTAGGATTCGAAATTTTATTATAGTAATTTGGTATTAATATGTAACTCCACTGACTGTCCGTGGAATATGGCATGGTCCCCCGATCGGACCTTCTATTATATTCCATGTGATAGATGGGGGTGTTACAATTTGGTATCTGACTACAGTGTATGTCTTTCTTATAAGAATTCATGGACAAATTGTTTAAGGGGTGGTGAGCACAGGTATGTGAGTCATCGTTATAACATGAAAAGAGCCCTTGATTGTCAACTTAGGAATGAAAATACTCATGTTTTAGGAACCTGAGTATTCCAATGATTGCGTTTTAGCAATCTATTTGTCGCCTAATGGAGTGTTTTTATAATATAGGTGGCTAGGAGTGGTGCAGGACAGTAAGAACATCTGTTCTCTGCGGTAAGCAGTGCACCTAATGACATTCCTGCAACCCTTCCTTCGGCAGAAATGATAAGACTTGTGGCTGAGGCAGTGTTTACGATGATAAACGCCCAGCCAGAGAGGCAAGCACAACCTTCTGCCCTATCATAGAGTAGGTCCCACTTCGAGCGGCAGAGCCTAGAGTGGTGGAATGAATGGCTATAGAGCCTTTGGTGCCAAGAGGAGCGATAGAATAGCAGCTCAAACATGTGATGAGCTTCAATCCACCAGTGTTTACGGTGACTGGAACCCCAACCCAGGCTGAGGATTGACTCTCGCATGTTAAGAGAGTCTTGAGGGCATCTGAGACGGAGGAATGGTAGAAAACCACCATCGCCACTTTCCTGTTGGAGGGAGAGGCGAGACTGTGTTGGGACGAGTTGGATCTGCATCTAATGGTTGGAAGACAACTCACCGATGTCTCGATGGAGGCGTTCTCGAGGTTATTCCTTGCTAAATACCTCACCTCGGCACAGAGGATCGACATGGAGAATCAGTTCCACAGACTAATGCAGGGAGAAAGTAGTGTGGATGAGTATCTGTAAGTGTTCACAAGGTTTGGACGTTATGCTGCCATTACTTTTGGTGTCGAGGAGCGTAAGACCAACCGGTTCTATGAGGGTTTATGTGATGACCTAATGTTACTGCTCTCTGGGACCATAACGCAGGGTTTCCTACCACAGTTCAATACCACCCGATCTCTGGAGAAAGATGTGAAGAGAGTTCAAGAGAAGAAGGACCCAAGCTTGAAGAAGTTAGAGTTCAAGGTGCCTAGCTCTTCAAAGTCCGGGTTTCATAAGTGGAACAAGAAGGAGAGGACTTCGAGTCCAGCCCCACCTTCAGGTGCATTTGGAGTTACTTCAGTGCGAGGCCGGGTTACTTGCTACAATTGTGGCAAGCAGGGACACATCACGCAAGACTGTTTGAGTGGGTGCCCGAAGTCAGAAAATAAGCCTTGAGCATCTTATGCGGAGAAGGGAAAGGAGGTGGAGTCAACCGCATCCCACTACGCTCCAGCCCAGCCTAGAGTTTACAACCTTAGCCAATAGGAGGCCATAAAGCAGGCTGACGTGGTGACATATATGAGTTAATTAATAATACGTTTAGCTCTATATACTTGTTTCCTTTTGCGTGTTAGCTTTTGACTTTTTTGCTAGGCTTTATTTTTATCTTTAATTGTCCACCGAGAGCACTGTTCGATACGGGAGCTTCGCACTCCTTTTTGTCTGAGGAATTTGTATCACGCATTAGAGTGCCTTATTCATTGGCAAGGGATAAATTGGATGTGTTGCTGCCTAACATGTTTTCTATGCGTGCGGATAATGTTTGTTGCATGAAGGTACAGATTGGGAGTCAAATGTTTGACTTGCAAGCATCACTACTTTAGATAGTGGAGTTTGATGTTATCTTTGGCATGGACTGGCTCTTGGAGCACCGTTCGTACATTGATTGCAATCGCAAGGTGGTCATACTGGGAGTGGATACAGAGCTTGAGATGACGTTCTCTAACATGAGGGGATCGGGCAAGAATTTGATGTCTGCTCTCTAGGTGGTTAAGGAAGTTCGTAGGGGTGCAGAGCTATTTTTCACTTTAGTGGAGGCTTTGAAGCCCAAGCCAGGTACGGATAGCATCGCAGTTGTATCAGAGTTTCCTGACATTTTTCCTGAAAATCTCCCTGGAGCTCAACCTCAGCGAGAGATTGACTTCACCATCGAGCCAGTGTCAGGTGTCACTCCTATGTCATGCTCCCTGTACCGCTTAGTGCCTAAGGAGATGGCGGAATTGAAGGTACAACTTCAAGAGCTTTTAGATTAAGGGTATGTGCATCCAAGTTCGTTGCCTTGGACCGCGCCAGTCCTTTTTGTTAAGATGAAGGACGGGAGTTTGACTGTGTATTGATTACCGAGAGTTGAATAAGCTGACAGAGAAAAATAGATATTTAAACACTAGGATTGATGATCTATTTGATCAGCTGGTCGGGTTGACTGTGTACTAGAAACTACATTTGAAATATGGGTACTATCAGCTGAGAATAAGGGAAAGTGACATTTCCAAGATGGCTTTTAGCACACGTTATTGGCATTATGAGTTCACCGTCATGCCGTTTGGGCTGACGAATGCGCCATTCGTGTTTATGGATTTGCTGAATAGGACATTCAGAGAGTACTTGGACCAGTTCATGATAGTCTTCATCAATAATAAACTGGTGTACTCATAGTGCGAGGATGATCATTTCAAGCATCTACATATGGTATTGGAGACACTAAGGAGGAACCAACTGTATGCCAAGTTCTCCAAATGTGAGTGTTGGCTATCCTCGGCAGCATTCCTTGGTCACATAGTTAGTGGAGTGGGAATCGTGGTAGATCTGGCGAAGAAAGTTGTGATACGGGAGTGGTCTGTGTTGTCTATTGTGGCGGAAGTCCGCAGTTTTCTGCGGCTTTCCGGCTATTACAGGTGCTTCGTGGAGAACTTCTCGCGGATAGCATTGCACCTCACTACTCTGACAAGGAAGGATCAGATGTTTGTTTGGTTGCCAAAGTGCGCACAAGCTTTTGAAGAACTAAAGTGGTGTCTGACCACGACACCATTCTTATGTTTGCCATGTGGATCGAAGGGCTATGAGATTTACTGTGACACCTCGGGGAGTGGATTAGGTTGTGTTCTGCTTCAGCACAGGAAGGTGATAGCCTATGGATCGCGCCAGTTGAAGGTGCATGAGAGGAATTACCAGGTCCATGATTTGGAGTTGGCGGCCATGGTATTCGCACTCAAGCTTTGTAGGCATTATATGTATGGGGTAAAGGTCGATATTTATTCAGATCACAAGAGCCTGAAGTATTTGATTGATCAGAAGGACCTGAACATGCGTCAGTGAAGGTGGATGGAGTTCCTTAGGTACTTCGCCTATAAGATTCACTATATTCCCAGGAAGGGGAACGTCATGGAAGATTTTTTGAGCCGTAGGACTCCTGCATGAGCCAATGGGTTACAGATGTACGACGAGTGGCTTATTCGGGATTTGGAGGCCTTGGAAATCTCTTGTGTTGACAAGGGATCTAGTGCAAATGCATGTTTGAGTTGGATGGAGGTTCAATATGACCTTGCGGACAGGATTAGGCAGGCCTTGGAGTTGGACGTGAGCTTGAAATATCACCGGGCAGAAACTATTGATGGGTCTAATGACCAGTTCTCTATCAACGATGGCCTTTTATGGTAAGGCAGCAGATTGTGCGTCCCCAATGTTTGGAAGTTGCGAGAAGAATTGATGTACGAGGCGCATTTCTCTATGTATTCGATTCACCCTGGGAGCACCAAGATGTCAAGGATATAAAGAAACTATTCTGGTGGCGAGGTCTGAAGAAAGACATAGCATTATGTGTGGCGAAATGTCAGATGTGTTCCTTAGTAAAGGCCGAGTGCCATAAGCCTGGAAAATTCCTGAAGTCCTTACCTATACCGGAGTGGAAATTTGATGACATCTCCATGGATTTCGTGCATAGCTTACCGAGATCGCATAACGGGAACGACCTCATTTGGGTGGTCGTTGATCGTTTAACGAAGGTGTCACACTTCATACCCAATAGGAAGGATGATTCAGTGGAGAAGCTGGCGAAGCTTTATAAGGACAGCATATTCCGTTTGTATGGTGTACCTAGGAGCATCGTTAGTGATCGAGATGGTCGGTTCACATCCAATGATTGGAGGCTAATTCATCAATAATTGGGTACCAAGTTGAACTTCAGCATGGCTATTCACCCATAGACAGATGGTTAGACGAAAGGGTGAATAGGACAATGGAAGATATGCTTCGTATGTGTGCTTTGGATTTTGGGAAAAGGTGGGAGGACCATCTTTTTATGATTGAGTTCGCGTACAATAACAAATACCAAGCCAGCATTCAGATGGCGCCTTTTGAGGCTCTGTACAATATGAGGTGTTGTACTCCGTTGTCTTGGGTATAAACGGGAGAATCAAAGCTATACAAGCAAAGGGACGTTTAAGATGATTCAATGATACGATTGATTCGAGAATGGATACTTATTGATCAAGATAGGCCGGCCAAGTACTATAATGCCAAGCATCAGAACATGTAGTTTGCGGCGGGCGATTGGGTATACCTCAAGATAAACCTTTTAAAGGCGTATCAAGGATTTGACGCTTAAAGAAACTTACTCCAAGATATGTTGGGCCTTTTGAGATCTTGGAGCGTGTTGGTGAACCGCTTATAATTTGGCTCTTTCGGTGGAGTTGAACAGTTTGCATGATGTATTTCACATCTCAATGATGCGGAAGGCTATTCCAGAGCCTACTTAAGTGATTGTTGTGAATCAAGTGCCAGTCGACAGTGGCTGGATGATGAAGGTCAAGCCCATTCGGATCGTGGACGTAGAGGTCAAGCATCTGCAGAACAAATCCATTAAGATGATCATGATCCTTTAGGACAACTGTGGACGAGAAGAGATTTTTTGGGAGCACGAGCAAACTATGAGGGAGGAGTTCCCTGAGTTTTTTCGCTTAGGTAATCAGTTGTACTATTTTCTTTTTGTATTTTCCTGTATCGTCAAATTTCGGGATGAAATTTCTTTGAGTGGGGGAGATTTGTATCGCCCCAAATTCTGTAAGGCAGGATATGGTTCTCTGAAGGTTATCACCCGATAGTAGCTAGATACCGCGCGGCGGTAGCTGGGGAATTAAACTGTTAGAGCTCTCCGAAAGCTATCTCCCGACGTTATGGTTACCACTGGCAATAGACAGGTCAACTTAATTGACGAACTTCTCAGGTGTCAATCGCGCAGCGTTAGCCTTACCGCGGAGCGGTAGAAGAGCAGTTATGGCGCGTCCACGTGTCAACGCCCGATTCGAGTTTTGAGCGGTGGCTTCCTTAAGAAGCTGAACGATTGAGGTACCGCGCGGCGGTAGCGCTCGTAAACTGAATTATAGATAGAATCGTGACCGTTCGCTTGTTTTATTTAGGGATCCGACGGCTGGAGGTTGCCCCTGCGGGTATATGGCCGAGAGAGTAGGGTTCCATGTCACTTTTCCTATGGACCTTCTCTTTTTAAGTGTTAGGGAGAAGAGAGAGTGAAGAAGGAAGAAGAGGAAGGAGATCATGCCACCATTGGAGTTCCGAAGCTCCGATTCGCAAGACGAGTCCGGATCTGTGGAGGCAAGATCGTTGCGGTCGCGTTCATCCATCTAGATCTTTAACACGACACCGAAGAGAGCGAAAAGGGTAACGATACTCTACTTGGACATATGAAGTCCTCTTCCTTTTGCATAGGAAACCCTCTCCCGCAAGTGTGCGGTGAGTGTGAGGCTTTCCTTCAAGTAGATACGATATATCCCCATAGTTTTGCATTTAGAGTTCGGAATCAAAGTACGAACATATGCATGGTTTGGGAAGCCCATCCGGATAGGTTGGTCTATATTGGTGATGCTTTTCATATGCTTTTTTGTTGGATAAGACTCCGTGCTGTATGTTTTCAGGTTTCTACACGGTAGATTGCAGCAGGGAACTTTGGGGACTAACTCCAAGGAGCACCCGAAAATCAGGGCAGAATCGCATTTCTTCTAGCTACCGCGCGGCGGTAGTATTACCGCCGGCGGTAGCTCTGTGAGAGATCTGTTGTGAGGCTTGTCTCGTCAAGACCTGAGAACCAGTGTTGTGGGGCTGAGTGCTTGGAGAGCCCATCTTGGTGGCCTTAGAGCTAGACAGTTAACATAACATAATTATGTGTGTTGGAATGTGAAAGGGGCGGTCGACCCACATTGTGGCTTGTTGTGCCCGATGATTTGAGCAACGGGATATGACAGAACTATACACAGTAGATATGTAGATCGACCTATGGGTAGTGTTACCTATCGTAGCCATAGTTACGAGTCTTAGGCCTTGAGCTGGAAAGACTATTTAATGCTCATGTATGTTGGCCGTCACTGAGTACGGTGGCGGGACCCTGGTTTTTGTGCAGTACTCCGAGAATGTGCCCTGAGTGCACAGGGCGTGTGGTCGTAGCACCAAAGTCTGTGGTGAAGTGTGCTTATATTGCAATTTTGTAGCCATGTTCAGTTTTGCTAATGTTATGCAGGGAAGGAACACCGCCGCCCCGGGTTAGGGGTGGGGTCGTTATAATTTGGTCAGCCTTAGCTGACTGTTGCTTTATTTTTCCCCCGTTTGGTGGATTGTTCATATGCAGGAACTGGTGAGCCGAGTTGAAAGTAGCGTGCTGAATCCCTTATTGTTGTGCTGGCCCTTGAAGGCCCAAGCAAAGTGTTTTCCTTTTCTACTTTCATGTGTGGCCCGCCTGTATGCCGAAGTTTGTAAAACACTTATCCTTTAAGTAAACAGTTGTAAGGCTATAAGGCTGAGACTCTTTGTCTATTCTTACTTTCATTCCTATTTTGGGCTATAATGGACATTCATGTTTTGTGATGGGTTCTTCCAACTTATTTATAAGCTTCTGCTAGAATGCTCTGTGTTAGGATTCGAAATTTAATTATAGTAATTTGGTATTAATATGTTACTCCACTGACTGTCCGTGGAATATGGCGTGGGGCCCCGAACGGACCTTCTATTATATTCCATGTGACGGATGGGGGCGTTACACTATGCATCCCCCATCTTTAGAGATGATAGCCTTTGGTCTTGGAGGAGAGGGTGTTTGCCTATCTTGGAGGAGATGATGTGGTTTTGGCATGGCAGCAAAGGCTTGTGGTGGTGCAGTGGCCTTGACGAAGTTTCCCTCCAACAGTGAGGGCATGGCGGAGAAGGCATGCGAGAGTGCAATGACCTTGATGGTATTTCTCTCTGGTGGGGCAGCTTGGTGTCGAAGGCATGCGCGGATGTAATTGGCCTCAATAGTGCTTCTTCGGTGCTGTCATGTGGTTTCATCATCATTTGACGAGGAAGGTTCATAGTGAATCTTGTGCATCCGGTGTGATAGCGTATTACAGTCCAGATTATTCTCTCTAAAACTCTTTAGTTTCAAGGAAAGCCAAACACCTAGTGGGAGTGAATAGGTTTTCTAGTCTTTTATGACTGTCTTTAACTTAGTGTGTTCTGAGTTAGCTTAGTTTGCTTGCTTTCAAGACAATCACACAGCACACATAAGATTTATTATGGTTCCCCAAATTCTGGGTAAATCCACTATCCCTCACACCTTTCTAACTGCTTGTTAGACAAGTCACTTCTCCAAATCTCGGCTCCAAAGAGCTTACAACACAGATCCTGTAGGATCTCTCAGTCTCCTCCAAGACTTACCTCAGGCACAAGGCCCTACCTTAGAGAAAACTGCACCTACAGTTCAATGATCAAAAAATCACCTACCTCAGACTAAATCAATATTGCTACACTCAGGCTGAAAGGATAGCCATACCTCAGAAAGAATGACTCCCTTACAGCTCAGACACAAAGGCCCTACCTCAGATCTACATGAGGATCTTACAACTCAGGCACAAAGGCCCTACCTCAGAGAGAATGACCTTCCTACCTCAGATATAAAATAGATCCTACCTCAGGCAAACTGCCCTACACTCAGATCCATATAAGCATCCTACCTCAGCCTTTATAAAATAGGCTTACACCTTAGGCACAAAGGCCCTACCTCAGATCCACAACAGGGATCCTACAATCTCAGGCATAAATGCCCTACAACTCAGATCCAAGACTGGATGCTACAGAGAGAATAGAGTTTGTTGGTGTTGATTTGTCTCCTGATAAAAGTTCTCTAAGTCTGCCTTCCTAAGCTGAGATAAACTCAGCCCAACCTTCTTCACAATAATAAGAAACTAATCTTCAGGTTGACTTGGCTTGTGCTAGAAGTATCTTGCAGTGAAATGCTTCTTACTGAACTGAGAGTGAATCTCATTCTTATCTTTGACTCCAGAGAGATAGCTCTCTGAGCCTTCTTTTTCCTGAACTAAGATAGCTTAGTCCAATCTTCTTCTCAGAAACAAGATTGTTGATCTTCAAGTTGATTTTGCTTGTACTGAGAAGTAACTTGCAGTGAATTGCTTCTTACTGAACTGAGAGTGAATCTCAGTCCTATCTTTAACTCCAAAGAGATAGTTATCTGAGCCTACTGCTTCCTGATCTAAGTTAACTCAACCCTAACCTCTTCTCAGTAATAAGAAATTTATCTTCAATAAACAGCTGCTTGTGCTGGAAGAAAATCAAAAACAAAGTCTTTGAACTTGCAGATGAAGACAATGATTTGACTGTTCTTTATACCCTTCAATCAGCTAACCTTGACTGCAGAAATTAGAATTATGCTTCTTCTTCTTTCTCAGAAATCAATTCTGAACTTGCTGTAGCAGATGAAGATAGCTACAGCAAACTGGAAGAACTTTTAGTCCAGCAGTTTTGAACTTCATCTTCAAGCTCAGCAATAATGGCGTGCGAGAAGATAATGAAGTTCCACCTCTTTGCAAAATGAAAAACCCTAAGAGTTGTCTTTGCATCTGCCGAACTTATCCCTTTTATCTTCCTCCATCCAATGACTATTTGACCCGTAGGCCCCACTGAAGTTGTTGCTTGCAACCAATCTTTATCTACAAAAGTCATACTGTAGACCCACGACGTCGTTTGCAATATATTGTAGCTTTCCCGCAACAATTTAAAACTTTGCTGACTCATGCTGACGTCAGCATCTGTGGACTTAGCAAAATTCTCAGTTTCATCCTAGGCATTGAGTGCATTGAGTGAATGGCCTTCACTCAGCACAAAAACCCTTAGTCAGAATAACTACACTTCCAAGCGTTTAGTGCATTGAGTGAATAGCCTTCACTTAACGCTTTTGTACTTAAATAATCTTTCTGCTGATTAGGCGTTGAGTGCGTAGAGTGAGCCTTCATCACTCAACGCCAACTTGACTTAGCCAAATTCTGCCCTGCTAGGCGTTGAGTGCGTTGAGTGAATTGCCTTCACTCAATGCTTTTGGACTTGGCCAATTTCTTCTACACTACCAGGCATTGAGTGCATTGAGTGAACCTTCATCACTCAATGCCCCTGGACTTAGTTGCTTCTCTGAATGCCTATCTTTTTGCTAAGGCATTGAGTGAACTGGCTTCACTCAATGCTTTTGTACTTAGCCGCAACTTTCTTTATGAATGCGTTGAGTGAGCCTTCATCACTCAACGCTTCTTCCTTATCCTGCCTTTTTGATGAGGTGTTGAGTGAACTGGCTTCACTCAATGCTTCTGTACTTAGACACAACTTCTTGATGAGCTTGTGTTGAGTGAGCTATCCTCACTCGTCGCATTTGGACTTAGATAGATTTTTCTGTCTATCTTTCCTTAGACTTTGACTGATCATTGCTCTGTCAATGCATTTTGCTTTGGCATTGACTGAGCTGTCCTCACTCAATGCTTCTGGACTTAGCAAGAATTCTTTGATAGAATCTTCAAATGCTTGAGCTTGACTCAACGCTTCTCTTCAGGCATTGAGTGAGATGTCCACACTTAATGATTCTGGGCTTAGTCAATTTTTGTGCTTACCAATGCTATGGCTTTGACAAACTCAGCTATACTCAACCCCTCTTGTTTTATAGCGTTGAGTGAACTGCCTTTGCTCAACGCCTGTGGAGTTAGCCACAATTCTACCTTTACAAACTATTGGGCTTTGATTGTCCAGCTTTACTCTATGCTTTTTGGCATATGGCGTTGAGTGAACTCGCTTCACTCAATGCTTGTGGACTTAGACAGATTTTTGTCTCTCCACCTTTCTATCTTATGATGACTTATCACAACCACTTAGACTACCTGTCTAAACTTGTTCCAAGGAACATCCTACACATGATGAGCTTGAACAACATCAAGTACAATTATGCTCTTAGTGTTGATGGTGATGCATCTTCAAATCAAAGCTAGGGAACATTGAGGGCAATATTCCCAACAATCTCTCCCTATTTGAAGAAGGCAGAACACCCAGTAATATTAAGAAGTATTTTCTCATAAAGGACATAAATTGGAAGGCAGCTGTAAGCTTTCTTATGTCACTTGAAAATTTGAAGCAGCTTTCAGCACACCTCACTGCTTAACACTCAAGTGGAGGACTTTACTCAAACCACTTGAGGGTGGAAACGTAATATGCAATGGCTCAATATTGCTCTCTTCATATTACTTGAATGTTTCCATGTAATATGCACTTACTTAACATGACTTGGTCATGTCAAGTATGTCTTCTGTCAAGTATTGCTTCCACATCTCCCCATGGGCATGTATTGCCCACCATCTCCCCTTTTCTGGCAAGTACTGCTCTACTCAGTATGCTTAACTCCTCCCCATTTAGGGTTTAGGGTATTTCCTACCTCTCCCCCTTTCTGGCTTCTTTAACAAGAAACAGTTTCTTAATGAGGGAGGTGATAGGATAATAGGAGAAATTAACTCTTGATCCTAGCCAATATCTTGTGTTGATGTCACTTAAGAAATTTTCCTAGTGCACAAACTGCTTGACTAGATGTCATACCTCTTGTGTTGATACCACTGATACAACACATCACTACAACCACTTGACTCTGGAGTGGTCCATTGATCCACTTGAGCTGGATGCTATCAGTTATCCACTTGAGCTAATGCCATTCCTCACACCCTGAAAACTTATACATAATGTAGTTGTAGTCAGGGAGGTGATAGATTTTCCTCTTCTCCTACAGTAGTATATCTTTTCAATAGTATCAGCCATCCACTAGGGTATATCTCCCCCTTAGACTTTGCATAGTCCTGAGGACCTGCTGGTCAGCTGTGATGATCTTTGATCCACTGCTGCAGCTGCTGGCTGCCACTTAAAAGGAAGCTGAACTTGTTCCTGCAACTTCTGGATTTTCTCCCCCTCAATAGGAGCATCTGCTATCTTCTATTTACTGGACACATGAGTCCATCTTAGTCATGATACCACTTGATATCACTTGAGAGTCTTGATGTCAAATGATAGACTTGACAGTCTTGATACCACTTTGGAGACTTATCTACCTACAAGAAAAGTAAATCCTGTAACAAGAGTATTACAGGGAGCAACTGAAGCTATACCAAGTTCAATATACCCAACTCAAACATCAAGGTGTTAAACTTGACATCATCTAGTGGCTTAGTAAAGATGTCTGCCACTTGTTTGTCTGTGGGGACAAACTCAAGATAGATGCCTTCTTTTTTCACATGCTCCCTAATAAAAAGATACCTAATCTCAATATGCATAGTCCTGCTATGAGAGACAGGATTCCTAGTAATTGAGATTGCACTAGTTGACTCACAATACATGGGAATGTTACTTATCTCAATGTTGTGATCATGGAGCTGATGCTGGATCCACAAAAACTATGCATAACATCTCCCTGCTGAGATATACTCTGACTCAGTAATGGATATAGCCACACTGGTCTGCTTCTTTTTGCTCCAACGACATCAGCCTTCTCTATTGGAATAGACAAGTTCTGTCCTTGCTTTTCATATCTTCCTTATACCCTGTGGTGGAGGTGCTTCTTCTCCTCTGTCTCTTTTCTTTTAGCTAGGCAGTCAGCACTGACATGCCCAGCCTTGCTACAACAATAACATATTATGTTAGAAGAAATATGTTTTATGGGTTTAGTATCATACCTATCTCCTTTGGAGAGCTTCTTCCTAGATTTGTTGTGATCCTTCTTGTAATGTGAGGAGGAGGAAGATTTGTTCTTCCACTGCTTCATCTTCATCATTTTATGGAACTGCCTGAAGAATAGTGACAGTTCACCATCTGATAGCACATTTCTAGAGGAGCTGGGATCTGAGCTTTCTGACTCTGCAACTCTCCTAGGTGGAGAAGGAGTCTTTCCCTTGCTTCTTTTTATGGCTTCAGCTATGAAGGCCACAGATTTGTCTTTGCCACTTGAAAGTCTCCTCCACTTGAAAGTCTCTTCTTATTGAGCCAGATTTCTTCCTCTTCTTTAGCAATAGATTTCCCTCTGGCTCTAGCTATGTGATCATGAACAGTACAAGAGGGTTCAGTCATGTTTTCATCTATATACTGTTCAAGCCACAATAAACCTCTGAATACATTGGTAACCCAAACAGTACTCTCCCCTTGAAACACATACAAGCCTAATGAAGAAAATAGGCAGTGTGCACTGTATACCACTGGTGGCACATGTCTCTTTTATATACCCCCTGGCTGTTTGAGTTAGTTGTATACCACCTGGATTGTTTGTCTCTTTTGTATACCATATCTGCTTGCACAACATACTCCCTCTTGATCATGGCCATTACCTTTGCCTTTGATTATTATCATCTCCCATTGACTAGGACAGGGAGGCTTTGGCCTAATCTATCTCTTCATCGAGATAGATCACTATCCTTTGAAGCATCTTTAGTCATTTCAATGACACTCTTATTATCTTGAGCAGGGAGTTCATTTAGAATCTCCCCCTCAATCTCTACATTTCACATAGGAAGTTGTTGACTTGTATCAACTGTAGCTGGAGCAATCTAGCTATTCTTGAATTGATTGTACTTGCTTTCCTACAATATGTGCAACCATCTAGGTATTCTTTCTCTCAACCCTAGTAATTCCCATAGGGATAAGCTGATCTTCAGTAGTATTGGTGACCTATTCTTTGTTGGAGGTACTCTAGGTAAGACTCAAGCTTGTCCAACAATCTTGACTGAACTTGCTCCCCATCAGTAGGAGCATCTTAGCTTGACAGTCTCCCCCTCAACATTTGCACAGATTCTATCCTCATGACTTTCAGTCATCATTTCAACTGATGATACCACTTGACTTGAAAGTATTTTCAGTATATCACTTGACAGTTTGTCTCTTCTGTATTGTGAGTCTTTTCACCTGAGGATCATGTATCTCTTTCTTACTGTTCTTCAAAGAGCTGCTTCCTGTGTTTTACTCTGTGATGAGTACAGCCAGCTTGTTCTCCTCCTCACTATTTTGCTGAAGTCGCAACAACCCTATGTCCTACCAGTCAGACATCTTTGAACTTCAATGGCTGGATCCACCTGGCCTGTTAATCCAGTCAGATACCACTTGAAGGACTTTACCCAAGACATGTGTACTTTTCCTCTTGGGCAATAGGAGGAGTATCCTTGATGGTCAACATCCATCTCCAACATCCCAACTGCAGATCTTAGGTCCATTCCTTACTAGAGCATGATCCTTAAGATAGCTCAAAATTCCAGTATTATGCCTGGAACAGCCTTTGTCCAAGTCCTACATGGGGGTATGGACACTTGAACTAACCTGCAAAACAAAATTAGTATACCTTAGGACCCCAATTTATATTGGGTCCTAGGTTCTTGTTAGCCCAAAATAGACCTTGTCTACATGCAGCTTTTTTGATAAGAAGACTGCCACTTGCTCTGGGCATAGTAGGATTGTGCCAGCAATCTAAGGCAAAATGCTCCACTTTGCCACAACATCAGTACTCATAAATATTATATCTTCTTTTCTGAACAGGTATGGTAGCAGCTAACTATTCAGAAAGAGGAGTTGCTTCCTTTATCTTATTTCTCTCAGCCATAATCTGACTGAAGGTGAGTCTGGCAGTAGAAGAGCTTGGTTTTCTTGAGATCTACCAATAATGATCTTCTTTGCCTATGACATGTTGATGGCCTCAGAAATGCTCAAGTCTGGCTTACTGACATACTTGCCCTTTCTCTAAGTGTGTGTTGGGAGATCTTGAGAAAAGGCCACTCCCTTTTTCTTGGGAGTAGGGGCTGGTGCACCAAATACAAATTGTCCATGATGAGCCATTTAAATTTCGCCATGGGGAGCCTTAAAGGCACTCATCCCCTTACTATATCTTCCACCATAGCTGTGAACATTTTTATTCACACTTGTGGATCTACCATTCATCCAGTGAATATGTGATTTCTTGTAGAGTGATTCCCCAGATTATGGGTATGTCCACTGTCCCGCCCACCTTTCTAATAGCTTGTTAGATAAGGCACTTCTCCAAATCTCGGCTCCAAAGAGCTTACAATACAGATCCTGCATGATCTATCAGTCTCCTCCAATACTTACCTCAGGCACAAGGCCCTACCTCAGAGCAAACTGCTCCTATATCTCAGTGATCAACAGATCACCTACCTCAGACTAAATCAATAGTCCTACACTCAGGCTAGGAGGATAGCCCTATCTCAGAGAGAATGAATCTCCTACAGCTTAGGCACAAAGGCCCTACCTCAAATCCATAGGAGGATCCCACAACTCAGGCACAAAGGCCCTACCTCAGAGAGAATGACTCTCCTACCTCAGATCTGAAATAGATCCTACCTCGGGCAAACTGCCCTACACTTAGATCCACATAGGGATCCTACCTCAACCTTTATAAAATAGGCTTACACCACAAGAATAAAAGCCCTACCTCAGATCCACAATAGGGATCCTATAAACTCAGGCACAAAAGCCCTAAAACTAAGATTCAAGATTGGATCCTATAGAGAGAATAGAGTTTGTTGGTGTTGATTTGACTCCATAGAAAAGTTGTTTAAGTCTGCTTTCCTGAGCTGAGATAAACTCAGCCCTACCTTCTTCACAGTAACAAGAAACTGATCTTTAGGTTGACTTGGCTTGTGATAGAAGTATCTTGCAGTGAACTGCTTCTTACTGAACTGAGAGTGAATCTCAGTCCTATCTTTAACTCCAGAGAGATAGTTCTTTGAGCCTTCTTTTTCCTAAACTAAGACAACTTAGTCCTATCTTCTTCTTAGCAACAAGATTGTTGATCTTTAAGTTGATTTTGCTTGTGTTGAGAAGTAACTTACAGTGAACTACTTTGTACTGAACTGAGAGTGAATCTAAATCCTATCTTTGACTCTAGAGAGATAGTTCTCTAAGCCTACTGCTTTCTGAGCTAAGTTAACTCAGCCCTAACCTCTTCTCAACATCAAGAAATTTATCTTCAATAAATTATTGCTTATGCTGGAAGAAACTCAGAAACAAAGTCTCTTAACTTGCTGATGAAGACAATGATTTGACTGTTCTTTATACTCTTCAATTATCTAACCTTGACTACAGAAATTAGAACTCTGCTTCTTCTTCTTTCTCAAAAATCACTTCTGAAGTTACTGTAGCAGATGAAGATAGCTACAGCTAACTGGAAGAACTTTTAGTCCATTATGTTTGAACTTCATCTTCAAGCTCAGCAACAATGGAGAGGTAGAAGACGATGAAGTCCTGCCTCTTTGAGAAATGATAAACCCTAAAAGTTAACTTTGCATCCGCCGAACTTATCCCATTTATCTTTCGCCGTCCAATGGCTATTTGAACCGTGGTCCCCACTGAAGTTGTTCGCTGCAACCTATCTTTATCTACAAAAGTCATACAATTGACCTGCGATGCCATTTGTCGTCTACTGTAGCTTTCCCGCAATAATTTGAAACTTTGCTGACTCATGCTGACGTCAACATCTGTGGACTTAGCCAAATTCTCAGTTTCATCCAAAGCGTTGAGTGCATTTAGTGAATGACCTTCACTCAGCGCAAAAACCCTTAGTCAGAATAACTGCACTTCCAGGCATTGAGTGCGTTGAGTGAATAGCCTTCACTCAATGATTTTGTCTTTAGACAATCTTTCTGCTGATTAGGCATTGAGTGCGTTGAGTGAACCTTCTTCACTCAACGCCAACTTGACTTAGCCAAATTCTGTCCTGCTAGGCATTGAGTGTGTTGAGTGAATAGACTTCACTCAACGCTTTTGGACTTGGCCAATTTCTTCTGCACTATCAGGAATTGAGTGCGTTGAGTGAACCTTCATCACTCAATGCCCCTGGACTTAGCTGTTTCTCTAAATGCCTTCCTTCTTGCTGTGGCGTTGAGTGAACTGGATTCACTCAATGCTTCTGTACTTAGCCACAATGTTCTTTATGAATGCGTTGAGTGAGCCTTCATCACTCAACTATTCTACTTTATCCTACCTTTTTGATGAGGCGTTGAGTGAACTAGCTTCACTCAATGCTTATGTACTTAGCCGCAACTTCTTGATGAGCTTGTGTTGAGTGAGTTGTCCTCACTCAACGTATCTGCACTTAGACAAATTTTTCTGTCTATCTTTCCTTAGGCTTTGACATATCATTGCTCTGTCGACGCCTTCTGCTTTAGGCTTTGAGTGAGTTATCCTCACTCAATGCTTCTGGACTTAGGCAGAATTTTTTGACAGAATCTTTAAATGCTTGAGCATGACTCAATGCTTCTCTTCAAGCGTTGATAGAGTTGTTCTCTCTCAATGATTCTAGACTTAGTCTATTTTTCTGCTTGCCAATGATGAGGCTTTGACAGACTCAGTTATACTCGACTTCCCTTGTTATATGGCGTTGAGTGAACTTCCTTCACTCAACTCCCGTGGACTTAGTTACAATTTTGCATTTGCAAATTGTTGGGCTTTGACTTTCTAGCTTTACTCTGTGCTTTTTGGCATCTTGCGTTGAGTGCACTGGCCTCACTTAACGCCTGTGGACTTAGATAGATTTCTATCTCTCCACCTTTCTACCTTGTGACCACTTGTCACAACCACTTAGACAACTTGTCTAAACTTGTTCCAAGGAACATCCTGCACATGATGAGCTTGAATAACATCAAATACAACTATGCTCTTAGTGTTGATGGTGATTCCTCTTCAAATAAAATCTAAGGAACATTGAGGGCAATATTCCCAACACTCTCTCCCGTAGATGGAGCAAGTTTGGCTCCTCTGCGGTGCATTTTGTAACGGACGTCGGTACATTTCTTCATATTTTGTATTGTAATTATATTATTTATGTATGCAGTGGTTTGTTCAGATTTATGTGCTTGTATACCCTATATTAAATTGGTTGTCTAGGGGATAGTTTTCACATTATATACCAACATATGGAGTAAAAGAAGGCTGCTCGGAGAATGGTGGCTGCTTGGAGGAGTTCGATCGAAAGGAAAAGGTTGTAGGCAATTGGATGTCATGCAAGAAGCAGGAAAAAGGAGCATCATGTTTTTTTATTCATATCTGGAGCGGAAAAATTATTCGTGGCCAATGTGGAAAAATATAAGATTTAAGATTATCCTGGTTTGATGAACGACTAAGATCAGTTCAATGGATTTTAAATTCAAGGCATTATAAACCCATTCCATATTTCTACAGGTTAATGGGTCTGCAGGTTTAGTTGCAAGGTTACTATTCTCTAGAGCAGGAGCATTGTGGGCTCAAAAGTTATTTGTCAATATATTATCTTGGTTGTTGATTTCTAATTAAAATTGATCCTCTTTAGGGAAAAAAATAATCTTTATCATTGATTTAAAATAAAAAAAAATATAAAAGCTCTTATTTTTCTCCAGATTGCAATAGTACCTCAACCTGGATGGTAGTGTAATAGTATGCATTTACGAAGGTAGTGCCACGATATAAGTACTATCGTAGCTATACAGGAAGCCCTCGTGCACTGTCACTCATATATTTATATGTATATATATATATGTATATTCAGTGGTAGAACTAGAATTTTTTGCTTTACCCGGGCACTAATTAAAAAAAATTTAAAATACCATTAAAAACCAAAATAGATAAATATTCATTACATGCACTAATTCTTCACAAGCAGAATATTTCATAGTAATAGTAGTTTATTAGCATTACATTACAAAATGATTTAAAGTTGCAATTATAAAATGTAAGAAAAAAACTTACAATTCAACAAGCTACGTTTCACGGACATATCTTCTGAAAACGCTAAATAATTTCTCCATTAGTAACTTTACCTACAATATATTTTTCAATATATGTTATAAGGCAGTCATTCATCCATTCATTCTCTATTCTATTTCTTAGACGACTTTTAATGATTTTCTTAGCAAAAAACATCCTTTCCACACTAGCAGTTGCAACTGGTAAAAAAGCTAGCTTCAAAAGTCAGTAAACCAATCAGTAATGATTATGTTAAGCTCTATTAATTTTTCAAGAAGTCCACTAATACCATTAACTTGTGAGAATGCCTCATTAGACTGCACATCTATAGGAGTAAAATATATATATCTAGTTGACCATCAAGTAATTGCAAATCTATAAGAGTAAAATCACATGGGTAAAATTCTGCCAGTCGAATCAACTTCTCCTTATCAAAAGCAGTAAAATGATCACTAGGATCAAGACATGAAATACAAAGAAGTATTTCAGTATTTACTTCATTAAAGCGATCACTTAGCTCACTCAACATCAAAACTATCACAGTGTTAAAAATCTCAACCCAAAAATGATAATTATTTGTAAAATCTCGTACAGTGCGCCTTGATTTTTCTGCTGGATAAAATTTATCTTTCATGTTTGGAACATCGATATTGTATTTTTCACAACAACATGATACTTCCTTGATGAGAGCCTCCTATTGTTTGTTAACATTTCTCAAATTAAGTAATAACTATTTTGAAATTTTCACAAAATTCATTACATTGATGATATCTTGATCTTTTTTTGCAATGATTGTGATAATTCATGGGTCTTGGATGTAATGCTTTTCATTAGATGCAAGAGAAAGATAAAATCAAAATTTATAATAATTTTTAAAAGACCACTAGCAGTTCCTCTTTTATTTCCATCTACCCCCTCACATGCAATAATTATAAGAATATTGACAATAGATGAAAACATCCGAATGAAGCTCAAAATAGTTCTGTAATATGAACTCCACCGTGTATCACCTGCTTTTTTAATTTCAAGTAGTTTATTTAACCCTCTGCCACTGTAACTCTTCATAATTAATTTCTTCAACAACTCTTTTAATCTCCAATTCTATAAGACTGTCATGTCGTTTACAAGAACTCCCAACAACATTCAGTAGAATGGTATTATAGCAAAACAACTCTGCAACTTCAGAATGTCCTTCCACAATTGCGACTAATATTAATTGTAATTTGTGTGCAAAATAATGAATATAAAAAGCAGATCTATTATCCTCCATAATCAAGGTTTTTAAACCCTTAAAATCACCCTGCATGTTACTGACTCCATCATAACCTTGTCCTTGTAATCTTAAAATACTCAAATTGTATGTATAACAGTTGCAATTTGTTATTTAGTTAAGATATCCTGAGACTCGTCGACTAAAATTGCAAAATATTCCTGACCAATGTCCTCAATGGTTTTGTTCGTTGTTGTACTTATAATGCAGAAACAATCTCCTTTTGTATCTTTGGTGATGTTAACAGACAATTACTTGGAGCATTTTTCAATACAACTGCATGATAGTCATTGTTATATGATGCTAAAAAGTGTAACAGTTCCAAAAAAAATTCTTTGTTTTTCAACTCAACGGATTCATCATGACCACAAAATGAAAATTCTTGTCGTAAATGAAATCTGACACACTCAATTTATGCATTTAAAGGAGCACGATACTTAATAATTTCAGCTTCTTCTTATCAAGCAAACAATACTTGAATGTTTTGTTTCTGATTCATCAAATTTTCACATAATATTTTAGAAGTATTATGATCACTATCATGTGTATCCATATGTTTTTCAAGAATTGTCTTATCCTTCCAGTACCTAAAACCACAGCTAACAAATGTTGGATCACAACCAATTTGTGGGAAGATATAGAGCAACACAAACAAAATGCAGCATCTTTATTCTGACTATACTCTAAAAAACTCTTTAATTCAATGAAGCATTTTTTGTTAAATCGCCAAGCTTTAGTTCTGAATTCAGCCAGTGGAAATTTTTCTAATTGTGGCTGACAAGGATCTTTTTGTAGGTAATATCTTCTAATTCTGTCGTGATCGTTGACATCATAACTCGATATTGGTTGTCTTAACCCATGATCAAATTGCAAGTCTTCAACAAAATTTAGTCGATGGCTCTTTGTAAATGATGATGAAGGAGATTCTTCCATGTTTTGAGATTTTTGACAAGATTGAACAAGTTTTGGAAAAAAATTCTTTATAGCTATTAAATAAACATGAACATCAAGAATTAAGACAAATAAACTTTGCAGAAAGCCACAGATTATGACATGAGGATGTCGGGAATAGTGGAGGTAAAAGGTAAAAGGCAAGATGGAATCCAATGAATTCTTGACTCAGATTCTGGAAATCAAATTGCTATAAAATCATATACTACGCAGAAAAAAAATGAGATTTTACATAAAATTTTAAATTAATGAATGAATCTATGGATCAACATATCAACATCAATAAATTTACAATACACTGAATACTATAGTTCTAATCCTGTGGAGAACTATATTTGAAAGCAAAATCATGAAAGGCAAATACAAGTATAAACTACAAATCATTACTGTCAAGCTTATTGTGATTTTTTTTGCCACAAATCAAGAAGCAAATCAATGAAAAAAAACTTTATCTCATTGCAAATCATTACAGTAACTACCAAAAAAGACAACGAAATATTAACAGAGCAATTAAATTGATTTCTCCTACATCAAAAACAATTTTGGAAATAATAGATCATCATTACAGTCCAGAATCAAGATCATTTGTTCGACATCAATAGACAAAGGAGTGATCAGCACCTTGTGGAACATTCGAAGAGTCCAAGGAGAGATTGACCTTTCCTCCTTATGGTTGATGCGGGATTCGGACGCCAGTCGTCAGTCGCCGAGAGTGTGGGAGTGAAGGAGTCCAGGGGATATCGCCAGATCAGCTTAGGGTTGACGGCAGGACTGCAAAGTTGGGAGCCAATAATGTAGAAGCTTAGGGTTTACAAAAAAGAAATGAGTGTAATTGATTAAATGAGTCGTGCGAAAAGGCGTTGAACCAAAATAGCTTTTTCATAAGTTTTAGGGGAGAAGATCGCATATTTTACAGGCCAAAATTGCACCTAAATATTATAAATGGTTATTACTAGGTTTATACACTATTTTTCACCAAAACTGAACCCGAGCACGCGCTTGGGTGTGCCTCTACACAGTTCCACTCCTATGTATATTATATATCTAAACCACTATAAAGGAAATAGTTTTGTCATGAATTTTAAACTCATTGAATCCATCGTGACCGTCGAATCTGCCCTGATATTTAATTAGTCATATAATAGAACTGCACTCTCTCTCTCTCTCTCCACTTTTTCTTAGGTCTCCTTAACCTAGGAGGGGCGGTCTAAACCTATGTTAAAATTTTGGAAAGAATAATAAAAGCAGCCATTTAGCCAGCCTACATAGCCAACCCAATTAAGCCTTGCACATTGTGTAGCCCGTCTAGTATATGTCACTTTTCAAACTTTGGATGCAATATTTTTAATTTATACCGGGACAAAAGATTTCAACCCACGATGTGGGACTAAATATGAGAAGCTTTAATAACAAAATAAAAAACATGTAGGCGCGTTAGGTGAGTCTTGAACCACCAACCACCACCTTTACAACCATGTGTCTTATCCACTAAGCAATGAACACTTTCATGTTACAATTTTGCCGTAATTTTTATATGTACTATTACTAATGAAACTAAGATAAAATTAACATATTATACATTAAATAACTGTAGATAATCCAAGGATATTATATATATATTTATTATATAATTATTATATAGTATAAAATTATATTAAAGCTTGTCGGGGGCGGGCGAAGGCCCACTCGCCGAGGGGCGGGTACTGGCACGCATGGTCATTAGGGCGGAGCCCCGTGTCGGACACTCGTGTGTGTGTTTGTATATATATATATATACTATATTAAAAGGGAAAAACATCCTTTGGTTAAACATTCACCTTTTCATCCAAAAAACTGAACTCACTCTATTTTTTTCTCACTAAGCTTATGTATTTGATTCATATCTTGTGTGGCGAGAGAGGGTGGGCGGCCGGCGGCTGCCCACCGTCAGCGAGGTAGTTCTTGCGGCGGTTGGCCTATTACGCGTAATGGAATCGGTGTGCGGGGGATCGGGCGCGATGATCACGCGCGCGGTCCATCCCATGATCCCACCTCTTTGGAGGTGGAGATCATGGATATGTGGTTATGTGCACACCCAACTTTTATAAAATGGGGGTCATCCCCAACAGTACTAAAGATTTTTCATTTAATAAAATTTCATCCCCTCTAGTGGTTACGAGATCATGAAGTGTCATTATTCCTGGTTGTGAAGCCATTCTGGAATAACTCTAATACCACGTGTTGGATCTTATGAATCTCTTAGAGAGGGTGGGGAGGGTGAATAAAGGCATTATGTATTTTTGAATCTTTAATAAAAATATCAGTGTTTATAAATGAAGTTTCAGAATATTTTATAGGAATCTTAATTTAATAGTTTAACCGCCAAGCACTAGCTCGTAGATATTGAATTCTAGAGTTTCTTTCTTACAAAAATGAAACTTTTAAGATATGAATACAAAGAGAAACATGATTTTATTTCTTTAGAATTGAATATAAAATATTTGATTTCTATAATGCTAGAAATCGAGGTGAAATATGAAAAATCTCTTTTTATTGCTTCATCGATTTTTCTCGCAAGGATCGGTTGGCTATACCCTATCTTATCCTAGATATGGCCTATAGCCTCCCCTATATCTAACCTCAACCTAGTCACTACACGTGAATTCCCTATAAACCGCACAAGGGCCTAGTTGCAACAAATAAGGTGAATTTTCTATGGAATCCTTCCTCAGAATTTGACGTTCTCCCTGAACAATTTTTCTTCTCCCGATGCAAAAAGGTAAAGCAAAAGATATTACAAGATAATAAAAAGTAATAAAAACTCCCCAAATATTTCTGAAGGTGAAGATGAAGGCAGTATAAACGTCGGCGTTCTTGATGTGTTCGCCCTTCATGTTGAATTTGCGTTGCAACCCTTCTCCTTCAAAATCTCCTTTAGATTTTTTTATTTTCACATGATTTCTCTTTCTATCTCTGAAGATGAAGGCAGTATAAGATTTAATATTTTCCTGGTTTGATGAACGACTAAGATCAGTTCAATGGATTTTAAATTCATGGAAATATAAAGTCATTCCATATTTCTATAGGTTAATGGGTCTACGGGTTGAGCTGTAAGGTTACTATTCTCTAGAGCAGGAGCTTGTGGGCTTAAAAGTTATTTGTCAATATACTATCTTGGTCATTCATTTCTAATTAAAACTGATATGCTTTAGAGAAAAAAATAATCTTTATCATTAATTTAAAATAAAAAAAATACTAAAGCTCTTATTTTTCTCCAAATTGCGATAGTACCTCCAATCGGATAGTAGTGTAATAGTATGCATGTGCGAAGGTAGCGCCATGAACTGAGTACTAATGCAGCTATACAGGAATCCCTAGTGCACTATCACTAATATATTTATATGTATATATATATATGAATGTATATTCAGTGGCGGAACTAGGATTTTTGCTTTACCCGGGCAATAATTAAAAATTTTAAATTACCATTAAAAATCAAAATAGATAAATATTCTTTACATACACTAATTCTTCACATGAAGAATAATGCATAGTAATAATAGGCTATTAGCATTACATTACAAAATGATTTAAAGTTGCAATTATAAAATGTAAATAAATACTTATAATTTAACAAGCTACGTTTCGCGGGCATATCTTCTGAAAATGCTGAATAATTTTTTCATTAGTAACTTTGTCTACAATTTCTTTTTCAATATATGTTATAAGGCAGTATTTCATTCTCTATTCTATTTCTTAGATGAATTTTAATGATCTTCATAGTAGAAAACATCCCTTGCACGCTAGCAGTTGCAACTGGTAGCTTTAAAAGTCGGTAAAGCAATCAGCAATGATTATGTATTTTAAGCTCTACTAATTTTTCAAAAAGACCACTAATACCATTAACTTGTGAGAATGCCTCATTAGACTGCACATCTATAGGAGTAAAATCTATAGGAGTAAAAGTATATATATCTATATACAGCTATCATCAAGTAATTGCAAATCTATAAGAGTAAAATCACATGGGTAAAATTCTGCCAGTCGAATCAACTTCTCCTTATCAAAAGCACTGAAATGATCACTAGGATCAAGACATGAAATACCAAGAAGCAATTCAGTATTTACTTCATTAAAGCGATCACTTAGCTCACTCAGCATCAAAATTATCACAATGTTAAAAATCTCAACCCAAAAATGATAATTATTTGTAATATCTTGTGCAATGCGTCTTGATTTTTCTGCTGGATAAAATTTATCTTTCATGTTTGGAACATAGATATTGTGTTTTTCACAATAACATGATACTTCCTTGATGAGAGCCTCCTACTGTTTGTCAATATTTCGCAAATTAAGTAATAATTGTTTTGAAATTTTAACAAAATTCATTACATTGATGATATCTTGATCTTTTTTTGCAATGCTTGTGATAATTCATGTGTCTTGGAACATAATGCTTTTCATTAGATACAAGAGAAAAATAAAATCAAAATTTATAATATTTTTTAAAAGACCACTAGTAGTTTCTCTTTGATTTCCATCTACCCCCTCACATGCAATAATTATAAGAACATTGATAATAGATGAAAACATATGAATGAACTTCAAAATAGTTCCGTAATATGAACTCCACTGTGTATCTCCTGCTTTTTTAATTTTCAAGTGGTTGATTTAACCCTCTGCCACTTTCTAGCTCTCCATATTTAATTTCTTCAGCAACCCTTTAAATCTCTAATTCTATAAGACTGTCACATTGTTTACAAGAACTCCCAACAACATTCAGTAGAATGGTAATATAGCAAAAAGCTCTGCAACTTAAAATGTCCTTCCGCAATTGCGATTAATATTAATTGTAATTAGAGTGCAAAATAATGAGTATAAAAAGCAGATTTGTTATCCTTCATAATCAAGGGTTTTAAACCTTTAAAATCACCTCGCATGTTACTGACTCCATCATAACCTTGCCATTGTAATCTTGAAATACTCAAATTGTATGTATAATAGTTGCCATTTATTATTTAGTTGGGATATCTCGAGACTCATCAACTAAAATTGCAAAACATTCCTGACCAATATCCTCAATGATTTTGTTCGTTGTTACACTTGCAATGTAGAAACAATCTCCTTTTATATCTTTGGTAATGTTAATAGAAAATTACTTGGAGCATTTTTCCAATACAACTGCATGGTAGTCATTCTTATGTGATGCTAAAAAGTGTAACAGTTCCAAAAAAATTTCCTTTGTTTTCAACTCGGCAGATTCATCATGACCACGAAATGACAAATCCTTATCATAAATGAAATCTGACACACTCAATTGATGCATTTAAATGAGCACGATACTCAACAATTTGAGCTTTTTCTTATCTAGCAAACAATACTTGAATGCTTTATTTCTGATTCATCAAATTTTTACACAATATTTTATAAGTATTATGATCACTATCATGTTTATCCATATATTTTTCAAGAATTGTCTTATCCTTCCAGTACTTAAAACCACAGCTAACAAATGTTGGATCACAACCAATTTGTGGCAAGATATAGAACAATACAAACAAAATACAGCATCTTTATTCTGACTATACTCTAACCAACTCTTTAATTCGATGAACCAATTTTTGTGGAATCGCCGAGCTTTAGTTCCGAATTTAGTCTGCGGAAATTTTTTTAATTTTGGCTGACAAGGATATTTTTGTAGGTAATATCTTCTAATTCTGTCTTGATCGTTGACATCATAACTCGATATTGGTTGTCTTAACCCATGATCAGATTGCAAGTCTTCAACACAATTTAGCTGATGGCTCTTTGTAAATGATGATGAAGGAGATTCTTCCATGTTTTGAGATTTTTGACAAGATTGAACAAGTTTTGGAAAAAAAATCTTTATAGCTATTAAATATACATGAACATCAAGAATTATGACAAATAAACTTTGTAGAAAGCCACATATTATGACATGAGGATACCTCGAATAGTGGAGGTAAGGGATAGAAGCCAAGATGGAATCTAATAAATTCTTCACTATAATTCTAGATCAGCTTTGCTTTCCGATCCTTTGCTTGTCAAAATAGAGTCTGCAAGAAACAACCTGATAAGACCCTTTGCTTTCCGATCAGCTTTTGTCCAGGCTGCAACAGCCTCCTCATCAGACTTCTTTTGTTGGAGGAGTATCCACTATTGCTCCCCACAAATCACGATCAACCAATAGGTCCTCCATCTTCATCTTCCACAGATCAAAACGACTTCCATCAAACTTCTCTATCTCGATCCGCACTCCTCCTGAACCCATAGCCAAGAATCCAAGAACCTGGCTCTGATACCAAATGTAAGGAATCTGGAGTGCCGAGAAGAAGAAATTCGAATACGAATAACAAACCACAGAGAGCAAAAACAGAACAATCACAAACACAGCGATATGCAGAGGTTCACCCAAACCGGATTACATCCTCTATTCCCTTCTTCTCCCTTCTTGTATTCACCAGAAAGTTACAGATAACAACAAAGGTTACAAGGATCTACAAAAAACCGATCCTACCTTCTTCCTCTTCTGGACAAGAAGAAACCGTAGAAGAAAACCTTCTGGATCGACGCCAACGAAACACCTCGTACACGCCTCCAAAAGAATACGCTGCCGCCAGCCGTTGTTTCGTCCGTATCCTTAAAAAGAACAGGAATACGCCTTAAATAGGCATCAGCATGAAAGGATCGTCGAACGCCGAACTGTGCTCGACGATCGTCAAACTTGGCCCGATCAGGCGTTCGACGATCGTCGAACTCGGCCCGAACGTCGAATGTCGAGCTGCGTTCGACGCGTCGAACGTCGAGCTGCGTTCGATCCGTCGAATCCAGTTCGACGATCGTCGAGCTGGGTTCGACGAACGTCGAACCCAGTTACGATTGGAGAAAACTCTCCCCCAAATATTTTGCCGGGGGCGGCTGCCCCCGGACCCCCGCTGTCGTCGGCGCCAGATATGTCGGAGGGGGATCACACTTCGATTCCTCTAAGCTCACGTGGGCTAACCCGGTGTGAGAAATAAGAGGACCGGAAGTGTTCCACAACCCCAACAAGATGAAATCTAATAAATTCTTCACTATGATTCTAGAAATAAAATTGCTAGAAAAGCATATACTGCGTAGAAAAAAAAAATGAGATTTTACACACAATTTTAAATCTATGAATCTACATATCAAAATCAATGAATTTACAATACACTGAATCCTATAGTTCTAAAGCTGTGGAGAACTATGAGCAAGAAAAATCATGAAAGGCAAATACAAGTCATTATTATCAAGCTTATTATGATTTTTTGCCACAAATCAAGAAGCAAATAAACAAAAAAATCTCCATCTCCTACATCAAATTTTTTTTTGGAACAATAGATCATCGTTACATTCCAGAATCCAGATCATTTGTTCGACATCAATACACAAAGGAGAGATCGACACCTTGTGGAACATTCGAACTGGAGAAGGAGTTCAAGGAGAGATCGACCTTTCCTCCTTAGGGTTGGCGCGGGAGTCAGACGCTAGTCGCCGGTCGCCGAGAGCGTGGGAGTGAAGGAGTCTAGGAGATAACGCCAGATCGGCTTAGAGTTGATGGCGGGACTGCAGAGTTGGGAGTCAGGAGTGCAGAAGCTTAGGGTTTACAAAAAGAAATGAGTGTGATTGGTTAAATGAGTCGTGTGAAAAGCCGCTGAACCAAAACAGCTTTTTCATAAGTTTTAGGTGAGAAGATCGCATATTTTACCGGCCAAAATTGCACCTAAATTATTATAAATGATTATTACTATGTTTATTCACTATATATATTTTTTGCCAAAACTGAACCCGAGCACGCGCTTGGATGTGCCTCTACACAGTTCCACTCCTATGTATTATATATATATATATATATATATATATATATATATATATATATATATATATATATATATATATATAGGGGAGATATCATGTGCGGGCAAACGGGCGTACGGGCAAGGGTCAAAACGACTTCAAATCGAAAAGTGATCAACATGAAAGTTGTAGATCTCGACTATCCGAACAACTTTCATGTTGAACCCTTTTTGATTTGGAGCCTCCGTGACCTTCGATTTGGGACCCGAAAAATCTGGGCGGCGAAACTGCTACAGTAAACCTAAAATTTTCCAATTTTCGGGTCCCAAATCGGAGGTCAAGGAGGCTCCAAATCAAAAAGTGACCAACATGAAAGTTGTAGATCTCGGCGATCCGAACAAATTTGTATATATATATATGTATATATATATGTATATATACATATATATATTAAAAGGGAAAAAAATCCTTTGGTTAAACATTCATCTTTTCATCCAAAAAAACTAAACTCGCCCTATTTTTTCTGTTTGAGTGTATACTCTCCAAGCCCATATGTGTGTGTGTGTGTATAAACTATATTAAAATGATATATGGTGGTCTGTTAATAGTGTGAGTTCGAAAATAGGGGAAAAATAGGTGGCCGTCAGATTTGGGTGTTTTGAACCAGAATCGTTGGATCTTGGGCTCCAAATAGCGAAATAGGTTTGCAAATAAAAAAAACCCAAAAATCCTAAAAGCTGTCGTAAAACCCGATCAGAAAAATTGCTCCCCCCTCCAAATTGCGGCCTTCTCCACCGCCAGCGGCAGAGCCACCGGCAGCCTGACCCGAGGCCCCCAGCAGGTTTGTCGGGAGCAGGCGAACTTGCCGGCGGTATTCTGGTGGCACTCCGACGGGGCCACCGCCGGCGATGGCCCCGCCCGAGCGCCACCGAAATACAACCGACAGGTTCGCCTGCTCCCGGCGAACCTGCTGGGGTCTCTGGTCAGGCCGCCGGCACCGGAGAAGACCGTGATAATAAGGTATTTTTTAATTACAAAAATTAATATATAAAATATATTAAAATTATAAATTAAAATATTAAAATATAAAATATATTAAAAATGTAAATTAAAATTAATATAAAAATAGATATATATAAAACATTTAAAATAATTAAACAAGTAAAATTTTAATTATTAAAAAGGTGACACATCGACCCGGGGGGAGGCGGGCAAAGCCCGCCGTCGCCGGCTGGGTACTGTGGTGCATGGCAATTGGGTCGGAGCCCCGTGCCGTCCACTCGTGTGTGTGTGTGTGTGTGTATATATATATATATATACTATTATAAAAAGAAATATGGAATGGTTTTTAAAAGCCATGAATTTAAATTCCATTGGCAAAATCGTTGCCCTTTATTCTATTATTTAAGATTCTAATTATTCCACGGCATTTAAAATCCACGCCAACCTACCTCTTTGCAACCCTCTTCTTCACGAGCGCAACCAGCGAAAGAAATCCCGCTAGGGCTTCCTCTTCCCCTCTCCTCCTCGCGCAACGATCCATCCCGCGGGAAGCTCTAATAAGGCGACGGTTCCTCTACGACGGCCAGGCCGCATCTGCCCTCGCACCCTCTCCTTCCACCATGCTGCACCCATCTTCCTCTCAGGTCACAGCAAACTTCCATGATTTGCTTAACGCCAGCGAATAATCTTTGAGCCTCTAGGTCATCTTCTATTTGCAAGGTAAATAAAACCCTCTCTTCTATTGCTCTCGATTTCAATAACCCTACTTCTTCACATCACATTCCGATGTGGACTTCATACCACTGCCGAAGACCTCCTTCACCAGTTTTTTGATTTCCGAATTTCTTCTTCCTCTTAATCACGCAGCGAGGCGACTGCTCGACCCCCTACCTCAGGTGTCCGGTCTCGCGCATCAGGATGACTCGTCTCGGTAAGGGTCGGAGAGGACGCACCGGGGGGCGAACTGGGAAAGAAAAGGTTGTGGAAGGAAGTGGGCGAGACCTGGCAGGTAGGGAGTTGTTCCCCAGCCCTACGAGTTTCGTCTCGCCGGGTGATGTCGTCGCGCGAGTAGAGGTGGCGAGACCCCTGGCGAGAGGATCCCCGTTCTATGAGTTGATGCTTTCAGCTCCCATCCCGAAAGGGCTTCGTGAGCCGGAGATGACCTACTATGTGGGGGAAAGACGACCCCCTCCAGCACTTGCAATGGTTCGAAGATGCGGTCTCCATCAGGCCGATGACAGATGCATTCAAGTGCCATCTTTTCGCCATCACCTTGAAGGATAAAGCTAGGAACTGGTTTCATCAACTCCCGACGGGATCGATATGTGGCTTCGAAGACTTGAGTAGGAGCTTCCAGTTGCGTTTCTTGACCTCGAAGAAAAGGAAGAGGAACCCGGAATCAGTTTTTCTGATCTGGCAGAAGGTAGATGAGTCCTTGGCCCAGTATGTGGATCGATTCTAGGAAGAAATTTTGGACATTCAGGAGGTGCCAGGATTTGCTCTCCAGATAGCTTTCACTATTGGACTACGGGAGAGTTTCTTCAAGATGAGCCTGACCCAAAAGGCACCATTGTCATTTGAGGGGTTGATGGAGAAAGCAGCAAAAGAGATTACGATGGAGGCGACAAACCCGGTGTTTGATAGGAAGTTAGTGAGGTTGACAGAGGCTAAGTCGAGGGAGCCAGGAGGGGAAAGGCAGCAGTAAGGAAGTAGGAGGGAGGAGCCGAGGGCTCTGGCATACCAGGAGCTGGGTTGGAGGCAGCTAGGAGGCCCTATTCAAGGGTAGGGAACAAGTTTTCCCCAAGGAGGAAGGAACTATCAAGGAGGACCGGGTAGATTCAACCAGCAGGGGTGGGGATACGGTCCTAGACCACCCCCACCCCTGCCTCAGCAAGCTATGACCATTGGCCGAGGGAGAGGAAGAGGAAGAGAATGGGGGAGAGAAGGAGCTGGAGCTGGAAGGAGGAGGAATCATCAGGAGGGGAGACGGGAGGAGGAGGTAGCCTTACCATATTTTGACTTCCACAAGGAGGAAGGTCACGCGATGGCTACCTGCCCAGAATTTCTTGAGATGAAGAGGGTTAGAGGAGCGGGGAGCAGTAGCTACCAGTGCGGATAGTGGAGATGGCTGGGACCGGGGAGGAGGACAGGTTTGTGGATCAAGCTGATGTGGGAGACCGAGGAGGGATCAAAGTGATCTATGAGGGAGTAGGGATTGAGGCTACCCGTAAGGCGAGCCTTCATACCATGTATTGTCGGAGCATTGCCTCAACGTCACAAGCCCCTCCCCCGGACGATAAAATCACCTTCTCTAGGAAGGACTTGCCAGACCACGAAGATTAATTTTGGATGCGTTGGTGATCCAGACCGCCATCGAAAATTTTACGGTGTCACGGATCTTAGTCAATAATGGGAGTTTGGTGAATGTCATCTTCAAGAAGGCATTCAAGGAGATGAGGGTGGAGGCCCGAAGGGTGTTGGCAGCAGATGGGACGTTGTTCGGATTTTCGGGAGAAAGGAAGGAAGTCGAGGGAGAGTGGGACTTCAGGTAACTCTAGGGGGCTGTCTAGGAATTGTCGCTTCGTGATAGTGGACGTTCCCAGCAATAATAACATCATTTTTGGGCTCCCTTTGATCAGTGTCTTTAGGTGCGTCCCATCGTCTTTCCACCAATGCCTAAAGCTCAACGCCGGAGGAACCCAAATCAGAGTACGAGGAGATCCAAAAGCAGCCAGAGAGTGCTACGTGATGGCGGTGAATACCATTTCTTGGCAGGGTGATGCCGAGGAACTGGAGAATAGGATGGAGCAATGGGAGCAGGAGGTCGGAGGAAAGGTAGAGGAGGATAAGGGAGAAGTAGGAATGGAGAGAGGCATTGCGGTGGAGCCAGAAATGGCAGGAGAGAAGGAGGGAGAGATGGAGGTAGAGGAGGAGAAACAAGAAGTAGGAATGGAGAGAGGCATTGTGATGGAGCCAAAAATGGCAGGAGAGAAGGAGGGAGAGATGGAGGTAGAAGGGGCAGGAGGAAATGAAAGGGAAAGAAAAGGGAAAAGAAATATAAAGGAAGTAGGGGAGTCATCAAGGATGGAAGCTCGGCCGGAAGAGAGAGGTGGTTCGTTATTAGGAGGGGTCCCAACTAATGAAGAGGTGGAGAGGTTTCTGATGGAGGTGGTTGTGGCCGTCGCGGAGTGCTAGGCCGTAGAGCATGAGTCCAGGGACATGGAGGAGATGCTGAGAGAGCAAGAGGGAGAGGAGGAGCCCTCAAGGCTGAAGGCGGCGGTCGAGGTGCTGGAGATGGAAATTCTCACCAAGGAAGGGAGGAAAGAAAAGATAAAAGTCAGTGGGGAGCTCAGCCCCGGGGACCAGGAGGATATCAGGAAGTGCGTGCAGAGGAACATCGACATCTTCGCTTGGAGCGTAGCTGACATGCCAGGGGTCAACGCGGACGTGGTATGCAATCATCTCAATCTTGACCCCAAGGCTCGTCCAATATAGTAGAAGAAGAGATCCATCGCTTCCAAAATGGTCGGGCCCATCAGGGAAGAGGTGGAGAAGCTGCTCAAGGCAGGATTCATATCCGCAAGCAAGAATCTGAGATGGGTGAGTAACGTTATAATGGTAAAAAAGGGAGAGGAAAATGGAGGATGTGTGTGAACTTTTATCTTTTGAATAAAGCACGCTCTAAGGATTATTATCCTCTGCCTCGAATCGACGTGCTGGTTGACTCAGCCGTCGGTTTTTCACTAATGAGTTTTTTAGATGCATTTTCAGAGTACCATCAAATACACAAGCACCACCCAGACGTCAAAGATGTTACCTTTGTCACGGGAGATGGGTGCTTCAGCTACAACATGATGCCCTTCGGGTTGAAGAACGTAGGAGCAACTTACCAAAGAATGATGGACCGGATCTTACAACAGCAGAAGGGACTAAACCTCGAGGTTTATTTGGATGACCTGATGATCAAGAGCTGAGACCTCGGGTCCCACGTCTTGGATCTGGAAGAATTTTTTGGGATCATACGGAAGTATAAGATGAGGCTTAACGCTCTGAAGTGCGTCTTCGAGGCCAATAGGGGAAAGTTCTTAGGACACCTCCTTACCCCCTCAGGATTGGAGCCTAATCCAGAAAAAGTGAAGGCGATCTTAGAATTAGAATATCCAAAGAGCGCTAAAGAAGTCCAACATCTCGTCGGCAAGCTGGTCGGATTGAGCAGGTTCCTCTCCCGGGCGGGAGAGAAGTGCTCGCCCTTCTTTTGAGCACTGATAGGAGGCAAGAAGTTTGAATGGCCCCCCCGAGTGCAAAGAAGCTTTCCAAGCTCTAGAGAACAACTCACCCAAACACCACTACTCCAAGGGCCAAGAGAAGGGGAGGGTTTGTTCTTGTACCTGAGAGAGGGGACCGGAGCAGTGAGTTCATTCCTTGTCCGAGAAGAAAGAAAGAAGCAATTCCCGATCTACTACGTAAGCAGGGTCCTAAAGAAGGCAGAGCTCAGATATCCCATCCTTGAAAAGTTGGCTTTCATTCTCATCATCTTGGCCAGGAAGCTTAGGCCATACTTTCAGGCTCACTAAATCCAGGTGGTTACAGATCATCCTCTCCGCCACATCTTGGAAGGGGTGGAGCATTCTGGGAGGTTGTCCAAGTGGTCGATAGAGCTCAATGAGTTCGATCTCACTTTTACTCCTCGGGTAGCTATCAAGGCGCAAGCGGTTTCAGATTTCCTTACAAATTATGTGATTGAGGTCGGAGAAGCTGAAGTACCTATTTTAGCGGCCTGGGAGATGCTAGTAGATGGAGCCTCTCAAAAAAGTTATTTTGTAGGAGGGATGATCTTAGTGAGTCTCAAAGGAACCAGAATTGAGCAAGACCTGAAGATTCACTTCACCATCACTAACAACTAGGCAGAGTACGAGGCGATCATTGCAGGGCTCAAGCTAGCTCGGGAGCTGGGCATACAAGACATAAAAGTCTCCACAGACTCTATGGTAGTAGCATGACAAATCAATGGAGAGTTTGAAGCAAGGGAGCCCACCCTCCAATTGTATCTGATGATGGTGAAAGGTGTCATCAGACAGTTTCGTAGCTTTTTGATTCAACACATTCCAAGAGAAAAAAGTGCTCAGGCTGACCTGCTCGCCAAGCATGTCCCTCAAGCTGGGGGAACCATGACGGAGCTCTTCTGACCCTCCATAGAAGAAAGAGAGTTAATGGAATTGGACCAGCAAGGGTCTTGGATGGACCCCTTCATCACCTTTTTGACCTCGGGACATCTTCCCGAGAGAGACCTCGATAAGAAATGGATCAGGTATAAATCGACGTACTACCTGCTAAAGGAAGGGATGTTACACTGAAAGACATTATCGGGTTTGTTGGCTCGGTGTGTATCTGATAGGGAGATCTCAAGAGTTCTAGAAGAAATTAATTCAGGAGAATGTGGGAGCCACTCAGGAAGTCGGACCTTGGAAGGAAGAGTATTAAGGCAAGGATACTTCTGGCCTACCCTCAGGAGAGATGCTGAATAATTTGCAAAGAGATGTAAAAGTGCCAGGAGTTTCCCCCCTTCAACTCCCTCCCTCCCAAAGATTTCGCATAATCACGGCTCCCTGGCCCTTTGTAATATGGGGGCTAGATTTGGTGGGCCCTTTCCCCCAAGCAAGTGGCCAGAGGAAGTTCCTTCTAGTCATGGTGGATTACTTTTCAAAGTGGCTGGAGGTAAAGGCGTTAGCTAAGGTGACGTCATAGGTGGTCAGAAATTTCATATGGGGAGAGATCATCTGCTGGCATGGGCTCCTATTGGCTATCGTCACGGATAATGGACCACAGTTCGCTAGCAGAGAATTCGTTGACTTCTGTGTCCACCTGGGCATAGACCTCTGCTTCGCCTCGATTCATCATCCTCGAAGTAACAGGCAGGTGGAAGCGGCGAATAAGGTTATAGAGAATCTCTTGAAAAAGAAGGTGGAGAACTTAAGGGGAAGTTGGGTAGAACAGCTCCCTTCCGTTCTCTAGGATTTGAGGACCACGCCGAACACGGCCACGGGAGAGACTCCATTCAAAATCTCCCATGTCTCGGAGGTCGTTATACCTATAGAGTTTGAGGTTGAATCTCCTAGAGTGGCTGCTACCAAGAAAGGAGATGAAGGATGGCAACGAGAAAACAAGGAGGAGTAAAAACTCTCTCTTGATCTGGTAGAGTAGCTCAGGGAATTGGAATCGATCTGGCAGTAAGAAGTCAAGCGCCGGATGGACAGATATTTTGATAAGCATATAAGGGTCAGATAGTTCCAGAAGAGCGACCTGGTCCTCAAAAAAGTAGATGCAACAGGCAGAGGAGCCTCAGTGGGAAAACTCAACCCCAACTGGGAAGGCCCCTTTGTGGTGAGGGAGGTCCTGAAGTAAGAAGGGTACCACCTCCAGGATGTGGACGGGGTACCCATCGATCGTGCCCGAAGCGGCGATGACCTGAAAAGATTCTACCCTTAACATTTTTTCATCTTCTCAAATACTTGTAAAATTGTTATGATTTCCTGATATAATGACATTCCAGGTGTTTTCTTCCATGAAATGAGATTGCAATGGATGAATGGAAAGGCCCCGAGAAGACCCGCTGACTAGGCTCTCATCAAGCTGGCAGGACTGTAGGCTCACTCGGTGGCAGGATGATTGGCAAGGCCCTGAGAAGACCCGCTGACCAGGCTCTCATCAAGCTGGCAGGACTGTAGGATCACTCAGTGACAGGATGAATGGCAAGGTCCTGAGAAGACCCGCTGACCAGACTCTCATCAAGCTGGCAGGATTGTAGGCTCACTCGGTGGTAGGATGAATGGAAAGGCCCGAGAAGACCCGCTAACCAGGCTCTCATCAAGCTAGCAAAACTATAGTCTCACTCCGTGGCAGAATGAATTTCAAGGCCCCGAGAAGACCCGCTGACCAGGCTCTCATAGAGCTGGAAGGACTATAGGCTCACTCGGTGGCAGGATGATGTGCAAGGCCCCGAGAAGACCCGCTGACTAGGATCTCATCAAGCTGGCAGGACTGTAGGCTCACTCGGTGGCAGGATGAATGGAGAGGCCCCAAGAAGACCCGCTGACCAGGCTCTCATCAAGCTGGCAGGGTTGTAGGCTCACTCGGTGTCAGGGTAAACAGTGAGATCTCTTGAAGAAAAAAATATCTTTACTAGTTCAGAAAACGAAGAAAGTTCATGAAAAATAAAAAACTATGGGAAGAAAAGGTTGGAGCAGTACAAATGAAGATAGACATTCCCGTCCGGTGCTCAGGAATGAGGTTCTCGCCCATGGCGAGTGAGCACTCGCGGGGGAAGAAAGGCCAGTCCTAATAAGGTAGAGGATTAATCCCTGGGGGCCACTCGCGTCGGAGGTATCTTAAGGCAAGACGCGAGGGGGAAGCCAGATGGTCTCGCGCGCAGAAGCGGCGGGGTGAAGTCTAATGACTCGCACTCTAAAACTAACTCTTGAGCGAGGCGGAGAGACGATGAGTAGCTCCATCTTGCAACTATTAACAAATTAGAGGGGCGTCTCGCAGTAAACAAAGCAAAGTAAAATAAAATAAGGAGAATGAGAAGTGAGAAGGGCAAAAGTTCCTTTATATATTTGTTCATAATTGTTCATTACAAAAAAAGAGAGGGGGTACTCTCTTATGATGGAATACTTCAAAATTTTCAAAAAATAACAAGTATTAAATAGTATAGTTAAGAAAGAATCAAAAGTAGGGGAGGAGGAGCCCCAGATCCTGCCAGTGGTTCCTCACTCCTCTTCGGTAGAAGAGAATTCCTTGTCCTCCTCGCCGTAAAGATGTGGCACTAAGTCGCGAGTAGTGACAGTTTCAGAGTTTTCTTTGATGACCCCCTACTCCTTCTAAAAGTGAGTGTATAATCTACCTTTACTCTAGAGGGGGGTGAATAGAGTATTTTAAAATAATTTATAATTTAAAACTGTAAAGCAGTTGAAGTCTTGATTTATGTATATGTGTAAGGTGCTTGCAAAAAGAAAAACTAAGTAAGCAAGAAATAAGAAATCACAGCACACAACAAAAACAAAACACAGCAAGCCAGATGACACAAGGAGCTATAGTGGTTCCCCAACAACCTGGGTACATCCACTGTTCTACCACCATAGGTAGGAATCCACTGCAGGAATAGTTGATCAGGTGTCCTGGGAACCAATGAGCTTTTGATAAGGTGTTCCCCAAACCTAGATTTTTTGATAAAGTGTCTTGCCACCACTGAGTTTTGACAAGGTCTCAAAAACCAGCCACAAAACTTTTGAAGGGAGTTTTGAGAAACCCTTTTACAGAAGGAATAAAGAAAAATAAAAAGGTTGAGTTGTTCTTCTCTGTCAATAATCTGAGAGAAGACAAGTGGAAGATGTTGTCAAAGCTCCCCCTGAGATCAGTAAGGGTTCATAAAGATGAGCTTTGCTTAGGGTGATAGGCATTTAGTTGCTTTAGATCTCCAGCAATAGATGATTTCAGTAGATGCTGAAATGTGTGATGTCTGGAGTCCTTGATGAATAAGCTTTTGAACACTTGATGCTTGAAGGAGTAGAATAGCAGATGATCTCCTTCACAGTAATGTTCCTTGTGTTCTTGAAGAATTCTGACTCAGTAATTCTGTAAACTTTTGTCTACTGAGTCTATTCCCAGAAGATGAGTTCTTGATGAATAATTTTCTTGTTCTCTCTTCTGTATTCTTTTTAAAATCTTGTCTATTCTCTTTTTCAGAATGATTCTCTAGCGAGTATATCAGATTCTGACTTCTTGATAGCCGTTAATCAGTCATAAATGACTACCTTAACTCATATCTGCTTCTAGAGGAAAGTCCTTAAGAAACATTCCAATTAGTCTTCCTTGAAACTTGCTACAGATTGATTGAAACGCCTACAAAATCCTTTACCATAAATGATGAAAATAAGTCTGAATTAATTCCATAATTGTCCTGAATTTGAATCCTGAAATTGTCGATCTCTAGGAGAAATTGTCGATCTGAGCTCAACGATCGTCGAACTGAGCTCAGAGATTGGATTTAAACTGGAAACAGAAATATGTCGAACTGAGCTATACGATCGTCAAACTCAGCTCAGAGACTTGGAAAACAACTAGAGACAGAACGTCGACCTGAGCTCGAAGATCGTCAAACGGAGTTCGACGACTCGTCGACCTGAGCTCGACGAAAATTGTCTTGGTCCTCAGCACTAAATCCTGATCTTTAGAAGGTCTTGAGGGAAGCTTTCAAACCTAAGTACTAACCCTAAGACTCATTCTAATTGACCTATCAGACTATACAGCAAGGTCAAAACAAATTCCTAAGCACATAGTAATCCTTACCCAAATTAGTAATAGGGTGTTCCAAAAATCTCCCCCTATTTGGGTTAGGATTACTATTTACATGACAGAATATGAAATAACAAGCATACATCAGAATTAAAAATAAAACAGAAATAACAATGCAGATAACACATGTTGAGCATTGCAGAATCACAGCAAGAATCACAGATTCAGTAAGAAATATATATAAGTATCAGCTTACTCAAATTACTCATTGCCCTTTTTTAAAAGAATTTCTATATTGGGATTGAGGGCTTCCTTTTTGGATCTTCTATCATCATATGCACCTAAGGAGGTTTGAGATTTTGGCCTTGGAACAACAGCCTCAGGATGCAGCTTCATGTAGCTTTCAGGATCAAAGAACTTTCTGGATAAGTATCTTTCTAATTCTTTCTTTCTCTGCTCTGATAGTGTTGTGATGTTGGAGGTATCTCTGCCTTGCTCTCTTGCTTTCTTGATCTGATCTAATGCTACAAGTTCTTTCATTCTTGCTGTCCATGATAGTGGATTGTTCTCAGGGTCTTCAAATGGAACTGGAGGTTCATATCTATTTAATTCCACTGAGTCAGTAGGAGGAGCTCTTGTGACAACTGTATCTTTCAACTTGTAAGGGAAAGGATCAGATGTAGAATCAGTAGGGCCTTGTCCTTCCCTTTGATATGGGTGTTGTCTAGCTTGATTTCTGGAGTGAGTCCTGTAATCTCTCTGTCTGCCTCTTGACTGATCTCTCCTTGACTGATATCCTCTTTGCTGTTGGCCTCTTGGTTGATATCTATCTTGAGACTGGTAAGAGCTTGTCCTAGCAGTAGAAGAAGACTGAAAAGCTGAACCTCCACCCGATCCTGAATCTAGAGTAGGATGAGGAGGATGGAATTGGGAGGATCCCTTTTCATACTTATCAAGTTTTCTCCTTTTCTTCATGGCCTTAAGTTGATTTCTGGAATATTGCATCCAAGGCTCAGAAATTGGATAGTCATGAAGAATGTAATAAGGTATATCATTATCATCTTTTACTTTTTCTGGAGGAACTCTTTTCAGTGCCTTGCTTCTTGCTTTCCTCTTCCTTGCAATAGTTGCAGAGGAGTCATCAGAATCAGTATGGAGTTGGTCACTGTCTGAACTTGGAGGATTATCATAAAGCTCATCAATCCTTTGAATATATTTCTCCTGTTGTTTGGTTTGTTCAGTAACAGTGATGGAAGCAGCACTCTCAGATATAACAGTAGCAGCAGCAGGCTTAGTAGGAGAAGAAACATTATCAGTAGCATCAGGCTCAATAGGAGCATCAAAAACTATCTCATCAGAAACTGTATCAGCAATTGTATCAGCAGCAATAGGAACATCACTAACAGTAGGCACCACAACAATTTCAGCAGACTCAACAATTTCATCAGCAACTATATCAGCAGCAGCAGCAGCACAATCAGAACCAATAATTTCCTCAACCTTAAGAGAATTGATATAAGAAGCAATCAGGCTGGGATCACAACAATCAAAAGGCACAATGGCCTTGGATAGATCTTCCACTTCCTATACTGGAAAATAGTTGAAGTGAAGAATGTCAAAACTGGATAACAGTGACCTTAGGTCAACTGCTATTACTGGTGCTGGAGATTTCACTTCTTCATATAGCATCTCCCCCTGCCTAGATTCAGTGTAAACTAGATCAAGGCACCCCATAGAAGGGATTGCCTGATGAGGAGAAAAGGAGGAAAGCCTGTCAGATAACTCCTGTATAGACTTCAGGAGTGGAGCCATGGAGGTCTCCAGTAAGGCTACTAGCCTGGGAGCCAGCATCCCATAAAGCTTATCTGCCAGGGCAGATAAATCCACTTGCTCAAGTGATACTTGAGGAGAGGTAGAAGATAGAGTGACTGGGGCTGGTGATGGATGGGCTGCAGGAGGTGTGGTTGTGGATGGTAGGATGGTTGGTTGAGATATTGGAATGGTGGAGATAGAGGTTATGGTAGTAGAAGTTGATGGAATGAATGACTGTTGGGAAATAATATCATGAAGGAGTTGTTGATAGGATGTGGTGGATGATGGAAGCTCAGTAGGTGAGGAGGGGGAATCATCCATAAAGGAATCTTCCATGAGATTGAAGGATGGTATGGTGGAGTCTAGGTCAAGAGGTGGATAGAAGTGTAGGGGATGGAATTGGTCCTCTGTGGTTGGAGGTGGAGATGAAATGGTTATGGGGGAAGAGATAGAGATGGTGATGGTGGATGATGGGATGGTTGAAGGAACAATTGGAGAAGGTGGAGAAGAGGAGGAGGCAGGCAAATCTTCCATGAGGGCAGTTGCCTGAGGGGAAGAGACTGCAACAGTCATTGTGCCTGAAGAAGCAGTAGTCCTGGTTGGCTTAACAATCTTCCTGTCCCATTTGCCAAAAAGGGCACAGGTAAGCCTCTTGGAGGCATTAATATGCATGCCAGAGGACACCAGTAGCTGAGGGCACCTGTTGTTCAAGAACAGCCCTAAGATCCTCCCAAAATTAACAAAACTTTTGTTCACCTTCTTCTTGATCAGCTCAAAGAAAATTTCTCCCCAGTTTAAGTTCTTCTTATCAACCAGTTCACCCATCAAGCATAATTGATACCTGGAAATGGTATTATGGGCAGAATGTTTGGCTAGCAAGACCTTGCCAACAACATCTGTAAGGAATTTGTACTTGACAGACAGATTCTTTTTCAGCAGCTTGTTAGGGTTTGCTGCAGAATGCCCCATTCTATCTAACATCATCTCAAATTCCTCTCCAGACAAATCAACAGAATCTTGTCCTGAACTTAACTGAAAAACCTATGTAAGTAGGGCAGGTGTTTGAGGTACCTGTATTCTTGCTATTGTACCGACCACTGTGGTTGAATCCATGTTCTGTGAAGTATATACCCACTCTTTTATCTCATCGGCTGCCAGCTTTATTCTTGTAGACATAATCAGGGCCAACTGCTGTTCCTTGAAAAGTTCCAGTATATCCTTGAAAATTTGATCGCTGCCGTCAAAGGAATCCATGTTTATATCAAAACCTGTGTCGAATTTCATTTTGGCGATGGCAGCAACAGACACTGCCATTGTATACCTGCAAAAATGAACAAACACGACCAAGTGGAGAGAGGTTTGGAGGGAAGGAAAATGTTTCTGCAGAGAGTATGAAAGCGTAAAAGGAGAACGACGGCCGAAGAATGAATTTTATATTAGGGTTCGACGCAAGAAAGGAAAGATCGTTGAACTTCGTTCGACGATCTTGGCTACTAAAGGAATTTGAAGAGTCTTCAATAACGTCGATCTCCGTTCGACGATATTGGAGAGCGTCGAACTCCGTTCGACGATCCCTGATCAGAAGAGAATAACTTAGCACTATCTGAAAGCGCTGAACTCAGATCGACCCTTTCGGAAAGCATCGATCTCCGTTCGACGATCTTGGGGAAAAACGTCGAGCGCAGTTCAGAGATCAGAAACACCCTATAGACACTAGAAAAAAAAATCAAGTTTTAGCCTAGTCTTGGTCTGTTTTTATAGTTTTAAAATCTTGGGTTTTATTTTAAACTTCCTCCATCTAACATTCCTAACTGATTTAGGAAGAAGGTATGTTTCTTTTCATCCAATGGTTTGGTGAAAATATCTCCCCTTTGCAAATCTGTTGGGATATATTGAATTTCAATTTTATTTTCTCAACATTGTCTCTTAAGAAGTGATGCCTAATCTCTATATGTTTTGTCCTACTATGGAGGACTGGATTTTGTGCTATAGAAATAGCACTGGTGTTATCACAAAGAATTTTAGATCTTTCTAAGTTGTAGCCATAGTCTAAAAGCTGGTTTTGAATCCACAAAATTTGTGAGCAATAACTACCTGCTGCCATATATTCAGCTTCAGCAGTTGAGGTGGACACAGATGTTTGTTTCTTACAGAACCAGGAGACAAGTCTGTCACCAAGAAACTGACAAGTTCCACTGGTGCTTTTCCTGTCTACTCTACATCCAGCATAATAAGCATTTGAAAATCCAGTTAATTCAAATCCTGAGTCTTTTGGATACCAGAGACCTAGATTTGGACAACTTTTTACATACCTAAGAATCCTATTTACTAATGTTAAGTGTGACTCTCTAGGGCTTACTTGGAACCTAGCACATATACATGTAGGAAACATTATATCAAGTCTACTAGCTCTAAGGTACAATAGAGAGCCAATCATTGCTCTATATGTTGTCTGATCAACATGTTTTCCATGTTCATCAGCATCTAATACAGCATTAGTAGGCATAGGTGTTTTCATACAAGATGCTTCAGACATACCAAATTTCTTAACCAATTCTTTTGCATACTTGGTTTGAGAAATAAATATGCCTTCAGCATGTTGTTTGACTTGCAATCCTAGAAAGAAGGAAAGCTCACCCATGCTACTCATTTCAAATTTAGAATGCATCAGGTTGGAAAACCTTTTGCACAATTTTGAATCAGTAGATCCAAAGATAATATCATCTACATATATTTGTACTAGTAGGGTATGGTACTTATGGGTTCTAATGAAAAGAGTTTGGTCTACTCTACCCCTTATAAAATCATTTTCCAACAGAAAGCATGCTAAGGTCTCATACCATGCTCTAGGAGCTTGCTTGAGACCATATAATGCTTTATGCAATTTGAAAACATGGTCAGGATAAGTTGAAGAGATAAAACTTGGGGGTTGTCTAACATAGACTTCTTCTTTGATGTCTCCATTGAGAAATGCACTCTTCACATCCATTTGGTAGACCTTGAATCCTTTGTGAGCAGCATGAGCTAGGAATATTCTTATGGCCTCTAACCTTGCAACTGGTGCAAAGGTCTGGTCATAGTCTATTCCTTCTTCTTGAGAATATCCTTGAGCAACTAGCCTTGCCTTGTTCCTTACAATGATCCCTTGATCATCCAACTTGTTTCTGAACACCCACTTTGTTCCAACAATGGAGTGATCCTTAGGCCTTGGCACTAGTTCCCAAACTTTATTCCTCTCAAATTGATGTAGTTCCTCTTGCATTGCAATGATCCAGTGTGGATCTTGTTCTGCATCTTGAATGGATTGAGGCTCAACTTGAGATAAAAAGCAAGTGTGCATAAGGTTCTGGTTGACCTAATTTCTGGTTTGCACACCAGCTGAGATGTTTCCAATCACCTGGGAGATTGGATGATCTCTTGATGTTACTAAATCAACAGGGGGTGTTGATTGTTCACCAACCTGTGTTGTTGTTTCCTCTTGTGGAACAACAACTGGCTCTTCTAGATGATGAGCTTCCTCTTCATCATCACTGCTCTCATCCTTTTGCTGGATAGGTGGAGGAGCTGTATCTTTTTCTTTAATATGCAATCTGTCCATACTTTCTGAAAGAGAGTGTACCTGCAATGGTTCTATGGTAGAAGTAGACTTCTCCTTATAAAACATGTTAGTCTCATCAAAAGATACATGAACTGATTCTTCAATTTTACGAGTAGATTTGTTATAAACCCTATAAGTTTTACTGATTATGGAGTATCCCAGAAACACTACTTCATCAGCTTTAGCTTGGAATTTTGCTAAGTATTTCTTGTCATTATTATGAATATAACAAATGCAACCAAAAATTTTGAAATAGTCTACTTTAGGTTTATTCCCTTTGAGCAATTCATAGGGAGTCTTTCCCTTCAGTTTATGTATCAAACTTCTGTTCAACACATAGTTGGAGGTGTTCACTGCCTCTGCCCAAAAAGATAGAGGGAGGTGAGCATCTGTCAACAATGTAGTAGAAGATTTAATTAGGATTCTATTTTTCCTTTCAGCTACCCCATTTTGTTGAGGAGTTCTAGGCGCTGAGAAAGTATGCTTGATCCCTTCACTATGACAGAACTCTTGCATAAGAAGAGAATAAAACTCTGTCCCATGATCACTTCTAATCAGGGTAATGTGAGTATTGAACTCAATCTGTATGCATTTGAGAAAATCTGTCAAACACTTAAAGTTATCAGACTTCTTTCTCAGAAAGAATACCCAAGTGAATCTAGAGAAGTCATCTACAATCACTAAAGTGTAAGATTTCCCTCCTAAGCTTTGTACTATAATGGGTCCAAAAAGATCCATGTATAACAGATACAAGATCCTAGGTGAATCACTCTTATTAAGTGACTTAAAACTATTTTTAGTTTGCTTGCCTAATTGACAAGCCCTGCAGAGTCCTTCCTTCTTGTAGGGGCCAAAAGGTAGTCCTCTAACAAGGTTGTCCTTGGATAGCCTAGCAATGGTTCTAAGGTTTAGATGTCCTAGTCTCTTATGCTAAAGATCATTTGGTTTGCAAACTGAACTAAATAAACAGATATCTATATAGGCTGAAAGGAAATCTACAAGATAAATGTTACCTTTCCTTTTACCTTTTAACACTGTTGTGTTATACTCTGACTTGATCTTGCATAAGGATTTGTTGAATATCACTTGATAGCATTCATCACAGAGTTGACTGATGCTGATTAGATTGTGCTTTAGTCCTTCCACATAAGCCACCTTCTTGAATGTGACTGAGCCAATCTGAACAGCACCATATCCTTTTGTTTGACCAATGTTTGAATCACCAAATATCACTTTGGGTCCAAGTTTGGTTTTGAAGGATGTTAGATTATCCTTGTTCCCTGTCATGTGCTTTGAGCACCCACTATCAAGATACCATTGTTGGTTCATTGCTGGATAGGTCTTCACTTGCACATAAACAATTTATATGTTTTTGACCCAGTTTACCTTAGGTCTAGGTTGATAACCTTTAAACTCAGAAATAAAAGAAATCACTGGCTGACTCTTATATCCTTCAAAATGGTATCTCCTAGGAGGTACTATCCATTCAGTATAAGGGTTGAAGCTTTGGGATGTAGGACTTCTAGGATTGATTTTAGATTTACCTCTGAAAGATTGTTCAAAGCTCTGAGCTCCGTTCGATGATCGTCGAGCTGAGTTCGATGATCTTAGGTCAGATCGTCGAGCTCCATTCGAAGATCGACTATGCCAGAGTTCAGAGTTCAGAATTCGTCGACCTGAGTTCGATGATTCAGCCTGAGATCGTCGAGCTCTGTTCGACGATCGTCGAGCTCTGTTCGACGTTTTCTGTTAAACTTTGTTTTTCTTAGGTAAATCAGGATTCTTCCTAGCAACCTCTACAACTTCCTTTCCTTTATCAGAAATAAATTTAATTGGAGTTGTTAATACTATAGGTTGGATGGATGAAGCACCCAAGCCCAGTGTACTATTAAATCTTGAGTTCACTGTACTTGTGATGTCCATCAGTCTGATGCTTCTCCCATTAAGGGATTCTTCAAACTTCTTTGCCTGGGATAGTTCACTTTTCAATGAAGCTATCTCCTCCCTACAACATTCTAACTCCTCAGAGAGTTTGAGGTTGTCTTATTTTAAAGTGCTATGTTCAGACAGTTGATTTCTGAGAGATATAATCTCTTTCTCAGACTTTAACAGGTCTAAACAAAGTGCCTTAAATTCAGATCTAAAGTCCTCTGAATCAAAATCAAAGGAATCTATTACCTAATCTTCTTCAGTTTGAGTTTCAGATTCAGACTCTGACTCTTGTTCTGCATCAGAATTATGTTGAGAGGCATTGATAGCCATCATGCAGAACTCCTTCTTATCAGCATCGTCTTCATCATCACTTGAGCTTGATGAAACCTCTGATTCTTCTTCAGTTTCACTCTAGGTTTCAACTACAAATCCCTTCCTGGTGTGTTTGTTTTTGCTGGAGGAGGATTTGTCATTGTTGTTTCTCCTGGAGTCCTTGTCTTTTCTCCTATCTTTCCTATCCCTCTTGTCCTTATTTTGATTTTCTGGACAATCAGGCACAATGTGGCCCAGTTTCCTACATCCAAAACAAATGATTTCTTTATTATTGGATTTGTCATACCTTGGATTCTCATGTCATCTGGATGACTTCTTTCTGAAATCTTTTCTGGCCATTTTATAGAATCTTTTGGCCAGCAAGCTTAAGAGCTCGTCATTTCCTGTGATTGTGTCTTCAGGCTGCTCCTCTATAGCTTTGAAAGCTATGGTCTTCTCCTTTTTGATGGCTGGAGAAGCAGTCTTTTGCTCTTCTTCCCTATTCTTGATGAGCAGCTCATAAGATTTGAGCTTGCCCAAAAGAGCCTCTGTGGTGATCTCACTTAGGCTTCTGGCATCCTTGATTGGCCAAATTCTTGAATCCCAAGTGCTGGAGAAGCACATTGGGATTTTTTCATTTAGTTCAGTGAGTGAGATCTCCTTGTCTAATGTTCTTAATTCACTGACAATTAGGCTGAGCCTGTTGTACATATCAGTAACTGACTCAGTTTCTCCTTTCTTGAAGTTCTCATACTGGGATATGAGATGGGATCTTCTGTCCTTCTTTTCATCAGCAGATCCAGATACAATCTCAGAAAGCTTATCCCATATATCTTGTTGGAACACCCTATTACTAATTTGGGTAAGGATCACTATGCTTGTCTTAGGATCCTAGTTGACCTAGTTGTATAGTTGAGAAGGTCAACATTAGAATGAGTCTAGGGCCTAGAACTTAGTTTTGAAGCTGCCCCCAAGACCCCTCCAAGATCAAGGATGAAGAGCCAAGTCTAAAGCAATTGTCGTCGAGCTCTGGTCGACGAATCGTCGAACTCAGTTCGACGCTCTCTGAGCTCAACTTCAACAAATCGTCGGACTCCGGTCGACGATCTTCGAGCTCAGATCGACTATCTGCTTTTAGCTAGCTTCTGCTTAGTCGTCGAACTCCCCTCGACTATTGTCTAGCTCAGTTCGACGATTCCTCCTTCAGCTGTTTCTCAGGTCGCTGAGCTCAGTTCGACGATCTTTGAGCTCAGTTCGACGTTTTCTGCCTGCTTATCTCAGTTCATCTCTGAGCTCAGTTCGACGATCGTAGAGCTCAGATCGACGATTATTTGGAGAGATCAACGTCTTCAAGATTTCAAATGCTGCTGATTCTTTGGAATGTTTTTGAATATTATCAGCATTTATGATAGAAGATCTCCCAGCCGTTTGGAGCAAGTTTCAAGGTATCATTTAGAGATTGTTTGCTGGACTTTCCTCTAAAAGACAAGACCATTTATGGAAAACATTTATGACTGACCAACAGCTATCTTTGGACAAGGAGAATATTCAGAAAATCTATTCTATTACTATGGTCCTCAGATATACAGAACGAGAACAACAAAAAGAAAACACATAGAGCTGATAGACAAAAAGAAAAGAAAAAAAAAACACACAGAAGAATACTGTTAGTAGAAGAACAAGAAAACTACTACATCAAGATCTTCTAGCTGACTAAGTGTTCTTGCATCCTCATCTTAGATTTCCAAACATATCATCTTTCAGCTGTCCTGCTGAAACCATTCTTTGCTGGAGATCAAGTTCTGAAGACCTATTACCCTTCTGCAAAGCTTCTCTGCCTGAACCTCTCTACATCTCAGGGGGAGCTTTGACATCTTCAATCCACTTGTGCTTCTTCATTTGACTGAGAACAGAGAAGACAATTTCAACTTTTACTTTTTCTTTTCCTGCTGTAAAAGGGTTCTTGAACTCCCTTCAAAAGTTCTGTCTGGTTCTGAGAGCCTTGTCAAAACTCAGTGGTGGCAAGACACCTTATCAAAAAATCTAGCTTTGGTTTTTGAGCACCTTATCAAAAACTCATTGGTGTCAGGACACCTGATCAACTCAGTCCTGAGTGGATTCCTACCAAGGGTGGTAGAAGAGTGGATGTACCCAGTTTTGGGGAACCACTATATTTCCTTGTGTCTTCTGGTTGTGCTTGTGTGATTTGTCTGCTGTGTGCTGTGTCCTTTTCCTTTCAGTTTTTAAGTTTCTGCTAGCACTCTACACTATAGCTTAAATAGAATTTTAATTTATGCTATTTTATTAATCTATGAAAAATTATTTTAAGTAAACTCTATTCACCCCCCTCTAGAGTTGAGATAGATCTTACCCTCACTTTCAATTGGTATCAGAGGGAGGTTGGTTGCTCATACTGGTTAACACCTGAACCAAAAGATCCCTGATAAGATCAATCTCTGTAGAGGATTACTTTCTATACATCTATCTACTCATTTAGAGACATGGCACAGAACAAAGATTATGCAAGCACCAGACCACCAGTGTGCAACCTCTCCAAGTTTGCACTCTGGAAGGCAAGGATTAGATTATATATGAATTCTATTGATGAGGATATCTTTAATTCTGTCTTGACAGTGTGTCCAACTCCACCAGCAAGCTCAAGTACAAGTGCTGTTCCACCTCCTTCTTGAACAGATGCAGATATAAAGAAGTGGACGATTGCAGATGCTAAGGCTATGAACATCTTAGCCAAACTATGTCTGATGATATTTTTCAAAAGGTAGCTGAATGCAACTCAGCCAAAGAAATCTGGGACAAACTCTCTGAAATTGTCTCAGGATCTGCTGATGAAAGAAAGGATAGAAGGTCTCATCTGATAAGTCAATATGAAAACTTCAAGAAAGGAGAAGCTGAATCAGTGGCTGACATGTACAACAGACTAAGTCTAATTGTCAATGAGCTAAAGACTTTGGACAAGGAAATCTCTTTAACTGAACTAAATGATAAAATCCTGATGTGCTTTCCCAGCACTTGGGATTCAAGAATCTGGCCAATCAAAGATGCCAGAAGTCTGAATGAGATTACCACTGAAGCTCTCCTGGGCAAGCTCAAATCCTATGAGCTGCTCATTAAAAATAGAGAAGAAGAACAGAAGGCTGCCTCTCCAGCCACAAGGAAAGAAAAGACCATAGCCTTCAGGGCTGCAGAAGAGGAGCCTGAAGATAAAGCCACAGGAAATGATGAGCTCATAAGTCTACTGGCTAAGAGATTCTACAAGATGGCCAGAAAAGATTTCAGAAAAAGGCCATACAAGGTCATGATAAACCAAGGTATGATAAATCAAATAACAATACAGAAATCATATGCTTTGGTTGCAGGAAACCAGGACACATTGTGCCTGACTGTCTAGAGAACAAGAATAAGGACAAGAGAGATAGAAGAGAAAGAAGAAAAGGAAAGGATCACAAGAAGAACAACTCAGACAAAGCCTCCTCCAGCAAAAACAAACATACAAGGAAGGGCTTTGTTGCTGAGACATGGAGTGAGACTGAAGAGGAATCTGAAGCCTCATCCAGTTCCAGTGATGATGAGGATGATGCAGATGAAAAGGAGTTCTGCATGATGGCCATCAATGCATCACAACAAAACCCTGATGAAGAATCAGAATCAGATTCAGACACTCACCCAGATGAAGATCAGGTAATCAACTCTTTTGATTTTAATTCTGAAGATTTCAAAAGTGAATTTAAGACACTATGCCTAGACCTATTAAAATCTGAGAAGGAGATAATATCTCTCAGGAATCAATTGTCTGAGCATAGTATCCTAAACTCAAAGAACCTCAAGCTCTCTGAGGAGTTAGAATGCTGTAGGGAGGAGATAGCTTCACTGAAAAGTGAACTATCAAAGGCCAAAAAGTTTGAAGAATCTCTAAATGGGAGAAGTATCAGACTGATGGACATCACAAGCACAGTGAACTCTAGATTCAATAGTACACTGGGCTTGGGTGCCTCATCCAGCCAACCTATAGTGTTAACAACTCCAATCAAGTTTGTCTCTGACAAAGGAAAGGGAGTAGTAGAGGTGGCTAGGAAGAATGCAGACCTGCCAGAGAAAATTTCAGTTCAACAAAATGCGTTGAGCAGAGCTCGACGATCGTCGAACAGAGCTCGACGATCTTACCAAAGATCGTCGACCTCAGCTCGACGACACCCAAACTCTGAACTCAAGCACTATCGATCTTCGAACAGAGATCGACGATCTGACCCAAGATCGTCGACCTTAGCTCGACGATCGTCGAACAAAGTTCAGAATTGTGAACACATTTTCAATGGTTCAGTCAAATTCAATCCTAGAAGTTGCACATCCCATGGATTCAACCCCTACACTGAATGGATAGTACCTCCTAGGAGATACCATCCTGAAGGCTACAAGAGTCAACCTGGGATGTCCTTTATTTCAGAGTTTAAAGGATATCAACCTAGGCCCAAGGTTAACTGGGTCAAAAACAAATAAGTTGTTTTTGTGCAGGTGAAGACCTATCCAGTATCAAACCATCAATGGTATCTGGATAGTGGGTGCTCAAAGCACATGACAGGGGACAAGGACAATTTCACTTCCTTCAAAGCCAAGCTTGGACCCAAAGTAATTTTTGGAGACTCAAGCTTTGGAACTACAAAAGGATATGGTGCAGTCCAAATTGGCTCAGTCACCTTCAAAAAGGTGGCATATGTTGAAGGACTCAAGCACAACCTGATAAGTATCAGTCAATTGTGTGATGAAGGATATCAAGTAACCTTCAACAAAGCCATATGCAAAGTCCAGTCAGTGGACAACACAACTGTGTTGACAGGTAACAGAAGAGGTAACATTTACTTAGTGAATTTTCTTTCACCTGTAGTAGATATCTGCCTGTTTAACTCCATCTCAAAACCAAACAATTTGTGGCATAAAAGACTAGGACACATTAACCTTAGAACCATTGCTAGGCTATCCAAAGACAACCTTTTTAGAGGACTACCTTCTGGTCCCTACAAGAAGGAAGAACTTTGCAAGGCATGTCAATTAGGCAAGCAAACTAAAAGTAGTTTTAACTCAATTAATAAGAGTGATTCACCTAGGATTTTGTACCTGTTGCATATGGATCTTTTTGGACCCATATCAGTGCAAAGCCTAGGAGGGAAATCCTATACTTTAGTGATTGTAGATGACTTCTCAAGATTCACTTGGGTATTCTTTCTGAGGAAGAAGTCTGATAACTTCAAGTGTTTGACAGATTTTCTCAAATGCATTCAGATTGAGCTCAACACTCACATTGCCCTGATCAGAAGTGATCATGGGACAGAGTTTGATTCTCTTCTCATGCAAGAGTTCTGTCAAAGTGAAGGGATCAGGCACACTTTCTCAGCTCTAGAACTCCTCAACAAAATGGGGTAGCTGAAAGGAAAAATAGAACCCTAATTGAATCTGCTACTACATTGTTGTCAGATGCTCACCTACCTCTATCCTTTTGGGCTGAGGCAGTGAACACCTCCAACTATGTGTTGAACAGAAGCCTGATACATAAACTGAAGGGCAAGACTCCCTATGAACTGCTCAAAGGGAATAAACCTAAAGTAAACTATTTTAAAGTTTTTGGTTGTATTTGCTATGTTCATAACAATGACAAGAAATATCTAGCTAAATTTCAAGCCAAAGCTGATGAAGGAGTGTTTCTGGGATACTCCATGATCAGTAAGGCCTATAGGGTGTACAACAAATCTTCTTGTAAAATTGAAGAGTCTGTTCATGTTGTTTTTGATGAAGCTAACATGTCTTTCAAGGAGAAGAATGCTTCTACCATAGAACCTTTGCAGGTACATTCTTTAGCTGAAGACTTGAACAAACTGCAAGTTACTGAAAAGAATGACAGCAGTGATGATGAAGAAGTAGTTCAACATCTAGAAGAAAATCACCTTGAAGAACCTGTTGTTGTTCCACTAGAGGAAACAACAACACAGGCTGGTGAACAATCAACACCTCCTGTTGATTTAGTAACAATAAGGGATCATCCAATTTCCCAAGTTATTGGAGAAATCTCAGCTGGTGTGCAAACCAGAAATCAGGTCAACCAGAACCTAATGCACACTTGCTTCCTATCTCAAATTGAGCCTCAATCCATTCAAGATGCAGAGCAAGATCCACACTGGATCATTGCAATGCAAGAGGAGCTGCATCAATTTGAAAGAAATCAGGTTGGGAACTAGTGCCTAAGCCAAAAGATCATCCCATTGTTGGAACAAAGTGGGTCTTCAGAAATAAGCTGGATGATCAAGGAGTCATAGTCAGAAACAAGGCAAGGCTTGTTGCTCAAGGGTACTCTCAACAAGAAGGAATAGATTATGATCAGACCTTTGCACCAGTTGCAAGGTTAGAGGCCATCAGAATATTCCTAGCATATGCTGCTCACAAAGAATTCAAAGTATACCAAATGGATGTGAAAAGTGCATTTCTTAATGGGGACATCAAAGAGGAAGTCTTTGTTAGACAACCTCCAGGTTTTATCTCTCTAACTCACCCTGATTATGTTTACAAACTGCATAAAGCATTGTATGGTCTCAAGCAAGCTCCCAGAGCATGGTATGAGACCCTAGCATGCTTTCTTCTGGAAAATGGTTTTATTAGGGGGAGAGTAGACCAAACTCTTTTTATTAGAACCCATAAGTCCCACACCCTACTAGTTCAAATCTATGTAGATGATATCATATTTGGCTCTACTGATTCAAATTTGTGCAAGAGGTTCTCCAACCTAATGCATTCCAAATTTGAAATGAGTAGCATGGGTGAGCTCTCCTTCTTCTTAGGATTGCAAGTCAAGCAACATGCTGAAGGCATCTTTATTTCTCAAGCCAAGTATGCAAAAGAATTGGTCAAGAAGTTTGGCATGTCTGAAGCATCTTGTATGAAAACACCCATGCCTACTAATGCTGTATTGGATGCTGATCAGCATGGGAAGCCAGTTGATCAGACAACATATAGAGCAATAATTGGCTCTCTACTGTACCTTACAGCTAGCAGACCAGATATAATGTTTGCTACATGCATATGTGCTAGATTCCAAGTTAACCCTAGAGAGTCACACCTAACACTAGTTAAAAGGATTCTTAGGTATGTAAAGAGTTGTCCAAATCTAGGACTCTGTATCCAAAAGAATCAGGATTTGAATTAACTGGATTTTCAGATGCTGATTATGCTGGATGCAGAATAGACAGGAAAAGCACCAGTGGAACATGTCAGTTCCTTGGTGACAGACTTGTCTCCTGGTTTTGTAAGAAGCAAACATCTGTGTCAACTTCAACTGCTGAAGCTGAGTATATGGCTGCAGGCAGTTGTTGCTCACAAATATTGTGGATACAAAATCAGCTTCTAGACTATGGTTACAACTTAGAGCAGTCAAAAATTTTCTGTGATAATACTAGTGCTATTTCTATAGCACAAAATCCAGTCCTCCATAGTAGGACAAAACACATAGAAATCAGGCATCATTTCCTAAGGGATAATGTAGAGAAAACAAAATTGAACTTCAATATATTCCTACTGATTTGCAAAGGGGAGATATTTTCACCAAACCCTTGGATGAAAAGAAACACAGGTTCTTCCTAAATCAGTTAGGCATGATAGATGGAGGAAGTCTTAATTAAAATCAAGATTTTGAAAAGCTAAAACAGACCAAGACTAGGCTAAAAATTCTGTCTTTTGAATGAGTTTAGACTCTGAACTGCGCTCGACGTTTTCTCAAAAATCGTCGAACGGAGATCAATGATTTTCCAAAAATCGTCGACCAGAGATCGACGCTTTTGCTATCGTCGATCTGAGTTCAGAGCCTTCGCTAGATATAGAATTTTTCTTCTTCTGTTCAGAGGCCGTCGAGCTGAGCTCGACGTTTTTCATCATCGTCGAACGAAGATCGCCGATTTGAAGACTCTTCAGATTCCCTCTGTAGCCTAAATCGTCGAGCTTAGATCGACGCTTCGTCGAGCTGAGCTCCACGATTTTCTTTTTCGCCGTCGAACCTAATATAAAATCATCTTTCAGCCGTCGTTCTCCTTTTTACGCTTTCATACTCTGCAACTTTCTTCCTTTTCCCTCCAATTTTCTACGCTTGGTCGTTTTTGGTTTTCTGTTGCAGGTACACATGGCTGATTCGAGGGCTGCTATTGCCAAGATGAAGTTCGACACCGGTTTCGACATAGACATAAACTCATTTGATGGAAGCGACCAGCGCTTCAAGGATGTTCTGAGTCTATTCAGAGAACAACAGCTAACCCAGATAATGACTACCAGGATGAAGATTGCATCTGAGGAGATTAAGGAATGGTGTTATACCGCAGCAGATGAGACTGAGAATACTGTTGTCGGCACCATTAAGGGGACCCAGGTAATTCTATCCCCGGCTTTATTAACTGAAGTCTTTCAACTCAGTACTGGAGAGGACTCCATTGAACTGACTGGAGAGGAGTATGCCTCCATGTTAGATAGGATGGGTCATAATGTACTTAACCCTAATAAGCTGCTGAAAAAGAATCTGGCTATAGAATTCCAGTTCCTGGCTGATGTTGTTGGGAAGGTGCTGTTGGCCAAGCACTCAGCTCATGACACAATTTCCAGGTATCAGTTCTGCCTGATGGGAGCCTTACTGGATAAGAAACACCTCGACTGGGGCTCCATCTTCTTCACCCTGATTAAGAAGAAGATAAGCAAGTCTGCAGTCAGTTTTGGAAGAATCTTGGGGGTCTTTCTGCACTCAAGGTGCCCTGACCTTTTGACCTCTTCTGGGATGTTCATCAATGCATCCAAGAGGCTCTCCTGTGCCCTCTTCAGTAAATGGGACAGGCAGATAATCAACCCCTCTAGGGCTGCTGCAACACTTCACTCAGGCACAAGGACCAATCTGGTCACTCCTCCAGTAGAAGAGCTGCCTGCCTCTTCTTCTCCTCAAACCACATATACCCAAGCCATCACCTCCTCACCACCAGTCTCCACCATCATTATCTCATCTCCCATTACAATCTCCTCACCTATGTCATCCCCTCCCCCATCCACCTCAGAGGACTTCCATCCTCTCTTTTCCTATCCAATCCACACTCAACCATCATTCTCCCTTTTAGAGGATTCCTTCATGGATGACTCTCCCTCTTCTCCTCCTGAGACATCTTCCCTCCACCAAATGCTCACTGACATCCTCTCTCAACCCTCCTTCATACCTCCTTTTCTCTCCCACTCTCCACCTCAACCTTCTCTATCCCCACCATTCCATCTTCTGAACCCACAATCCCTACTCCTCCTACCTCCACCTTTTCAGCTTCAGCCACCATCCCTCCATCCACCTTGCCTACTACCTCTGCTCAAGCCTCACTTGGGCATGTAGATCTTTCTAGCCTGGCTGACAGGATCTATGAGTTGCTAGCTCCCAAGCTGGTGTCTCTGCTGGAGTCTTCCCTGACTCCACTCCTGAAGCAAGTCCAGGAGCTATCCTCCAAACTTGATTCTTTTTCCTCCTCCCAGGCAATCCCTTCTACTGGGTGCCTTGGTTCACCTCTCTCTGAACCAAGGCAGGGGGAGATGCCTTATGAAGAAGTGGTTGTGCCAGCTTCAGCTCCAGCTTCTACTCTCTCAGTATGCTCAGGATGTGCTTTTGCACTTAATCTGCAGAGGTTGCTATCCAGATTTGATACAGCCTATCTCAGCTGTCTGCCTCCAATTACTGCTGAAGATCTGTCCAAGGCCATTGTGCCTGTACCTGTCTGTAATCCCAGCCAGATTGTTTCCTATATCAAGTCATGGAAGGCTGTGGATGTATCTGATGCTGCTACTAAGGCCACTGTGCCTCCTTTTATTGATACTGCTGCTGTTGCTGACATAGAAATGATTCCAGCACCTAATGCTGAGGAAATTGTTGTTGAAACTGATCATGCAGAGCTTTCCTCATACTTGGAAGATCCCACTCCTCCTGCTGCTGATCCTGCTCCTGCTGCTGCTGCAAAGCTCAAAGCTCAAGAAGAATATCTCAGAAGAATTGATGCTTTATATAATCAACCTCAGAGTTCTGAAAGTGATCAGTACAGAACTGATTCTGATGATTCTGCCAGCACAATTGCCAAAAAGAGAAAAGCCAGAAGTAAAGCAATGATGTCAGTTCCTCCTGCCAAAGCCAAAGACTCCAATGACATTCCTTATTACATTCTGCATGACTGCCCCATCACTGAACATGGATGCAATTTTCCAAGAACCAACTAAAGGCCATGAAAAAGAGAAGAAATCTTGACAAATATGAAAAAGGATCATCTCAACATCAGCCTCCTCCTCCTCCTCCTCCAGACTCTGGATCAGGCTCAGCTCCTCAAGCTCCAGCTCCTAGACAAAGTTCTCTCAATCCTATTCTAAGTATTACCAAAAGGGACATCATCAAAGAGGATATCAACCCAGAAGGGGTAGTTACAGAGGAAATCAAAGAGGACAGAGACCCTATCAAAGGGAAGGACAAGGCCATTCTGACTCTGCTTCAGGTCCTTACCCTTACAAACTGAAAGACACAGTTGCTCCAAGGGCTTCTCCTGCTCCTGAATCTCTCAACAAATATGAACCTGCTGTTCCATATGAGGATCCTGAGAACAATCCTGTGGCCTGGACTGCTAGGATGAAAGAGTTGGCTGCTCTTGATCAGATTAAGAAGGCTAGAGAACAAGGCAATGAAATATCCAACATTACAACATTATCAGAACAAAGAAAGAAAGAACTGGAAAAGTATGCCTCAAGGAAATTCTTCAATCCAGAAGATTACATGAAGCTGCACCCAGAGGCTGTGTAGTTCCAAGGCCAAGATCTCAAACCTCTCTAGGTGCAGAAGATGACAGAAGGTCCAAGAAAGAAGCCCTAAACCCTAACAGAGAAATTTTATTTAAAAAGGGAACTGAAAAGAAGTGATCTGTGTAAGCAAACATATCATCCACCTTTGGATATCTGCTGCTATTTATCTGTGATATGCATTGCTGTTTCTCTGCATTTTGTATTTAACTTCTGTATTATTGAATGCTCTTTATGATTGTCTGTAAATAGTAATCCTAACCCAAATAGGGGGAGATTGTTGGAACACCCTATTACTAATTTGGGTAAGGATCACTATGCTTTTCTTAGGATCCTAGTTGACCTAGTTGTATAGTTGAGAAGGTCAACATTAGAATGAGTCTAGGGCCTAGAACTTAGTTTTGAAGCTGCCCCCAAGACCCCTCCAAGATCAAGGATGAAGAGCCAAGTCTAAAGCAATTGTCGTCGAGCTCTGGTCGACGAATCGTCGAACTCAGTTCGACGCTCTCTGAGCTCAACTTCAACAAATCGTCGGACTCCGGTCGACGATCTTCGAGCTCAGATCGACTATCTGCTTTTAGCTAGCTTCTGCTTAGTCGTCGAACTCCCCTCGACTATTGTCTAGCTCAGTTCGACGATGCCTCCTTCAGCTATTTCTCAGGTCGCTGAGCTCAGTTCGACGATCTTTGAGCTCAGTTCGACGTTTTCTGCCTGCTTATCTCAGTTCATCTCTGAGCTCAGTTCGACGATCGTAGAGCTCAGATCGACGATTATTTGGAGAGATCAACGTCTTCAAGATTTCAAATGCTGCTGATTCTTTGGAATGTTTTTGAATATTATCAGCATTTATGACAGAAGATCTCCCAGCCGTTTGGAGCAAGTTTCAAGGTATCATTTAGAGATTGTTTGCTGGACTTTCCTCTAAAAGACAAGACCATTTATGGAAAACATTTATGACTGACCAACGGCTATCTTTGGACAAGGAGAATATTTAGAAAATCTATTCTATTACTATGGTCCTCAGATATACAGAACGAGAACAACAAAAAGAAAACACATAGAGCTGATAGACAAAAAGAAAAGAAAAAAAAACACACAGAAGAATACTGTTAGTAGAAGAACAAGAAAACTACTACATCAAGATCTTCTAGCTGACTAAGTGTTCTTGCATCCTCATCTTAGATTTCCAGACATATCATCTTTCAGCTGTCCTGCTACCTTAATCTTCAAGAAACCATTCTTTGCTACTCTAACATTTGGAGATCAAGTTTTGAAGACCTATCACCCTTCTGCAAAGCTTCTCTGCCTGAACTCTCTACATCTCAGGGGAGCTTTGACATCTTCAATCCACTTGTGCTTCTCTCATTTGACTGAGAACAGAGAAGACAATTTCAACTTTTACTTTTTCTTTTCCTGCTGTAAAAGGGTTCTTGAACTCCCTTTGTGTGATGAGCAAAAGTTCTGTCTGGTTCTGAGAGCCTTGTCAAAACTCAGTGTGGCAAGACACCTTATCAAAAAATCTAGCTTTGGTTTTTGAGCACCTTATCAAAAACTCATTGGTGTCAGGACACCTGATCAACTCAGTCCTGAGTGGATTCCTACCAAGGGTGGTAGAAGAGTGGATGTACCCAATTTTGGGGAACCACTATATTTCCTTGTGTCTTCTGGTTGTGCTTGTGTGATTTGTCTGCTGTGTGCTGTGTCCTTTTCCTTTCAGTTTTTAAGTTTCTGCTAGCACTCTACACTATAGCTTAAATAGAATTTTAATTTATGCTATTTTATTAATCTATGAAAAATTATTTTAAGTAAACTCTATTCACCCCCCTCTAGAGTTGAGATAGATCTTACCCTCACTTTCATATCTTTTGCTGAACTGCATTCATCAACCTTTTGGAATATCTCATCAGACATAGTCTGAGCAAGATATTCATAGCCTTTGTATCTGCAACTTTCCATTTCTTTATTTCTGCATCTGTTCCTGAGGGAGGTGGAACAACACTTATACTTGTGATCTCTGGAGGTCTTGGACAAACTGTCAAAACAGAATTAAGTATGTCCTCATCAATAGAATTCATGTAAAGCCTAATCCTTGCCTTCCAAAGTGCAAACTTAGAAAGGTTGCACACTGGAGATCTTGTGCTAGCATAATCTTTGTTCTGTGCCATGGCTTTGTATGAATATAAATATAATACAAAAAGTAATAACCCTCTATAGAAGATTTATCTTAACAAGGATCTTTTGGTTCAGGTGTTATCCTGTTCAACCAATCTGTTGAAGATTCAGTTGTTGAGTAACAAACCTCCACTGATACCAAATAAAAGTGAGTGTAAGATCTACTTTTACTCTAGAGGGGGTGAATATAGTATTTTAAAATAATTTATAATTTAAAACTATAAAGCAGTGGAAGTCTTGATTTATGTATATGTGTAAGGTGCTTGCAAAAAGAAAAACTAAGTAAGCAAGAAATAAGAAATCACAGCACACAACAAAAACAAAACACAGCAAGCCAGATGACACAAGGAGCTATAGTGGTTCCCCAACAACCTGGGTACATCCACTCTTCTACCACCCTAGGTAGGAATCTACTGCAGGAATAGTTGATCAGGTGTCCTGGGCACCAATGAGCTTTTGATAAGGTGCTCAAAAACCAAACCTAGATTTTTTTGATAAGGTGTCTTGCCACCACTGAGTTTTGACAAGGTCTCAGAAACCAGCCACAAAACTTTTGAAGAGAGTTTTGAGAAACCTTTTACAGAAGGAATAAAGAAAAACAAAAAGGTTGAGTTATTCTTCTCTATCAATAATCTGAGAGAAGACAAGTGGAAGATGTTGTCAAAGCTCCCCCTGAGATCTGTAAGGGTTCAGGAAGGTGAGCTTTGCTTAGGGTGATAGGTCTTTAGTTGCTTCAGATCTCCAGCAATAGATGATTTTAGCAGATGCTGAAATGTGTGATGTCTGGAGTCCTTGATGAATAAGCTTTTGAACACTTGATGCTTGAAGGAGTAGAATAGCAGATGATCTCCTTCACAGTAATGTTCCTTGTGTTCTTGAAGAATTCTAACTCCGTAATTCTGTAAACTTTTGTCTACTGAGTCTATTCCCAGAAGATGAATTCTTGATGAATAATTTTCTTATTCTCTCTTCTATATTCTTTTTAAAAATCTTGTCTGTTCTCTTTTTCAGAATGATTCTCTAGGGAGTATATCAGATTCTGACTTCTTGATAGCCGTTAATCAGTCATAAATGACTACCTTAACTGATATCTGCTTCTAGAGGAAAGTCCTTAAGAAACATTCCAATTAGTCTTCCTTGAAACATGCTCCAGATTGATTGAAACTGCTACAAAATCCTTTGCCATAAATGCTGAAAATAAGTCTGAATGAATTCCATAACTGTCCTGAATTTGAATCCTGAAATCGTCGATCTCTCAGAGAAATCGTCGATCTGAGCTCAACGATCGTCGAACTGAGCTCAGAGATTGGATTTAACTGGAAACAGAAATCGTCGAACTGAGCTCAGAGACTTGGAAAATGACTAGAGACAGAACGTCGACCTGAGCTCGAAGATCGTCGAATGGAGTTCGACGACTCGTCGACCTGAGCTCGACGAAAATTGTCTTGGTCCTCAGCACTGAATCCTGATCTTTAGAAGGTCTTGAGGGCAGCTTTCAAACCTAAGTACTAACCCTAAGACTCATTCTAATTGACCTATCATACTATACAGCAAGGTCAAAACAAATTCCTAAGCACATAGTGATCCTTACCCAAATTAGTAATAGGGTGTTCCAACACCTTCATCATTTTCAGAATGAGCTCGGCTGTCTTAATATTGGCGTCTCGGTAAAGCTCTTCAACCTCTTCATAAGAATAATGAGGCGGGGGATCTTGGAAGGGTTCAAGGCGAGAGGATGACAGACCATTGTCCTGAAGATGGACATTCTGGGCCTCAAAGTCTTTATTCTCCTCCTCCAAGGTCATTATGTGAAAGCACATTCATTCCGCCATCTCGGCATCCTGCGAGACGCTCATCAGTTAGCAAGAGAAACATAAGAGAAAGAAAAACTAGCTAAGGATATGGCTTACCACACCGCCCTGAGCCTTTGCGAGGAGGGATTCAGCAACGGCCGACCTCTTTTCGAGACCATCTGACTTCTCGCGCTCACCGCTAGGCCGCCTCAGTATCCTTCCATTTCTTATTGTTGAAAACGAGGCGGCGTGATATGTAGTGCGAGAGCTCCAGGGCACGTAGCTGGGCGTGAAAGGTCTTTAGTACGAGGTCTCGCGAGGATTCCTTTTCGACAGAATCTGCCTCTGGACTGCCATAAAGTCCGTAGCCCAGGGAGAATGAGTGGCTAGTGGGAGGATCCTGCTCCTTCCATGAGGGAAGGAGGGAGGAGACCGACACCCGGTTCGCGTCCTTCTCCCATAGCAGAACTGGGTCGCCGACGACATCTTGTACCACAGGACCCATGTTGAAGTTCTGATGTGAGGAGGGGTTGGGGCGACTGGAGGAGGCGGCTTCGCGAGAAGGGGATCCGGTCAGTTGAATCAAAGTGTTAGCGGGCTGGTCGAATAGTGCCATCTCGCGGGTAGGCGAGACGGCCTGTCGGGGTGGCGATCGAGGAGATTGCGATTCTCCTACGGAGATGGAGCTCAAGGATCCTGACATCTCCTTTTTCTATTTCTGGGCTGTCTCTTTCTTCCCTTTAGGGAACGTCACAACCTTTTTTACCTTTTTCTTGGGGATGTGCCGAGAGGGAGCAGCATCATCTCCGGGGCTCTTCGTGGGGGCAGGAGCCAATGATTCTTTCGCCACCTCGGCGCCATGGTGGTGAGGGCGAGACCCTTTGACGGCTTCGCACTGCTCTTGTAAGGAGGATGGATAGGGATATTCCGCTCCCCTAAACAAACACCTCAGCGATTAGAAAGCGAGATGAAGGGATAACAAACATGAAATTAAAGAAGTGCAAGTGTACCTTCGCAAGGAAGCATAGGAAGGAGAGATTCGAGGCCTCGCCTCAGGAAATGGACTTCAAAATTTTTTTCCTGTGAATAAGTCACAAAGGACTTTGTCCACACCGCCGACCTGGGGAGATACATCGAACATCTCGGCAGGCGACACGGGCGCGAGCGAGATGCCCCCAGGTTCCCGTTGATGAAGATGGAGTGGGTAAGTCAATGGTGATTTTTGTTGGGCGTCTCGCACACCTTCAGGCCTAGCCCTATGAAGTATGAGACGCCATCGTGATTGATATGGTAGATGAAGAGCTCGCGGAAGATGGTCAGGATGAATTCAATACACTCCCGGCGTATATAACTGGCGAAAGAAACAAAAACCGAGATGGCATTCAGATTTAGTTGCGCAGGGACTGCTCCAAAATACTTCAAGACCTGTTTAACCTCCAGCTCGAGGGGAATTCTCAGCACCGCCTCAAAGTGCGAGGCGGGGAAGGCGAGTTCGCCGGGGTAGAAAGTGTTAATCGCCTCGCCGACCTTTGGGGCCGCGACTCGAATCCCTCCACCAGGAACTCGCAGGTGAAGAGGTTGTAGTCCTCTTATGAGATCTTGTCGGGGGGAAGTCATGGTCAACAAATCTCCTTCCGCACCGGCTGCGCCCCTCACCCTCCACAACCTTCTTCTTTCCCATTATAAGCGAGTCGGAAAAATCGAGAGGGGGCAAAGAGGGAACGGCGGGGAGAGCAAGTAGCGAGATGAAGGAAGCGAGAGAGCAAGATCTAAGACGCAACAGGGGTAGGGCAGCACAGGTGGATCATTCTGGTCTAGGGGGGTATTTATAGTTGATAATGAAAGTGGAAAAAAAACGGGCGGGAAAAGTATGGAGGAAGTTGGAGAGTCGGTTGACATTTCACGTTCTCTCTCCTGACCTCGAATCGTGTTGCCCAGCGAGGGATTTTTCAGCAAGCCAGAATAAAAAATAAAATCAAGTAAAAAGCAATCAATTGAACATAGCCATGATGATTAAGCTCAGCAGAAAGAAATTAACAGGATAGCAATATTATTAATTATTCCATTCCGCACGAGGCGGGCATCGTATTCGCAATATTTAAATTATAGGCGAGACGACAGAATAATATAGACTACGGAATTACAAATATAATCAAATGGGCGAGACTATTAAATAGGCGAGACAAGGCGGAGGGTCTTCAGTTTTTGTTCCATTTCCAGCGCCCTCCACTGCGAGACCCCGCACTCGGGGGCCGGCCCGGGATGTGAAAGGCGCGAACATCATCGATACAATGGCACGCAAGACGAAGTTGTTGGTCGACCTTATTTATAATTGCCTGAGGGTCGGTCTTGTCTATCTCGATTCCAGCATCAATCTTGAAGGATAGACGAGCGTATTCAATCTCCACCCAGTCAATTTGCCTGTCGGCAACTTGTTTGTCTTATTCCATCTCGTGGATAATGCGTATGTATTTCTGAAACATCTCGGTCGTCCTACGCTTCATCTCCACCAGATCCATGGGGTCGCCGAGATAGTCTTCAATTTCGTCTTGGTGAGGAGGAGGCGAGACAACAAGCTGCCCAGGGGAGTCTTCTGCGGTCGAGTCGATCTGGGTGCCTACGCAGGAAGGAGACAATGGACAGAATGAGAGGTGTTCTCGCAAGAGGGCTTGGAATTGGCGAGCGGCACAGAGGAGTGAGAGGGAAGGTCCAGTTCATTTACCTAGGTTGCGAGAGGTCCAGGCGATCTGGGAAGGGTCATCGTTCTTTGTATTCAAAAGGGTAGATGGTCGAGGCGAGTCAGAGACTTGGTGATGGATGACAGTATTATCCAACGGGTTTACCGGTTTGTGATGAGGGGCCAGATCTCCCTGGCGAAGCATGTAGTGAATAATAAGAAGATGAATAAATAAAAAAAGAGGGGCAAGAGCCAAAACTCACCTCTCTCTCCTCAAGAGACACAGGAGGAGGGATACGAATTTCCAAAGATGCGGGAGTGGGCTACTCGATCTAGAAGGTGGGCCAACAGTTTTCATTTTCTTTGGGTGAGATGACGACGGTAAGGGAGCAGGGGTGCGAACCAAAGAAGGGGCAAGAGCAACCATATTGGCCTTATTTTTTTGAGCACCATCATGAGACGTTAGCGAAAACTCTGGCTATGAGACATGACGACGGTGGAGCAGAGGAAGGAAGAAGTGAGAGAGGGGGCACTCTCTACGCGGGGTAGGTGTCACATATTTATAGGCTACAGAGGAGGGCCCTGCAAAAGATTCTCTCATAAATGAACTTTAATGCCGCGAGCCTCGGTTAGACTTTTCTTTCCGAGCTTGGGGAAACCTCGAAAAGAGCGGGGATTATGTACAACCTCGGGCCCGCAGAAGGAGAAGGCTCATGGGAAAAGAGAGCAGCAGGCAAGAGCCCACTCGCAAGGAGAGTGGGAGCCATGAAGCGGGGAACTCACAAGGCGAGAGAGGAGCAGGAGAAAGCCCACTCGCAAGGAGAGAGGGAGCCCTGGAGCGGGGCACTCGTAAGGCGAGAGGGAGCCCTAAAGCGGGGCACTCGCAAGGCGAGAGAGGAGCAGGCGAGATCCCACTCGTAAGACGAGAGGGAGTCCTAGAGCGGGGCACTCGCAAGGCGAGAAAGGAGCGATGGGTCTAGCGCCGGTTCGATGATTAGTCGAGCGCCGGTCCAGTTGGAAGGCAGTTTTTACCTTTTAACCCCAGGAAATTTTACTCTTTTGCCCTTGGTGGCCTGCCTATAACCCCTCAGAACAACGGAGTTTGGCTGTTGGCAGACCCAACCCAGGGTATTTTGGTAATTTTAGGTCTGTTTAGTTTAGTTATTGGCAAGTCAAACTCATAGGCCTATAAATAGACTGATATAGTGCCTGGAAGAAGGTTGTTGACCCCTTTCTTATTCTTCCACTAAGGCGCCTAGCTCAGCACTAGCTAGGGAGGGGAAGAATTTCTAGTTCTTTCGGGTAAGAGGTGGGACCTCCGAGCTAAAGCCCACGATCTGTTTCTAGTCCTCGAGACTCTCGTCAAAGAAGGAATTCAGGAAGAGTAGGTGTGAGCTACAGCTTTAGATCCGAACTCTAGGTGAAGTCAGGTTTTTGGCTTCAATACGCCCCATGCAGGATTTCCATCAATAGAAATCCCGCATGCGATGGAAATCTCGCCATCTGGAAGGATTTCCCTTGGACCGGGTGTCAGGCCGAGGCTAGGCCAGGTGCCCGAGCTTATTCAGGCTCGACCCGGACACAAAATCAAAACGGGGGACTTGTAAGGTCCCCAGACCAGCCAAGGCCTGGGCCCGGCTTTTTCCGGGTCGAGCCCGGATGGGCTTCTAGGCCCAGGTGGGCTTCCGGGTCGGGCGGGCTTTCGAGCCCGATCTTTTTACACACCTCTAGTGTATATATATATACATGTGTATACATATATATAGGGGTGCAAGCGGTTCAGTTTGGGTCAGTTTGGGCCCAAACCAAAATCAAATCGATGTTTATCGGTTCGATTCGATTTTTTGGTCGGTTTACTCAGTTCGGTTTTCGGTTTTCAGTTATACTATTTAAAATAATTGTGTACTTAAATATCTCAAGAAAATTTTAAAAAAGATATGATAATTAAAAAATATATCATCAAGTTTTATTTACATATGATATATTACAACTAATAGCTCATATTACATAAAAAAAATTATGATTGAATATTTTTATTGCAAAATCGAGTAATAAATATAAAAAGATATAAATAAAATCAGTTAAACAAAATATTTAATTTTTCTTGATGCATAAAATATGCATTACAAAAATTTATTTTGGCTCAAATGATATAAAAATTATTAAGTTGATATAATTTGTGTACATTATTTAGTTAATAAAAATAGTAAAAAGATCAATATTGATAATATTTTTACATGTATTATTAGTCGGTGCGGTTCGATTTTTTTAAAGAGGAAAACCAAAATAGAACCGAGTCGTTCGGTTAGGCGTAAAATAAGTTCGGTTTGGGCGGTTCGGGGTGGTTTGGTCGGTTTTCAGTTTTTCATGCACACCCCTACATACATATATAATTTTATATAGATATATATTTATATATATATATATATATATATATACATATATGTATATATATATGTATATATATATGTATATATATATGTTATATATATATATATATATATATATATATATATATATATATATATTTCGGCAGCATGCAGGTGGGCTTTGCCCGTGCTTGATGTATCGCTGCGGGCTGCATACGCACCCGAATTTTTTTTTTCAAAACATGTACATATGAGTACTTAAAATGATCGCAAAAAAATATGAAGTACTATTCCTATTTTTATTTTATTTAATTTTGCAAATTTTAATCTATAAAAATTAATTTATCTCTCTCTCTCTCTCTCTCTCTTTATCACTCCCCCCTCTCTCCTTCTCTCTCCCTCCCCCTCTCTCTTTCTTCATTAAAATTACTCCCTCTCTCTCCCCTTCCCTCCCGCCCCCTCTCTCTTTCCCTCTCCTTCCTATCTCTCTCTCCCAACTCTCTCCCCCAGCATGCTCTCTTTCTATTGATCTGATGGTCAATATTCAATCTTTGGTGTGTCTCAAAATATCGATATTCTCTTATATATATAAGATATATATAGACACATACGAGTGACAATGGGGGGGGGGGGGGGCGTGCCTCGCGCGATGATTATTTAATTTTTTAAAATGTAAAAGTATTAGATTTAAATATTTTTTATTATATATATATTTCGTTTTTTTTATTCTAATATAATTTAATAAATTTTTTAATTATAAAAAGAAATTTTTTTTTAAAAAAAATTAAAATGCCGCACGGGGCTATGCGATTCTGACCTCCGCCAGCGATGACCTACCCGGACCTCAAAGGCAAGTTCACCGGTCTCCGGAAAACCCGCCTGGGGTTGTTCGGCAAACCCGCCGGTGGGGTTCGAGCAGGACTTCGACGGCTTCGCCTGCGGCGGAGGCCAATGCCGTGAAGCTATATAATTTTTTTTGCAGGAGCTATCACAACTCAGATTGGCGGAATCGAAGGATAAGCAAAAAACCGAACGGTGGTGATGAATTTGGCGGGTTTGTGTTACATTAAGCTATCCTATTAACTATTCATAAATTGTTGCATATATATATATATATCGATAAAATGCATATACACTTAACGCATAATAAGAATGTACACATCTTTTAGAACTGCGTCTTCTACGTGCATTTTCTTGAGAAGTGTTCAACACGAAAGTTGTAAATCTCGGAGAGATCAACAATTTTCATGTTGAATACTTTTTTTGTGAAAATGCACGAACAAAGCGTATTTTGGGCCCGATTGAAACCTGAGCGGAACTATTGCGAATTCGCAATAGTTCCGCCCAGGTTTCAATTGGCCCCAAAATACGCCTTGTGCGTGCATTATAAAATTCACAATAGTTCCGCCCAGGTTTTAATCAGGCCCAAAATACGTCTTGTGTGTGCATTTTTACGAAAAGTGTTCAACATAAAAGTTGTATATCTCGAGATATACAAGATATACAAATTTTGTGTTGAACACTTCTCATGAAAATGCACATACAAGGCTTATTTCAAAACGACGTGATGTTTTTTATTTGTCTACCTAAATCAACTAGAGGGGGAGAATAGGTTAGTTCTGCGTCTTTTTGCGGAATAAAAATTGAATGAACGAAGCACGGAAAATAAACACACAAATCACAGAGTACACAAGATCTATAGTAGTTCCCCAATCTTGGGTACGTCCACTTTCCACCTCACCAATCTAGCAACACGCTAAACTCGGCTACTTCATTATTACCTCGGATTGAAAACCAATCTTACAACTCGGAGCAATGCCCCTATAATTCGATCCACAACACAGATCTACACTTAGAAGAATTACTTCCTACAACACTCGGAGACAAAATCTCCTACAAAATAAAGATTTTGTAAATAAAATTATACAAACAGAATATCTCAGATCTGAATCTTCAGCCTTTCTTCTTTCTTGAATCTTTGAAGCTTTCTCAGAAATAAGTCGAAGAAGACAAGCCGAAAACTGTTCTGGATCTGAAAACCAAGATCAGTACGATCAAGATGAGGATCTGTGAGAATAAGAATGCCATGATCTATTGATCTAATCTTGCTCTGAATCACAGAAATTAGAGAAGTGCGGAGGCGAGATCATCGATGAAGAGCGGCGGCGGCTTCCCGATTTAGAATATTAGACGATTCAAAAAACTTTGTATTTCTCAGATTTTTCTTCTTATACTCTTCTTAGGGTTAGTCGAAATGATTAGACCTTTTATAGGAATAGTCTAATAGTCATAATCATAAAGACATAACACGTGGACCAATAATCATGGCAATTAATTTTGAAATCTAGTCCCGTTAGACTTAACGAATTTTCAGAGAAAATTGTCTGCATTACTCGAGTGGAATATGACTACTCGAGTAATCACTTTGACTTCTCGAGAAAAGGATGTATAGTTCTCAAGAACAATCCTTTGGGAAAAATCTGGAAATAACTTCTGTCTACTCGAGTAATAAAATTGACTTCTCGAGAAGTAGCTGGACTTCTCGAGGACTACTGCTTCACTACTCAAGAACTAGATATACTTCTCGAGTACTCTACTTCTGTTACCTGAGACAAGGATAAATTTCTCGAGTACTCGACTTCTGTTTCTCGAGACAAAGTCTTGTACTACTCGACTAATGGCCTTAGCTACTCGAGTACTACACAGCTTCTCGAGAACTAACTTTAAATCATCTCGAGAACTACTTCAGTTACTCGAGTGCTAGACTTAGCTTACTCTAGAACTGACTATAAACCAACTAGAGTACTAAAGTTATTTCTCGAGTAAAACACTTAGACAAATTTTGCTTTCTAAAAATTTTCTTTATTCAAGGAAATCTGCAACTAGTCTTTCTCCTACAGGTTTAGTACTTGAAAGTGAAGTGTATCCCAATAGAGAGGCTACACATGAGTGAACACCATGGATCACACAATGAGGGATTATATTGTATGGTCCTGTGCTTGGTGACTCATTGTAGACTGACATTGGTCTACAATTTGGCAATTAAGTCCTGCAAACACATAACTCAATTAAGACATCAAATACAACTTAATTCAACTTAGTTTAAGGGTGATCGACTTCATACAAATCTAGGTTATTGTGGATATAATACCCAACAATCTCCCCCTATTTGTAGAATTCAGAACCCTCTACACTAAGTTGAATTATATTAAGATAAACAAACAAAGTGACTAGCTACCACAGAGATTATATAAAATAAAATGCTAAGTAATGAAGAGAAAATCAGATCATCAAAATTAAAGATTTATATCTATATAGAATTGTCCATGAAATCCATTTCAACACAATCTCAAAACACAATCTAGATCATTTGTCATTCCTTACTCTATTGTTGCTGCTGTTGTTGTTACTGTCTTTCCTTCTTCTCTTGTTGTCTCCTCTAATAGCTGAAGGGTTTAGGATAGTACTTTGGGGGTCTAGGAGGAGCATTTTGATTGTTCCTTCCATACTCTCTATCATAAATTCTTCTCTTAGTTAAGGATTTCTCATACAGTTCCCACTCAGAAAAGCTATAATGATTAGTCTTATTTTCATTGTAATCCATAACTAGTTTGAGTATATCAAGGATTAAAGATTTAGAAGTAGGGCTCCAAATTTCAGCAAATTCTTGTGCTCTCCTCTTTTTAGCTTCTGGATTAGGGATGGACTTGCTTGCAGATGCTCCATCACCATACTTTTGTCTCTTAGGAATTTGAATTTCTGGAGGTGCTTGATGAAGCACATCTGCCTGATCAGTTTCCCAAACTTGAGCATAAGTATTTGGAGATGGTGCTTCTGAGCCTTTAGATCTTGGATAAAAAGTTGGTTGTTGAACTGGAGGATGCTGAGCATTAGGATTCAGATGATGGGGAATCAAATTTGGATCAGCTTGGAAATCAGGAATATTTGATTATGCATCCACACAGCTGTATCATAAGTATGAAACTTTACACCATCTATTTGATTTTGGACATCAGCATGAATTTCCTGTAACTTTTCTTCCCAGAGAGTTTTCATGTTTGCATATGATTTTTCTAAGAATTCTTTTACTAAGCTCTCCCCCTTTCTTACTTCTATAGATAGGGTGGTAATAGTAGCTTCTTTAAAGGTACCAACTTCTTCGAAAGTTTTGAAGTTATGTTCTTGGGCTTTCTTTTCTAACTAGATTTGATTATTAACAAGAGTTACTGAATGGTCCATCACCTGACAAATGTTGGTTATGGTGTGGTCAAAAGCTTTCCCACCTATTTGGAATAGATGTTTCAACTCATCAGTGTTATGCTGGATCTCTACAAATCTTCTGCTCATCTCTTTTTCCAGAGCAGTTACTTTACCAGTCACAACTTTTAGAGATTCATCAAAATGCTTTCTCTGTTATGCTAGCAGTAATTCAATCTTAGCCAAAATATCATCAGCGGCAGGAGTTTGAACTTGAGGAGCTGTAGGAGGAGGAGCAGTCCATGGAGCAATTTCTTCAATGATAACTGTGCTCTTGGCTCTTGTAGTTTGAATAAAAATATCACCTTCCTCACCAAGAATTGTGGGAAGAGAAAAAACCAAGCTCTTGAGAGGAGCCTCAGCTGGTTCTGGGGTGGCTTCTTTCTCATCAGAAATAAGAACTATTTCTTCCTCTTGAATGTCTACAACAAGTGATTGATGAGGAGATTCCTGTTCAGAATGATGATGAGAGGGAGATGGTTTCTAGAGAGGGAGACTTCTCTATATGAAAAGGGGAAAGAGGCTCTTTTGAAGTCAATTCCTCAATCATTTTAGTTATGTCTTCCTCTGTTGATAGAATGTTCTCTTGGACTTGGGCATCTAAGAGTGGCTCTTTTGGGGTAGCAGGATGGAGTGCAGCAGTTGGAGGAGGGGTAGAGACTCTTTCTACTGGAGTTGAAGGAGCAGGCTCCCCCTCAGCAGCTGCACCAAATGTGCCAGCTACTTGAGGTAGAGGAGGAGATGGAGTCCTATCCTCATTCTCTGGATGATCCCGTGCCTTAGTAGCTTGGGTGGGATTATTGAGATTAAGCTCCCATCTTTGTATAGAAGATATAGAGACTTTCTTCATGTGGTGAAGGGTTATACCTTTAGATAAGTCAAAAATCTCTGGCTTGAACTCATGTAGAAGTAGAGAAATAATCCTTGCATAGTTAGGTGTTTTGATGCTTTCTCTTATCTTATCAAAAATCATCATTCCAAACTAAAATTTCTTCCTACATATAATTGATGTCATCATATCAAAGAAGTCGGCAGTGATGAAGCTTATAGAAGTAGTCTTGCATAGAAGTATTTTGCCAAGAATATCAAATAGAAGTTTGCTCTCTGAATTTAGGTCAAGTCGACGAATGAAACTTACACCGACTGAAATTCCATAGAAACTACAGGCTCTGTCATAGTCTTCAGCAGTTAGGTCGTCTTCTTCTTCAATCACAGGTAGTCGAAGAAGTGTAGAAACAACTGCCTTAGATAGTTTGATTTTGATTCCACGAACTCTTATCTTAAGAATCTTTCCATTTCTCCTTACCTTTGCATTTTGAAAGAACTCTTCAACCTCTGGAAATAAAATTTTGCACGGTTGTTCTAAAACGAAGGATAATCCTGCAGTTTCCAGAAGGAGAAGAAGATTCTGAAAGTCGTCTGAAATCTTTGCAATCCCAGTCGAAACAAGTTCGCTTCCAATCCCTATCTTGGAATTAGGAGCCATCAATCTACAGAAGAGCGAGAATTTACTGCAGGGAGAGAATCGGCGGCAAGTTCTGCGATGGCAGCGGAAGTCGAAAAGTTTCCTTCTTTTCTCTCAAGACAGGGTTTAGAGACCGAGTGATTTGGAATTTCCTAACTTTTCTATTTATATAAGTCTTAATTTAAGATAGTTATGGAAATAATATAAGTAACATACCTGAGAATATGGCGGCCTAACATATGAGTGCGAATATCAAAATTTGAACTTGAAGACTAAAAGTTGCTTCAGATTTCTCGAGTGGACAAGCATTATTCGAGTGAATAGACTCTAGTTCTCGAGTAATAACTGGAAGTTCTCGAGAAGTATCTTATTACTTGAGAAGCATTTCTCGAGAAGTATCTTATTACTCGAGAAGCATTTCTCGAGAGGCAGACTTGTTTCTCGAGTGGTCCAAATTAGTACTCGAGTAGTAAGGGTCTTACTCGAGAAATTAAGTTCAAACTTAAGAATTTTTGAATTTTTGAAGTGTTGCCTGATCCTTGAGCTTTGTTGTGAGTTCTCCTTCTTTATTCTTCTTTAATGAGCATGCCAAGTTCTGTTTAGAAGAACGAGAACTTGGCCTCGTCCAGTGGATTCGTGAAAATGTCTGCAACCTGCCTTTCAGTTGGGACATACTGGAGGTTGATGCCTCCATAATCCACATGCTCCCTGATGAAGTGATAACTCAGCTCTATGTGATTTTTCCTGCTATGAGAGACTGGGTTATTGGCAATTGCAATTGCACTGGAGGAGTCGTAAAACAATGGAATGTTGTTGAACTTAATGTTGTAATCTTCAAACCTGTTCTTTATCCATAGCAGTTGTGCACAAAACCTGCTTGCAGAGATATACTCTGACTCGACTATTGAAATTGCGATACAATTCTGCTTTTTGCTGCTCCAGGAGATGAGCCTTCTTCCTAGGAATTGATAAGTCCCGGAAGTGCTCTTCCTGTCATCTTTATTACCTGCAAAATCTACATCTGAAAAATAAATTAGTTCGTTATCATTACTTCTTGTGTACCATAAGCCAAGATTTGGTATACCTTTAAGATATCTCAGAATCCGCTTTGCAGCAGCGTAGTGAGATTCCTTAGAGTTCACTTGAAATCTAGCACAGGCACATGTTGAAAACATTATGTCTGGTCAACTAGTAGTAAGATAGAGCAAGGATCCAATTATGATTCTGTACTTGGTTTCATCAAAAGGTTTCCCTTTCTCATCCTTGTCCAGAGACAAAGCTGAACCCATTAGAGTTCTCATAGAGGTTGCGTTCTCCATTCCGAATTTCTTAATCAACTCCTTTGTGAACTTCGTCTGAGAGATGAATTCCATCTTCAGATTGTTTGACCTGAAGTCCTAAGAAATACTTTAGCTCTTCCATACTGCTCATTTCAAACTTCCCTTACATAAGTTTTGAAAACTTCTTGCAAAGGTTGTCGTCAGTAGAGCCAAATATGATGTCATCGACATAGATTTGCACTAGAAAACTCTTTCCTTTTATTTCCCTAAAAATAATGTCTTATCAATCTTTCCTCTTGTGAACTTGTTCTCAAGAAGAAAGCTAGACAGCGTCTCATACTAAGCTCGAGGAGCTTGTTTCAAACCATATAATGCCTTAAATAAAAGATAAACATGATCAGGAAAGTAAGGATCAACGAAACCTGGAGGTTGTTCCACATTGACTCTTCCTTTATGTCATCATTAAGGAAGTCCGACTTCACGTCCATCTGATAGACAGTGAAGCCCTTAAGTGCAGTATAAGCTAGGAACAACCTGATTGCCTCCAGCCTTGCCACTAAAGCATACGTTTTGTCAAAGTCGATTCCTTCTTCTTGTCGGTATCCCTTGGCGACGAGTCTATCCTTATTCTTTATGATTATTCCATCTTTGTCCATCTTGTTCATGTAGACTCACTTGGTTCCGATAATGTTCTAACCTTTAGGTCTTGGAACAAGCTTCCAGAAATGACAACGCTTGGATTGGTTCAATTCTTCTTCCATTGCCATTATCCAAGATGCGTCTGAGTTTGATTCCTCAAACTTCTTTGATTCAACCTGCGAGAGGAAACTCAAATATAAATTTTCAGTTGTTGCACCTCTATGAGTTCTGACACCGTCCCGGGGATCTTCGATGATTTGATCAATTGGGTAATCCTTCAAGTGTCTGAACTCTAGGGTTCTTGCATCTAGAGTTTCTTCTATCACAGGAGTGACTTCATCAACTTGAATGATATCTTCATCATGGTCATCAACCTCTCAAATTGGGGCTGGAGTGGTGATCTTGATGAACTTTTGATCTTTTTCTTCATTCGGCTCATCCAAGTTTAATTCCTTTATTCTTGAACCTACATCTTCAATGAACACACTAGAAGAGATGCCTTGCAGCAAGCTCGTCTCATCAAAAACAACATTGATAGATTCTTCTACAACAAGGGTTTTCTTGTTGAAAATCCTATATGCCTTACTATGGCTACTATAACCTATGAAAATACCTTCAAAGCTCTTTTCACCAAATTTAGTGGTGTGATATTTACTATTGTTAAGAACGAAGCACTTACTACCAAAGATTTTAAAATATGAAATAGTCAGTTTCCTGCCCTTAAGTTGTTCGTAAGTGTCTTATTATGGTTCTTGTTTATGAGTGCTCGATTTTGCACTTGGCATACAGTGTTGATGGCTTTAGCCCAGAAATATTCCGGTAGTGAGGCATCACTCAACATGGTTCTGCAAGCCTCTATGAGTGTTTTATTCTTTCTCCCAGCTAATCCGTTCTGTTGAGGAGTATGAGGAGAGGAAAACTCATGAAAGATACCTAGGCTTTCATAGAATTCTGTCATGGCCCTAGACTTGAACTCTGTTCCATTGTCACTTCTGATTTTGAATATGGAATAGTTGTATTCATTCTGGATCTGCCTGACAAAATTAGTAAAGATATCAAAAGTATCTGACTCGTGTTTTATAAAGAACACCCACGCAAAGCGAGAGTAATCATCAACAATAACCAATGTAAAATCCTTACCTCCCAAACATCTAATTTGCAGTTGATCGAGCAAGTCCATATAAAGTAGGTGTAAACACTTATTAGAATCTTTGTCAATAATGCTTTTAAAAGTAGCCCTTATTTGCTTGCCTTTAATACATGCATGACAAGGTATATCTTTAGCGCACTTAACATTTGGGGCATCACGTACTAAATTAAGAGAAAATAATTTATTAATAGTTTTGAAATTTATATGTGTTAATCTTTTGTGCCATTAGTCACCAAGAGACGCACTATTTTTGACAAAAAGCACGCTGGCGTAAAAGAGTCTATGCAAATAAAATTTAAGCAAAATATAATCCTGCTACGAGTGCCTGATAAAATTATTTCTAAATTATCAATCGATTTTATCAAACACTTGTCTGCATGAAATTCTACGATGTATCTTTTATCGCAGAGTTGGCTTATGCTTATAAGATTGTGTTCCAATCCTTCAACATAAGCCACATCGGAAAAGGATACACTACCATTAGTGATCATACCATAGCCTTTAGTAATCCCTCTGTAAGAACCTCCAAAGATGACATTTGGCCCGTTCATGATTGGAAAATAATTCTGGAGAAGGATTCTAGTTCCGTTCATATGCCGAGTGTATCCACTGTCCAAATACTAGATGGGATTTTTGGTGGCTTTTGGACATTCCTGCAAAAGTAGAATAAAGTTGCCTTAGGAACCCAAACTTGTTTGGGTCCTTGGTCTCTAGTTAGCATACTCCCCCTACGTATGTTAACATTATGAGCAGTCTTTCTCACATTATTAACTCGAGGAGTTTCATAATATCTGGGATTTAGCTAGCAATCTATGGTAAAGTTATCGATTTTGCTACAACACCAATAGTCAAATCTGTTGTATCTTTACCTAAGGATCTCCTGCTTGGCCTTTTGAGAGTGTGCTCTAGCAGGGGCAGTAGACTTGGAGGTAGAAGCTTCGTGGTGATGGCACTCACAAGACATCTTCTCCATAATAGGCTTTTCTACAATGGGTTTGGCTTTTGGATCATTCTTGATGTTGTGACCATGATTATAACGTTCGTAGCTCTGAAGAGTGATCTCCTCATAAGGTGTCTTGAAGACACTCTCACCAAATTTCCGGGGACGATTCCATCCTTGGTACTGATACTTGGGCTCTACATGAGTAGGCCTAGCAAAGTGATCGTAGGACGAGTCAAGATCAAACTCGTCCGTTGGAAAGATAACCTTTTGAAAGGAGTTTGTTCTTGAGGAGCTTTCCCCTTCTCCTTGGCTAGAGCCTTCTTGGCAGGCTTATTTCTTCTCTAGGCTTTATTTCTCCTAGAAGATTTACTAGGAGCAACCACATGGCCTAAGCCAACACCTTTGGCCTGAGCAGAGAATTCAGAAATAAGTGGAAGGACTGTCTTGGGCATGGAGAAACTTTCAACGAGTTTCTTTTCAACTTCAAGTTGTTCTTCCAATTCCTTGATGATTTTCTCCTTCAGATTTAGGTGCTCGAGAGCCTTATTATATTCTTCCCTCGCATTATGGAAGTCCTTTCTGAGTTAGTCCATCATTATAATTTCCTCCTTCAGATTGCCCTCTTCAGCCTTAAGAGATTTGATCTCCTTAGCTTGAGATCTTGCGACTCTACGACATTTGTCATAGTCTTTGATCAATTCTTTATATTGAGTCATGAGTTCATCAGATGAACAGTCCTCATGATCATGGTCAGAAGCATCAGATTCAGAGAGAGGGGTATGCAAATTTACCTTCCCAATGAACTAGGGTTCTTCTTCTTCATTTGTCTGTGCCATGAGCCCAAAGTAGGCTTCCACCTCATCACTAGACTCAAATGAATCAGTGTCACTGAGGGTCTTTCCCTTCTTGTCTACCAGGCTTCTTTCAGTCTTCTTCTTATTGTAAGAAGTTTTCTTTTCCACTCTTCATCAACCCTCTTTCTTCTTATGAGGGCAATCAGCGATGATGTGTCCTGGCTTATTGTAGCAATAATAAACAATGTCAGTAGAAATGTGTTTGTTATGTTTGGAGTAATAACTTCCTTGGCTACTTGAGCCTTTCTAGTGGCGATCACCATCACAACGTGATCTTCTTAACGAGGCATCCTTATCTTTCCATTATTTCTTCTTGTTCAATAATTCTTGACCTTCCTTGAGAGAAGAGAAAACTCTCCTTCAGATTATTCTGAGCCTGAGGTGCTTGGCTCTGAAGATTCTTCTTCACTTTATTCTTGTGCTGGGGTAGGAGAAGCATCCTTAGACTTCCTTGAGGTGTCTGCCTTTAGAGCAACAGACTTCTCCTTGGATGAAGACCTGCTCTTCTCTTCTTCAGCTTTTCTTGAATTTATTTATAGCTCATATTACATAAGCTTTCCGAAGAGATTTTGAGGGTCTGTCTCTGCTAGCTTTCCAAATTCCCGGCTAGCGGAAACCTTATTATCCCATTCCTTAGTCAGGTATCTCAGGAACTTATCATTAAGTTCCCCATTTGTGAAGACTCGGCCATATACTCTTAAGCCGTTGACAATCTTGAAGAAATTCTCAAAGGTATCTGCAATGGAATCCTTGGGACCTTGTCGGAATGCTTCATATTTCTGATTTTGAAGGGATCTTCTGTCATCCCTAACTTCTTCAGTACCTTCCATCAAGATGATAAGAGACTGCCACATTTCCTTGGTATATTGGTAGTGAATTAAATTTTGCAGTATAGAGTCATCGACTGCACTTGCGATGATATTTTTTGCTTTCTTGTCTAAAGAGATAAGTGCAATCTCATCCTTATCAAGATCCATCAGTTTCTTAGGAACTTACTTTGTTGAGTCAATGGTGGAGGTGTTCATATGAACATAAGGTCGTTCTTCCACTATCATAAAAATTCTAGGATCCACAGCTTCCATGAAGAACTTTATTCTTTCTTTTCACATAGCAAAATTGTTATTTGTGCACAGAGGAAGCTTTGCCAAATCCTTAACTCTGTCCATGCTTGAATCCTCTAAAGACAACTAGGAGCAGATCTGTTCGAGATGTTAACCTTTTTGATGAAGAGCCTCCCTCTGATACCAATTGATGTTTTTAGTTGTCTACCTAAATCACCAAGAGGGGGGTGAATAAGTGAGGTCTGCGTCTTTTTGCGGAATAAAAATTGAACGAACGAAGTGCAAAAAATAAACACACAAATCAGAGAGTACACCAGATCTATAGTGGTTCCCCAATCTTTGGTACGTCCACTTTCCACCTCACCGATCTAGCAACACGCTAGACTCGGCTACTTCACTATTACCTCGGATTGAAAACCAATCCTACAACCTGGAGCAATGCTCCTACAACTCGATCCACAACACGGATCTACACTCGGAAGAAGTACTTCCTACAATACTCGGATACAAAATCTCCTACAAGATAAAGATTTTGTAAATAAAATTATACAAACAGAATATCTCAGATCTGAATCTTCAGCCTTTCTTCGTTCTTGAATCTTTGAAGCTTTCTCAGAAATAGGTCGAAGAAGGCAAGCCGAAAACTGTTCTGGATCTGAAAAACCTAGATTAGCACGATCAAGATGAGGATCTGTGAGAATAAGAATGCCTTGATCTGTTGATCTAATCTTTCTCTGAATCACAAAAATCGGAGAAGTGTGACGGCGAGATCGTCGATGAAGAGCGACGACGGCTTCCCGATTTAGAATATTAGACGATTCAGAAAACTTTGTATTTCTTGGATTTTTCTTCTAATACTCTTCTTAGGGTTAGTCAAAATGAATAGACCTTTTATAGGAATAGTCTAACGGTCATAATCATAAAGACATAACATGTGGACTAATAATCATGGCGATTAATTTGAAATCTGGTCCCGCCAGACTTAACGAATTTTCAAAGAAACATTGTTTGCATTACTCTAGTGGAATATGAATACTCGAGTAATCACTTTGACTTCTCGAGAAAAGGATGTAAAGTTCACAAGAACAATCCTTAGAGAAAAATCTAGAAATAACTTCTGGTTACTCGAGTAATAGAATTGACTTCTCGAGAACTAGCTGGACTTCTCGAGGACTACTGCTTCACTACTCGAGAACTAGATACACTTCTCGAGTACACTACTTCTGTTACCCGAGACAAGGATAATTTCTCGAGTACTCGACTTCTGTTTCTCGAGACAAAGTCTTGTACTACTAAAGTAATGGTCTTAGCTACTCGAGTACTACACTTAGAAAAATTCTTAACTAGACTTTTCTGATAACTCGAGAACAAGCAAAGATGTACTAGAGTACTACACAGCTTCTCGAGAACTAACTTTAAATCATCTCGAGAACTACTTCAGCTACTCGAGTGCTAGACTTAGCTTACTCGAGATCTGACTATAAATCTACTCGAGTACTAAAGTTGTTTCTCGAGTAAAACACTTAGAAAAAGTTTGCTTTCTGAAAATTTTCTTTCTTCAAGGATATCTGCAAGTAGACTTTCTTCTACAGGTTTGGTGCTTGAAAGTGAAGTGTATCCCAATAGAGAGGCTACATATGAGTGAACACCATGGATCACACAATGAGGGATTACATTGTATGGTCCCGTGTTTGGTGACTCATTGTAGACTGACATTGGTCTACACTTTGGCAATTAAGTCCTGCAAACACATAACTCAAACAAGACATCAAATACAACTTAATTCATCTTAGTTTAAGGGTGACTTCATACAAATCTAGGTTATTGTGGATACAATACCCAAAAAGACTCTTATATAACAAAAATACACTTAGGGCGTATATACAACAAACCTTATATATATATATTATATTAAAAGAAATAACAAAAATACACTTAGTGCGTATATACAACAAACTATATATATTATTGAAGCTTGTACAGACCGGGCGGTCTGATGTCTAGTCGCCGCGGTCAGCTTATCTCCCCGGTCTAGCGGTTTGTCTCAGCAGTCTGATATCTCCTTATTATGGCAGTCTGTTGGTTAGCCACAGTAGTTGAATGATGATTAGTTGTAGTAGCGGTCAGGATGAAGCAGCAATGGTCTGGATGAAACCGCAGTGGTTTAGATGAAGCCGCAGCGGTCTGGGTATAGTAGCAATAGCTGAATGTTGATCAGCCATAGCAGCGGTCTAGATGAAGCCGCAGTGGCCAAGATGAAGCCGGAACGGTCTGGGTGAAGCTGCAGCAGCAGATAGATGGTTAACCACAACAACAGTCTGGTAGCAACCCGCGGTTGCTGTCTAATAGCTTGTTGCAACTACGGTCTGATTGATTGCCGCAACTATGGTCTGGTGGCTCCCACAGTTGCGGTCTGGTATCCTGTTCCAGCGGTCTTCCCTGGTTATTTGGCGACTTTCCTTAGTTGCTGCTTGGTGTTTTGTTATTCATTATATAGTGGGCGGTTTGACTATGTCAAGGTTTGACTATGTCAAACTGCCTAGGCCGCCTGACTTGTATTTAGTCCCACATCGATTGTTGTATTCTCTCATCTCCCCCAATTTGTATAAATAAGGGGGCATACCTATATAATAACTATCTTTTTGGAGCAATAAAATTTGCAGTTTATTTACCTCTTTGTCGTTTATTCGCTCTTTTTTCACTTGGTATCAGAGGAAACCGATCCATTACTCCAATCAAATAGCGGTTTGTTTGTTAAACCGTGCGACCTCTTCTTCCGGCTTCTTCATCTCCCTACCATCCCTTCTAGTTATTATTTCTGCGACTTGTTCCCTTGTGAACTTTTCTATTCGTGCGGCCTTCCTTGCTATCCGCTCTGCTTTATTCTTTCTTGCTTGTGGCTTCTTTTTTGTGCAGGTGTTGCAGGTTCCTTGTCGTGTCTGCTTCTTTACAGTTTGATGTGCGGCTTATTTTGATCAGGCTGCCTTCTTTTGTTAGTCGCTCTTCTATGCATCTTATTCTACTCAAGCGATTTCTTACTTGTTCGCGCTTTATTCTCTCCTTTCTTCCCATCGGTTGTTTCTTCCAGCGTGCTCCGCATTTTGGTCGCGACTTATTCCCTGCCGCTAGTGTGTGGTAACTGTGACCATGTGGTCTCTTTTCCTCTTCTCGCGTGGGTTGTTGCCTTTACTCGTGCGGTCTCTCCTTGCTTTGCTCCTGTTTGGTGGCAGATTCTGTGGTCTTTTTCCGTCTTGTCTCTCAAACCGTGTGGTTTATAGTTGTTTTCAATGGCTATCCCATCTTTCTCTTCTTCTCTCGCTACTTCTATTTCTGCTCAATTGGATACTACCGGAAGGTGGCTCATTGATTATGGTGCCAGTAATCATATGACGGAGAATTCTTGTCTTTTCTCTTTCTTGACAAGAGTAATTGTTTGCCTTCGGTTCTTATTGTAGATGGTTCCCCATCTCTAGTTAGTGGGTCTTGCATGATGCATGTTACTCTATATCTTGAGCTTCAGGACACTCTTTATGTCCCGAGTTTTCAGTGCAATCTTCTTTCTATCACTGCTCTCTGCAAACAGATGAACTGTGAAGCTGTTTTTACTGCTTTTATCTGTGTGTTTTCGGTCCCTCACTCCCAAGAGACGATTGCTACTGGGACCGCAAGCAGTGGGTTGTTCTACCTTGATACCGCTTCGGCTTTTTCATCTTCCTCTTTACTTCAGTGGAATCTTTGCCTTGGGCATCCTCCTCCTCAGATTCTTTATCAGCTTCTACCTGATTTACCTCGGAAGGATTCCTCCCTTAATTATGAGGCGTGTCAATTTGGCAAACATCACCATTCTACTTTTCCTGCTAAAAATGGATGCATTTCTTCTCATCCTTTTGATCTTGTCATTTGGATGTTTGGGGTCCTGCTCCCCTTCCGTCTGTTGGGAGAGGTTGCATGTATTTTGTTACCTTTATTGATGATTTCTCTAAATGTACGTGGTTGCACTTGTTATATGGCCGCTCTAAAATATTTTTTATTTTCTCTGCATTCTATAACGAGATTCGTACACAATTTAATAATCCCATTAAAATTATTCGCATTGATAATGCTAAAGAGTATCTTAGTCATCAATTCTCGTCATTCTTTTTGAATCAAGGCATTGTCCATCAAACAATTTTTCCTTACACTTCTCAACAAAATGGCATTGCAGAACATAAAAATCATTATCTTCTGGATGTGGCTCATAGCCTTCTCATTCATATGCATGTTCCCCGGTTTTATTGGGGTCATGTTGTTCTTCTCTCTGGTTTTCTAATTAATCGAGTTTCCTCTTCGATTCTCGGTGGCAAGACTCCATTTTCTATATTGTATTCTGATAGGACTCCATTTCCTTTATCTCCTCGTGTCTTTGGATGGACAGCATTGTTCACTCACCCTCTTCTAATCATGAAAAACTTTCTCCTCGTTCTGTTAAGTGCATCTTTCTGGGTTATTGCTCGACACAAAAAGGATACTGATGTTATGATCCTGTTCTCAGGAAATAATATGTTTCCACAGATGTTACTTTCTTTAAAGATGTTCCATTCTTTTCTTCTCCCTCTATTCTCCCTTCTTCTACTGATTCTGCTTCATGTTGTGGTTTCTTATGCACGATTGTCTCCTTCGTCTCAGAGCTTTGCTCTTGCTTTATCGAAAAATGTTGTTCCAGCTTCCTATAAAGATGCTCGTATTATTCCTCATTGGAAAGCTACTATGGATGAAGAGATGAACACTCTCACTGAACAAGGAACTTGGACTCTTATTCCAACCCCTCCAGGAGCTGATGTAGTTGGCTATCGCTGGGTCTTTATCATCAAGTTTCTTTTTGATGGTACTATTGATCGTTACAAAGACCGGCTTGTTGCAAAAGGGTTTACGCAAACCTACGGTGTAGATTTCTTTGATATTTTCTCTCATGTTGCTCAGATTACTATAATTCGTATTCTCTTTTTGGTGGCTGTCAATAAGGACTGGGAAATGTCTCAGTTGGATGTGAAGAATGTCTTTCTTTATGGGGATTTGCAAGAAATAGTCTATATGGAGCAACCTCCTGGGTATATTACTCACGGGGAGTCTCTGGTCTGTAAACTATGAAAGACAATTTATGGTCTTAAGAAAAGTCCCAGGGCCTAGTTTGATAAGTTTAATGAAGTTATTTTTGTGATTGGGTTTGCTCGGAGTACTGTAGATTATTCTTTGTTTATTCGCAAAACCTCGGCTGGTATTATTATTCTTGCGGTTTATGTGGATGACATTCTTCTTATAGGGGATGATACAAACGGTATTGCCATGACAAAGAAGCAACTGCTTCAGCATTTTGTTACCAAGGATATGGGATCTCCTAAGTACTTTTTGGGGATTGAGATATCTAGGAAGTATGGTTCTATTATTCTTTCACAGCAGAAGTATGTCTTAGATCTCTTAAAAGAGACAGTTCTTCTTGGGGCTAAACCTACTCAGACTACTATGGTTGTTGGAGATGACAAATGATGGAATGAGAATTCTCCTATTCTTGAAGATGTTACCAAGTATAGGTGTCTTGTGAGTAAACTCATTTATCTGTCAGTCACAAGACCAGATATTTGTTATGCAGTAGAGAAAGCGAGCAAGTTTATGCAGGCCCCCAGATAATGTCATCTGTGGTCAGTTCTAAAAATTTTAGAGTAGGTAAAAGGTGTAGTAGGAAAAGGGATCTTATTTCATAAAAGGGGACACTTGAAGGTTGAGGCTTATTCTGATGCTAGTTATGCAGATTATAAAGAAGATAGAAGATCTACATCTGGTTTCTGCACTTTTGTTGGAGGTAATCTAGTAAGCTGGAAGAGCAAGAAATAGGCTGTAGTTGCAAGATCAAGTGCAGAAGCTAAATATAGAAGTATGGCTCAGACTGCTTGCGAGTTGAAGTGGCTACTGACACTCTTTCTTGATCTGGGAGAGTTTTATGATAATCCCCTACCTTTGTTCTGTGATAATAAGGCAGTTATATATTTCTAGAAATCCAGTCTTTCATGAGAAAACAAAGCATATTGAAGTGGATTGTCACTTCATCAGAGATGAGATTTTGAAGAATCAGATCTGCACACTATTTGTCACCTCAGAGAGAGAACTAGCTGATTTCTTCATCAAACTGTTACTACTTTTGGGGAAGTTTGTAGCAAGTTGGGCATGGTAAATATATATGCTCTAGCTTGAGGGGGAGTGTTGAAGATTGTAGAGACCGGGCGGTTTGATGTCTAGCCTCCGCGGTCAGCTTGTCTCCCTAGTCTAGCGGTTTGTCTCAGTAGTCTAATATCTCCTTATTATGGCAGTCTGGTTCTGCGGTCTGTTGGTTAGCCACAGTATCTGAATGATGATTAGTTGTAACAACGGTCTGGATGAAGCTGCAATGGTCTGGATGAAGCCGCAATGGTCTAGATAAAGCCGCAGCGGTCTGGGTAAAGCTGCAGCAGCTCAATGTTGATCAGCCATAGTAGCGGTCTAGATGAAGCCGCAACGGCCTAGATGAAGCCGCAGCAGTCTTGGTGAAGCTGCAGCAACAAATAAATGGTTAAACGCAACATCGGTCTGGTGGTAACTCGCGGTTGCAGTCTGATAGCTTGCTGAAGCTGCGGTCTAATGGATAGACACAATTGCGGTCCGGTGGCTCCCGTAGTTGCAGTCTGGCAACCTATTCCAGCAATCTTCCCTGGCGGTTTGGCGACTTTCCTTAGTTGCCGCTAGGTGTTCTGTTATTCATTATATAGTGGGCAGTTTGACCATCTCAAACCGCTTAGGCTGCCCGACTTGTATAGAGTTCCACATCGATTGTTGTATTCTCTCATCTCCCCCAATTTCTATAAATAAGAGGGCATACCTATGTAATAATTATCTTTTTGGAGAAATAAAATTTATGGTTTATTTACCTCTTTTTCATTTATTTGCTATTTTTTCACTATAGAAAGGCATGTATATAACAAAAATACACTTAGTGTGTATATACAGCAAACCATATATATATATACTATATTAAAAAGAAATAGAACTTTTGTGTTGAAAAAATACGCCTTGTGCGTGCATTTTTACAAAAAGTGTTCAACATGAAAGTTGTATATCTCGACGAGATATACAACTTTTGTGTTGAACACTTCTCATGAAAATGCATATACATGGCTTATTTAAAAAAGGCGGGTATATAACAAAAATACACTTAGAGCATATATAGAACAAACCATATATATATACTATATTAAAAAGAAATAACAAAAAGACACTTAGCGCGTATATACAACAAACTATATATATATATACTATATTAAAAAGAAATAGTGAGGCCTGCAAATAGCATGAGTTCATAAATCAAACAATTAATATTCACTATTAAATATGACTTGATATTTTAGCCACCGTCTGATAGTTTTAAAGTTTCCTATAACTAAAGCCAAATCCCAACCCTAATCCCGCTATCTACCCCGCACGCTGAAAACAAAATTCCAGTGCTCTCCTCGCTCACCTCGCTCACCCCACGACAACGCTCTCCTCGCGAGTAGTGGTGACCAAAGAAGTTGGAGGCGTCCGGCGTCGACGAAGTTTGAGGTGTATGGCGCCGAAAAAGTTTAAGGCATCTTGCTTCTGCCGTCTTGAGAAGAAATCTAGGACTGCAATAACATCCTCTTCCATTCGTTCGCCTCCACACAGCATTGACTACGCCAACGTCGACATTGACTTAGAGTATCCTACAGATAAGTTTCCACCTATTATCTCCGCTTATTTACTCCTCTTTTCACACCTATTTTGACCACCCGAAACCTCCGCACCAGGAGTTGATCTCAACATTTTGCATCCCCGTCCAGGCATCTTTCTCTCAATAAGGTGCTGAAAATATCTAATCTTTCTGTTGAAATTGTTGAAGTGAAAGTGGGGGTTGATCAGGCAGACCGCACAGCATGGGCAGACAGTCTTGCGAACTGGTGACGCGTCCTGAGTGGTCTGGTGTTGCGGCCTGGTGGTGTGTCCTTGGTGGTAACTGTGCCGATAGGTTGTATATTCGCGGCCTGGTCGGACTGGGTTGGAGTCCGTGGAGTTTGCTCTATGCGGACTATTCTTGGAGCTCAGGAGATCGACATTGGTTTGTGCCCTTGATCTTCTCTGGTGGTACAGTTAGGAGGTACCACGGAGTTCGTGGTTAGGCGAACTGGATTGGAGCTGGCAGATTATGTGGACTGATGTTCGTGTCCACGGAGCTCATGCCAGAGGTTCACTGGTTGGGGACTTTGTCATGATCTGTGACAAGTTCAGATTGATCGCGGAGTCCGCAATGTCCGTTGGTTGATCGGGCTGTCTGTGCCTTTGGTCGTGGACATTGTTGTTGCGGGCTTTTGCGGTGTCCACTGGGAGGCGGATTGGATTCTTTCTGGCCTCCTTGATGTTAGGCAGATTGGCCGGTGTCTGTCCTTGTCCATGCGAACTAGGCGGACTGCTCTGTGCTAGCTGCTGGCTGGGGTGGTGTTCTATCCTCTAGGGCAGTGACCACACTCCTCTCCGTGCCTATAAATAGGACCCCCCTCCCGTGACATCATAATCAACTGAATGAATAGTAAGTTGAAAATGGGTTAATTGCTGCGACCTCAGATTTTTTGTCCGCGCGGTTTGAGAAGGTTAACCGGTTTGCTGTTCGCAGGTTGTGCGGCTAGCACTGAGAAACCAGGTTTTTTGGTGCTGACTGCGGTCAGGGATCAGTGGAGCTTGCGGTTATCAATCAGCAGTTTGTAGTAGGTCACGATTGCGAATAGCCGGTCTTCTCTCCTTTAGCTTTCCTAGTTCAATAACTTATCCGCCGGTCTTGGCGGTCTGTTCTTTAGTTCGATAGTGGTTTGTTCGTAAACTCTGGTAGCTAGGCGACCTCTGTGGTCATGCGGCATGCAGAGAGCGGACAAAGACAAAGGTGTTCAGCAGAATAATGGGTTGTCCACAGTCTACGCGGACTCTGTAGTTCAGTTCGATGTAGCAGAAGATTGGCAGTCTCGGCGGTCTCTGAGGCAGTCCGCCCAGCTTGTTGTTCTTGCTTTGTTTGTATGCTCTTCCTTTATACATCGATGAATCATGTCTCGTCATGTATGTCCTGCCTTGTAAAGAAGATTGTTTATAATACATGACTTGTTGTTGCCTTCTGTTTTTTCTGATTTATTGAGCTTGGTTTATGGTTGAGTGTTCCTGCGCCTGGTTCCCGTTTTCGCTTGATCAATGTGTCATCTTGATATCTTTGAAAGTTTTACTTGGTATCAGAGTTATCTCCCTGATCATCTTGAGAAATTTTAATATAGTGTCAGAGGGAATAGAGGTTTGAACAGTGATCAACCATCAGTTATGCTCGGTGCTTATGGAAGCTATTAGATCAGTGGTTATTGTAATGGAAGGTGGGTTATCAAGAGGTCTTGGTTTTGAGCTTTTAATGCCGACCAACCTTAAGAAGTGGAGTTCGTGCATGGAAAGCTATCTTCTTGGTAAGGATATTTGGGAGGTTGTCTGTGGTGATGACAAGCAAGAAGTTACTGCTGCTATTGGGGATGCCGAATAGGTGAGAGCTTCGAGGAAAACAAATGCAAGGGATAAGTTTACTCTGAAGCGGGCTATCTCACCGAAGCTCTTGGATCACATCCTTGGATGTCAATCAGCTGCTGAGATTTGGACTTTCCTTGATGGGTTGTTCAACAGGAATAATGTAGTGCGGCTACAGTTCTTGGAGAATGAGTTGGTGAGATCCACTCAGGGAGACTTGCCTATCTCGTCATTCTTCCTGAAAATGAAGAACCTATGCGCTGAGATATCAGCATTGGACCCTGATGAACCTATTTCGGAGGTGAAGCTCAAGAGGCACATCATCAGTGGCTTGTGGAAGGAGTATATGGCCTTTGTGACCTTTGTTCAAGGCTGGGCCACTCAGCCATTGTTGCTAGAGCTAGAAATTTTGCTGGCTTCGCAGGAGAGCTTAGCAAGGCAGATGGCTGGTATGACTGTCTCTGGAGGAGACAATGAGGCTCTCTTCTCAGGTAAGAAGAAGAGATAAGACAAGAAGAAGAAACCTGCTGGTGATGGTCCACCAACTTCATATCAGCAAGAGAAGAGTTACTCTTGTAAGAGTGATGAGAAGAAAAGGTAGGACCAAGGTTCTACAGGTGCAATCAGCCGAGTCACTTCAAACAAGACTGCAAGGTGAAGCTTCAGCCGAGTCATGTTGCAGGCAAGGTAGAGGCTTGTTCTAGTGCTGAGAGAGCTGGATGGGGGAATGCTTTCATGACAGGCATATGTGTCCGTGCATTGTCCTCTATCAATTACCATGATGACTGGATTATTGACTATGGGTATGGTCATCACCTCACCAGTGATGAATCAAAGTTCTCTTTGCTCCATGATTTTCAAAATTGTTACAAGTATGGAGAATTATGTTACTTGAAATGGGACTCCAGTTCTCATACCCAAGAATAGTTTGAATTTTTATCCTCCTTCTCTATCTGACTTCCATTCTCTCCTCTTGTATTTGATTATCCCTTCTCTTCCTTGAGAATGATTCTCCCTGCTCCGTTGGAGAATGGGTGAGATCACATCCTTCTCATGCTACGCCATAGTCCTCTAGTGGAAGAAAATCACTGTCAGCAGTTGGTTAAGTCTCAGGAATGGGAGGTTGAGGAGTGTAATCAAGTGGATCCATTCCTAAGGCTGTTCTAATCATTTTTTTTCCTTTCTAGACTAAACCAGAACATCAGTTCTTTCTTCTTTTAAGCTCTAGAAGTTGATCTTCAGGATAAGGCTTGCTTGAGCTGAGAAGTAACTACAGCTGGGGCTTTTTCCCTTAACTGCTTCTTGAGCTGAGATAAACTCAGCCTTATCTTCTAAGCTGCTGAAATCAGATGATTAAGCTTCTTCTTCTTAATTAGAAAGTAAGCCTTCTGAACTTGCTGGTGTAGGTAAAAATGGCACCAGCTAACTTTTTGAGCTTTCAGACCGGCTGATTTGAACTCCATTCTTCCGCCTCTACAACAATGGCGAGGAAGAAGATGACTTCTAGCTATATATATGAAAAAGCTACTTTCTTCAATCAGAGCTCTGCCTTTTCTATTCCGTCGCTCAACAGCTTTTTGAGCTATGGGGCCCATACAAGGAGTTTGTCGTTGCAACCTTGCATTAACTACAAAAGTCATGTGGTAGGCCTACAACGTCGTTTGTCACATACTGTAGCCTTCCCGCAACATTTTGAATTTTGCTGACAATTGCTGACGTTAGCACTTGTGGACTTAGTCAAATTCAAACACATTAGTATAGGCATTGAGTGAGTAGGCTTCACTCAATGCCAAAACACTTGGATAGATTTTCAGTCACTAGACATTGAGTGAGTAAGCTTCGCTCAATGCCAAAAAACTTAGACATATTTTTTGTCACAAGGCGTTGAGTGAGTAAGCTTCACTCAATGCCAAAACACTTAGATAGATTTTCTATCACTAGGCGTTGAGTGAGTAAACTTCACTCAATGCCAAAATACTTAGACAGGTTTTCTGTCACTAGGCGTTGAATGAGCACCCCTCACTCAATGCTTTTGGATAGCCAATTTTTCTGTCAGGGAAGCATTGAGTGTTGCTTCTTCACTCAACGCTTTTAGCATCTGTCAATTATATTGATGTGGAGTTTAGTGAATAGGCTTCACTCAACGCTTTTGCCCTTAAGATAGTATCTCAGTTTATTAGGCATTGAGTGGATAGCCTTCACTCAACGCTTTTGTCCTTTGACAAAATTTTTGTGTTTGAAACACAGTGTCTCTGACTGAACAAGGGTAAGTCAACGCTATGTCCTCATGGTGTTGAGTGAGCTTGCCTCACTCAACGCCTGTGTACTTAGTCAAATAACTACAAAAATTTTATGTGGCTTAGACAGGATGAGCTATGCTCAACGAATAAGCTGTATGGTATTGAGTGAGTAGACATCACTCAACGCCTGTGGACTTAACAACATTTTCATCTTGCCAATAGCTTGGCTTTAACTATGCATTTTGTACTCATAGCTTTTAGTCATCTGGCGTTGAGTGAGTAGACTTCACTCAATGCCTGTGGACTTAGTCGGTTTTCCGTCTTTCCACAACCTTGCTCAATTATCACCTGTCTTGGCCACTTCAGCAACCTGCCTAATCAATGCATAGGAGGTATCCTGCATGCAAAGAACTTGTAAAAATTGTTAGATTACAACATGTGTTTACCATTGTCTATTAGGCCTTCTTCAAATCTGGGACAGTGGGATTAATGGACCCAATAAATTTTTTTTTACTGTAGAAAAACAAAAACGGGTGAAAAATCACATTGCTGGATCTATCGGGCCAAAATCCACTATTTCTCTTTGAGTTTACAAATTTCGAGTATTTTCTCAATGGGTGACAAGCAACCTCTCCGTTATTAGTGGTTGAGACCTTATACTCTTCATGTCAGTCAATGAACTCCTTTGGACTTCTTATGGGTTGCATCTCAAATACAACCTTTATCTTGTCGCGGTTAGATCCAGACCCTATGGGTAAGTAGGTGTCCTAGGAATTTCCCTTTACTGGCTCCAGAGACTCGCATGGCCAGGTTGAGCCTCATGTTGTACTTGTGAATTATGGAAAATGTTTCAGTCAGATCTTTGAGATGGTCCCCCATCTCATGGATCTTGATGAGGAGATTGCAGACATAGACTTCAAAATTTTGATATTTCTAAAGCTTGAACACGTAATACATCATCCTCTAATAAGTGGCACCAGCATTCTTTAGTTCAAACGTCATAACTTGATAATAGTAGCACCCCTCGTTCATGATAAATGAAGTATGGGGTATGTCGTGATCATGCAAATGTATCTGATGGTACCCCGAGAAAGCATCCAGAAAACTCATCACTAAGAATACCATTGCAGAGTAGACAAAGGAATCTATCTAGGAGATTGGATAGCAGTCCTTGGGACATGGATTTTTGAGTCAGGTGAAATCAATGCACATCCTCAATTTTCTGTTAGCCTTTCGTACCATTACCATCTTGGTGATCCACTGTAGATACTGGACTTCTTTGATAAATCTCGCTTCGAGCCACTTGAAGAATTCTACTCGGATAGGGCTATCAAGAGTGGTATCAACTGCTCACTTTTTCTGCTTCATGGGCTTGAAGTCGGGGATGATGATTAGGCACCTGAGGTACAGAAAGAGTTGGGTGGTGGGGTATGAGAGAAGAGACTACGTGTAACCACGCACACTGTTGCTAAGGAGGAGTCCTTGCTAGATCCTAAGGATTTCCCTTTGCGGTTTCTTTGGTGAATTGTTGAATGAGTCTCTGCGAGAGCACGCGATCCCCTGCAAATAATAGTCATGTACGCATCACATCCTGGAGAGTGCCCACGGACACCACAGAGTATCTTCCTGGTTGCTTTATAACAAACATCGCCTGATGCAATCTCCTGTCGTAGGATTTAGGTTAAACACATATGATGGTAAAAACATTTCTAACACTTGGAGAGGAGATGACATGGAACATTACTGTTCCCGAAACTTGGTATCTTCCATAAATTTTAATCTTTTTGCATGTTCCTTATTTTCATATAAATTGTATTAAGAGACAATACATGACGGTAAACAGTCTCTTTATAACCCGACCCTTGATTCCGATTGTTGGATTCTTTCCAACTCAAGTTTTATGTCAATCACCTTAGAACTTTGTATAAAGCTTACTTTCCTCTTTGTGTCGTGATCCCCATATCCAATCTCATGAAGAGCTCTAAGATGTTAAAAATTTTCTACAGGTTACTTAAAACACCTCAAATTGAGATCATTAGATAGTTACACCCACGAAGACCACAACTAGTGTAGAAGTATATTGCGGTTGTGTAATGGTAGGTTGATTCATGCGATGAAGTATCTGAATATCTCGCAGATATTTGTCATACTACTAGATCGATTGTTGTAACATCCACTACCATTGCTTGTGATGTAAGTGGTCGAAACCCTCATACATTAAATGATGATCAAGATGACTGTGTAAGACCCTTTCCCCCATCCCTTACCCGGGTAGGGTTGGAGATGGGCCTTACTTCCCAAGATGTCCACCCAATGCTTTCTGCATGGCAACGACCTACTCCACCAAGCACTAGTTGGCCTCCATGATAGACATGAATCACAACCATTCACAACACATCACATATATGCAAAAGAAATAACAAAAAGGCAACAAATTATATAAAGAAATATACATATTTACATTAGAGAAAAAACATAGGCGAGAACTACTGTTTATATAAGCGAGCCTGTGGGCTTCAAAAGGACTACTACTAGATCACTCTCTCTCTCTTTCAAGCATGCGCTCTAGAAACTCACGTCTTGGAAGTCTGGAGACGATGGAGGTGCCTCTGCTCAGGTTGTCTTAATTGTTGGTACGACATCATGTGACAACTAGAATTCGTAGTGCTCTGTCTCATGTGAATGGTTATTTAAAAAACCGTTAGTTAGAGAGCTAAGTGGAAACACATCTCCTCCCTAGATCCATATCCTAGGGATGAGCATACACACCCAATAATAATTAAATAGCTGAAGCAAGAGAGAGTTAGCACAACCATTTTATATATAAGTTAGGAGCAACTAACTAAAAAATGGTGCAGCATAATATAACTGGAAAATAACAACTTAATTAATAGTTATATAGTAGGCACTCGACTATCTAACATAGAATGACAGGTGCACACAACTTATATTCACATTGTAGGTATTCAAAATCCGCCAAAACACCACAAGTGTTACACCCCGCGCACATCACAGATGTTCAAACTCGTGCACACCGCAGGTGTTCAAACCCGTGCACACCGTGAGTGTTCAAACACGCGCACATCGCAAGTGTTCAAACCTGCGCACACTGCAGGTGTTAAAACCTATGCAAACAATAGGTGTTCAAACCTACACACACTACAGGTGTTCAAACTTGCGCACACTGCAGGTATTCAAACCCGCGCACACCCCCTATATCAATATAGTATTGATTGCTTCTCTTTAATCAGGGTAATGAACTCTGTGGGCCTCACCGATGTGGTCGTTGATGACAGCGGTCAGTCCTACCACTTCTGGGGTGGTCATACCACATTACCTAGGCCCTATCGTACAACCAAGTGTACTCATGGATGTGAGCGACATCTGACAAATTCTGAAAATTTAGGCTGGCCAGTGGAGGGAATCCAACGGGGAAAATAAAATAGTCGGTCACCCGTGGTACCATCTCACTGTTGTCATGAGTCATTGAACTTCTCGCAGCGGTACGAATGGTTTTCGGAAGTGACTGACTCGCCACTTTTCACTACAAGAAATCAAGAAGCATTTTAATTTAAATAATTTCCTTGTACACATTGGGCCCGCGGGGGCCTGCCCTACTTGACATCGATTAATTCGGGCAAGCGGACTTTTTAAAATAACATGCTGCTCAATATTTAGCAAGGGGAGCTACGAGCATGAGAGCATGTTATTTGGGGCTAATCCTGGAGGGATATCTCAAAACTTATTATCCTAACGCTCAACAAAAAAACCAACCGCTTGTTTGAGCAGGGCCCATGCTAAAAATGTTGAAAGGGTAAATTGTAATAAATTAAATGTGGTAATAAAATGATGTTAGAAATAAGATGCAGAATTGAAATGTTGAACTGAACACACTGAATAAAGTGCCGAAATAAATAGGACCGATACGAAACTGGAATGGTACTGAATAGAAAAAACTACAATAAGTACTGAAATGGACTGGACCAGTACGAAGGAAAAAACTAAACTAAATGTAAAGAAATATGATCAGTACAAGACTGGAGCACTAAAAGGAAAGAACTGAACTAAAAGTAAAGAAATAGGACCAGTGCAAGACTGGAGTACTTAACTAAGTAAATAAACATGACTAGTGCAAGATTGGAGTACTAAAGTAAAGTACTGAACTGAAAGTAAAAAACAGGACCAGTGCAAGACTAAAGTCCTGAAAGGAAAGTACTGAACTGAAAGTAATAAAACAGAACCAGTGTAAGACTGGAGTACTGAAAGGAAAGTACTGAACTGAAAGTAATAAAAGGATCTGGACCAGTGCAAGTCTGGAATAAAAAATAAAGAAAAGGGTTAGTAGTCAATCACTCCATTCTCAGGAGGCTTTAGTTCCATATTCGTTCATAGGAGGAATGTTCAGTTCCATCTCCATTATCAGAGGAAAGTTATGTTCCATCTCCGTTCTTAAAAGGAATGTCCAGCTTCATATCCGTTCATATGAGGAAAGTTCAGTTCCACTTCTATTTTTTTAGAAAGCTTCTTTGAGTTTCACTCATTATTATGGTCTCATATTAGTTCTATTGCACCTTTCAAAACATGGCTTAATCCGACTGGAGAAGCTTATTATGTGTTTCACAATTTATTATTCATTTAGGAATAATAGCTAACTTAGTTTCTCGCGTCAGACCAAATCTGAGCATCTTTTTAGAAAGTTTCTTTTCCCTCGAACTTCAACTTCGAAAATCATTTCAAAATACAGGGAAAATTCCACACCCGAGTTGAGGTTGGGCCTTGCTCTACTCAAAGAACGTACTCTTTATCTCCCAATTCGCTAAAAATTCCTGAGAATTATTAAAAATAAGGCGCTTGATAGTTTGCAAAAATCCTCGAAACACTCTGAGCTTGAAATCTTGCCTCGATAATTCTCATTTTTTATTTTCTTAAAACATAACACTCAAATCAAATCATGATCGCGTGCCACGATATTTTTTCCCAAAGTATTTGAATGCATCACTTTCAAAGTACGACCTTAGGCTCCATAAAATTTGAAAATATTCAATTTTTACCCAGAAGTCCCCAATTTTTTTACAACATCAACGAGGGACTAATTTATGGATATAAATTTTCCAAAATTTTCCGATCAACATCAACAAGTTCGTTTGATAAATATCCAAAATTTGTGCAGCGCGGCGCACTAAAAGGGTCAAACGGTCATATTTGTTGTATGACTCCCGATTGCAGCACAATAAGTTCCAACATGCTCGTATTGACTATACGCCATAGGAACGGACAAAACTCAGATCAGAGTTCTCTAGCTCAATATTCAAAATTCTCATATTCGTAACATTCTATGAGGAATGGTCATATCAACCATATGATCTCATATTTTAACAAAACGTGTTCTAATGCACTCGTAGTGACTATATGAGGCCATAAGAACTAACAGAACTCAATTCATAGTTCTCTAGCTCAAAATCTCCAAATAGGGTTATCCCTTACCTCGTTATGGCTCTCGGGTAGAGGTTCATGTCACTTTTATTGGGCCTACTAGGGTTCTAGTGGAGCAATAAAGTCAGGATGTTACAATACAAATAAGAGGATTTTTGTCCCCAAAAATTTGATTAAAGTGGGTGATAAGTATAACATACATGGGGAAAGCGCTCAGGATGCTTTTCTCAGACAAGGGTCTTAAGTTCCCATGCATATTTGTCTCATCTAAAGTTTGACCATAGTATTTTGACCATTGGGATAGTCTTGTTGCGTAGGTTTTTTTACTTTAAAGTCCATTATTCTCACATGTTCTAGCTAGATGGATCTCTTTAGCTGCAGTGGTGTAGGAAGGTGTTGATTTGGTTGGCGTAAAACTTGCCTCAATAAGGAGACATGAAAAAAAGCGTGAAATTTTCCCAACGCTGGGGGCAGGGAAAAACGATGCGCAACTGAGCCAACACGCTCTATCACCTGATCGGGGCCAAAATGGCGGGGTCCAGCTTCTTCTTTCTCAACCGGGAGATACCATGCATGGGATTGATTTTCAAAAATATCATTTCTCTCACGCTAAACTTCTCTAGTCTGTGTTGCAAATCATAATACTTAGCCCGTCGGCTCTACACTTACCGGATTCATTCCTGGATTAGATGTATCATTGTTGTAGTGTCAACAATATAAGTCACTCTCAAAGCTTCATAGTCCTCATCCTTGAAAGTGAGGGATAGATCTGTCTTAACTCTAGAGGGGGGATGAATAGAGTATTAAAAAAAACTTGATTAGTTTTTATAGCGGAATTAAAATAAGTGATATCTATATGTATAGAGAGAAATAAAAACAAAGACAATCACAACACATCAAATAAAAGAATTGAGCCAACCCAGATGACACAAAGATTTTATAGTGGTTCCCCTAAACTTGGGTACATCCACTCTTCTACCACCCTGGCAGGAATCTACTACAGGTTTTTGATCAGGTGTCCTGCCACCACAGATTTTTGCTCAGGTGCCCTGTCACCACAATATCTATTTCAAGGAGAGATATAACAACCCTTTGATCTTTTGATCAGGTGCCCAAAAACCAAACCAAATCTTTTGATCAGGGACTTGACAACCAAAAGATAATTTTTGAAGGGAGTTAAAAACCCTTTATACATGAATGTTAAAAAGAAAATGATGTTGTCTTCTCTTTCTCAAAACACTGAGAAGACTAGTGGATGTTGTTCTTGTCAAAGCTCTCCCCTGAGATGTAGAAGAGTTTAGGAGAATGAGAGCTTTGCTCAGGGCATAGGCCTTCAGATTGAAGAAAATCTTCAGGAAACTTTTAGACTGCTGAAGATTGTTTGTCTCTTGAAAGTCCTAAAGCAAAACTTAAAAAGACTGAAATGTATGAGAGCTGTGTTTTTCTTTTAGTTTTATGTATTCATAATTCATTAGCTTCTATATATTTTGTAACTGCAATCTTTTGAAAAATGTCTTTTATATTCCTTGTAGAAATCAACCTTTGAATTTTAAATCCTATTCTTGATTGACTGCCGAAATTTTGGGAGTTGAACGGCTAGAAAATGTCTTTAATTTTTTTTCCTCAACTGTCCCAGTAAATAAGCCAAATAATTACTCTGTGAATATCATAATTAATGTTGCCTTGGAACGACTATATTCTTGAGAATATGGACCATTAAATATCAGAGCATTATAGGCATATAATAATAAATTTGAAAATCAAACTGCCTTAGTAAATATTGGAAAACTGCAGGGAGGTAGTAGAGTTTGTTGATACTGATATACTAGATGCAAATGCAGTTGAATCCTTGGTTATTCTTTCTGAAGATTGTTCCATTTTTACAGCGGTTGAACTGAAGTCAGTTCTAGATTCTTTTGACCTCTTATATAGAAACATTCTTTTATTTGTTTCTCCCAAGTATTGCACAGATACTATTTGCTATACAGCTCCAGTTAGTAAAGAAACTCTTCAGGACATTCAGGCATAGTTTGCTACCAACATGGTTGTGGAACCTGCTGACCACACCTATGTAATGGATGATTCTCCAATACCAAGTCTAAATGATTTAATTGCACAGGATATTGCACTAGAGATTGATCAGATTCAAAATGATCCTGAGTTGAATAATTTTCTTCTTACTGATAAAGACTTAGAGGATTCATAGTTGATTATAGAGATTGTTGTTCCTCCTGTAGTTGTTCTACCTCCAGCTCCTCCTCAAGCAGATAAACAAATTTCAAAGCAAACATTAAGGAAATAGATGATTTATATGATAATCCTCCTAGATCTTCTGATGATGATGAGGTTTCAGAAGATGATTCTGATTTTGATACTTCTAATATATCCAAATGAAAGAAGAGGAAAGCTCCAGGAAAGGCTGTTCCCAAGCTCAATCCAGATAATGATATTCAATATTATATTCTGCACAACATTCCTCTTACTCTAACAACTCCTCATTGTATGAGATTGTCTAGGAACCAGGCTAAAGCACAGAAGAAGAAGAAGAGGTCTGGATCTTCTCTAGTGAAAAAATTTAGGAAAGATCCTCCTCCTCCTCCTACTGCAGGAGCTTCAGGCAATCTTGCAAGGTCTACTTCCAGTGCTTCTCAACCTCCCAAGCTAGCTCATCATCAGTATTCAAGATAATCTTCTAAACCAGCTTCTTCTTACTCAAGACAATCTTCCAGACCAGCTCAAAGACAATCTTCCATTCTCCTGGAAAATACAGTGAATACAGGCCACCAAATTCCTATTATGCTAAAAAATCTGTAAAGAATTATCCTTCAACATATTTTTAGCAACTGTCTGTTATTTTCATAAATCCTCAAATGACTACTCAAGATGATTCAGCTGATCCAAGATATGAACAAGAGCTTGATCCCAATTTCAGGATGGCTAGATTCCATGAACTGATAGGCTTATCTCAGATAAATAAGACAAAGTTAGAAAGAACTGATCCATCACAATTTAGAACTATGTCTTCTTTCATACATAAAGAGCTTGAAAAGTTTGAGGTAGACAAAGAATTATTTGATCCAAATGCTTATATGTAGGTTCACCTAGAAGCTGTTGTGCCTAGAGCTTCTACTATAACTATTCTTGGAGCTCAAGACCTGAAGATGTTTAAGCAAGAAGCATAAGATCCTCTCAAAACAATAGTGTTCAATAAATCTTCTTCTGCTCCTCTTCCAGACAGGTTCTAAAACTATTTTTATTCTCTGTGGATATTCTTTCTATCTGCTGAATTATTTTTCATTCTGTCAGATATTTTCTTTAATGTTGTATGTTTTGTATTTTCTTTTCTTATGCATTGTACCTAGTGACCTCACCCAAATAGGGGGAGATTGTTGGATTCCTAGTTGGATTTGGGCTAGGTTCACAAATTTAGGCTGAGTCTGACCCACCTTGTATATCCAGGGTCAAGTCTAGTAGTCTTAGAGTGTAGGCTAAGTCATTAAGTTAAACCTTCTTGGACCAGCCAGCAGAGGACCTTAGAAGACTCAGACTTAGAAGTTTTCAGAGAATAGTTTGATCAGTTCGAAGTTCTTCAAACTCAGCTCGACGATTGTCGATCTCAGATCGACGAACTCAGAGTTAATTCTCTGAGCTGAGCTCGACGATATTCGAGCTCAGGTCGACGATTAGTTTTCTTCAGACAGATTCTCAGCTCGACAAACTCAGAGTATAGATTTGGCAAGTCATTCTGAGTATGCAGTTTGCAGAGCTCAGGTCGACGAACTGGAATTCTTAGGCCGACGATCTTGGATCACAGGTCGAAGAATTCTGTTCAGTGATCGATGATATCTGTCCAATTCCAGAATGAGAAGTTTTCTTCCTTCTATTCTTTTATTTCTATATTAATAGCAGTATTATTCCAGAGTAATTAATGCTTATATTCCTCTGAATATATCCGTTATTGGCAGCATTAATTATGGTATTCATCAGGATATTTACCTACTTATTTTATTAAGGGACGGTTGGGGAAACTCATTAATGATATATTCCAGTCGTTTGTATTCTCCAGATCAGCCAACAATTAAGGCAGTAATTCAAATTTTAAAGGAGAAATTATTGACTGAGAATATAAAAGAGATTTTTGTCTTTTAGACAAGAACAGAGAAGGAACCACCAGAACTTACAGAGAAAATATACATCACTGAGATTGACTAATCTTATAGAACACTCTCTCACACATACACATTGCAAAAACTCTCTGTGTTTCACCTTGTCAAGTCTGAAGATTGAAGAAGAACAATCATCACAATCAAGAGTCTTCTTCAAGCTTCACTTCCAGGAACATTCAAGACAACAAAAATTTATTCAGTCAGAAAAGTTCCAGGATTGCTTTCAGACAAGGCTGAAGACCTACACCCTGAAGCAAAGCTCCATTCTTCCTGAACCATCAACATCTTAGGGGGAGCTTTGTCAATATCAAAGATCCACTAGTCTTCTCTATTGATTAGAGAAAGAGAAGACACCATCACCTCCTCTCACCTCTTGTAAAAGTGTTTTAACTCCCTTCAAAAGTTAGCTCTTGGTTGTCAAGTCTCCTTATCAAAAGACTTGGGTTTGTTTTTGGGCACCTGATCAAAAGCCTAAAGGGTTGCAATATCTCCCTTCAAATAGATATTGTGGTGGAAGTCACCTGATCAAAACTTGCTAGTGAATTCCTACCAGGGTGGTAGAAGAGTGGATGTACCCAAGTTTAGGGGAAACACTATAAAATTTCTTGTGCTGTCTGGTTGCTCATTTTCTATTTTTGTTCTTGTTGTGGCTGTGATAGTTAGAATAGCTTAGCTTGTTTTTCCTTCTATTATTATATTTGGTATCACTTATTTTCACTATGATATAAAAGTTTAAAACAGCCAAAAATTTTAGTACTCTATCCCCCCCCCCCTCTAGAGTAAGCCAGATCTAACCCCTCCTTTCACCGCTGACCGGGCTCCCACTAGCCGGCAGGGCAGGTTGACCTCTCGGAGAGGCATGTTGAGATATTGATTAAAAGTTAACGAGATGGTTCCGCTGACCGAGCTCCTACTAGCCAGCATGGCAGGTTGATCCCTCGAAAAGGAAGTTTGAGATATTGAATGAAAGACCCGAGATGGTTCCACTGACTGTGCACCCACTAGCCGGTAGGGCAGGTTCACCTCTTAAAGAGGCAGGTTGAGATGTTGATTGAAATACCTGAGATGGTTCCGCTGACCGATCTCCCACTAGACGGCAGGGCAGGTTGAACTCTCGAGAGGTAGATTGAGATGTTGATTAGAATCCCTCAAGATGGTTCTACTGACCTGCCTCCCACTAGCCGTCAGGGCAAGTTGACCCCTCGGAGAGGTAGGTTAGAATGTTGGTCGAAATCCCTGAGATGGTTCCGCTAACCAGGCTTCTACTAGCCAGTAGGGCAGGTTGACCTCTCGGAGAGGCAGGTTGAGATATTGATTAGAAGCCCTTGAGATGGTTATGCTGACCAAGATCCCACTAGCCAGTAAGGCAGGTTGACCTCTCAAAGAGGTAGGTTGAGATATTGATTAAAAGCCCTCGAGATTGTTCCGCTGACAGGGCTCCCACTTGCTGGCAGTGTAGGTTGGCCTCTCAGAAAGGCAAGTTGAGATATTGATTAAAAGCCCTGAGATGGTTCCATTAACCAGACTCCCACTAGCCGGTAGAGCAGGTTGACCTCTCGGGGAGGCAGGTTGAGATATTGATTGAAAGCCTAGAGATAGTTCCACTGACCGGACTCCCACTAGCCGATAGGGAAGTTTGACCTCTCGGAAAGGCAGGTCGGTATATTGATTGAAATCCCTGAGATGGTTCCGCTGACCGAGCTCCCACTATCCAACAGGGCAGGTTGAAATGTTAATTTAAAGCCCCAAGATGCATCCGCTGACTAGGCTCCTACTAGCCGATAGAGAAGGTTGACCTCTCAGAGAGGCAGGTTGAGATGTTTATTAGAAGCCCTCGATATAGTTCCACTGACCAGGATCCCACTAGCCGGTAGGGAAGGATGACCACTCGAAGAGGAAAGTTGAGATATTGATTGAAAGCTCTCGAGATGATTCCGCTGACTTAGCTCCTACTAGCCGACATGGCAGGTTGACCTCTCGGAGAGGCAGGTTGAAAAATTGATTGAAAGCCCTAAGATGGTTCTGCTGACCGGGCTCCCACTAGCTGGTAGGGCAGGTTGACCTCTCGGGGAGGCTAGTTGAGATATTGATTGAAAGCCCCGAGATGATTACACTGGCAAGGCTCCCACTAGCTGGCAGGGAAGGTTGACCTCTCAGAGAGGCATGCCAAGATATTGATTGAAATACCCGAGATGATTCTGTTGGCTGGGATCCTATTAGCCGCCAGGGCAGGTTGACCTTTCGGAGAGGCGGGCCGAGATATTGATTGAAAGCACCGAGATGGTTCCATTTACCGAGCTCCCACTAGCCGTAGGGTAGTTTGACCTCTCTAAGAGGTAGGTTGAGATATTGATTGAAAGCTCCCAGATGGTTTCGCTTACCGGGCTCCCACTTTTTAGTAGGGTAGGTTAACCTCTCGAAGAGGAAGGTTGAGATGTTGATTTGAAGCCTTCAAGATGGTTCCACTGATCGGACTCCCACTAGCTGGTAGGGAGGGTTGAGCTATCAGAGAGACAAGTTGAGATGTTGATTTGAAGCCCTCGAGATGGTTCTGCTGACCGGACTCCCACTGGTCGACAAGGAAGGTTGATCTCTCTGAGTGGCAGGTTGGAATATTGGTCGAGAACCCTGAGAAGATCCCACTATCAGGCTCTCGCTAGCTGGCTGGGTTGGAAGGTTCTTAGTGGAAAATTTAAAGTGTAAGTGGAAGGTGACCCTGAGAAGATCCCATTGTCTAGGCTCTCACTAGCTGGCGAGGCTAGAAGTAACTCAGAGGTAGGCTGTAAATGAAAGGAAGTGACAGAATGTTGACCCCAAAAGATCTCGTTGTCAAGCTCTCACTAGCTTGTAGGGCTGGAAGTCACTGAAAGGTATATTATATATTGGAGGATAAGGTAGAACATGCAGGAAGCTATATATAAAGAGTAGACGAGTAGGGGTGTTCCAGTTGGGATCTCGTCAATTGGGCACTTGCCAATCTCGCCAAGGGGGTCAGTATTGAGTAACCCCGAGGTAAAAGGCGAGTGGAACTTCACTCTCCACTCGTGCCCAACCTTTGAGAAGGCAAGTGCGGGAGATCCCCAGGAAACTAGTATTAAAACCTCTAGCCAAGAGGAGCAGGCGAGTGGGGGTGTTTAAATTGGGATCTTGTCAATTGGGCACTCGCCAATCTCGCTAAGGGGGTCAGTATCAAGCAACCCCGAGGTAAAAGGTAAGTGGACATTTGCTTCCCACTCATGCCCATCCTCTAAGAAGGCGAGTGCGGGAGATCCCCGGGTAACAAGTGTTGAAACCTCTAGCCAAGAGGAGTAGTGAGTAATCTAACTAACTGTTATTAGGGGAAGGAGAAACAAGCTCGGTTTCCCCTGAATGGGCGTGCTAAGGGGAAGCATGAATGACTTCCCGAGCAAGAAGGCTAGGTATTGTAATATATAGAATTCCCTAAGAGGCGAGCAGGCATGTTCACGAGAAAGCTACGACGAGAGCTCGTCGGTGTTAGACTTATTTTGCTCACGCGCCATAGCAGGTTTATTCTGGAATTCTTTGAAAAGTGACATCATGTGTCAAACATGGGAATCGAGAGGGGGAAATGGTGGTAAGAAGGGTTTACCTGTCCATCCGCCCAGTTCGACGTGCACATAGATCATTGGGTGGACCCACCGTAAGATTCTCATAGAAGTCAGTGATCACTCGCTAAATACTAGGGGTTGGACTTTTCTTTACAAGCCTGAGATAACCTCGCAAAGAGCGGGATTGTGTACAACCCCATATTTGATGAGTGGGGCCCTAAGAAGTGGAGATAAGGCTAGGAGGGGCCATTCAGGTTAAGGTAAGGCGAGTGCACAAGTGGTTGGGTCTCGCCCAGCTCACGAGTGGCTAGGTCTCGCCTAGCTTACGAGTTGCTAAGTCTCGCATAGCTCCTGTACGGTATGGACCGAGAGCAAGCAAGGGGCGAGTTAGGTGTTTTGACTCGAACTCGCCCGGAGTCAAGACAGGCGGCGAGTGCAGGCCTCATCAAGCACTCGTCGCCCTAGATGAGTGGTAAACTCTCTCTCTCTCGTGTGGTATGGACTAAGAGCAAGCAAGGGGCGAGTGGGTGTTTTGACTCGCACTTGCCCGGAGTTAAGGAAAGCGGCAAGTGTGCCCCTCATCAAGCACTCGCCACCCCAAGAGAGTGGTAAACTCTCCCTCGACAGTTTTCTCCTAAATGAATCCCAAGTTGGCCTGATAATAGCCTCTCTAAAAAGTGGAGTTACGTTGCTGGCAGGCTATTTTGGGTTGCGTATAGTAGATCCGAACAACGGATTTATGTTATTTACAGACCAGACTTGGAATTCTATAAATAGATCCATGAGGGCATCTTTGGAGGGGATCATATTCCTTTTTGGTTTCCTCCTCCAATGGTTTTCTGGTTAGCTTTCAAGGTGCCCCAGCTCAACATTGTCAAGGGAGGGGAAGTGCTCTAAGATCTTTCGGGTATGTGGCGAGACTTATGCACTGTAGCCCATGATCTGTTCCTAGTCCTGAGTATTTTGTCTTGTACACATATTCAGTAGAAGTAGGTGCAAGGTTACCCCTTTCGGGTCCGAACTCCAAGAGAAGCCAAGTTCTTATTCTAACAGGGCGCGTATTCTTTTTGGCAGTGTAGCGCTTTGCTTGAGCATTTTTTGTTTACTCGCGCTTCCGGGAGAGTCATGGACCGTTGAGGGTTTGGAGGTGTTGTGCCCCCTCTTTCTCGTACCTTAAGCGAGGATGGTGGTGAACCTTCGTCTGTGTCTTTAGGTGAACCAGGGTTCATCAACGTGTAGGGGGAGAGGAACCTTTGTTCGTTAGTGCATTAGGAGGACCGGAGTCCATCCGGATGGAGGTAGCGAAGAACCTTTGCTCATTCATGCCTCAGGATTTGTCTAAGCAGAGGTGGCGAAGAAATTTTGTTCATTCGTGCCTTAGGAGGACCGAGTCCGTCCGGGTGGAGGTGACGAAGAGCCTTTATTCGTTCGTGCCTTACAAAAACTAGAGTTCTTCAAAGTGAATGTGCAGATGAACCTTTATCCATATAGCCTGAGAAGTGTAGACAGATCGATATCCATCTCGCCTAAGGTGAAGAAGGGATTTTGTCAATCTTGCATGAGGTGCAGAAAGTCTTTGAACAATCTTACCTCGGAGGTGTAGAAAGGCTTTCGCTAATCTCGCCTGGGAATTGTAGAAAGGCTTTCGCCAATCTCGCATGTGAGGTGGAGAAAGACTTTCACCGATCTCACCTATGAGGTAAAGAAAGGCTTTCGCTAATCTTACCTAGGAGGTGCAGAATTGCTTTCGCCAATCTCTCCTGAGAGCTGTAGAAAGGCTTTCACCAATCTCGTTTGGGTGGTGCAGAAAGATTTTTGCCAATCTCGCATTGCGATAACCCATTTACGGTGGATGGGAAACCAGACGATGTATTGCTGAAAAGAAAGGTATAGGTGCTCGCAAATCCACCTTCGCAGCTTATTCCTCAAGAAGGAAATATGGAGAGCAGTAGACAGTAGGGGGGCTTGCTGGCTTAGGCTCGCACAAATTTTCTTGTCCTTGGACCTAATCGAGGTGCGCCTGTTGAAGGCATCATAGTCGTGCTACCTTATAATTGCCTCGGGTGATACCTATTCTTCCCGTGTGATAAACTTCAATGCCAGGTGCAGGATAGAGTGGATCGCCTCGAAGAGCACTTAGAGTGGATGCCAAAAATCACATTGTACACCGAGATGGAGTCAACTACTACGAATTGGACATCCTGGGTTGTTTGTCTTGGGTACTCCCCTAGAGTAACTGGGAGAGTGATCGTTCCCCATACGGGAACAGTCACATTGTAGAAGTCGTACAATGGTCCGGTTGCTAGCTCGAGATGCTCTCGAGGGACTTTCATATTTAGTAGTATAAATTCAAAAAAGATGTCTATCGAGCTCCCACTATCAATCAGTATCTGCCTGACCCTGAAGTAGAGATTTTTGATTCCCGCACTAATGATGAGGGGATCTTGGTATACTGTGTGCACACCTCTCAAGTCTTTGTCCTAGATGTTGATGGTGGTATTCGCTTGTGGCCTCTGGTTTTCTAGGTTGTTGTCGTGTTGAGCAACAAAGAGGATTTCGATGGGCAAGCCAGCGATGCTTCTAACCTTCCCGACTATTTGCCTGCCCCCCTGCGTGCCTTGGCATGGTTGGGGCTGATCCCGTCCCGGTTTGTGTACTGGGGGATGATTGTATTATTTTGCAAGTATCTTCCCAGATGCCCTTATCCGATGAGGCGCTCTAACTCCTCCTTCAGCTAGGTGTAGTCCTCCGTGATGTCATTCCCACAGTGAAATTTGCAGTACTATGTTTGTTTTCCTCAGTTTAGGGAAAACGGCTTCGGGCGTCTGAGCATGCCGAGTCTTCGATGGCCATGACTACTTGCTCCCGGGAGGTATTTAGCGGGGTGAATTCCCGGTGTCGGCGGGGGCCTTGGTCTTATCTAGAATTGAAGTGGCGGTCATCGTTCCAACAGTGTGTTGGAGGTGCGAGTTCCAACTCCCTCTTTTGCTTGGAAGACCCTTCTAATTGCTGGTGGTAGGCTTCGCTGGCATCATCTACTGCGATTTGTTCTTTGACCTGGTGAACGAGACAGGCGTTGCTGGGGACTGTTTCCCTCATCAGGGCACAGTAAAATCTACTCGGACGGAGTCCTATTAGGACGATGCTGTGACGAAGCTCCGGGTTGACCCCAAAGAACCTTTCACACCTCGGAGTTGAAGTGAAAGAACAAATCCTTGAGCGTCTCTCCCTTGCTTTGGTGGATGCCAAAGAGGTGTGAGGGATCTCTGATGATCCGTTGGTTGGCTATAAACTGGTTGATAATGAGACATGTGAGCTATCAAAAGTTGTCGATTTCTCCCTCCTACAAAGAGTGAAACCGCGTGCGTATCTCCCCCTTCAGAGTCATGGGGAACACTTGGCACAACAGTGATTGGGCAAACTAAAGAGGTGCATAATTGTCTTGAAGTGATTTATGTGCTCTAAGGGTCCTCTACCCCATCGAAGGCCTTAAAGTGTGGTATCTTGAATCTGTACATTACGGGGTGCTCTATGACTTGAGGGGCGAGCGAGGGCCCATAGTGGCGCGCGTTCACGGGGCGATGCCACTCCTGAGCGTATCCTTCCTCGATCATGTCCCTAACCTCTTAGTAGGTGAGTCTATAGTCGCCTCACTGGGCATACACTTCTATTGGTCGAGGGTCAGGCTGAGTGTTGTCCTGGGGCTCTGGCCTTCGGATGGACGGCATCGAGCTTTCTTCGTCGGAGAGTTCTTTGGCGGGGAAATCTTCTGGGTCAGTCATGCTCGTACAAGGGACGTGCTCTAGAGCTACCACCGGTCAAGCATCCCGCGTGTTTTATGGGAGGGGAGGGTTGGACACTCCCATCCTCTATAATATGGCGAGGATTTCAGTCTGGCGCTCCTCCATTAGTCGGACGTGCTCTTCTACTACATTGATGGGAACGACATCAACGGTTGTTCCATTGGACAGTGGAGTGTTGCTTGCGAGTTGTAACATTCCCATTCCTTCTAGACCCTTGGTGTGTGTTAGGGAAAGACATGTGGTGAGTTTGATGAGGAGGGGACCTTAGGGTTCATTGAACCATTGTAAGATCACTAAATGCACCCCATAGGAACACAAGTCAAACTAGGACAATATACCCTAATTTGGACTCACAACCACAAAATTATCTCACCACTATGTCTCTAACCCTAAAGGAGATCCAATTGACTAAAAGCCTCATGATTTGGTCATTCAATTTGGTCAAATTGACCAAAGTCAAACACAGGTCAACAAAGCCCAAATCAACACTCTTAGCTCAATTGACCGCCAATACTTAAAATTGAACTTACCAACACCATCCTAAACCCTAAGGGAGGTCATTAGGCCAGTAAGCACCCATTGGTCCCACCCAATTTCACGGGATGACCAAAGTCAACTTTGTGTCAACATAACACAATTCAAGCCAACCAAGGGTCAATTGGTGTTCAGTTAATCAAATTGATCTCACCCATAACCTTCTAAATCCATAAGGGACCTAATGGACCCAAAAGCCCCATGTGTGGGTAACCCAATTCTCTCATTTTGATCAAAGTCAAGCTTGGTCAAAATTTACCTAAAATATGAAAGCAAGTGAGCTAACCTAAAGCTAATGGGTCAAGACTTAACCCAAGCTCATTCAGAGGCCAACATGCACAAAGACCACCCATGCCCTCTAGATTTGAATAGGGATGGCATGCAAGGGGGCAAAATGGGGATTTTCTCTCTTTTTGAATGGAGACAAAGAGGGTTTCATGGAATGGAGGCCAATTTTCCCTCCATCCCCAAGCATTCCACTGAGCTCCAGTTGTAATTCTTTGCCATTTTGGAGCTGGAAAGGGGCCATTTGGCAGAAAGGAGGAGCTTCCTATGTGATGGTCGAATCCCTCCTCATGGTATCACCTTATACAACCCTCTTCAGCTCATTTAGACCCTTCCATCGACTTCAGAGAGTGGAGAGCAGTCGAATTAGTGTACTGGAGTGAAACTTTTGGTGGAGAAACGGGAGATCAAGCTAGTTAATTGTAAACCGCTGCCGCCATGGCTAACAGGAGAATTACATGCCTCCAAGCCCGATTTCAGGTGAGTTTCCTCCCCCATTCCCCTTGTGCTATCATCTTAGATCTTTTACGAGAGAAATCGGGCTCAATTGAGCCCGATCCCATGGGAGAAAAATGGAAAAAATCGAAGTTTTTCAAGTTGTCGGGTTTGTCAGAAAATGCCCCCTCCGGCGATAAAGTTGTCGCCAAACGCTAACCACCACCTCAATGGAGGTGGTGGTGGTGGTTGCCGGCCAGGGAAGTGGTCGGGTGGCCAGGTGTCCGGGAAATCAACCTGGAGTGAGCTCCAGGTCGGGCTCATCTTAGCCGTTGCTGGAGAAAGAATATGAGCAAGGGCCGCTTGTTGGGTACATTGGAAAATGTGTACCTGATTTGAAGAAGCCTAACTTAGCATAATGATATACATAAAGGTGTATTTGATGTTGTTTAAGTTGAATATGTGCAGGTTAAAAGTATGGAAAAATTTCTAAGTCCATATGTCGACACCAGAAGAAGATGTGTCGACACTTCAGGAAGATTGTGTCGACACTTGAAGAAGGCTGTGTTGACACAGAGATAATGAGTCTACATCAACTGTGTCGACACCAGGAGGCTGTGTCGACACACAGAGGCAGAGTCGACAATATTTGTGTCGACACCAGAAGACTGAGTCGACACATATAGGCAGAGTTGACAAAAGCTGTGTCGACACCTGAAGGCAGTGTCGACACATACTATGTTCTGAATCTACATCAACTGTGTCGACACACAGGACTTGTGTCGACACATTGCCAAGTCTAGACCAAGTCATTTGTTGAAGAATGATGAAGTGTTTGAGTCAACACAAATACTCAGTGTCGACTCATTCTCAAGTTGTAGTATGTAGAAGCTGAGTCGACTTAAAGGCAAAATTATCGACTTCACCAGAGGCAGTGTCGACACCGAAGTTACTTGTGTCGACACATATAGACTGATGGTCTCGACACTTTCTGACAGACAGTCTCGACACTTTGCTGTCCAAGATAAAGGCACAAGATCTGTTTGAAGACTTGACAGCTGTGGGTTACAACAGGTTAACTGAAGCTGTCAAACTTGTCAGAAGACAGTTAGAAAGTCAAATAGAACCTGGATGAAGTTAGTCAAACTCTAGAAAAGTTTGTCGATCTGAGATCCAAGTTTGTCGAACTAAAACCTCTCTTTCATCGAGCTGAGCTCCAAGATCTCTGAACAAGAAATTCACTTACCAATCTGAGCTCCAAGATCGTCGAACTGAGATAACACTTCATTGAGCTGAGTTTCTGGTATAAGCTGACAAATCGTCGATCTCAGCTGAACTTTTTTCGAGCTCAACTCAGAGAAGAAACTCTGAGTTCGTAAATCTGAGATCGACGATCATCGAGCTGAGTTCAGCTATCGTCGAACTCTTTTTCTGACTCTTAGAAAACTGCTTTCTCTAGAGGTCTTTTATCTCTAAGTCTTCTGAAGGTGAAAACCAATCACTCTAGGTTTGTTGACTTAATCTAGACCCTGAAAAAGACTTATGACTCTAGACTATACAATGTGGGTCATCTTAGAATCCTAATAGTGAACCTAGACTAAATCAACCCTAAATAAGGTGGGGTTCCAACAATCTCCCCTATTTGGGTGAGGTCATTATGAACAACAATAAAAGAAAAATCACAAAGCAGAAAAATAATATCTAGCAGAATTATAAAGTTTCAGTAGATATAAATAATATTGCCTTGTAACATATTTACAACAAATAAAAGTTAAGTCCAAAAATAGAAAAGAAAAACTATCAAACTCTTTTGGATTTATATTGAGAAGTCCCAATTGATGGTTTGGTGAAAATGATTTCTCTGTTTGGATCAATTGCTTGCTGCTTTGACATTTTCATATCTTCTACTCCAAGAATTATCACTAAAGCAGCTCTAGGTACAACTGCTTCAGGATGCAAAGACATATATGTATCAACATTAAAGAGATTTTGTACCTGATATTTTTCAAGATCTTTCTTCCTGTAAGAAGATATTGTTGTATATTGAGAAATATCTTGTCCTTCTTCTTTAGCTTTCCTGATTTGAGAAAGTCCTATAAGTTCTTTGAACCTAGCCATCCTAGAATTAGGATCCATCTCTAGATCGCACACTGGAGATAAAGGCCTTTCAGGACTAGATTTTCTGTGTATTTTGAACTTGCTGCTGCTATTGTTGTTACTTGCTAGACTGAGACTGAGATTCTGATCTAGATGGCATATCTCTGTTGCTATAAGAAGAGCTGGATTGGTAGGACTGAGAAGTAGATATTTGACCATGAGAAATATAGCCTAAGGATCCAGCTGCTAGAGGAGGAGGACCTCTCCTAAATGGAGGTGGAGGAGAGTACCTCCTGCTCTTCTTCCTTGCATTCATTTCATTCTTAGAGTATCTCATCCAGTTGGGGGTTTCTGGAATGAGTTATATTATGCATAATATAATAAGGAGTATCAGCAGTTGGATTGGGCTTTAGAGCATCCTTATGAGGAGCCTTCTTTTTTGCTTTTCTCTTCTTGGAACTTATATCCTCAGAATCATCAGAATCTTCTTCATCATCATCATCAAAAGAATCATTTTCTGGATTATCATAGAGAGCATGAATTTGTTTCAGCATATCATCAGTGAAGATAGGGTGAGCCTGCAGCTGTACAGCTTTAGCCTGAGGCTGTATAGCTTCAGCCTGAGGCTGTTCTTGAATTACTGCTCTACATAAACTTTTGTAACAACTTGGTCACTCTCTTCTTCCATGTAAAATAAGATCTCATCAAGATCTAGCATGGGAGACTCAACCCAGCCATAAGTAGGAGGAGAGAGTGCCTTTGGCTCTGAAATAATTATTAGCTCTATAACAATATTAGAAACTAAAAAACATGTCCTAAGTTGTACCAAAACTTTAGGACTAATAGGTTCTGAGTAACATACTGTAGCTTTAGACAAATCTAGAGCTGAATCAACAAAAGCTGGAAGATTGTTGTTGTGAACTAAATCAAAAGGATGTAGTAAAGAAACTAAATCAACTGTGAGATTTATGATGAAATCACCAACAATAGTTATTTCTGTATCTTCTGAATAATCAAGAATCTCGTATCTTCATCCATAATCTCAATGATCACTACTAGAATATCTGTTTCTGGAACTGTTGCTGCTGGAGGAGCTACTGCTGCTACTAGAGCTTCTTCCCAGAACATCTCCCCCTGCCTGATTTCATAAAGTCCTGAACCCAGGCCCCAAGAAGAAGGGATAGAGGAGGAGGCAGTAAACAAAGTAGAATGAAGGGAGATAGAAGCATCAAGAGGGGTAACAGCCTCATCTATTAGATTTTTAAGAGAGGGAGTGATGAATTGAAGAAGGTCTTTAGCAATGTTAGAGAAATTGGGATAAAGGGGTTTAGGAGAAGATGGGTATAGGTGGATTGGTGACCAAAATTGGAACAGACAGAGAATCCTTGAGGGAAGTCTGTTTGTTAGAATTTTGGAAATGTGGATGGAATTTTGGATGGAAGATTGGATTGAGGGATGGTATCTGGAAGTTGATCCTGAAGGGGTGAATGTTGTGGAGATGGTTGAGGAGATGGAGATAACAACAAATTTAAATTTGGTTGGGTAGAGATGGATGGAATGTCATCATGATGAGATGGAATTGGAGATTGAAGAGGTGGAGATGGTGGTGTATCCTTAGAAATATGAATTGGAGATTGTGGTTGAGATGGAGAGACTTGAGGGGTAGAGGTAGATAGTTGTTGAAGTGGAGTTGATGAAGGAAATATTGAATGAGTTAGAGATGGAGGATGAACATGAGAGAGAGGAGGAGCAGGGGCTTCTTCATGAGTGGGGAAGTGGCTGAATCAGCCCTGGTGTTCTCAGAAGCTAACCTGGATGAATCAGCCCTGGTGTTCTCAGAAGCTAACCTAGAAGAGGAGGCCTGGAGGGCTTGGTGATTATCCTCTCCCATCTGCCAAATAGGGCAGAAGAAAGCCATTTTGAGGCATTAATAAAAATGGTCTGGGAGACCAATACATTTGGAACCTTGGCTTGTAGAAAGATTCTCAGAATCCTTCCAAAACACACATTCTTCTTACAGATTGTCCTTTTTATCAAATCAAACAAAATTACTCCCAGTTTATTGATTTCTTATTAACCAATGCACAAATCAGATGGAACTTGTGCCTGGTAATATGATCATGTGCAGAATATTTTCCTAACAATACTTTGCCAACTACATCAGCCAAAAATCTATATTTTATAGATAATTTTTTTTTGAGGAGGTGATTAGGGTTTCCTGCAGAATGACCTAACCTTTCTAGAATACCATCAAATTAACTGCTAGATAATTCTATTTCAACTTCTGAAAGTCAGATCTATCCTAGAGATTAGAGCAAGCACATAGCAAGAATAATAAAGACAAGAAATAAAGGCAAACCAGACAACACAAGAAATTTATAGTGGTTCCCCTAAACTTGGGTAGTCCACTCTTCTACCACCCTAGGTAGGAATCCACTGACGGAGGAGTTGATCAGGTGTCCTGGGCACCAATGAGCTTTTGATAAGGTGCTATAAAACTAAACTGGATTTTTTGATCAGGTGTCTTGCCACCATTGAGTTTTGATAAGGTCTCAGAAACCAGGCAGAACTTTTGAAGGGAGTTTAAGAACCCTTTTGTACAGGGGGGAAGGGAGAGTAGATGTTGTCTTCTCTGTTCAATAATCTAAGAGAAGCACAAGTTGATTTTGAATGGTGTTGACAAAGCTCCCTCTGAGATTTGCAATTGTTCAGGAAGGAGAGCTTTGCATAAGGTGATAGGTCTTCAATGTATGACTGCTCTAGCAAATGATGATTTCAACAAAGGCAAAAATGTGAGTGAATGATGAAGCCTTGATGATGTTGATCTTCCAGTAAGCCTTCAGACTGATGTAGAGTAGTTGTTTCTTCAGGCTTCCTGGAACAGTAGATCTGAGAAGAGCACTGGCAGTACGGTGATGTTTTGTTCTTTATGGAACTCTGATTCCTGTACTACTTTCTTCTCTCCACTAATCTCTCACTTCTTCTTATTCTCTATGTTCTTGGTATTCTCTTCTTTTCACTCCCTTTTGTTTTCTTCTCTGCTGTTCTATTTGTTCCTCTGTATCTCTGTGTATATATTCTGATAGGAGGCCAATGGTCATTTTAATTCTTGCATTTATTACTGCTGCCTCTTAGTTACTCCAACGGCTATAATCTTCATAAATACATTCTTGTAACTGTCTTGTAATAAAGCTGTGTTGGAATATGAACAGATCACTTTGATTGGACCAAGAATATCCTGAAAATCTGCCTGGGAACTTGTGTTCAGAGAGATGGCAGAAATCGTCAATCTCAATAAGATGATCGTCGATCTGAGCTCAACTATCGTCGATCTGAGCTCAGAGATATTGGAGCTGGTCTGGAACAGAAAACGTCGATCTGAGCTCAGAGATCGTCAAACGGAGTTCAACGCCTCGTAGACCTGAGCTTAGAGATCGTCGAACTCAGCTCGACGCCTGAACTTCAAAACGTCGATCTGAGCTCGACGCCAAGGATGAATTCTGATTTCTTCTGACTGATTTCTCTTGGTTAATTTCTTCAATCTCTGAGAGCCTCTGACTTAGCACATCCTATGACCCTTAGCTATACATTGATGGGTCAATCTAATAGTCCTAAAGACATAATGATCCTAAGCCAAATCCAAATTAGGGTGTTCCAACAATCTCCCCCTATTTGGGTTAGGATTACTATTTACATAAAAATATTACAATTAATATTACAAAGCATAAGATATAAAAAGAGAAGCTTTGCATTGGTGACTTCTGTTGCTGTTAAAAACTGACTGTTGCTGGCATTACAGTCTCCCCCTATGTTGATGCAATAACTGAGATTGAAGGAGGCTGGGATGACTTTAAAAATAGGATTTTGATTGAGTCATCCAGCTAACTTTTGTAGATGGTACCTGCAGAAGTCTATGGTAGAGATTGCTCTCTCCTTGAAAAGGATATGTTAGCAATAAAAAAAATTATATTTGTCCTGCAAATTTTATTAGGATTCTGAATCTGAAAAACAAAGTCTGATATCTTTCTTCCTATAGAATTTCTTTTCATCAGAAGAGATTCAAACTCAGTGCCATGATCACTGCTGACCAATGCAACTAGAGTAGAGGACTCAATCTAGATAAATTTAGAAAAAGATCAATAAGAAATATAAAGTTATCTGACAGAGAATTCTCATACAGAAATCCTAACATAATTTTGAACAAGATATCAAAAGGATAGAAGCAGCCCTTAAGAAAAGATGTTTCCTAATAAATTTGTTCCAAATAGAAAAAGGATTTAAAAATAATTTAAATAGTTTATCCTTATAATTATAAATCAAATTTATGAAAAAGCAGACTGAGTTCGACGATTTTATATAGGATCGTTGATCTGAGTTCGACGATTATATATAGGATCGTCGATCTGAGTTCGACGATTTGAACTCATTTCGTTGATTAAAATGTTTCTTTTTTCCTTTGAATATATTCTGAAAACATTCCTCTGAGAAGTTTTGTTTCCTCCTCAGGTTTTATTGAATCTTGGCAGCAAAATTGAAGTTCTAAGTTAACTGAACTGAAAACAAAGTTAGATAATACCTGATCCTCTTCAGGTTTTGATTTTCCTTCTGTTTGTTCAGACTTTAAACTGCTGCAGGAAGTATTGATGGCCATTAAGCAGAATTGTTTGGCCCTTGCTTCCTCCTCTTCATCTTCAAATGATGATTCATCATCTGATATATCCCAAACAACATCTAGGGATACTGATTCTCCTTCTTCAAATAGGACGTTGTGGCTTCTTTCTGTTGTTCCATCCACTGGTTCAGAAGCCATTTGATGAAGAGAATCCCATATCTCCTTAGCTGTTGAGCATTCAACAACTTCCTAGAACAAGTCATCAGATAATGACTGTGCTAGGATATTCATGGCTTTGGCATCAGCTAGTCTGGCTCTTTTAGTTGTTGTTGCTAAGGTTGGGAGACCTGTCATAATGGCATAAAATATTTCTTCATCAATATTGTCCATAAATGATTTAATTCTTGTCTTCCAAAGTGCAAATTTGTTTATGTTGCACTTAGGAGGTCTGGTGCTAGAATATATTCATATTCTTGCTATGTGAAAAACAAAATGATTAATCTAACTAGGATGGATAAAGAGAGATCTTTTGGTTCAGGTGTTAGCCTGTATAAACAACCAAACTAGTGAAGATCTAGTTGTTGAATAACTAACCTGCCTCTGATACCAATTGAAAGTCAGATCTATCCTAGAGATTAGAGCAAGCACACAGCAAGAATAATAAAGAAAAGAAATAAAGGCAAACCAGACAACACAAGAAATTTATAGTGGTTCCCCTAAACTTGGGTAGTCTACTCTTCTACCACCCTAGGTAGGAATCCACTGCAGGATGAGTTGATCAGGTGTCCTGGGCACCAATGAGCTTTTGATAAGGTGCTCAAAAACCAAATTGGATTTTTTGATCAGGTGTCTTGCCACCACTGAGTTTTTATAAGGTCTCAGAAACCAGGCAGAACTTTTGAAGGGAGTTAAAGAACCCATTTGTACAGGGGGAAGGGAGAGTAGATGTTGTCTTCTCTGTTCAATAATCTAAGAGAAGCACAAGTGGATTTTGATGGTGTTGACAAAGCTCCCTCTGAGATTTGTAATTGTTCAGGAAGGAGAGCTTTGCATAGGGTGATAGGTCTTCAATGTATGACTGCTCCAGCAAATGATGATTTCAGCAAAGGCTAAAATGTGAGTGAATGATGAAGCCTTGATGATGTTGATCTTCCAGTAAGCCTTCAGACTGATGTAGAGTAGTTGTCTCTTCAGGCTTCCTGGAATAATAGATCTGAGAAGAGCACTGGCTGTACAAGTGATGTTTTGTTCTTTCTGGAACTCTGATTCCTGTACTACTTTCTTCTCTCCACTAATCTCTCACTTCTTCTTATTCTCTATGTTCTTGTTATTCTCTTCTTTTCACCCCCTTTTGTTTTCTTCTCTGCTTTTCTATTTGTTCCTCTGTATCTCTGTGTATATATTCTGATAGGAGGCCAATGATCATTTGAATTCTTACATTTATTACTGCTGCCTCTTAGTTACTCCAACGGCTATAATCTTCATAAATACATTCTTGTAACTGTCCTGTAATAAAGCTGTGTAGGAATATGAACAACTCACTTTGATTGGACCAAGAATATCCTGAAAATCTGCCTGGGAACTTGTGTTCAGAGAGATGGCAGAAATCGTCGATCTCAACAAGATGATCGTCGATCTGAGTTTAACTATCGTCGATCTGAGCTCAGAGATATTGGAGCTGGTCTGGAACAGAAAACGTCGATCTAAGCTCGGAGATCGTCGAACGGAGTTCGACGCCTCATGGACCTTAGCTCAGAGATCGTCGATCTCAGCTCGATGCTTGAACTTCAAAACATCGATCTGAGCTCGACGCCAAGGATGAATTCTGATTTCTTCTAACTGATTTCTCTTGGTTGATTTCTTCAATCTCTGAGAGCCTCTGACTTAGCACATCCTATTACCCTTAGCTATACATTATGAGTCAATCTAATAGTCCTAAAGACATAGTGATCCTAACCCAAATCAAAATTAGGGTGTTCCAACAACTTCTCCGTTAACAAAACCAAAAACTTCAGTTAAAATTTCTGTAGAAAGAGGAATCTGGTTACCAGAAATTGAACCATAAGAACTTGAGAATCTTGAATCTGTGCAATGAAAACCCATTCCGTAATCTCTATTACTTGTAGTTTGATCCTGGTTGTCATGAGAAATTGCAGATTTGAACTCTCAAATAGTTTTAGAATGTCTTGGAATATCTGATCGGAATGAAAGAATGATTCAAAGTCGATATCAAATCCTGCATCGAACTTCATGGTTGTGAGAAGTGCTGGAGAAATTGCCATTGCTCTGCAAAAATAATAAAAGATCAAGTGCAAGAGAACTAGAAAGCACGGGATGGAGTTCGATGAAAACCCTATTATAAGTTTTCAGAAGATAAAACGGTAAACTCCATCCAAAGCAAAAGGACAACTTCGAACTCAGGTCGACGAAAAAACTCCATGAGGAAATAATAGCGTCGATCTAGTTTGAAGAGGGGGAAAATAGTTCATCGTTCTCAGGTCGACGAAATATTTTCTAAAGCAAGATCGTAGATCTCCGTTCGACTAAAATGACTTCACAAAGAGATTTTGTCAATCTCAGGTCGACGAAAATTCTCAAGAAGAGTTCATAGATCGTCGATCTAAGTTCGATGAAATGTGATCAATTCTTCGACCTTAGATGGAAATCAAATTAAAATTCTCCATTTATCATACCTAGACGATTCAAGAAGAACAGATGTTTCTTTTCATCCAAAGGTTTGGTGAAGATGTATTCTCTTTGTAAATCAGTAGAGATAAAGACAAGATTAATTTTCTTTTTGCCCACACAATCTCTAATGAAATGATGTCTAATTTCTATATGTTTGGTCCTACTATGATGTACTGGATTTTGTGCAATGGAAATTGCACTGGTATTATTACAAAATATAGTTTAATTATTTTGATTGAGACCATAATCCAGGAGTTTGTTTACCCGAGAGACCGCCATTCAGTTTCCCCCTTAAGATGAGTCAAGGTTCCGATTCTTGACCGCGTAACCGCAAGACCGTGGCATTCAACAAGCCATTTTTTTGTCTGAGAATCACCGGTCCGCAAAACCGCAAGACCGCGTAGCCGTGCGGTTAAAAGCATGCCCTCTTCTCTAGCTATGCATCCTGTCACCGCTGCCCGCTCTCCTGTCCCCCGGGCAGTCGGTGATTCTAGCGCCTGCCCGCTCGGGCAGGACTCCGAGCCTATAAATAGGCATGAATAGTACTCTCTAGGCATTGCGAGTCGAATACACAAGCTCGCTGTCTGTGGCAGCGGTCTCGAATCCTTTGCCGAGCGGGTTACTGTCCGATCGGGTGCTCCTTGGTAACCGCTGTAATCTCTTCATTTATGACAACAGAAAAGCCCGTCGCAGGAGTGGTTTTAGCCGCGATGGGCGAACTCTGATGTCGCTACTTCCGGCGGCACCCTTTTGTCTCCTTTTCATTTAACCGCTAGTAACCGACAACTCACAGTTCCTCTTTTACCGTTTTCTCTCTTGCAGGTTCTCTAGCGACCAAGAGACATTCTCGATACGAACATTGAACAAGCGACCTTCAAATCTGAGTTGTATGTGAATCCAAGCGGTCTCGATATGTCGGACAGGCGATCCCCTTACTACTCTCATTCTCGTCATTCTAACCGCGCGGGTTCTTTAGAAGAATCCCTCTAGAGGGCGCTCGAACAATCTCTCCAGGAGATGGAGCGAGATAGGTGGGAAACCGGCGAACGCCTTGATGCAATCGGCCAAGCTCTAGCAGCTCTTAATCAGCAGTTGTCGATGCCTCCAACCGCAGCACCCGTGGAACCTGCAATCTTTCCGAACCCCGCGACCAATCAGCCCGCTTTCCAGCCATGTCAGACCATCGCGCAACCATAGCCCCAAGAAGACGAGCTAAGTCCCTTCATGGGTTATTTCCAAGATACCGCTCAGGCAGGTCTGGCTAGGAGGTTAGACTTCGAAGAAGACCACCAGCCCGGCATACCCGCTGATTTCCCAAATTCTAACCGTGCCCCACCTTCAACCCCGGCTGAGATGGAGGACTCGTCTCCGTTTGTCGCGCGGATAAGGCGAGAGCCCGCACCAAACAATTTCAGAGAATCTCGTTTACCTTCTTATACCGGCGCATCCGATCCGGTTACGCACCTGCAGGCATTCGAAGATGTTGTGGCCCTTAGATACCTGATGGATGCACTAAAGTGTAAGTTGCTTGTGACGACTTTCGACGGGCAGGATCAAGAGTGGTTTCACGAGCTTAATCCTCGCTCAATTAACTCTTTCGCCAGGCTCTGCCAAGAGCTTTTGTTGAGATTTTCAACCTCCAAAAAAAGGAAAAGTGGTCCTGCAGCTCTTTTCAAAATTATGCAGAAGGAGGGCGAAAGCATGGCGAGATTTGAAGATCGTTTTCAAGGGAAATTCTGGAAGTAGAGAATGTAGACCCAGATTATTACAAGGCCTCCCTAATCAACAGCCTCCAGGAAGGCCCATTAAAATTCAAAGCCATGACAAAGGCTCCGACAACTTATCAATCCCTAATCGCTCTCGCAAACAAGTTCACTGAAGGAGAAAGTGCTAACCCAACCTATATTTCTACTCTAACCTCTATGGCAGGTGGTGGCGGCTCAGTGAATTCTTCTACGGCGTGCCACGTTCCAAAACCTTCCTGTCATGATCATCAGTCCTCACCTCAAAGGGGTAGAAACTTTCGTCATAAGAGGCCATTCCTCAACCATCAGCAGTTCCGAGAGCGACTGCTGCCATTGAACACTGCTCCTGTTCCCGTAGTCCCACAAGTCCTTCCTATTAGTCAGCACAAAGTGCCTCACGTTACGAACATGACTTGGGAGGAAGTCGTTGAGGTCCTGCAAAGAAAAGATTTCAGAAAGGCCAAACCCCGGGAGAGCTAAGACCCCCCCAACTCTAAGAATTTCTACGAATTTCACAAAGAAGAGGGGCATCCTACAGAGCACTATCGGGTCCTTCGCTTTTTGGTAAGAAGACTGGTTTCAGAAGGAAAAATGTAAGACCTTTTCTGTAAAGAGGGTCCCTTCAATTCAAACACCTCAAAGGGCAAAGAGGTGGCTAAGGTGTTCCAGGAATGTGAGGACATCGCTGACGTTGGCAGCCTAGGTAATATGCATTACCCGAATAATTGTGTGGATGTTCATGATGAGGGAACCCTCGGCGGCTTTTTTGCATCCACGGAGGGGGAGCCTCGAATCAAGCCGAAAATATTCCATTTCAAAGTTGTGTAAGCAGGAGGTGGCTATGAGGTCTTCCTCGGCTCCAACTAGAGAACTCGTTACTTTTGGTCCAGATGAATTCTCATCCGTCGCCAACCCATTAAACGATGTGGTTTATATCCAAGTCGTCATCGAAAACTTCATAGTAGACAAGATTTTGATAGATACGGGAAGCTCGGTGAATCTCTTGTTCAAGAAGACGGTTGAGGCCCAAAAGACTGGGAAAGCCATTTTCTTCTACCGAGGGCCCACTCTATGGCTTCTCAGGAGAGAGGAAGGAAGCAGAAGGAAACATTTCGCTACTAGTGACTCTGGGGGGAATCACCAAGATGATCCGGTTCGTGGTAATCAACGTGGCAAGCAGCTATCATGCGATTTTTGGAAGGCCTCTACTAAACAAGTATCGGGAAATTGTGTCGACTTACCATCTAGCTATCAAATTCTCTGCTCAAGGAAAACAGTATCGGATCAGGAGTAACCATCGAGTGGCCCGAGAATGTTAAGTGAAAACTTTTAACGTGATTGAACAGGTAACCCCTCCGACAGTCACGGCAATTGAGCTTGGAGAACCCAAAGAGAATGCGAAGGAAGGACTCCATCTGGACGCTGCTCAACCTATCGAGAAGGTGCCCATCACTGAGGGAGAGGAGAAAAAGCTCTCCATTAATGCGGAGTTATCAGAAGAGGAGAAAATCGAACTAATCTCCTGTCTCCTGAAGAACCTCGACATCTTCGCATGGTCTCCTGAAGATATGCCCGGAGTGGATCCAGACGTAGCGTGCCATCATCTCAATATCGACCCGAAGTATAAGCCTGTACAGCAAAAGAAGAGAGACGTCATAACAAAACTGGCCAGTCCAATCCTGGAAGAGGTCACCAAGCTGGTAAAGGCTAAATTTGTTCAAGAAATACAATATCCCGCCTGGATATCGAATGTTGTAATGGTGCCGAAATCGGGGGAAAATGGAGGATGTGCGTAGATTTCACAAAACTCAATAAAGCGTGCCCCAAAGATTTCTATCCCCCGCCTCGAATAGATGCTTTAGTAGATTTTGCGGTTGGTTATTCTGTTAAGAGCTTTTTAGATGCGTTCTCTAGCTATCACCAGATTAAGATGCACAAACCCTACAGTCTTTTATCACAAATGAAGGATGTTTTTTCTATCTAGTGATGCCTTTTGGCTTAAAAATGCAGGAGCTACTTATCAATGCATGATGGATTCTGTTTTCAAAGACCAAAAGGGAAGAAACTTAGAAGTCTATGTTGATGATCTCCTCATAAAAAGTAAATCCTTTTCGGCGCATTTAGAAGATCTCGCAGAAACCTTCGCAACCCTACAAAAATTTAGGATGAGGCTAAACCCGTTGAAGTGTGTTTTTGGGGACAGCCAAGAGAAGTTCCTTGGTCACCTCCTTACCCCTGAAGGGTTGGCTCCAAATCCTGATAAGGTAAAAGCTATCCTGGGTATGACACTTCCTCGCTCCCTAAAGGAGGTTCAACAGCTAGGAGGAGGCTAGCAGGTCTTAGCCGCTTCATCTCCAGGGTAGGAGATAAGAGCGCTCCCTTCTTTAAGACTCTTCGGGGGCCTCAAAGTTTGAATGTAATAATGAATGTGATGAGGCTTTCAAACAACTCAAAAGACAGTTAACAACGACTCCATTATTACAAAGTCCTCGCCCAGGAGAACCATTATATATCTATCTGGGATTCGGACCCAAGGCGGTTAGCTTCGTTCTTGTCAGGGAGGAAAAGAAAAGGCAATTCCCAGTATATTATGTTAGCCATATCCTAAAAAGTGCTGAATTAAGATACCCTATCCTCGAAAAGCTGTCCTTTGCCTTGGCCATCTCTGCGCGTCGACTCCGTCCATATTTCCAGGCACATTTAATCCAAGTTGTGGTGGATCAGCCCCTAAAAGGGATATTGGAAAGGCCAGAACATTCGGGAAGACTTGCTAAATGGGCGATCGAGCTAAGTGAGTTTGAAATCGCATACGTACCATGAACATCAATAAAAGCTCAGGTTTTTGCAGATTTCATGGTAGAAACCACGGAGCAAAGTTTTGCTCAGAAAGAAAATTTTCCATCTGCTTGGATCATTTATGTCGATGGAGCCTCTGGAAAGAATTCGTCAGGAGCAGGGATAGTCCTCATCAATCCAAACAGAGTAAAAATAAATCATGCGGTGAAGTTCTTTTTCCCGGTTACTAACAATCAAGTCGAATATGAAGCACTTCTTGCAGGATTAAGATTTGCGAAAGAGCTCGGCATCGATCATACCCACGTCAAAACAGATTCCTTAGTAATGGCATCGCAAGTGCTCGTGAACTTCGAAACTCGAGAACCAATTCTCAAACGATATCTCGTGCTGGTGAAAGCAGAAATCAGGAGATTCAAAAGCTTTATTATTGAACACATCCCTAGGATCGGAAATGAGGAAGTTGATGCCTTATCGAAATTCGGCGTTACTATGGGGGAAGTAGCATCTGAGATTTTTCAACCATCGGTCAAAGAAGGGGAGGCAATGCAAGTCGACCAGCGTTGCTCCTGGGTAGATCCATTCATTCTATACCTATAAAAAGGAGAATATCACCCCTGCTATTAAAGATCGAAGAAGATTCAAGGTTAAGGCAGCATATTACAACCTGATCTCCGGGATAGTTTACAGAAGAACTTTCATCTCACCCATGGCAAGATGTGTTTCGGAAGAGGATGTCCCCACCATTCTTCAAGACATCCATTCGGGAGAATGTGGTAGCCATTCTGGAGCCAGAACCTTAGAACAACGAATCTTATGTCAGGGGTATTTTTGGCCGACAATGAGGAAATACGCAGAGATGTATGCCAAGAAATGTATTCAATGCCAGAAATTTACTCCACTTCACTCAGCCCGCTCGACAACTTTTCTTGACAACAGCACCATGGTCGTATGCAATTTGGGGGATGGACCTCATCGGTCCATTTCTAATGGCGAGTAGTCAACGGTGCTTCATCTTGGTTATGATTGACTACTTCACTATGTGGATTGAGGCCAAGGCGCTAGCAAGGACTACAGCTCGAATAGTCAAAAAAATTATTTGGGTGATATAATTTGTAGGCACAGAGTCCCCATGGTAATAATCACAGATAACGGACCTCAGTTCAATAATGCGGAAATGGTTGATTTTGGCAAGAAGGCGGGAACCGACCTTCGATTTTCCTCAGTGCATCATCCCCGAGCAACGGCCAAGTAGAAGAGACCAATAAACGAATTTTGAACTTGCTCAAGAAAAGAGTTCAGAGTTTGAAGAGCAGTTGGGTTGATCAACTCCCCTCAGTATTATGGGCCCTAAGGACTACACCTTCCAGCTCCACAGGAGAGACTCCATTCAAGCTCTCACATGGATCAGAGGCCCTAATCCCAATAGAATTTGAAGTATCATCGCCCTGGGTCTTACTAGCTAGGCAAAACTAGGAAGACTGGCATGAAATTAATGATGAAAAGATGAGATACCGCCTAGATCAAATCGAGGAACTTCGAGATGAGGCTACCATCAGGCAAGAGGAAGTAAAAAGGAGGATGGCGCGGTATTTTGATCAGAAAGTGAGGGTCAAACAATTTCAGGTAGGAGACCTAGTTCTGAAGAAAGTGGATGCTGCAGCAAGAAATAACTCGGTCGGAAAATGAATCCCAATTAGATCGGGCCCTTTATCATAAAAGAAGTTCTAAAAAGTGGGCGTACAAGCTACAAACGTAAGAAGGGGAGGACATCACTCATACCTGGAGCGGGGATGATTTGAAGCGGTTTTATTCTTAGGACAAATCGTGTGATACTTACTCTCAAGACTCGAAGCTAGGAAATGTTAAGCCAGGGTAAACACCGCCGAGTCCAGCTCGATCCCCCACGAGAGTAGTTGTCATTAGCAAAACACCACCAAGACCACGTGTAGTGGGGAGTTTTTCGCACTGTGTAGTGGGAGCTTGCAGATTCTCGTGTGGAGGGCTTCTGGGCGTCGGATCCCAGCTAGCACCTAGTACACCACCTCTGCATTTTAGGAGGGTCAGGGTGGGTGCTTAGCTCAACCATGCATCATAAGGGATATTATTACGGTTTTATTGATCTTCCTTGAGATGAGTTGGTGCGGTCTCAACACCCACCAACCTCATCCTTGTTGGTCAATCTAGGTCGTGGTAATCGGGTACACCTCCTTTCTTTTTTCTAAACTCTGTTTTTGTCGCATAACCACACGGCAAGATGAAACTGTGGTTGATCGCAGGGCGAGTTTTTCGGAGCTTCTATTCGCTATCGATCAGCGGTCAAGCCAGTCTCTCGGAGAAAAATGGTCAAGACAAGCGGGTGAGTCGACAAAAGTAGCGAACCAGTCACCACTGCTAGCCCGACCAGTAAATAATTATCTTGTAATCGCGCGGATATAAAGTTTCAAGTCGCCAGATTTTATATGGAATCCTGTACTATTTTTTATAATCTGCATGTAATCGCGCGGATATAAAGTTTTAAGTTGCAAGCTTGTTATATGGAATTCTGTACTATTTTTCTAATCTGCATGTAATCGCGCAGATATAAAGTTTTAAGTCGCAAGCTTGTTCTATGGAACTCTGTACTAACTATTTATTATTAATTCTGCATGTAATCGCATGACTCGAATATAAAGTTTTAAGTCGCAAGCTAGTTATATGAATTCTGTACTATTAATTCTAATCTGCAATGCAATGCGCAGCGGAATATAAATATCAAGTCGCCAGCATAGATTATATGGAATTCTGTACTGGTTTTCCCATTGCCAAATTATAATCGAACGACAAAAAAGGTACGAGATGCAAACCCTCGTCACGCGGAATTCGTGCACGATCAAGTTGACTGAAAATCTCATTTCAATCCGATAAATAATTAATAGAGAAAAAATAAAACCATTCAACCACACGACATCACACAGCATGAAAAATTAAGACTGTCATTCATAGAAACGGTCATTACACATATACCGCGCGGTTTACAAAAATAGAATCCGCGCGATCTGAAAAGAGAAAATAGATACATCCCGTTTATATCTTGGCTTTCTTCTTCTGGCGATCTCGTCCCGAGCTGGACGAACTTGAAGCACTCGAAGACTCGCTCGATCCGGAAGATTCTGAAAAATCGGATTCTCCGCTATCCCCAGAATCTTCCTCGGTAACTTCTTCGGCGTCGTTCTCTTCACCATCGCGGGTATTGGCCTCAGCCTCAGAAGCAGGAGTTGATTCAATTATCTTAGCAAAACTGGCAATATCCCGCTCGGCCTCCAGTGTTTTGAAGTCGGAAAGAGGTCGTCAAATGTAAGTTTTTGTTCCTTCGGTACCAAGGAACCTCTCTCCTTGAGGATGTAAAGAATGTCCTCTCCTCCTTCCCGCAAATGGAAGATGATTTCGTGCAAGAAAGCTGGGTTCGCCCGTTATACATCCGCTGTAAGATTAGAAGCAATATAAAATTTAGTTAGAATTTGAGACCGTTCGGATAAAAAACAATGAGTAAGGTTCTTTTTACCTCAACGCTCTCCCTCAGCTTTTTGTTATCCGCCTTCAGAGCTTCATTTTCTTCTTCTAACTCCTCCCCCTTGCCTCTAGCCGCTCGGCTACACCAGTAACCTCGGCCAGGTCTTCACCCATGAAATGATCGAGGGTGAAGCTTCTCGCCCGAGCTTGAGCGGCTAAGGTGGGTAGTCATGCGGTTGACACTGATTTCATCTCAGCAATGTTTTTCTTCCCATATAGGGCAAAGCTAGCCACCCGGGCATGACGAGTAAGTTTGGAGCTTGACCAGGGAGGAAGAGAAGTGGAAACCGAGATATGTTCCCCACTCCGATGAAATCGCACGGCCTCCTTACCGCGGAGATCCATCAGGGGCTTCTCGATCCAATCCGACACGAAAGGAATGGCTGGACTTTCACTCGCAGCAGGCTCATCGGCCTCGATATAGTCAGCTTTCCTCGTTTACGCAGCTCACTTTGAGTCAGCACCGGACCTTCTGGAGAGATCGGCTTGCCCGCCGGAACCTCTAGCTGAACTGTAAAGGAAAGGGGTTAATAACAGAACGCCAATACAATTTCTTAAGCAGAATGCTTACAGTTGGTCGTATCGTAATCGGCCGCGACTACCCGCAGTGGCAAATAATAGGTGATATCCAACCGCTCTTTCTTGTAGAAATTGGCGATTTCTAATTCCTTCCCCCCGAGCTCTATCCTTCTAAAGATGTTAGCCGCGGGCCTGCGGACTTAGGGGGAGAACTCCGAGGTTACCCGTAAAGACAAGATATCTAGTCGACCAGTCCGTAACTTTGTTAGGGAGATTTACTACCTTCAAACCCTTGCAGCCGAAGTAAATAATGCCGCGAAAAAGTTTGTTTTCCTTTTTACCCGCCCTGATCGATCGGGCCACGAAACAGTTTCTGAAGAGGTTCATAGTGAATTTTACCCGCTCCGAACGCAGATAGATCAGAAAGCTCATTATGGCGCCAATTGTGTTCGGGGGAGCTGACTGAGGACGACTCCGTAAAAGTCCATAATTTCTATCAGCTCGATGAACGGGGGAAAGAAAAGCCATGTTCAAAGTGATCGATTGGTATGACAGCAATGTTATTTTCCAACAAATTTAACCACTCCGCCGCTAAAGGTAACCGCACGACTATTGAATCATCATGCATATGCCTGTGCACAAATTGCAAAAGCTCGCTTTCGGTCAAGGAGGAGCTCCTGAATTCTGATCGGAGAAATACAGCTAAAGCATTAGATCGCTCGGATACCATTTTTCTTATCCGGTGGAAGTAATGAACTCTAATTTTATTATAAGGGAAGAATCTTCTGTACTATTTATAGAGAAATTGTAATCAGAAAAGCATAAATGATCGGACATATGGTAGAAAAACCGCGCGGATACATCGGAACGTGAAGCCGAGCGTTAAAAGATATAATGGCAAGGAAATTTAAAATTCAAACAACAGTTTACGAATAAGTTTAACCGCACAGTGCCACCAAGTTCAAATAAATATACAAGGCTATTTTCCCTTTGCATTCACTTCCCTCTTTCTCTCTTCGCTTATTAGTTCGCCGCGGTCTGGCAGGTCCCCACCAATGTGAGCCACCAAGTCACACACCAGAATCGTGGAGATCGCAACGGATAGATGGTGAAGCACAGTGTGGTGGTGCTGATGAATCCTTGCAGCGTCGCGACCCACACGGCCAAGATATACCCCCGTTTCAGTGGAGGCCGCTTGTCCGGCAAGTTGCGTGGTTGAAGCTTCTTGATTCATCGACAAGGTCTCATCTCTAACCATACCATCACCCCTCTAGGTCCCGGCCGGCGTCGCACGTCATTCTCTGCCTGATGGCACCGGTTTCGATAGTGGGCGACATCATCCAGTAGTCGTTTTTGTCGTTGATCTCGATCTCTCAACTCCTTCTCGTGCGCTGCGGCTTGTGTGATCAGCTGCGCCTTCCCGCATCTTGTCTCTTCTCGGGCAGCTCTGGCCTCCTCCAAATCCGCGGCCGGGTTTTCTTTTGGTTTTTTCAGCCCCGCGGCAGCTCTGGCCTCCTCCAAAGCTCTGGCATGACGAGTCAGTTTTAGCGCATCTTTCTCCTCCTCCGCAGATTGAAGCTTTTCCTCTAACTGTGCAATCTTACGGCTAAGTTCACCAGGAGACCTCTGTCCCTCGTTAGGTGGAGGTGGACTGTTCACAAGGATAATCGCCGAGCCCGCACCATTTGCCACTGAAACAGCAACACAATAAGCGGTTAAAATAAGGATCATCGACAGATAAGACGGGCACAAAAGGGACGATACTTTGAGGCAATGACTCAAATTCAAGTCTTTCTCTCGCTGCCGATAACTCGCGATCAGAGAATATTGGTCGTCGCGCGTTCTTCGGATCAATCTTCCTTAGCTGGGCTTTCCAAAGTCGCGCGGACTTGGTTCTTCCCGCCTCATATATCTCTTTGGTCATCGGGATTTCCCTACCTTCGGAGATAAGGCAAACTGGACGTTTTCTCCGTAGTATATTCTTTGCGAGATTTTCCCTACTCAAAGTGGACAACAACTTACCTGGCCGAGGGGTCTCAGTTTCTTCTAGCCGCTCGGACATGTCCAAGTTGTCTTATCGTCAGGGCAAGGCCAGCATCTAGAAGTGCTTCTTTGATGGCAGGTTCTTTATGAAGCTCGGCGAGGGATTCGGTTGTGAGATTCGCACCACTCGTTACGTCCATACTATTAAGAATTCCCTCCATCCCCTGCAAATAACCGGCGTTAACAGGGAGATCAAGTTCCAGAGAGTCTTCATCCGCGATAATAAATTTCTCTAGCATGGCCATCGCAGTTACCTCTGACGGCTGTTCGATCTCCTTTTGCGAGTCAACAGATATCTCGCCCTCCTTAGAAATGGTTTAGCGGGCCGTAGCGACTTTGAGAACGGATGACTTCTTATTCTCTTTCCCTTTTGACGAAGCTTCCTTTCTACCCGCTCCTCGACGGTCGGCCCGGATCGGCATTTTCATTTCTCTGGAGTAGGCTCGCTGATCCCCAAGTCGAGTTTCAGTTTATCCGTCGCGGTCAAAGCGGCCTTCATGGCCTTCTCCCGGATATCAGTAAGGGTGTCGGCTGAAGAAAGTAATCTGCCGTCATGATTGTGTGGAGTTTCGCTTGTGATGTCGACATCGGGGGTAATGGCGGTCTTAGGGGTGGCAGGCAGGTAGTTTTTTGTCCCGCCTATACCGCTCGCCTCGCCTGGTTGATCGGCTAGAATGGTCAATGATGTGGAAGCTGTGGCAGTTTTCCCAGTCGATGTGTCGGGCGGACTGGCAACTTTGACCGCATTTTCCCAAACGAGTGGCTTCACATTCGAATCAGTTCTCCTGTACATATCTCCCAAAAAGCTTTTCATCGCATAGCGAGAAACAAGTGTTAACCGCAGTCCAAGTATGTTGTCTCCCAGGGGATAACTGGATCTCTCTCCTTCCGGCAGTATTTATAGCTTCGGGGCGTATTAAAAGCTACGTCGGTATAGCGGGTAAAGCTTACATTTCCAAAATTCTCCAACATTCGGAAATGTGCGGGATAATGTTTACCCGAGAGACCGCCATTCAGTTTCCCCCTTAAGATGATTCAAGGGTTTGATTCTTGACCGCGTAACCGCAAGACCGTGGCAATCAGCAAGCCATTTTTCCGTCTAAGAATCGCCGGTCCGCAAGACCGCAAGACCGCGTAGCCGCGCGGTTAAAAGCCTGCCCTCTTCTCTAGCTGTGCATCCTGTCACCGTTGCCTGTTCTCTTGTCCCCCGGCAGCCGGTGATTCTAGCGCCTGCCCGCTCAGGCAGGACCCCGAGCCTATAAATAGGCATGAATAGTACTCTCTAGGCATCGCGAGTCGAATCCTCAAGCTCGCCGTTTGTGGCAGCGGTCTCGAATCCTTTGCCGAGCAAGTTACTGTCTGATCGGGTGCTCCTTTGTAACCGCTGTAATCGCTTCATTTATGACAACCGAAAAGCCCGTCGCAGGAGTGTTTTTAGCCGCGACGAGCGAACTCTGATGTCACCGCTTCCGGCGGCCCCCTTTTGTCTCCTTTCATTTAACTGCTAGTAACGACAACTCGCAGTTCCTCTTTTACAATTTTCTCTCTTGCAGGTTCTCCAGTGACCAAGATACATTCTCGACACGAACATAGTTGGTTTTGAATCCACAAAACTTGTGAACAACAACTGTCAGCTGCTATATATTCAGCTTCAGTAGTTGAAGTTGACACAGATGTCTGTTTCTTGCAAAACCAAGACACAAGCCTATCACCAAGGAACTGGCATGTTCCTGATGTGCTTTTCCTATCAACTCTACATCCAGTAAAGTCAGCATCTGAGAATCCAGTTAATTCAAATTCTGACTCAGTTGGATATCAGATTCGTAGATTTGGGCAACCCTTTATATATCTCAAAATTCTTTTTAGTAAAATAAGATGAGATTCTTTAGGGTTCGCTTGGAACCTAGCACAGAGACATGTAGAAAACATTATATCAAGCCTACTAGCTGTGAGATACAACAAGGACCCAACAATAGCCATCTATGTTTTCTGATCAACTGGCTTGCCCTGTTCATCAGAATCAATGACATCATTGGAAGCCATGGGTGTTTTCATAGCTGAGGCATCAGACATCCCAAATCTCTTAACTAACTCCTTAGCATATTTAGATTGGGAGATGAAAATGCCATCAGGGGATTGCTTCACTTGAATACCAAGAAGTATGAAATCTCACTTGTGCTACTCATTTCAAACTTGAATGCATCAGGTCAAAAAACCTTTTTCAAAGTTTGGAATCAGTAGAGCCAAAAAAGATGTCATCTACATATATTTATACTAACATAATTTTATTTTTATGATGCCTAAAAAATAAAGTCCTATCTGCAATGCCCCTAGAGAACTTATGCTCTAAAATAAAGCTAGCTAGAGTCTCATACCAAGCTCTTGGAGCTTGCTTTAAACTATAGAGAGCTTTATGAAATTTAAAAAAAAGAGGGATGAGTTGAGAGATAAAACCTGGCGGTTGCTCCACATAGACTTCCTCTTTGAGTTCACAATTTAAGAAACCACTCTTGATATCCATCTGTAAGACTTTGAACTTCTTGTAGGCTGCATAAGCAAGGAATATTCTGATAGCCTCCAGCCTTACAATAGGGGCAAAGGTCTGGTCATCAACAATTCCTTCCTCCTGTGAATAGTCTTGAGCTACCAATCTTGCTTTGTTCCTTACAATTAATCCTAGAGTATCCAACTTGTTTCTAAATACCCATTTAGTTCCAATGATTGGGTTGTCTTTGAGTCTTGGAACTAAATCCCAAACTCTGCATCTCCCAAATTGATTGAGCTCCTCTTGCATTGCAATAATCCAGTGGGGATCTTGCTCTGCATCTTTTATGGATTGGGGCTCAAGTTGAGATATGAAGCAAGCATGCATCAAATCTTGTTGAGATTGTTTCTGTTTACACACCAACTGATATGTCTCCAATCACTTGAGATATAAGGTGATCTCTAAGTTTGACAAGATCAGTAGAGGAGTTTGTACACACAATAACATTGGGAATTAATTCCTCTTATGGAATTATGTTGGCTGTTGTAGGTTAAGCAATTATTTCAATGATATCTTCTTCACTGTCTTCATCAACTTATGGAGAAGGATGTGATATAACCTCTTGGGTGAGGTTTAAATCATCCAATTTCTCATAAAGTTTGGGTACCTGCAATAAATCTCTGGTAGAAGAATCCTTCTCCTTGTAAAACATGTTAGCTTCATCAAATGTTACATGTACAGATTCTTTCATTTTGAAAGTTGATTTATTGAAATCCCTATAGGCCTTGCTGACTTGGGAATATCCAAGAAAAATTCCCTCTGCAGTTTTGGCTTCAAACTTTCTAAGATGTTTCTTGTTATTATTGTGTATATAACATCTACAACCAAATAATCTGAAATAATCTATTTTAGGTTGCTTCCCATTGAGCAATTCATAGGGAGTCTTTCCTTTAAGTTTATGTATTAAACTTTTATTCAGAGCATAATTTGCTGTGCTTACATCCTCTGCCCAAAAGGATAGGGGAAAGAAAGCATCTGCAAGCAATGTCCCTACAGATTCAATAAGGGTTCTATTTTTCCTTTTCTGCTACCCCATGTTGTGGAGTTTCTAGGAGCAGAGAAGCAATGCCTGATACCTTCCTTCTCACAGAATTCTTGCATAGGAAGAGATTCAAACTCAGTGTCATGATCATTTCTCATCAATGCAACTTGAGTAGAGTACTCAATCTTTATGCTTATAAGAAAATCTATAAGAACTTTAAAGTTATCTGACTTATTTCTCAGAAAGAACACCCAAGTGAATCTAGAGAAGTCATCAACAATAACTAAAGTGTAGATTTCCCTCCCAGACTTTGTACAACAATTGGTCCAAAGAGATCCATGTGTAGCAAATACAAGATTCTGGGTGAATCACTCTTATTAATTAATTTTAAACTATTTTTAGTTTGCTTGCCTAATTAACAAGCCCTGCAGAGACTTTCCTTCTTGTATGGGCCATAAGGCAATCCTTTAACAAGGTTATCCCTAGATAGTTTAGCAATATTTTTTAAGTTTACATATCCTACTAGTATTTTATGCCATAAATCATTATTATTACTAATCTGATTGAATAAACAATTTCTGAACTAGCTGACTTTAAATTAACCACATAAATATTTCCTTGTCTAAGTCCAGTTAAAACAGTTTTGTTATCTATTGAAGTAATAATACAGGAAGATTGGTTAAAAGATACCTGATAACCTTCATCACATAACTGGCTTATGGATTCAGGTTATGTTTTAGACCACTCACATAGGCTACCTTCCTGAAGGTGACATCTCCAACTTTGACATTCCCATAGCCTTCTGTTTGGCCATAGTTGGAGTCTCTAAAGGTAACCTTTGGTCAAAGCTTTGACTTGTAGTTAGTTAAGTTGTCCTTGCTTCATGTCATATACTTTGAACACCCACTATCTAAATACCACTATTCCTCTGTTGTAGGATAGTTCTTCACCTGCATAAAAAATAGATCAGGTGTTCTTGACCCAGGAAACCTTGGGTCCTTGATTCTTTTAAAATTTAGAACTAGAAATATAAGAAAATTCTAGTTGACTCCTATATCCTAGAGGATGAAATATCCTAGGTGGAATTATCCATTGGGTAAAAGGGGTTAACAAAGTCTCTTGGTTGATTAAAGTTTTTGAAATAATTTAAGTTTTTTGTTAAAGTTAACTAGGTTCGACGAATTCTGAAAAGTTCGTCGATCTACGTTCAACGAATAGGGATGAGTTCGTCGAACTCCGCTAAGAGAATGAAAGTATTCATTTTCTGTGCCCCAATTTCGTCGATCGTGGTTCGACGATCCATATTGATTTCGTCGATCGCAGTTCGAAGAATAATTATATGAAAAATTTGTGTTCACAGTTCATCGATCTGAGTTCGACGAACGGTATACATTTCATTGATTTGGGTTCGACGAAAACTATTGAACATTGTTTTTATTAAAGTTTTTCTTTTTCTTTCTCTTTTCTTTAGGTTTCTGAAATACTTCAATTTTGTTGGTTATTTTCATCTAATTTTTCTTTTCCTTTTTAAGATATAAATTTAACAGGTTAGAAGATGAGGATTGCTTGATGAAGCACCTAAGCCCAGTTTGTCATTAAGCCTGGCTTTGACAGTGTTTGTGATGTCCATCAATTTGATGCTTCTCCCATTCAGGATGTCTTCAAATTGCTTAGCCTCATTTAGTTCATTTTGTAAAGAAATGATTTGTTCAGAAGCTATATCTAGTTCATCTTTTAATTTTATTTTTTCAGAAAACAA